>OY744548.1:42680125-43332625 GCA_963556195.1 Sepiola atlantica
ATGTTTATTTACATTACATTTAAATTTCTGCATGTTGGTACTGTTGGGGAAACAGGAAGGGAATTTCAAAGTTTACGTGGAATATCAAATTCACAAGTGGTCCCAAGCCGCATGTATATCACAGTCAGGAGAAGATGACATACAGCACCTAACATTCCCAAATGGTCACCCATCTGGTGCTGACCAGGATCCACGTCGTTTAACTTCGGTGATCTAACGAAAACCAGTGTGTCAACGCAATTATGCCGTAGCAGTTGACACCAATATGGCATCAAGAGGCCCAACCGGAAACGACTGCATGGTCCAAACTCCATTCACCAAATGGCAATAAAGCAGCCCAGTATTTTACATCTGCTGATAGGAAAGCCTCCTTGAGATTTATTCCAATGTTCGGCTCCTATTTAAAATGTTTACCTTATTAGTGACATGGCAACAAAGAAAGAAAAAAAGAAAAATACTCAAAATATCTCCACATAACACTAACACTAAACAGTAGCCAACGCAGAAGAACAGCCATTTGTTCCCCTTTGTCAGAAACATCACTCATGGAATGTGAGGACAGAGTTAGGGTGAGAGAGAGTTATGGGGTTGCCGGAAGTACATCCATGGTGCACTTTCTACTCTCCATTAGTGTAGATGTAGATGGCCATGTTGTGCACTTGTATGACACACAGAGAAAGATCTCCTTCTACAAAGTCTGGTTTCAGTGATAAGCCGAGGCCAGATGACTGAAGAGACAATGTAGCGTGCAGGTTTTACATCAGAGTTTCCGTCTCTTAGATGGATTACCTAACAAGATTTATGGGTCCATCTCATTAAGTTGAGTAACCCTACGTCTGGGTACTATACCTGATATTTCTACGCCCTCGCTTGGTAAAAAAGAAAAGAATTTTTATTTTATTTTATTTACAGCTCCTACTGTTTAAATCCATTAGTTATTATTGTATATTTAAAAAGTTCACACCTATCTCCACCCACTCTCTCAAGTTTAACTTAAAGGTTCAATTCTGATATTAGCCCATGTTGAGAAATCGCTGCTATTGATTATTGTAATTAACTCCATTTTCTCTCACACATGAAAACGCTGCTACAGCAAGAAGTGTAAAACCAGGAAGTATTTTTTATATAGCTTACAATTTATTGCAAGTAGAATGTCGACATTCCTTTTAGCACACCCTGCTTTATAGTTACAACCAATTCCCCAACCCAAAGCTGGGGGAACAAAAGATGGAACATTTTGATCGTCAAGTCTGTTCTTTGATGCTTTTTCTGATCTTCTCTTGATCAGTGACATACGTCTGCAATTGTTTTTGATACATTCCTAAATCAGTATACTTCAGAAGAAAAACAATCAAATTTTTACAATTTAAATTTTAGTCTCCAACTTTAAGTTATCAAAACAATCGCAGTCACATTCCAAATGCAACGCCTTTTCTACACCCTAGACATACATCATGTTACCATCTAGGTTATAATACCCATTCACTATCCTGTGCGTTTCGATAACTCTGTGGTAATCTTGTTACACTCGTTCTATCCTCACAAATTAAAATTTACGCCAAATAAATTTTTATAAAAAATACACCCACCCTACAATACACCCACCCTCTTTTAATGAGACATAAAAGTTCACCTGACTCAAACAGCAAAGTGAAAAAAAAAAAGTTGTAGAAATCCATCCATTCATCGAGACAAGATGACATGTTTTGCATCAGTTTCCATCTCCTAGATGAATGACCTAGCAAGATGTATGGGTCTATCTCTGCACATGAGCACGATCCGTTTGGTAAAAAAAAGAAATATTTTTTATTTTATTTATGGCTTTATTGGTTATTATTGTCTATTTAAAACGTTCACACCCATCTCTACCCACTCCTCCTAGTCCCTCTAGTTTAACTTTAAGGTTTAATTCTGATATTTGCCCATATTGAGAAATCATCCCTTGGCCCTTTAAAACTAAAAATAGCATCAACCCTTTTTGCCTGTACTGACCAAATGTCAAAGAAGAAACGCCTGAGCATGCCTTCTTCAATTGCAGCAGATTGCCAGAATTTGGGAAGTATGTCAACGAGGTGATGGTCTGCATCGTCTCCAAGCTGTTAGTACTCCTAGATGTAACATCTTTAGTGTACAATGTGATGCCTTCGTGATCCAGGGAGAAATGAATGGTGTTTCTCACGATCCTAGTCATGGCTAGATTAGTAGTGTGAACCTCACGCTTAGAGATAGGGAGTGAGGGTGAACCGCCTTCTGATTACGATCTGATTTTGCACTTTAAACATCAGCTTAAAGTCAAAATCAGATGTGATGGGAGAAGATTGCACTTTGCACTATTTAAAAGGAGTTGAATACACACCGCTAGCTTATGTGTTTTTGGACAAAACAAGTTTGAATACGCGTTCACTGCTTAGGCATGGTGCACGCTGACCTATGGTCTTATCAGACCCCATCCTATTTAGCAAAGTCTCTAAGCTACAAATGAGTTCTGCCCCTCCTTCTTTTTTGTTTTTTCAGTATTAGAGATCCTTCGAGATGCCCACTCCCCATATTTATTTTGTCCCTACCCCAATCTGGTACGATATCTTGGCAGACACAACCCTTGCCCACGAACCCCATCCAGGTTTTGTTTCTTTTATAACCTAATAATCCCCCCCCACTAGGAACTGTCTTGCTTGTTTTCGGCTGTTGAAACAACCCGGAAAACAGTGAGTAGTTCATTTATATCTAGATAGATTTGGGAGGGTCTTACTAACCACAACACTTAGCATTTTATTTTGTTTAATTTTCTTTTTTCCGAAAATACTAGTTGTTTTTCGTAACCCCCAACCGATAAATTTGTACAAATATATTCTTTGTAAATAAAAAACGTCTATAACCATGGATAATGTTAAGTAAGATTGCCCATAGAGTGAATGTGATATTGTGGTGACTGAAACTAGTTTAGAGAATAGACAAAAAGGACGACAGACGACCCCATCCCTCCCTAACCCAATTTTGACCATGTCCCATATTTTGTTATTCTATAAAGAATATTGCTTATGTGAAATTTTTTGTAAAGTTTGTTAAGATAAATTGGCCTTTTGTCTCGGAGCAAAGTGTAGTATTTGTTCTGATACTACACTTCATCTTTACTATCTTTGGTCAGTGAAAGCGAAATCCTTTTAGACTGAGTCAATTTTTATTTTTGTCCCAATCCAGAGTTCCCCTTTTTTGGAAGTTGGATTTTCCCGGCATTAAAAACTGACCATGTGTCTAATTCTGCCCTCGTGGGGAGGCAAGTAAATAGGGAATATTGTAATTACCTCCATTTTTTCTCACACATCAGAGTGTGCACATGACTCCCCACCCTCTCAAGATATAAGGAAAACATGAAGGTTCACCTGACTCAAACAGCAGAGCGAAGAAAAGTTATAGAAATCCAGCCAATCATCGAGCTCCTCTTTCATCAGAATGTCTTTATATTTGCGGCAAGCGAACAGAAGATGTACGAACGTCTCATCGTCTTCATTTTGCAGGATCGATTCAATGATACAAGATAACGGAGCGATGCCGGTGCCAGCAGCGAGCAAAAACAATTTTGGAAACTAAAAAACAAGAATCAAGAAAACTTAAGATGAAAAAAGATCAAATTCACTCTGGAATACTGCATGAAGCAGCATTGACATAAGATGGAGAAATGGCATTTGTATTTACAGACAATAAATATGCATGCATCCTTTTTTTTTCAATTGCATATTTTTTTGTTTTTGCTAGGGATGGTGCATCCTACCAGATGCCAGACATTCATCTGCTATTTTAGACACTCCAGCCGAGAGATCTTTTCAGATTCTAACCGTCCATTTAAGTGCAATTGTTTGTATTTCTCTTACACTTGGGTCACCGGGTATATTCGCCAGGTAGTTTTTGAAATTCTTTTTCATGAGTTCGGTTGCTCCTATAATTACTGGAATGATGGAGATCTTCCTGAGATTCCAGTTTCTTTTCATGTCGTACATAAGACCTTGGTATTTCATTATCTTTTCCCTTTCAGCTCTGTTTAAGCCAGCATCATTAGGGACACTGACTTCAACTAAGGTTGCTACTTTCTCCCTTTTGCCCCATATCATTATGTCAGGTTAAACAGCTCCGTTTTCTAGATATGTAGCTGTAGGGATTGCATAGTCATAGTGGATAGTGTATGACTTATTTCAAACTGTTCTTTCTGGTATATGTTCCCAGGACTTGCTACACATGGGATATTCAACTATTTACAGATGATCCAGTGAAGATATTTGCACACTCCGTTGTGTCACATTGTATAGTAGCCATCTCCTAGCAGAACCTGACAATTGGATGTCAGATGGCTCACACTCTCCACTTCTGTGTTGCAGAACCTGCACTTGTTGTCGTTGCTGAGACCACTCATCTTTTAAAAAGCACTGATCATAGTGGAGTGATCCTCTCTTCAACAAGTCTACAGAGCCTTCCTTATCTATATATTTCTGAGATAGTTCACCCAGAAAATATTTAGCACATTTTAGTTGGCCCATTCTTCCAGTTTTCTGCAATGGAAGGTCTTGGTGTATTTCTGGCAGCTCTTCCGGGCTATTTTCATGGCAAGCTTGTTTTCTGTTTCTGCCTCATTTGTACGACAGTCCTGTCCAAAATGTTTGGCCAGTTTTGTGATAGAGGTTGTTCTACTGGCTCTGGTTTCTTGGAGATCATCATATATTGGCTCACAATAGTGGTTCGATGTTAATGGTCAATTTCTGAGAGACCCATTCCTCCTGCTCCTCTTGGTAGATACAGCCTTGGTTGACACTTGTTTCTGTACATTACTCTGTACGGTGTCAACATTTTCCTTGTTTTAGTGTCTAGTCTATATGTTATCATTGGCATGGTTAGTTGGTTAATGGCAGTTACTTTTTTTTCTTTGTCAGCTGTGTTTTGCAAATTTTTCTAACATATATATTCTCTGCCAATTGTTTCTCTCATCTTGGCATGTTGAATTGAATCGTTTTCTTCTATGTCAAGGTATTTGTATTGTTCCTGCTCTTTAAGGTCTTTGATGTCAGTATCTTCATCAAGCTGTATGTTTTCCGTTTGGATCTTCTTCCCAGCTCTGAGGGACCACTTGGCAAATTAGTCCAGGCTAAACTTTGGAGAAAGTATGGACAACCTACAATATTCGGCTTAAGTCAGCATCTGAATTGGCATACAGCTTGAGGTCATCTATGAAAAGCAGGTGGTTGACTCTTTTGTTTGGGTCTTGTTACTCCGGCTTTTGTTCAGTAATTTACTTAGTACCAGGCAAAAGAGTAGAGGAGATAAGCTATTTCCTTGGAAGATTCCTCTTCGGATCTTGACATCAGGGATTGTTATTGTTCCATTAGTGTGGCTTAATGCCATGGTTGTTTGCCACATCTTTATATGTACAGCCATTATTTTCTTGATGACCGGATGGATCTTATATAATTCAAGACACTGCAAAAGCCATGTGTGGGGCACACTATCATATGCCTTTTGGTAATCGATCCAAGCCATGCTTAGGTTTCTTTGCCTCTGCCTACAGTCCTCAAGGATGGTCTTATTGATCAACAACTGGTCCTTGCTGGATAACACTTTCTCCTGCACCCTGCTTGTTCTTTTTCCGGGTACGCTCCAGAAGAGAAGTGTTCGTAGATGCTGTCTGCAATCAGGCCAATAAAGAGTTTGTAGGTTGTAGTGAAACAGCAGATGGGTCTGTATTTAGTAGGGGGTTTTGTCTCACTCGTTTTGGGTATGTGGGTTGTATCACCTTTTACTAGCCATGCTGGTGGGGCCTCCTCACCCCTCAACAGTCTGGTGAAGCAACTGCTATAATGTCTACTATGCGAGTTTTTTTGTGATTCTTAAATTGATTCAACTTTCGTTTTATCATTACAGACGTTATCTCTGGCTCTGGCATTTCTGGCTTGCTTTCATTACTTCGAGCTATATTTGTCATATTTATGTAGCAGTGCGGACCTTAGTTTAGTAAGGTATTGTGTCTTAGAGAAAATGCTAAGATCCACGCTTACAGTTAATTTGTTAAAGATTGTTTAAAACAGATAAAAACATGGGAAAACATGAAATGGTTGAATAAAAGATAAGGCATGCATATAGTTAAAGGAAGAATAAAACGTGGTTTAAAAGTTACACAAAGTATTTATATATTTACAAAATACAAGGCATTAATTGTTCATTTCAAAATATTCAGTTAGAGAAGAGATAAATATTTATCACTGTAATTTATGAGTGTGTATGTGTGTGCGTAGTGTAGCCATGTGTAAGGCATGGCGTTAGTACGTCGAAGTGTGTGAATGTGCGTGTCGCCTTTAGTTCGTGGTTGTACGAATGTGTGTGCGAGTTGATAATTTGTGTGTGACAGTGGTTGTATGCCTGTGAGTGTAGTTGCGTGCGTTGAAGAATGATAGGAGTGTAGGTAGGCCTTTGTGTGTGTATGTGTTTAGTAGTCAGCCAGGGTGCCCTTCCCCAAAGGTGAGGAGTGACCAAATGTGTCCTCTCTGTTAAGCGTCTGAGAGGAAAAGAGAAAGAGAAAATTTAGCAGTGTGTGATGCTTTTTATATTGGCCGTATGGACATATTTGCACACACTATCATGTGATCAAAATTTTTGGCTTTTTGCACCTTTTTGTTGTTTTTTATGGCCCCAGTTTTGAGCTTTTGTTGTTGAAGTGAATTTCTGATTGGTTTCTGTTTTTCTGCTTATGCCGTTTGCTGATAAAATGTTAAGATGTTAATCCTATAGCCTCATTCTCAAACAGAGGCCTCCAGTAATCTTTTAACTCTTGCTTTTTCGGTGGCTTTTCCACCGTGATTTTCTCTCTTATTAGGTTTCTGTAAAACAGTCTTGCATTAAAAAAAAACTGTTTGTTTTCCACTTTCACCCTGTTTTTGTTGTCCTTTGTTTGGATTTTTTTGGCTAGTGCTGGAATCTTGCCTTCAAGTTCCTTCTCTGTTTTTAATCTTTTCTATATTTTTCTTATATTTTAAACTGCACCTGCAGATGGTGTTCTTCAACTGCCCTTGCACCGTACAAAAGAAATTGTTTGATCTCGGACAATTCCTTTCTACAAAGGTTTAGTCGTTTTTGGAGCTTCAGTTTTCAAGGTGGTGTTGTGTTTTGTGCTCTGGACTCCCATTGCTTTTGGTTTTGTTTTGTTTTGTTTTACGGCATATCAACCTTTTCCAGGTCATGTAATGCCGAATCAAGTAGTATTTTTTTTAAATACTTTGCAAAGTAAACAAAATTCTTTAAAAAAAAAAAAAATAGTATTTTGAAAACATTCGTTAAACGTTTTTTCTTTTTGAACGGCGTATCATCCTTTCTCAGTTCATTTAATGTCAAATCAAGCTGGATTTATATGTCTCTAGGTAATTATATCTTTTCATATAGATCAACAGCTTTTAAGAAGTTCAGTATTGTCTCTACTTTATTTTTCTTAAACAGTTCCTTCATTGTACCTGCTCTGTAGAAAGTTTCTCTTTTAGGGGCCAGATCAATGCATAAGAATATGCTTGATGGTGTAGGTAGTCTGGCATGCAAAGCATATTGGTTGCTCTTTGTCTTCAAGTAAGTAGGAATGTGTAATCCTTTTGTGACCTATGCTAAGTCTGGATAACACTACTTCTTCCTTTCGGCTTTTTCGTGAGCTTTTTTTCCATTCTCCTATTGTAGCTTTGATCGCTAGGAGTTTGTTGTGTGTATTGTTACTCCAACGTTGTTGTCTTTGTTGTTGGATATATTTGTTGATTTTCATTTTAAAATCTGTAAATGGAATCTTAAAATTGGACTCCGCGCCTATGCCTAATGCAGACCTGGCTTCCCTATCAGCCTGGTCGTTTCCTCTGATTCCAATATGACTTGGGATCCAACACAGCAATATTTCATTGTCTTTTGACAAATATTCCATCCTGCATAGTAACTTGGTTACCAATGGATTGTCAAATTTCCTATTTTTAAGGGATATCAGTACAGACAAAGAGTCTGAAAAGATAATGAATCTATTTTTCTTGGATTTCAGAATGAAATCGCGCGCCACATCGACAGCATATGCTTCTGCATTAAATATGGAAGTGTCATTTGGGAGACGCTTCTTATTTATATTATTGTTGTATACACATCCTGTTGCTTCTTCATGCTTCGATCCATTTGTGAAGATGTACCTATGTCTTGGATAGGTGTCTTGGATTTTCTCCAATTCCTCGTGGAAAACGAGAGGATGGGTTTTTTGTTTGTGAAGTTTGTTTAAGGTTAGCAAGATCTTTGGGGTCCTTATGGTCCAAGGTGGTATTTTTGGCATTATAGTATCGTGTATTTTTGTCAGGTCCAATCCTGCTTCTTTGTTGATTATTTCCATTCGAAGGCCAAAGGGTCTTATAGCCCTTTCATTTCTTTGGAATAATTCTCTGTATTTTGGATGGAATGTGCTTTCATATGCAGGATTTGATGAGCACGATTTCAATTTAACATAGTACTTCTTTTGGAATTGAGGGAGTGTTTTTTTGACACTGTAGAGTCCTGCAGCATATATTACCTGGTTCAGCTCCGTGAGGGATATGTTGGATGGAACAAGTCTTTGGAGAGCGATGTCTATAGCTTTTATTACTGCCTTGGTAGCTCTTGAGGCTTGGATTTTTGGCAGTTGAGGTCTTTCTTCCAGTCTCATCATCTGGACTTCCTCAATAGTGTAAGGAAGTTCTTCCTCTAAGGCCAATTGTTCATCATCTGGCTCTGGTAATTTCTGAGGTAATGGTGAAGTTTCAGGTGTTGGCACATCCATGTATGTGTGAGTATATGCCCAGGCAATAAATGTGCATATGTGTGTGTATGTTTGTGTAATACATGTATGTGGATCTCTGTGTTCATGTATATGTTAAAATGGATTGTCGGGTTCAAGTTTGCATCACACTCGCTAATACCTTTGAGAAAAGTATTAACCCACATCCACCCTCCAGTTATAGATTAAAAAGTGGAGTAGACTAGACTCTCAAGCCTTGGTAGGGTAATTAGTTTATAAAAAGGAAAACTTTGAAATAACACCTACGACGAGGTAGGTTTTCTGTTACATGACACACATTATGCATGTTAGTCATAACTTGTCAGGTGGAAAGAGTTGGGCATGTTCACCACAATACACTACAATTCTCAAAACAAATTCATGTGTTATGGCCGTCTGATATTTATAATTTATCTGAAAAATTACTATGTATGTGAAGGCAATAAATATGTGCATCTGTATGTCAAGCTAATGCATGTGTATGAGTCAGTATGCATTAAATATGTGTATATATTTCATGGTAATAAATGCGTTTGCCTTGGGTTGTCTATTTTATGATAAATCAAAACCTCTTTGGTTTATTTAATGCAAAAGCACATTGTAAACGATTCATTGTATATTAGGCGTTGTCCAGGAGCATGGATAACAAAATTGAAGGATTTAAAAGAAAGTGTGTGTAGCATTTTTCTTTTAAAACTTCTATCTCACTCAGTCACTGTTCTTTTTGAACACACCTCTCTCCAACTGCCCATCTCTCTACTTTTCTCTCTCTCTCCCTCTCTCTCTCTATCTCTCTCTCTCTGGCAACTGGTTCAATGCACTAGAAAATAAAAGAAAATTGACAGACTAACCTAATTTCAGTGTTATTTTTTAAACAAGAATGAAGTAAGAATTCTTTTAAATATTTTCTATCCCCTCTCTCGGGCACTACTTTAGTCCATGATAACCCTAAGTGAATGAATTTTACAGTATTCTTTTTACCATAAATACCAGATTGGGGTCACATTGAATCCGATGATCTAGGGTTTGCAAGAGTATCTTGTGTAAATCCACGTGAGTCTATATATATATATATATATATATATATATATATATATATATATATATATATATATATATTATAAAGTGAAGTATGTTTATGTGTTTATATATTTTATTTGCAGGATTCACTTCTAAACTAATTAACCGATCATTATGAATTTTCGAATACAGCTGCTAGGTGTAAGGGGTTGCAATGTGTGATATATTTAGTTTAATTTAATTTTATGCAAAGAGGGTAGCAACCCCTTGTGAAAATGCAGATACTTCCGATTTTTGTTGAAATGTTAACACTAGGTATTATACATCAATTAATAAATATTCTCCAAATTTCAGTTTCTTTGGAGTATTGTTAAAGATTAGACATCAATAAATAAATGTAGGAGAAATAATAAGTGCACAACCTCTCATTTGAAAATTCAAAATTTTCAGATTTGCATTGAATTTGTTCTATAGTCATTCGACACAATTAAGCAAGATTTCCTGAATTTCAATTTCTTCTTAATACACCTTAAGCTTAGGCCTTAAATTTTAGACATTTTCTAGAATCCAAATAATGTAATGGATTTTGATAAAAATTGGAAAATAGATTCTAGATGTAAGGTTTAGTATCATTATATCTTGCTTTTAATTTTCGTAAATGGACATAAAAGTGGTGCAAAACTGTTCTGTTCGGGGAAGTAATTTTACCTATATTGAGACGAGTATTCTAGTATATATATATATATATATATATATATATATATATATATATATATATATATAGGGGGAGAATTAGAGTTTCATGCGTGTCTTAAGCCTCTTACAGCCTCTGCTGTCTAACCGCTTGAATGCTACCTTCTCGTGGTTCCCCTGTTTTATCACAAAATCCATGCAATTGACCGAGCGGACTGATGGTATATTCTAAACTCACCATCCCTACTGCCTTGTAGACTAAAAGAAAAACTACAATATCAAACCAAACAAGACCCCAATGGCGGAGCTTCCCAACATCAGGTAATGCCTGTCGGGTAGGTGGCAGGGCTTGGTAGATCAAGAACAGGTCAGCCCAATGCATCCTCCACCCTCATCATCACCACACTAAAACGTCCTGTGGTGACAGTGCAGCGGGTAGTGGGGGTAGGCCTGGAACGCTGGAAGCCTTCAGCTTACAACTGCACTCAGGCAGTGAGTCTAAAATGGTCGCTATCTGGTGACTGTACCATGACACCAGAGTTCGGCAGCTGGACCTGTGACTGGGCTGGCATTTAAGGACCACCGCAGCGAACCCAAGATGGGGAGGCCCCTAGAAAAGGTGAGGCAAACCTCGGTCATGGCAAACCTGTTTGCCCAGCTTACCACGGCTAGCGAACATTCCATCAATGCAATCGCAACAACAAGAAGCTTTTAACTATAGGTGTGTGGAACATCCGCACCCTCAAAGATGTGGCAAATGCCAACCACCCTGAATGGCGTACAGTCCTCGTCAGCAAGGAGTTTGCCCACTTCAAAATCGATGTTGCAGCCTTAAGCGAGACCAGACTACCTGAAGAAGGAAAGCCCCCAAGTAGCCATGCACACATGGCATCGGCTTCACTATCTAGGCTTAGCTTGTGTAAAAGACACAACCTCACTCCCATGGCCATCATGATGACTGTCCGCATTCCCATCATGCGTAACAGACACATCACCCTGATCTCTGTGTCGCACCGACTCTGATCTTAACTGACGAAGACAAAGCTGCTTTCTACACCCAGCTTGACTACACTATTCAGGCAGTGCCTGCCAATGACAAGCTTGTTGTGCTGGGTTACTTTAATGCCCGAATAGGCAAGGACCATCGCCTGTGGGGCTGCCACAGTATCGGGAACTGCAACAACAATGATCAACTCCTACTGCGTCTATGTGCAGAACACGAACTCGTGATAACCAACACCATTTTTAGAGTACAGAAGAAAACGTGGAGACACTCTCGATCTAAACACTGGTACATCCTGGACTACATCTTAACCAGAGCCAGAAGCCAAGGAGACATTGGCATCACCTGATCCATGCCCAGAGCGGACTACTGCTGGACGGACCACATACTTCTGATCTCCTGACTTACCATGACGACCCTTCGACCACCCGACAGTTTACAATACTGATACTTTGACTGTAGCAAGCGCCGCAACCCACAACTGGCACAAAACTTCAAAGAATCTTGTGAACGGCATCTTGCAGACCATGTGGATCAGGACACAGTAGAGCACCACTGGATCACCCTCAGAGATGCCATGACTCATGCCGCGGAGGAAATCATCGCTACATAACTAAGAAAAGACAGGACTGGTTCGACGAGAATGACGGTACCATCTCCCCTCTCATCAAAGCTAAACGTCAAGCATATTTGACCCTAGAGAACCAGCCTAAAGCTGCTAATAAAAGTAAGCACAAGCACAAGAGGAATCCGAGTAGCACAGAACATCTGGTAACAAAGAAAAGCTGCAGAGATACAAAACTACACTGACCAGCGAGATCTACACAGCTTCTATGCAGCAACCAAAGAAATTTTCGGTCCTTGAAGGATGTAGATGGGGCCGCAACCATCATCAAAAATGAGCAATTTCTAGCAAGATAGAGGTCCCACTTTAAGCATATCCTTAACGATCATGTTGACACCCCAGATGATCTCCTGAGAATGATCCTTTAGCATCCTGTCCATCACTGGATGGCACTTCCACCCTCCATCCAAGACTTCAACAAAACCCTGACGCAGATGAAACCTCGCAAAGCCCCTGGACTTGACAACGTCTCACTGGAGCTCCTCACTTATGGTGGCCCGAGCTGAGGAACTGTCTTATGCTCCTCATATTGAAGATCTGGGAGACAAAGACCCTCCTCAGTGACTTCCACGATGCAACCATTGTAAGGATTTTCAAAAAGGGAACGGGGAGAATTATAAGAACTACCTGAGAATATCACTACTGAGCAGACGTCCTACCAGAGACCCAATGCGACTTTTGGACCTTCCTACGAGACAATAGACATGATCTTCTGTGCGCGACAATTACAAGAGAAGAGCTTCAAACAACAGCAGCATGTTTATCTTTTGGGAATTAAAAAAGGCCTTTGATAAAATACCCAGACCAGCCATGTGGGCAGTTGATGAATTCGTCACCCTGGTGTGCGCCCTCCATGATGGAATGGTGGGGAGAGTATGTTATCAGAACTTTCTCTTTGACCCATTCCCTATTAATGGTGGCCTGAAACAAGGGTATGATCTGGCTCCAATGTGTTTCTCTCTATATACAGCAGCAATACTTAATGATATTCCCTTAGATACGCCCTGCACGGATGGAAGTGTTTTCAACCTCACTTGACTTTGCGCCAAAACTAGGACAACCATGTGAATAGTACAGGAACTGCAGTATGCTGACGACAATTCCATCCCAGGTCAGACTACAGAGGACCTCCAGACGTTAGCGGACATATACAACACAGCCTACTAACATTTTGGGATGCAAGTGAATACATACAAGACCAAGACACTCGTCCAACATCCACCTGGTTACCTGCCCTCAAACACTAACACCATTGTATATGACCAACCACTAGAGGAAGTGGATCAGTTTTTGTACCTAGGGAGCATCTTAACATCTACTCCCACATGTAAGAAAAGGATGTGGAGAACAGGATCAAGGCAGTCTATTTCACCTTTGGTCAATCAAACTGCCATGTGTATTCAACAACCATGCACTGACAATGGCCACTAAAATCATGGTCTTCTGGGCAGTAGTTCTATCCACACTTCTATATGCGTGCGAAACGTGGATCTAAAAAAGAAGCGATATAAAAAACCTAAAGCACTTCCAACAACAAAAACTGAAGCAAATTTTAAAAATTCTGTGGGAGAGCCACACACCTTACACAGAAATTTTGCATCGAACTTCAATGACCAGTGGTGAGGCCACCATCATTCACTACTGCGTCCACTGGGCAGGCCACGTCCATAGAATGGATCCATCTAGGCTCCCCAAGAAAATTCTCTATGGCGAGCTTGCCAAGGAAACCAGGCTACGAGGAGCCCCAAAAAATGCGCTATAAAGACCAGCTGAAACACACCCTGGCCTTAACCAACATAGATCCATCCTCAGGGGAACAAACTGCCAGGGACCGGAACCTGTTGGGAAAAACAACACATCAAAGTATCACAGACTTTGAAGAGAAGAGGCAAGACGAAGGAGAAGAGAGTGGCGTGAACAACTTCGTCTGCCGCCTGCTTTTCCCTGTGAACACTGTCTGCGGCTCTTCCACCATCGACTGGGCATTCGAAGCCACATCACTCATAAACATTTATAAAGAGGATAGCAGACAGACGACAGAACATGAAACTCGGACATGAGTGGGAGCCTGTTATGTGGGCAAAACAGACGCAATCATATCCGAGGCAATGGCTGAATCCTTAGAAAATGACCTGTAGTGGATTGGGGTCATAAATGGTTGGTAACTTTTAATGCCGCAATAACAAAGCTCCTTTCCTTCAATACTACAAGAAACCTCTCCAACCACCGATTGTCATGGCAAATAACACCCTACCTGAGAGTTCAGCATTCAAACTCCTCGGTCTAACCTTTACAGATAACATGAATTGGAACAAATACATTGAAGACATTGCCAAGGCTGCAGCAAAGAAGGTGGGCTCCCTCTACCGTGCTAGTAAATTTCTCACACCTGACATTATCCTGTATCTTACCAAAGCCACCATCTATCCATGTATGGAATATTGTTGCCACATCTGGGCTGGTGCATCATCCACTAGTCTCTCCCTCTTAGACAAGGTCCAAAAAAGAGTTATCAACTTAATAGGTCCCTCACTATCAACCAAGCTCCAGCCCCTGTCCCATCGCCACAATGTTGCATCCTTGTGCTTATTTTACAAATACTTCAATGGATTGTGCTCTGATGAACTTGTTGCGCTAGTGTCCCCTCGTCATAAATACACTCGACCAATCAGACAATCAGTTTGATCCCATCCATTCACTGTGGAGGTACCCAGATGCCGGAGAGCCTTCTACTCCAATAGCTTCTTTCCTCGTGCTGCTGGCCTCTGGGACTCCCTCCCTGCTCCCTGTTTCCCCGACAGTACCGACATGCAGAGGTCTAAAATTAATGTAAACAGACATCTCGCTACACTGCTTCCAACTTGGGGTGACACCCAAAACCTACACCTTAATTCTCAGTAACCCCTTACATCTACAGTGGCAGCCTGCCCTGTTTGGGGTGATATATATATATATATATATATGTGTGTGTGTGTATGTGCAGTGGTGGAATTCATGGAAGTTTTTTTTTCGAAACCTTTTCTCTTATATTTGACGTCTTCACATTTTTTTGTTCATGAAACTGCACAATAAAAAAGTGCAGCCAATGATTTTTAAGCAACTGCAAAAATTACATTTCTATTGCATGTTTTTTTATAATAAAAATATTTTCAATAATAGCAAATCTATTTTTGAAAGGATTTTTCTTAAAAATGAGAAAAACAAAACAAATACGACTAAGACTATTCATTATTCTGCTGTCCTCAGTTGCTGGGGTAGCTAACAAAATGCTGATTGGCCAATGAACCTGTATCTTGTCAGGAGGTTTGGTAACGTGACTGGTCTTTCTCCCCTCTAGTTTCACTACCAGCATATCCTGCCTGCCTGGTGCAGCATTCATCCTGGGTGGGTTGAGCCAGCTGCCTCTGAAGAAGGAAATTTCTAGGGAATATTACATTCATAAATATTCTCCAGTCGCATGTATATCCTAATCAGGGGTGATGACGACATTAGTTTTTGCAGGGAGGGGTCACCATCCTCCTACATACAGTGCCTGGTATTCCCAAATAGTCACCCATCTAATACTAACCAGTGATTTAACAAGAACCGAGATTATGCCGTATATACTAGCACTAGTTTATGTGACACATGTGTGAGTATGTTGTAATATGAGGGGGGAGACAAGATCTTGTAAGTGAGAGATAAAGGACAACGGTTATTTTCTTTTCCAGATCCTGAATAAAAAAGACGCTCGTAAAGAAGCCCCCAACCCCGACCTAAAGGGGGGGGGGGAGGGCGTTTTTTGTTGTTGTTAAGATCTTCTCAGCCGATGAAATACATATTTGGCAAATAATGATGGTGTCCTGACGTGCGCATTGGTAGACACGCAAACATAAAGCAAAGCCATCTGTAGATGCAACAAGTAAATGTAATTACAAAAAATCATTTCAAATGTTCTTGATTAAACACTTTACACTTGTCACTCTGACACATAAAATAGCAACTTGTGTTCAATTAATCATATGTAATAAATTGTTTCCAATGGGTGGGCTGTGTTTTGCCATTAAATGACCCAAAAGAATTGATTAAACATACAAATATGAACATCTCTCTAAAAATGACCAAATTTCAAAATTTTGTAAGAGGCTTACAGCACTTGATAACCCTAACTGCCAAAAAGCACTTGCTAACCCCAACTGCCAGAACTGTAGTCGACATCAATGAACTCATGTTTTTTCCTCATTTGTAAATTTGTATCGATATAAATATGTTTTGTTTGTTAAGTAAGTTTTTATCTTTTTGGTGAATTTAGCACTTGCTAAATGGTGACCCTTTCATTCACAACAATCATTTTTGTCCATTTTTCTCATTTGTCACTCATAACCTTTTTAACTGTCAGTGTGGGTCTTGGTAAATTCCAAAGACGCAATCGTCGTCTCTATCCTATCCAAGCCAGGATCCACGCTACATAAATATGAAATAAAAAAATTTAAAAAATTGGTGAACCTTAGCAATTAGTTGCATGGAAAAATGTCCAAATGGTCCTCTGAATTCTGCTTCAATTCCAGGTTTCCATGTCTGCAAATGCTTGGACATAATACCATCAGGATAAATCTGTTATAAGAAAAATTATAAAATCTTTATTACAATTTGTAATTTTTTTTTTAATTATAAAATCCTTATTATAATTTGTAAATCGTTAAAAAAATGATAAAATCCTTATTAAAATTTATAAATGATTTTTTTTTAATTATAAAATCTTTATTATAATTTATAAATAGTTTCTTTTATTATATAAAATCTTTATTGCAATTTGCAAATGATTAAAAAATATCATAAAATTTTTATTATAATTTCTAAATGAGTTTAAAAATTATAAAATGTTCATTATAATTTGTAAATGATTAAAAAAAATGATAAAATCCTTATTAAAATTTATAAATGATTTTTTTTTAATTATAAAATCTTTATTATAATTTATAAATAATTTTTTTTATTATAAAATCTTTATTGCAATTTGCAAATGATTAAAAAATATTATAAAATCTTTATTATAATTTCTAAATGAGTTTAAAAATTATAAAATGTTCATTATAATTTGTAAATGATTAAAAAAAATGATAAAATCCTTATTAAAATTTATAAATGATTTTTTTTAAATTATAAAATCTTTATTATAATTTATAAATGATTTATTGCAATTTGCAAATGATTAAAAAATATTATAAAATCTTTATTATAATTTTCAAATGAGTGGAAAAATGAGAAAATGTTCATTATAATTTGTAAATGATTAAAAGTGCAAAAGCAAAGAATGTTGAACTGCAATATTGCCATTACTGATATTCAAAGTTTTACACAAGGTAAAAAGAAAACATTGTCATTTACAATGCAATACTTAAATTATTGAAGGTGTTGAACACTTCTAATTTAAACATAACAAAATAATATTATTATTTATTACTAATGGAGATTTGGTATCCGTCTGTCTGAAACTATACTATTACTTCTATTAATTGTACTACCTTTTATTCTATTTCAGGCCAATGTACTATCTTTCAATGCTCGATTCAGGGGTGGGGTGATATTGTAGCATTTGTTCTGTTGTCATGAGACCATCTTCCCAGGCATTAGCCATTACCTCCTCCTTTGGGGGTAGTGTAGTATCTGGTCTGTTGTCCCAGGCATTACCTCTTCTTTTTAGAGGGGGCTGTGTAGTATATGTTCGTTCATTTTGATTCCATCATCCCAGGGATTATTTGCTCTTTTGGAGGGAGAGGAGGGTAAGCATAGTATCTTTTCATGTGATCATGATACTATCCTCTCAGGGATTACCTTCTTCCAGTTTTTTTTTTGGGGGGGGGGGGTAATGATATAGTAGCAAATATATTGCATATTTTTGCGCGTATAATTAAAAATACCTGTTTGTTAGAGGGTAAAAAAGGACATTTTAGCATAAACATTTTTATGATTACGTTGATCTTGCAATTAAAGTGAAATTGCTACTGAGTTGATTTGAATGCCAGGAGCTAAATTATGGGTACTTTTGGGGTCTTTGTGGTAAATTAATGATTCAATTGTAAAACTGAAAACTTCCGGTTGGATGTACAGAATGTACATAAATTAACTGCATATAAAAACTTTTATGTAAATTTTGTATTGAATTATGTCGATCATATGCAAATTTTGCTCTGTACAAGGCGTCCCTATAATAGATTTCAAAATCCTTTCCTATTGGTCGTTTTAAAACATAACAATCTGATATTTATTTCACCAATTCAATGATGAAAACAAAGATTTATCAAAAACGAAAAAAAGAACCTATTTAAATGATTCCAAATTGGCAAATCCTTCTTGACTGGGGAGAGGAGAGGGAACGGGAGGGGTTAGAAGTTTTAAAAGAAATTTGTTACACATACTTTTTAACTCTTTTATTTTGTTGTCCATGATCTATGCCGTTGAGAAACGCTGGACAGGCATGCTGGTTTTAGTATAAAAGAGAATGGCCAACATCACTAAAATTCATTTGTATTTCGTGCCTAGTGCGGTAAAAATGTAAACATGATGAGATATATTTGCTACAATTCCCTACAACTAATTACTTGCATGTATTTACCAAGGTTGCCATTTAAAAGGGACTTTTTTTCATAATTTGGGGGAATTCTTTATTGTTTTTACATTCACTTTTGTTTTTCTTTCTGGCTATGTAAATTGAATTCTTCTTCTTTTCCTCTGAATCGACATGTTCATTTTTTTAACCTGTGTGATTCTGATGTTGAAATTGGTTTCCTCGATTCTTTTTTAAAATCAGGTACTCACAGGAGGGACCACACGAAGGTTCTCAACATCCATAGACTTAAAGAAATGATCAAGGAACTTAATGTCATTATTTAAACACTGTTCGACTATTTGAAGATGAAAAAGTTCGATAAATTAATGTCAAATGAGATCAATAAATAAATGGGGGTATATGATCATTATTTTTCCAACAACCAAATAATATGATTTAAGGAATATACAACATCGTGTAATCTCTATTTATATAATTTATTCAATTCCACATCATTATTGGTCGCTTCTTCTTCTTCTTCCTCTTCTTACTTTCGTATATTATTTTTGTTAATCTGCTTAATTTTGTTGTTAGCATCAGTTTCCCCGACTCCATTTTAGAATCAGATACTCAAAAGAGGGACCACATGAAGGTTGCCAACATCTAGAGTGGAAGTGGTGCTATAGATCCGACAATATGCAAACATAGTACACCAGGTCATCAGTCCATGCCAGTATACACATCACTAACGCCATATCCTTATTATTATTTTATTTATTGTAATCATGCCTGTTCCTTTCACTTAAACATCAATGATAATGGTTGTTATGTGACTATTAACAAGATCAAAGTTAAGCAACGTTGAGCCTGATCAGTATTGAATGGTCACCATTTGGGAATACCAGGTGCTGTATGTGGGAGCGCTCTTTACTTATCTCGCCATTGTTTCTAGTCGTCTTGGATTTCTCCTTGCCGTTCGAAATTGCACGACCCTTGCTTTACAATAAGCTCCCTGCACAGGCACACTTACAGGAGGTATCCATTGTCTCTCAAGACTGGACAGAGGCTGACTATTAACCCTAACACTAACACTATTAACAAACTCATTGACACATGGTCTTTACACTTATCATTAATACGAGCGGACCACAGTTGTTTTCTTTATCTGTCTGTACAATTTACTCTTAATCATAATATTTGTCTTGAAATAATTCATGTTTGTAAGATTTAATAATATTAAGAAAAAATTGTCTGTCTTTTCCTTCTCCCATAAAAATAATTTGTCATTGTCAGCTAAATATTTTTTTAATAAATCAAACGAATACGTCTGTTTTTTATTTATTTATTGAAAGTTGTCACAATTAAAACCTTTTAAAACACTAAATATTCTCTTTCTTCTTACCGTAAAAATAATTGTCAACTAAATATCTTTAAAATAAATGAAACAAACGTTTTAACTTTTTCATTTATTCATTTATTTATTGTAATAATTTAAATCTTTTTAAAATAGTCTCTTTCTTATTGTAAAAATAATTGTCAGCTAAATATTCTTTAATAAATCAAACGAATGTCACTTTTTAAATTTATTTAAAATTGTAGCAATTCGATGTGTATTAAAATTGCGTTAAAATAAAAAGAATACAAAAAGTAGGTTTTTAAAACTGGTTAAGTCGACGAGATGGCAGAATTTGATTTTGGACAATTGATTTTAAAAAGGATAAAGTGGGAATTTTTTACCTTAGTGACTGTAGTATCAAAAGTAATTGATACCCATCTCACCCCTTTGTTAATAATGGAATATGCTACATTCGTGTAGTATATTAGGAGTGGACATTTTATCCCCATTTGTAACATTAAGCAATGAAAAGTTAAATAAAGCTTATCAGTAAGTTATTCTGGCTTCCAGTTTTTATTACAATTTATTTAACTTCGTTATGGAACGTTACCTAAAACCCAACCATCTAGACCTCAATACGTCCGACTCGGATTCTACTGACAAATGGCGGCACTGGAGAAAAATGTTTGAAGGATTCCTTACAGGTACTGAAAAATATACTCTTCTATTGCATCGTGTTTCCTCTCCAATTTATAGAAATTTATCTGAATGTGAGAATTACGAAACTACCGTGGACATTTTAGAAGCCAATTTTTGTCAAGAAAAAAAAAAAAATTTTTGCTAGACATTTACTTGCTACCCGGCGTCAACATCCAGAAGAAAGCCTCGAACAGTACCTTCAGTCTAAAGATATTAAGTCGCGAATGTGAATTTACAGCCTTAACTGCAAACCAAGCGAGAGATGTTTTTATCAGGGACGCATTTATTAATGGAATACAGTCAAACCAAGAAGACAAAGACTACTAGAGAATAAAGACCTAGACTTGCCAACAGCTTATGAACAAGCCCTAACGTTGGACATGGCATAGAAGCCGTCTGTCTTCTATTTACAACCCGAAGTTTTAGGAGTTGCTATTGTAGCCCCTCCTCTGCGGGTTCAAAATTCTTCCATTCTAACGATCACGAACAACTTATCACTGCCACCTCAGTTGGATTCACATGCTACTTTTGTGGCCTCCGTATACATTCTTGTTCGTCCTGCCCGGCTCGAAACGTTAGATGCCAAAAGTGTGGTAAGCAGGGACATTTTTCAGAAGTTTGCTGGTCAGCTTCTTCACAAAAAAAACGTTCAGCTACTCTTGCTACTGTATCACCAATTACAGTATCAGCTGTGTTCCATGGCTGCCTCTCAAAGACAATTGTGAGGGTTAAAATAAATGGATTGACTATCCATGCCCTTATTGATACAGGCAGTTCCGAAAGTTTTATTAATGCCAGTATCGTAAAAGCAAGTAAATGGGAAGCTTTTCCTTCTTCCAATGGCAAATTCATCTTTATGATCTCATGTAATTGGATACTGCATGGTTAATCTGAAACTAAAAGGAAACTCCTATCAAGGGATCAAATTATCGGCAATAAAAAACCTCTGTTGCTAGTTGATTTTGGGTCACAATTTCCTAAAACTACATTCATGTGTTGAAATCCCCTTTGGTGGCCCCAAGCCGGTCCTAAGTATATGCAAACCAATAGCAGTAAAATCAAGGTGCTATTCACAAGAGGACAAACAGTTCATAGCAGCAGAAGTAACAAAACTGCTTAAGGAAGGAATTATAGAGCCAAGTGAATCTCCATGGAGAGCCCAGGTCCTCGTAACAGCTACCAAAAATCACAAGAAAAGATTGGTCATTGACTATTCCTAGACCGTCAATAGATATGCATTACTTGATGCCTATCTACTGCCTCATATTGACGAAATGATTTCTAATATTGCTAAATACCACATTTTAAGTACTTTAGACCTCAGAAGTGCCTACCATCAGGTACCTATCAAGCCAGAGGATAAGCCCTACACAGCAGTCGAGGCCTGCGTTCGCCTACACCAGTTCTGCCGAATTCCTTTTGGGGGGAACAAACGGTGTGGCTAGCTTCCAGAGGATTATAGATGAAATAATCTCCAATGAAAAATTGAAGGGTACTGTTGCTTATATAGGCAATGTCATAGTATGCGGACATAACCAAGCTGAACATGACCACAACCGTAAACGATTCATGGCTGCCGTCAAGAAATATAATCTGACTTTGAACAGTGAAAAATGTTCCTACAACTTGAAAAGAATCAAGCTATTGGGATAAATTGTCAAAAATGGCACCATGATGCCGGATCCTGAGCAACTGAAACTCGTAATGGAATTACCAATCCCTGGAAACATGCCTGTTTTCTGACGAGCTCTCGGTATGTTGCATCTTTTTCAGAAAAAATGCACCCATTGACGCAAGTATCTACTTTACCGTTGTCCTGTTCCATCATCAAAGCATTTCAAAACAGTCTGCCATTTCTGCTGTGGATCCTTTAATCCCTCTATTAGTTGAGACGGATGCGTCCAACTGTGCGATTTCTGTTTACCCTTCGCTTGATGACACTAGTCGCTACAGCCAGTCGCACACTAGGAGATGCCCAACAAGCTTGCCACAGAGACAGAACACTTTTCTTCTGGTGTCTGGGGGGTCCGGCAGCTCATTCCCACATTTCCAAAACAGAGCATCGTCTACTCCCCAGACAGTTAAACCAAGTACCTGAGCCCCATCCTTCGGTCGTTCTAGAGTTTTGCTGACCAGTCCAAAATGGGACAAATGTTCAGCAAAACTGGTTGTAGATGCGACACTTTTATCCACATACACATCATCGATGTAAGTCAAAGTCGCCTTCTTGATGTTGTTGTCTTGCGATAAGACTACATTCATAATGGACCTCATTATTTATGGAACCACATTCAGACCAAATCCCAACCTCGTTAAACAGTACCTTCTACCTTGGAAAACTTGACTCACTTGAAGATAAGTAGATCAGAGATTCTCACCGTCTCCATTCCCTCAGCATCTGCAGTATATGCATCCACATGGAGGTTTAGTTTCCTGTAGTCCATTACATGACCCACTTTAGATTTATTCTGCTAGATGACAGCCATCAACAGAAGCAGCCCTCTCAGGGGTCCCAGCTTTTGTTCGTCAAGCCAGACTTTCTTGATCCATCACTGTACTTCTTCCTCAAATAGTTTCCTGACTGTTGCCGGCATTGAATACTCAGTGACATGTTCTTTAGCTTGTTGGGAGTCTTGCCTTCTGCCTATTTCCATGTCACAGTCCATTCATTTCGATGTTGGTCAAACTCCACTCCAAAATCAGGTTCTTCAATGATAAGGGCTCGTCAAGAAATTAGACCTGCCCTAACTTCAAGAAGGATACTCCACCTAGAGCTTTTATCGCATCTATCCCCAATCAAGAGGTCAAACCCAAGCAGGTCCTCAATTGCAACTGCACATCCACTCTCCCCCCAATAGTAACCACCTCGATGGTCTGCTTCCACCATGTCCAGCACATTTTTCGCTCATTATCGAGCAGCCACAATCAACTCGTGCAATTCACTCTTTCCCGTTCACAGTTACTCTTACAGTTGGCAGCGCCGAGTTCACATCTTGTCTGGGGAAGAAACCGGCGAATAGCTGTCGTCCCCTAAACCTTTTCCCAGGTTATCCAGGTTATTCACATCGGTAACAACGTGCACCACTTCTCCGCAATTAGCGGTTAATTCCATTGCATTCGAAACACCTTATCCTGATATTCTTCGTCTGGCTTTCCTTGACTTGCATTCGCCTCACGGCTGTCCAGGTGGGTCATCTTTCAACATAGCTCTCGCTCGAGCCAGAAGCTGAGAAATGCTCATTTCCTCCATTGGAGAAGAAGCTTGTAGGAGCTGTCAGACATGATCCGGCACCCAATGGACAAAGGCTGCTTTGAGGCCTCAATCCATCATACCATCAAATGGCACAGAAAGCTTTCGCATGTCCGCCAGATAGACATCTATAGTTTCATGCCACAAACTGTGCATATGCTGCATACAAGTCCAGGGAAAACGTTGTAAATAAAGCTTCCTTTATGGAGGCATAATCCCCCTTTTTTCTTCACTCAAATGTTGGTACACCGCAAAGGTATCGCTTGTCAAACGCATTCTATCTTCTCTACAGAGCAAAGCTGATGCAGAAGCTTCTCAATCCATTCAATAATAGATTAGCTGAGATCCAAACCACTAAACTCCGGTATAAGCTTCAGATCAATCGTGTCTCCCATCATGACGCCGTGATCGCTTGTAAGAAAGCAACGCACAAAACGAAAGATCCGGACAATCGTCTAACAATCAACCGTCATTTCTGTCGCTTTCCAGTTCATTCTGATTTAATTTTGAAATCCTTTCTTTTTATCAATTCACTATGCAAATTTCATGTATGGCACAGGCTATTTTTTGTCGTTTATGTTGGGAGGATTGGCTCAATCCATTACCGGTCCTTTACTAGTTAATGATATAATGGAGTCATAGTCATTTTCCACTCTTCTTTTTCTTCATCGGTCTTTTGACTATCATGCAGTATTGGGGGCAGTGCACCTCCTTCAGACAGCTGGCTCACCGCAGATTTCCACTTTTGTCAATCCTGAGGGTCAGCGTTTAATAGCCTCCAGTCTCTGTGGTCTCTTTCTGTTTGGCTCCCTCCAAGACAACTTTGGCCGGCCAACTCCGTGCCTACCAGAAACTTGTAGGTTTAGTGCTCAGTTGATTGCACTGCTGGATCTGTCCATGTGGCCATACCAGCGGAGTCTTCTCTCCCTCAAGATGGGATCGAGGTCTGCAAGACCACATTACCCCAGCAACTCACTTGTCCACTACACAAAGTGAGAGAGATATTACCCAGTCTAATTACTTATATCTATTGACATTATCATCATGAGACACTCTTTACCTTCTTCAGTGTTTATTTATTTAAAATTTAAAATTTCCTTTCACATAGTTTCGTAGTGACATACACAGAACCAGATGTTCACCTACAATGTCCAAATAAAAAATGCTTTAAAATTGTACTCAGGTGGATCCATGCAGCATTTCGGGTAAAATCAATGAATACAAAAATGTTTATTTTTAAGCCAATCAAAAGTATCTCTACTTAAATACAAAGTTATGTTTGGCGAGCCCCTGAGATTTCACCAAGATCATAAAAAACAACAAAATCCCCAACTTAAAGCAATAGGATTTCAAGGTCAGAGTCTGTTCTAGTATTTCATGATGCGTCTATGAATAGTCACACATACGTCTTACTATAGACAGCTACGCTCATGTCTTTTATAGACAGATGTACAGCATTTGTACATTACTTCCACTACACTCAAACTGAACAACATTTATTATTATTTTCTTCCAAAAATTTTTTATATTTGTTTGTTTGTATCTGCTTTCCATATTCCTTTTTTTCTAGTGTATTTAATAAATATTGATATCCTTACAAGGCTGTACACCTGAACGACTCCTCTCATCACATAACTGCAGCACACCGAGACGCACACTAATTTATAAAATCTGAATTGTTAAAAAGTTAAGCTGAAGATTGAGTCATTCAAAACAAGTAAGTAATTAAGGACATTTTTATAAATATAATAAATCATTTTCATTTATATTAGAGGGGAACACTAAAATTTGCCAATAAACATTGAAAAATGATTACTTCATTTAAAAATCCTTAAGTTATGATATTTATTTTTTTTACTCTTTTGAGTCTGTAAAGATCTTTTTTTTTACTCTTTTGAGTCTGTAAAGATTTATTTTTTTTACTCTTTTGAGTCTGTAAAGATCTTTTTTTTTACTCTTTTGAGTCTGTAAAGATTTATTTTTTTTACTCTTTTGAGTCTGCAAAGATTAAAATACATTTTTTTATAGCGTAATGAGATTATTAGTTTGTTGGAGTCATAGTAGTCAATATTCACTACCAAAGTGTTGAATCGTTAGATATTTACTTGAAATAAGTTATGCACTAAAGGTTTATAACATATTTTTGATATGCCCCAATAATATCAATAACTCATTGCATATATAATCAGCTTGTGCTATAAAAGTAATAGTGCTTCTCCTTCATTGCTTTCCATTGAAAATACTTGGCCATGCTTATCTTTTTCAAAGTTCAGATTTATAATTTCTCAAGTAAAGAAAAAAGTAAATAAATAAAATATCGGCAATACACTTTATCAATTTAAACTTGTTTTGAAGTTTCCAATATATAAGTTGTTCAACCTCATTTCTTTGCTGGGTCCCACGTTACATAAGCATTTACTTGTCCTTACATTGGAGAACTCTCCTTGCATTTCTGAGAGCATCTTTCCCTTGCAGGTGGGTTTACAATTGAAGACTCGAAAAATACAAAAGGAATTTTAATCACTTTATTACAAGGTTTTCTCGCACTCTTCCATGAACCGGGAGGGGGAGACTCTTTCTGCTACTAAGGAGATAGATGTGAACTCACTACAGCCACAAGGGTGAAGGCAGCATGGGCGAAATTTCGTGAGATGTTGCCACTAGTAACACTGTGAGCTGTCACCCTCTACATCTATGGTAAGTTGTATAGCAGTTGTGTCAATGTATATGGCAGTAGGTGTTGGGTCCTCATCCAGTCCTCTCTTGTCCAACTGCAGTATAATGACAGATCCATTTTGTATTCGGTCAAAGACAATTGTAGATTTTTTTGTTTTGATTTGTTTTTTAAATGTATTTTACTCACTCACTGGTTGGTAGCAGCAAAATGGTGAGGATGGAGGTTACAGATTCTATTATTGAATTGTTGTTTCATATAGGATAGCAAAAGCATAATATAAAAGAAAAAACTAATTAGCGACGGGGCATCGAGTCCCTTTAACAAAACTGTGGATTGAATAGGGAATTAGTTGATTAATTACTTAATTATCTTAGCCGAGTGTGCATCGGTGGGTATCCTAAAGTATGGCATGGCAGTCCGGAACATGGGGTGATGGTCGTTGGAACCCTAAATTACAGAGGGGTCAAGCTAAAAATGTGGTCCGCATTAGCACAACAAATGCAAAATTATCTCGAGTTGAATTGACAATTCCATGTGTTCCCGTAGAGCCGAGTAGGGGGTAAAGGGCGCCCCAGCCGGGATATGATGCAGGGGTGGCTAATGAAAGCTGACATGGATCATAAGCGATATTGCCTTACACCCTGAGGATGTGTCAGGTGAGAGGTCGTAGAGGTGCTCCGACCTTGGGATCAAACGATAATTTGAGAAAGAGAAAAAAGAAGACAGTTGGGTCTACTTGGTCATTTGGGGTTTGGGGTGACCTATACTTTGTTGATGGACTGTAAAGTTAGAAAATATCTGGGGATAATTTCGGATAAGAAAGAATGTTAAATAGTATAGGGTACATTTGCCAGTACATATCTGATGATTTAAGTTCGCAGGGCAACGTTAACATGCACACAGGAAATCAGGGTTAGGGGATCAGTGTATGCACTCAGATATCACCTCGATCTGCTGTTGCTAGAAAAAGACGTGACCTCACATGACCCAAATAGAGAGTAAGCAAGAGAAAAAAGGAGTTCGTTGGGAGGCTTTGATCAGACAGCACATATAAAGAAATTAGATAACAATCGATTATAAACTTCCTTATCTTGTTCAACAGAATAACCAGAATAACCTGGAAAAATAAAAAATGATCACTTTATGAATACAAGACGTAATCACCTGAAAATTCAATGATTTACATCAAATTGATAGTTATAATGTTGTTAAACAATAAATTTTATTCATACTTACCTTTATAAGTAGTTCGAAAGAATTGTTGGAACGTGTTAAATTGATTGGTGTATACTGACGAGTAATTGTTTTCCCATTGATGCAGGCCCTTAAAGAATAAAAGGACCGAATAGTATTATCAGTACGTTTACAAGCAAACAACTTTAATATTTTAGCATATATTTTGTGCGATGAAAGTATATAGGAAATTTGCCCGAACTTTCAGTTTTAAAGTTATTGCTCCTAGGCAACGTTCAGTTAATTGTCTTCCTCCCTCTCCTTTTCAATCTTATAATGAAACACGTTCTTGTGAGTTAACCATCTAGTGAATATAATCAAATATAGTTACATTTTTTTTTTTTAATTTCTCAATATTCAACAAACCATAGAAACGAATCAGTATGAAACCTTTAAATCTAGGATTTTTCCAATAAATATATTCTTCTCATCAGATAGGAAAAATTAATTTTAGAAAGAAACATTAACATTAGGGCGAAAAAAAACAAAACAAACAATTTTAACATTTAAAAAAAATTATACCATGAAGAAAGAATAATTAAATTATTGTAATTTATTACATTTATTTTTGGTCAATATTTTCATTTTGGAGTATCAAAGGAGCGACGAAAATGAGCGGAAAATCTGCTCTCTTGGCAAAAAATGAAGCTGCTCCCGATCCTGCTGGTTAAAAAATGAGCCTTCAGCCTTTTGGAGCATGCTCCTTTCAGGAGGGATCTGTAAAACCTTGGCAACATGTTATTATCATTCTGTTATATTGTAGTAATAACAATAATAAAAATAAGAACACAAGACAGGAATAGAAGGAATAAGAAATGCATTAAGAATACTTAATTATATACAATAAGTCAGTCGCAAATACAGGCTCTAGGCAGACGTGTGCTAAGCGGTTCCCCCTTTGGTTAGGCAAAGGTGTCAACTTTATAGTGACCTGACGAATCCATCCTGTCACTATGCGTAAATCCGGATCAGTCTACAACACATTCTTTACTTTCTTGCAACCAAATCCTGTCATGAATAAGTGGCCTAGAGTTCCATTACAAACTTCTATTTTTTAGATAAACGTTTGGTTATGTAGTACATTTAATATTGAAATCATGTTGGTGACCTTCTATAACAGTGTTTCTTAACCGTTTTGATGGTCACAGACTCGTAAGACTTTAGATCCCATTGAACAAAATGTTTTAATATAATGGCGATTTTGTGACTGTATGTTTGCAGAAACCACTCAGAATATTATTAAAAAGGAACAGACATTACTCCTATTTACTTGCCTCCCTACGAGGGCATAATTAGACACAAAGTTGGTTTTTAATGTGGGGAAAATCCAGCTCCCCCTAAATGGGCACTATAGATTGGGACAAAAATTTAAATTGTCTCAGTCTAGAAGGATTATTTATTGACCGAGGATAGAAACGATGAAGTGTAGTATAAGAACAGATGCTACGCATTATGCTGCTTATTTACTTGTCACACAAAAGCAGAGTTAAATACAAGGTCGTTTTTTAATGTGGGGATATTCAAGCTCCCCAAAAAGGGGCATTTTGAATTGGGACAAAAATAAGGAAGGATCATGATATGTATCTGTGCGGTTAAATGACCAGTGTTTTATAGCTTGTGATATGTTATTCTAATGTAGCAACTCTACAGACACTTTCTCAGATTTCAGCCTTGATCAGAGAGAGAGAGAAGAACCAGACTTGCTGGACACTGAAGACTAAGGATGAAATCGTCATCTTTTGTGGATGCCAAAATAGGGATGTGGTTCAGTGGGGAGGCTGCACAGAACCTACATCAAACAACTAGGAGAAGACTCACAATGCATCTATGAAGACTTACCAGGTGTAATGGAGGATAGAGTGAGATGGCGTGAGAGACACTACCATGACTAGATGATGATTAGATACAGATTTTACAATGGTCTCTCATGTTTATAAAGCATTGTTGTAGGTGTGTATAACTGCTACTTCCATTGTAACAAATCAAACATCATTCTTGAAACAGGACTAATTCATCTCAGGATCGTCGAATGTGCAATGTTAAAGCTTGAATTAGACAGTTAGCCAGGAGTTGACAGCTGTTTCTGGGGCAAGCTACTCAGCCCGTCCTGATGATCAAAGTGTACTATCTGTTCATGCAACTTTGTCAGGCTATTGACAAACTTGACTTGTTCAGCTGTTGACTCAATTAGCTGCCCCTATTATTGTTCTTGCAATTTCATCCGGCTGTCAATTAACTCTACTTGTCTAGCCATCGACTCCATCATTCTAGACAATGCTCCACCATTCTAGACAATGCTCCACCATTCTAGACAATGCTCCACCATTCTAGACAATGCTCCATCATTCTAGACAATGCTCCACCATTCTAGACAATGCTCCATCATTCTAGACAATGCTCCACTCCACAGCTGTATCATGATGATTGCAGTTAAACCACCACTGAGCCAAAACCCGATCACATCGCCACAGTTCCCGAGCACTCTCGTACGATTACCAACTGTTCTTTTCAGGATAAACACTAACTACAATAATTTGTGAGTACTGACTGTTCTTTTCAGGACTAACACTAGCTACAATAATTTGTGAGTATCGGAAATCTCTTTCAGGACATATTTATTTTTCAGTCTGTCGATTTGTCATCATCAACCAGATTGTGACTTCAATGCCCAAACAGCATATCGAGCCGATCAAATGCTCGATACCAACATCCCTTCTACCATTCATTAAATGAAAATTTAGTATTATTTAAAAAGTTATTTAATATTTTCAAATGTAAAATCTACATAAACTTCTGATTAAATTAAAATAAAACCCATGTATTTTTAATATATCTTATGTGCAGAATCTTCATTCAAAACATATTGGGTTGTTTATAAATCAACATGAATTCAAAAACCCGATATAAAAGCAAAAGCTTTTTAATATCTTATCCTGGTGGCCTATTCTATCCCTAGATCCCAAATTATTATTATTATTATTATGATTATTATTATTATTATTATTATTATTATTATTATTATTATTATTATTATTATTATCATTATCATTATTATTATTATTATTATGTAATATTTTTAATTTTTATTCTAAACCTTTTGTTATAAAAGCTAAACACAAGAAATGACGCTATGCAAGAGCAAACTTTCACTCTGTGATTTTTAATAATAATTTTATTAATAAAATGAAAACCGAATGCGTATGAATGAGCACGATATTTTGATGTCTCACTTGGTTTCCGTTTGTTGGTATTGGTTTCCCTCTATAATCTGTTAGTCACGTAAAGAACCACGTCAAGAAAGTTGCTAATATGCCTAAAGAAAGTGGTGCTATGAGACCGACCCATCCTCATGAGTATCCACTTGACCACCGTCACCTCCCAATAATAAAATACGCAAATTACAATCAGCTAAAGCATATATAATAGTAAAATAACACAAAAAGTTTATCATTCAAAATATTCATGTTGGTTAATAAATCCAACAAAAAACGAAATTGGAAAAATTAATAAAATAATTCTCAACAAAACTTAAACAAAAGACATAAATCAATGTAAAAATATAAAAGATGTAATAAAATATTAAAAGGAAAATAACTAAAATAAATAAATAAAAACAATGCAAACTCATTCAATTAAATATTGAAGATTTCTACCCAGCAATATTTCAAGAAACACGGCCACACACGTTAGATCACTGTGCAGAAGTTTTGACTGAACAAGTTAGATTTACTATTAAAAATAAAAAAATTTAACTTAAAAAAAATCACTTCGTTTTTGTCCTCCTTCTCAACACTGACATATTTTCATTTTTTGCATTGTGATAGACTTCTATGATCTCTCTATATACATATTACACGCAATGCTTAAAGCAAACTACATCTTATTATTAATAAAACAATTTCTTTAAAAGTAAAAGAAAACAACGAAATAAAAAACAACTGGTAATAAATCAATGTTATTTGATAAAAAAAACTATCATCACCATATCATATGATGGTTCATATGATGGTTATGTTGTCTTAGGGCTGTGTGTAACCGTCGGACAACTAGCCAAAACTCTTATCAACAAACAAGACTCTGAGGTATAGTGTAGTTTAAACCCAGGTTTTATTATTCATTGAAAAAGGTGAAAACTAAAAAGAAATAAAAAAAACATTGTCTCAAAAAAATGCGAATACAAAAAATAACGATGAGCCAGTAAACAAGGAGTTTACTAAAATCTAAAGGGCCGCCATGAGCTAATAAATTGCAGAATAGAAAATATTAGGAGCATAAAGATAATACGAGACAAGAGAGATACACAAGTTATGAGCGGTTAAAATGGAGATTCACACGTGGTGAGAAAGCGTGAATAAAGAACGCTAAGATAAAAGAAATGTACAAAGGAAATAATACTCATGCTATTTAATTCTATTTTGAGGGAGAAGAAAAGTAGTGTTTCTTACCGGAGATGCCTAAAATATCAAAATATTTAAGTGGATAGAAATTCCTCTATGTAGGTCCATGACTAAGCAGCTCGGAGAGATCGGGGAGAGAGCACCAGAAGCCGCTCGCCCGGTGTCGAGGCTAAAAAAATCCCTTACAAGAAGGAGGGCCGACAAAGGGCGATAAATCTAAGGAACTTATTCTACGCTAGACAGAACACTCCTCGCCTGGCGTCTTCAACGTCATGAAATTGCACATGAAATAATAAAATAAAACACTTAATAAAATAAAATAAAACATTTAAAAAATACAAAACTTAATACAAAGAATGGGTCTGAAGAGCCGCTGCAGAAAGGAGATGGAAGCCGCTGGCAGAAGCATGAGCAGCTGAAAGGTGCAGGGACAGGACCCGCTGGAAGGATGCAAGAACAGAAGTCGCTGGAAGGATGCAAGGACAGGAGCTGCTGGAGCAGGAATCACTGGAAGGAATAGGAACAGGAGCTGCTGGAATGAGCAGGAGAGGCAGGCTGGACCAGGGGTTGTCATGCTGTCCTTTCGCTTTGGTGTTATTGAAGATAAAATGTGACGGCTGACTGTATTATGTTCTTTAGTGAATTCGGAGGCGAATGGTTTCTTGACAGCTATAGCCGTGATGGCTGGAGATACATTCCCTCTAATGAGTGATTGTCTTTGTTCTTGTTTATCCTAATGGTTATTAGCAGGATTAACCTCTAGTTTTGGTGGTGGTTCAGGCAGTAGCCTGTCTACACCAACGAATTTACAATATTGTTCAGTCCTCTCAAGAATACTCTGGGTCCTGTTATCTTTAGCTGTGCTTGTAGTTGCGGTCGTCCTTGAGATAGCTAACCTGGCTGGTAGATCGTTTTTTAAAGTGGTGTTTGTTTTTGACCGAACAAAACATGTCGCCTGAGGTAAAGATGTATCAGATGTAATCTTAGAGACGCTTGATTTAGCAGGTGAGGCAGAAGATGATGGTAAGTTTTCATCCACAATTATTGACTTAGTAGATACCATTGATGAGGGTTGAGTTTTTTGTTGCGTCACAAGTTTCTTGGGTGTAGGGGTAATAACAGATTTTACTCTTGCCATACATTTTGGAATCCCATTTTTAGATTGTTGCTCAAGTTTTGCGTGCATAGATTTGATTTGCAGTGGTGTACTTATCAAAATGGGTTGAATGACTGCTGAGGTGGGAGAATTTAAAGGTTGGCTGAAAGGACAACTATTTCTAGCAGGTGATGCAGATGATTTAGTAAAAGGGGGAAATCCGTAGGGAGATCCAGGTGGAGGAGCTGCTTCGGCGGCTTGAACATATCGAAAAGTGTTGGCGATATGTATGAAGTTGGGTAGGGCTCTGGTTATTGACGATCAAGTAGAGAGCTTCTCAAAATGTAGGGATCTGAGCTGCATGTTCGCAGAAGATGTGGTTAATGTAGACACTTGCAGACAGACCTTCGTGTCTGTGCTGAGGTTGATCAAATCGTAACTGACTGTCTCTGGGCGGCCCTCACACCCCGGTAAGGGAAATACAGGACCGTTAAACAAAGTGGTTCTCTGGAGATGGGATGCAGGTACAGAGCGGGTGCCAAGGTGAGCATGGTTTTAATCGGTGTTTACATATTTCAACTGTTTAGGATGAGAGAGTCTATGTATATGCAACACACGATTGCTTAGGTACATGTAAAAACGCCTGGTTTCGATTTGGATGTACCCTAAGACTACCTTACTGTCCCTGTACAAGGTAGTAGAGTAAACCTGCAAGTCTATCGCAGAAGAGATTGATTCGCTTGCCAGGAGGGCAGCACAAAGCTCCAGTCTGGGGACAGCATGTTTTGGTCGTGGTGTAAGTCTGGTCCACTTATTGGCACTTCGTTCAGAGATGCTCCATCGTGTTTGGTGCTGGAGTCAAAGACCACCTGGGATTTTCCTGTTTGTGGGAGGTGGCATCGGGTAGATCTGGAAGGTAGTGGAGCGATCCCACTGTTTTTTATATACCTCTCAGCTCCCAGTTCCATGATGCTCAGGAAAGTGATATCCCTGATGGGAGGCGCTGCCTTGTAGTTATCCTCCTCGGTTTATTTATCGCACGTTTTTTGAGAGGGGGTGCCGTCGCAGACCTATCTACACTGTGAAACCACTTCAGTTGCTGTTAGAGGGTCCCCCTCCCCGCCGTGCATGGGAGGGGGGATCTCGTGTGTACAGTTTGAGCTAGTGACGGTCCAGTCGTCTCTCGTTGGGGTTGACTTGCCAGATCAGCTGGCATATAGCCGAGTTTTGTTGAGTGGCTATGGCGGGACCGTTTGTTGTACTTGCTGGCGGCTTCCCTCAAAACCTTTGCTTCGGCCACAGCAGCAGCCGCCTCGCTTTCGAGCTGTAATCTCTCCAACTTCCCCATTATTTCCAGTTCCCTGTCAACAAAGGCTAGACGTGTCCTGGCCACCTCAGCCCTTGCTCGGGCGAAGCAGCAGATGGATTCTTTTTTTTGCTTGTCTTCATGGAATGACCGTAAGTCCGCAATTCTGACGGTTGGTGTAGACCATATATTCCAGTCATTAGGAGGCCCTCCGTTTCTATTAGTGCTGGAGTCCGATCATTGGGAGACATCTCTTTTTTTACTATGCTGGAGTCTGATCATTGGGAAGAATCTCCGTTATCATTATCCCACAATCCGACCGTTGGGAGGCTCTCCGTTTTTACTATGCTGTCTCAGGGTTGCTTGTAACTGTCGGACAGCTAGCCTAAACTTTTATCGACAAACAAGACTCTGAGGCATAGAGTAGTTTAAACCCAGGTTTTATTATTCATCGAAAAAGGTAAAAACCTAGATGTCTAAAATATCAGAATATTTAAGTGGATAGAAATTCCTCTATGTAGGTCCATGACTAAGCAGCTCGGAGAGTTCAGGGAGAGAGCACCAGAAGCCGCTCGCCCGTTGTCGAGGCTAAGAAATCCCTTACAAGAAGGAGGGCCGACAAAGGGAGATAAATCTAAGGGACTTATTCTACGCTAGACAGAACAATGTTTCATATGATGGTTCAGGAAAAAAGGCAAACTAACAAGAAGATATCTACAAGAAGAATACTCGTCATAGGATGGATAAAATTAATTCCTCCGAACAGAACAGTTTTGCACCACTTTCATGTCCTCTTACGAAGATTTGAATCAAGATATAATGATACTCAACCTTATGTCTAGAATCCTTATTCCAATTTTGATCAAAATATATTACATGATTTTTATGCTAGAAAATGTCTAAAATTTAAGTCTTCTTGAAGAAGAAATTGAAATCCAGAGAATTTGGCTTAATTGGTGTCTAATGACTATGGATCAAATTCAATGCAAATCTGAAATATTTCAATTTTCAAATGGGAAGTTGTGTCCATATTATGCCTCCTCAAACCCTTTAAAATACTTCAAAGAAACAGTGTTCCAAAATTTCATAATGATCAGTGAATTAGTTTAGGAGTGAATCCTATAGATAGAAATATATAAACATATATCCATACTTAAATTTATATAAATACTGATTTATATATACACAGTATATATACATATGTATTATTATAAGTATATATATATATAAAAGGAAATGGTATACTTATATTACATGATACCGTAAAAAGGTTTCTTTAGCAGAAAAAAAGGTTTTAGAAGAGAAACAAAGAAATCTGTATTTCTTCTCATTCTTCTGCCATTAAACATTGACATGTGTTTCCTTACTGAAATCTAAATTTTCTCACCAATCATCTCTTTCTCATTATATTTTTAGAAAAGAAAAACAATTATCGATTTGCAGCTCTTTTTATTTTGACGTCAAATAAATTGACTGTAAAGTAAGTGTAATTCCGATTTGTGACTAACGATAATTTAGTTTGGCGTATTAATTGTTTATGATAAACATTATCATCATCAACAACATTTCTTTGATAACAAATGAGGGTTTAGAGGTTTAAAGCTGGGATGTATGATCAGTGTTGCTTCCATTACCTCTTTTAAGTATGACAAATAAACAGGATTTATGATCAGTGTTGCTTCTATACATTAAACATTACCTCTTTTAAGTATGACAAATAAACAGGATTTATGATCAGTGTTGCTTCCATACATTAAACATTACCTCTTTTAAGTATGACAAATAAACAGGATTTATGATCAGTGTTGCTTCCATACATTAAACATTACCTCTTTTAAGTATGATAAATAAACAGGATTTATGATCAGTGTTGCTTCCATACATTAAACATTACCTCTTTTAAGTATGATAAATAAACAGGATTTATGATCAGTGTCGCTTCCATACATTAAACATTACCTCTTTTAAGTATGACAAATAAACAGGATTTATGATCAGTGTCGCTTCCATACATTAAACATTACCTCTTTTAAGTATGATAAATAAACAGGATTTATGATCAGTGTTGCTTCCATACATTAAACATTACCTCTTTTAAGTATGACAAATAAACAGGATTTATGATCAGTGTTGCTTCCATACATTAAACATTACCTCTTTTAAGTATGATAAATAAACAGGATTTATGATCAGTGTTGCTTCCATACATTAAACATTACCTCTTTTAAGTATGACAAATAAACAGGATTTATGATCAGTGTCGCTTCCATACATTAAACATTACCTCTTTTAAGTATGACAAATAAACAGGATTTATGATCAGTGTCGCTTCCATACATTAAACATTACCTCTTTTAAGTATGACAAATAAACAGGATTTATGATCAGTGTTGCTTCCATACATTAAACATTACCTCTTTTAAGTATGACAAATAAACAGGATTTATGATCAGTGTTGCTTCCATACATTAAACATTACCTCTTTTAAGTATGACAAATAAACAGGATTTATGATCAGTGTTGCTTCCATACATTAAACATTACCTCTTTTAAGTATGATAAATAAACAGGATTTATGATCAGTGTTGCTTCCATACATTAAACATTACCTCTTTTAAGTATGACAAATAAACAGGATTTATGATCAGTGTTGCTTCCATACATTAAACATTACCTCTTTTAAGTATGACAAATAAACAGGATTTATGATCAGTGTTGCTTCCATACATTAAACATTACCTCTTTTAAGTATGATAAATAAACAGGATTTATGATCAGTGTTGCTTCCATACATTAAACATTACCTCTTTTAAGTATGATAAATAAACAGGATTTATGATCAGTGTTGCTTCCATACATTAAACATTACCTCTTTTAAGTATGATAAATAAACAGGATTTATGATCAGTGTCGCTTCCATACATTAAACATTACCTCTTTTAAGTATGACAAATAAACAGGATTTATGATCAGTGTTGCTTCCATACATTAAACATTACCTCTTTTAAGTATGATAAATAAACAGGATTTATGATCAGTGTTGCTTCCATACATTAAACATTACCTCTTTTAAGTATGATAAATAAACAGGATTTATGATCAGTGTCGCTTCCATACATTAAACATTACCTCTTTTAAGTATGACAAATAAACAGGATTTATGATCAGTGTCGCTTCCATACATTAAACATTACCTCTTTTAAGTATGATAAATAAACAGGATTTATGATCAGTGTTGCTTCCATACATTAAACATTACCTCTTTTAAGTATGACAAATAAACAGGATTTATGATCAGTGTTGCTTCCATACATTAAACATTACCTCTTTTAAGTATGATAAATAAACAGGATTTATGATCAGTGTTGCTTCCATACATTAAACATTACCTCTTTTAAGTATGACAAATAAACAGGATTTATGATCAGTGTCGCTTCCATACATTAAACATTACCTCTTTTAAGTATGACAAATAAACAGGATTTATGATCAGTGTCGCTTCCATACATTAAACATTACCTCTTTTAAGTATGACAAATAAACAGGATTTATGATCAGTGTTGCTTCCATACATTAAACATTACCTCTTTTAAGTATGACAAATAAACAGGATTTATGATCAGTGTTGCTTCCATACATTAAACATTACCTCTTTTAAGTATGACAAATAAACAGGATTTATGATCAGTGTCGCTTCCATACATTAAACATTACCTCTTTTAAGTATGACAAATAAACAGGATTTATGATCAGTGTCGCTTCCATACATTAAACATTACCTCTTTTAAGTATGACAAATAAACAGGATTTATGATCAGTGTCGCTTCCATACATTAAACATTACCTCTTTTAAGTATGATAAATAAACAGGATTTATGATCAGTGTTGCTTCCATACATTAAACATTACCTCTTTTAAGTATGACAAATAAACAGGATTTATGATCAGTGTTGCTTCCATACATTAAACATTACCTCTTTTAAGTATGATAAATAAACAGGATTTATGATCAGTGTTGCTTCCATACATTAAACATTACCTCTTTTAAGTATGATAAATAAACAGGATTTATGATCAGTGTCGCTTCCATACATTAAACATTACCTCTTTTAAGTATGACAAATAAACAGGATTTATGATCAGTGTCGCTTCCATACATTAAACATTACCTCTTTTAAGTATGATAAATAAACAGGATTTATGATCAGTGTTGCTTCCATACATTAAACATTACCTCTTTTAAGTATGATAAATAAACAGGATTTATGATCAGTGTCGCTTCCATACATTAAACATTACCTCTTTTAAGTATGACAAATAAACAGGATTTATGATCAGTGTCGCTTCCATACATTAAACATTACCTCTTTTAAGTATGATAAATAAACAGGATTTATGATCAGTGTTGCTTCCATACATTAAACATTACCTCTTTTAAGTATGATAAATAAACAGGATTTATGATCAGTGTCGCTTCCATACATTAAACATTACCTCTTTTAAGTATGACAAATAAACAGGATTTATGATCAGTGTCGCTTCCATACATTAAACATTACCTCTTTTAAGTATGATAAATAAACAGGATTTATGATCAGTGTTGCTTCCATACATTAAACATTACCTCTTTTAAGTATGATAAATAAACAGGATTTATGATCAGTGTCGCTTCCATACATTAAACATTACCTCTTTTAAGTATGATAAATAAACAGGATTTATGATCAGTGTTGCTTCCATACATTAAACATTACCTCTTTTAAGTATGATAAATAAACAGGATTTATGATCAGTGTTGCTTCCATACATTAAACATTACCTCTTTTAAGTATGATAAATAAACAGGATTTATGATCAGTGTCGCTTCCATACATTAAACATTACCTCTTTTAAGTATGATAAATAAACAGGATTTATGATCAGTGTCGCTTCCATACATTAAACATTTATGATCAGTGTTGCTTCCATACATTAAACATTTACCTCTTTTAAGTATGATAAATAAACAGGATTTATGATCAGTGTCGCTTCCATACATTAAACATTACCTCTTTTAAGTATGATAAATAAACAGGATTTATGATCAGTGTTGCTTCCATACATTAAACATTACCTCTTTTAAGTATGATAAATAAACAGGATTTATGATCAGTGTCGCTTCCATACATTAAACATTACCTCTTTTAAGTATGACAAATAAACAGGATTTATGATCAGTGTCGCTTCCATACATTAAACATTACCTCTTTTAAGTATGATAAATAAACAGGATTTATGATCAGTGTTGCTTCCATACATTAAACATTACCTCTTTTAAGTATGATAAATAAACAGGATTTATGATCAGTGTCGCTTCCATACATTAAACATTACCTCTTTTAAGTATGACAAATAAACAGGATTTATGATCAGTGTCGCTTCCATACATTAAACATTACCTCTTTTAAGTATGATAAATAAACAGGATTTATGATCAGTGTTGCTTCCATACATTAAACATTACCTCTTTTAAGTATGATAAATAAACAGGATTTATGATCAGTGTCGCTTCCATACATTAAACATTACCTCTTTTAAGTATGACAAATAAACAGGATTTATGATCAGTGTCGCTTCCATACATTAAACATTACCTCTTTTAAGTATGATAAATAAACAGGATTTATGATCAGTGTTGCTTCCATACATTAAACATTACCTCTTTTAAGTATGATAAATAAACAGGATTTATGATCAGTGTCGCTTCCATACATTAAACATTACCTCTTTTAAGTATGATAAATAAACAGGATTTATGATCAGTGTTGCTTCCATACATTAAACATTACCTCTTTTAAGTATGATAAATAAACAGGATTTATGATCAGTGTTGCTTCCATACATTAAACATTACCTCTTTTAAGTATGATAAATAAACAGGATTTATGATCAGTGTCGCTTCCATACATTAAACATTACCTCTTTTAAGTATGATAAATAAACAGGATTTATGATCAGTGTCGCTTCCATACATTAAACATTTATGATCAGTGTTGCTTCCATACATTAAACATTTACCTCTTTTAAGATTGAGTACAAATAAACAGGATTAAATCTGGTATATTATAGCAGGTTTTGCTGGCAGATATTAAACTTATAATTACCGTATAAAAGAATGCATATAACACAGAAAAGGTGAGAGATAGTCATCCACGGCTCTGCAGTGCGGCTAGGCTAGTACCTGTCCCAAGCTGAGATTGAGCCTAGAACTATCTAGTTGATAGTCAGAGACTCTAACCACTTGGCTACAGGCCAAGAGCTATTAGCAAGTGACATCTCAATGCTTTATATAAACACTGACAACCACTAGCAAGTGTTCCATATATATACATTTTAGATAAATTTCATTAAGTGCGCACTAAGGTTTATATAGTAGCTCAATAGTGTATAATATGACTAAAGCTCTTAAATTAACATGATATACTCCTAGTTCATTCAAAATACATTTTATTTACAACCAATTGTTTCTGCCCATTTTTGTAAATATACACATTCATGGGATACAAAATAAGCCAAACATTCACAAAAAGGGTTCATCAGTGTATAACATACCACAGTCCGGCTGAAAAAACAACATGCGTTCAATAATCATTTAATTAATAAAAAAACATATTTATTTTTCTTCTTTTTATCACTGCAATGTAGATTATATCTTAATTTGAAATCCTAAACTTTAAAGACCCCCAAAACCTATTAAACTGTAGAAGTGAAATAGCAAAAAACTGCTTACACAGAATAACTAAAAAAGAGTCCCTAAACTAATAAGTCTCATACTGTCTACTAAGCTCTAGCCTGTGTCCCATCGCCGCAATGTTGCATCCCTGTGCTTGTTTTACAAGTACTTCAATGGAATGTGCTTCGATGAACTTGCTGCTTTGGTGCCCCCCTCAACATAAATACATCCGATAAATCCAACAATCAGCTAAATCTCACCCCTTCACTGTAGAAATCTCCAGATGCCGAAAGGCTTTCTACTCTAATAGCTTCTTTTCTCAAACTGATAGCCTTTGGAATCCCCTTCCTGCTCCCAGTTTCCCCGACTGTACCAACATAGAGAAATTTAAATGTAATGTGAACAGACATCTCGCTGCACAACTCCTCACTTAGGATGCCCCTAATTCACGTCTCAGTGGCAATTTGACTTGTTTGGGGTGAATTCAAGTAAAAAAAAAATTAATATTGATATTTATATTGAAGTAATTATTGAAATTAATATTAATATTTATATGGAAATCAATATAGAAATCAATATTGACATTTATATTAAAATTAATATTGAAATTAATATTAAAATTGATATTTATATTAAAATTAATATTGATATTTATATTTATATTGAAGTTAATATTGTAATTAATATTGAAATTAATATTGAAATTGATGTTTATATTAAAATTAATATTCATATTGATATTTCTATTGAAATTAATATTGATATTTCTATTGAAGTTAATATTGTAATTATTATTGAAATTAATATTGATATTTATATGGAAATTAACATTGATATTTCTATTGGAGTTAATATTGATATTTCTATTAAAATAATATTGAAGTTAACATTGAAATTAATATTGATATTTCTTTTGAAATAATATTTCAATTAATATTGATTTTTATATTGAAATTAATATTGATATTTATATTAAATTGATTTATATTAAATTGATATTTATGTTAAAATTAATATTGGCATTTTTGGGTTCAGCTTTAATGATGTGAGTGCCCTTATTTCTACTAGTCTGTTGTTATGCTTATTCACTATTCCACAAACTAATTTTCCATTGTCTGAAATTTACATTTTAAGTCCCTCGTCACTCACACACACACATATATATATATATATATATATATATATATATATATATATATATATATATATATATATATATATATATATATACTAGACGAACTGTTTAGACCGGGATAGTCTAGTATACTACTAAAACACTATTCATCTTGTTTGTTATCTTGTTAAGTTGTTTGTCTCTGTGCACAATGGATGTTGTCACAAAGGGAGACGTCATCCACAAAAACAGATTAAGTATTCCTTTATCATAGCATAAATTTTAACAAAAGGCTGACATCATCCATTAAAAGAGAAAACTTAAACGACCTGTGACTCTTGGGGATAATTGACTTTGATGACAGAGGGTTTGTTGATCATGTGATTGGCCCCTTAGGGAATAACATAATCTTTACTCGAAAATGAGACTCTCCCTCTTTCAGCATTAGCTCTTTACGTGGATGTGTAACCCGTCTATGGCTACATGCATGAAGCAAGTAAGATTTCCTTAATGTTCCACACTCTCTTATGTCTGTCACATACAACAACTTGTATTTAGGTTTCATTTGTATTGAGACATTCATGTTAGATCCTTGTTGTATTAACATCATTCCTGAGTATTTCATTTTTGTCTCTCTGACCATACATTGAGTGTTAGTGTATCACAAATACACTAATGTTAATATTGAAATGTGGAGGATAGAGAATAACTCCTTTCTCTTACACACTTCAATAGTATAAAGAATTCATTGTATGAACAGCTTTCAGATGGCATTGGAAAACAACTGTTGACAAAGGGAAGAGTTTATCAGGCATGTATATGCAGTGTGATGATGTATGGAAGTGAAACTTGGCCAGTGATGGTTGATGACATGTGTTGCATGGAGTAAAATGATATGAGAATGATATAATGAAGACAGGCTTAAGTTTGATGATCTCAGAGGAAGTTAAATCTGGTCAGTGTAGGGAAATGTGTGCAGAACAGGAGACTTCGATGGTATGGCCACATTGAAAGAATGGATGAGAGTTCTTAGGTCAATAGATGTAAAACAGTAGAAGTAGCAGGTTCAGTTCACAGAGAAAGCTAAGGAAAACATGAGAAGAAATGATAAAAATGGACTGGAAAGAAAGAGGGATAAATAAAGACCTGGGCCAGAGATAGTTTAGTTTGCAAGTCAATTACTAAAACCCATCTAACACATGCCAGCATGTAGAAGGGACGTTAACCCGATGATGATGATGATGATGATGATGATGATGATGCTGATGATGATGATGATGATGCTGATGATGATGATGATGATGATGATGATGATGATGATGATGATGATGATGATGAACTTAATGAAATTTTAAAGAAAAATAGAGACAAAAACAGAAAGCTTTTTTTTTTAAAAATCATGAAATGAAATTGTGTATTTTTTTCTTTGTATTCTCATAGAGATGCTCGCGGAGAGAGAAATAAATACAAATTTAGTCCGGCTGGTCACGGAATTCCTTTAAACACCTTCCTGAATTTCTCCATGCATATCGTTTTTTTTTTTTCTAAGTTCATCTTTCCATCTTGAAAGAGATCTTGTTACTTTCACATGGGTACCACTAGCAACTGCACGCATCCACTGATTATTGGTGAATCATGCTGTGTATGGCTGATCCCAGCATGGATCAAAATGAAAAAGGAATTGAGAGTCCAATTTGACCTACTTTAATAATACCACAAATATTAAATCAGATCAAATGGGGTTAAATCAGGTCAAAGTTGGTCAAATCAGGTAGATTAGCTGAGATTTCACATCTCACTGATCCTCTCTAATTAATCATTGAGTCGGGTTTAATCTTTACCTTAATTCAATCTTTACTTAAAATGGGTTAGTGATAAAAATGAAAAGCCAAAACAGGAGTTGGCATTTCCCACATTAAAGACATAATCTCTAATATAATGATATGCGTTGTGTCTCGGTTTCAATATATATATATATATATATATATATATATATATATATATATATATATATATATATATACTAGAAAATATACTGTCCCAGGAAGGGTAAAATTAATTCCAAGAACAGAACAGTTTTTTCACAACTTTTATGTCCTCTTAGGAAGATTAAAATCAAGACATGATACTAAACTTTATGTCTAGAATCCTTATACCAATTTTGATCAAAATTAATGACATGATTTTGATTCTAGAAAATGTCTAAAATTTAAGGAGTCTTCAGAAGAATTGAAATTCAGAGAATCTTTCTTCATTGAAAGCAGGCGAATATGAGCTCTGTAAGTGGTCCAGTTCTCACAAGCATATAACAAAGTTGATACAACACAGGCCTTATATACAAAGATTTTGGTTTCCAGCCCACTTTTCCAACTGACCAAAAGATACACCAGCCTGTTGAATACATATATTTATCTCAGCGCCCAACGCCCTGTTCCTCAGAATAACACTACCTACCCAGATACATAAACAGATCCACTACAGACAGTCTGTGGCCTTCAACAAATATATCCGGTTTCTGATACAGGTTGCCAAGGACCGGGGCAAACATAGCTCTTGCCTTACCCAGGATTATTGTGAGACCAATTATTCTACACACCCATGCAACAGTAGCGAATGTCTTTGACGAAGTCTTAAAATGCTGTAGGTTATACAGCCGACCCGATGTGGAAAATCAAAGATACACACCTTTGTCACAGTTATTGAAAGCCAATGACAGAGTTACAGCAAGATAGATGGAAAACAAAGTAGGTGCATGTATATCACCCTGTTTAACACCATTGTCAACTGTAATGGGTTCAGACAGGCAACCATTGAAGTTTATATATGCTTTTATATTGTCGTGCAGCTAACGAAGGAGTCTAACAAAGTTAGGAGAACATGCAAACTTACCCAGTACCTTCCACAGCGCACCCCGATTAACTGTATCGAACGCTTTCGTCAGATTAACAAAGACCTAGGTCAAGATTCTATACACTTTTTCTGTATTTGGCACACTGTAAAGATCATATCAGTGGTACTCCTATTTCTTCTACAGCCACACTGACTCGCAGGAAGCACAAAAGGACAGATGTAGGCATTCAGGCGATTTAACAGGATTCTGGTAAATACGTTTCCCATCCCATTCAATAGAGAGATTCATCAATAGTTGCCACACTCATAGTTTCCCTTGTACAAAGAGACCATAATGGAGTCATGCCAATCTTGGTAAAAATGCCCGTCAAACCAGATGTTGTCAATTAACTCCTTAATTTGTTCTGCCATTGGTCTTCCACCACAGCGAAGGACTAATACATTTATACCATCTCCACCAGGTGCTCCACATCTAAACTGCTATATAGTCTCCTCCACTTCCTTGAGGGCAAGAACAGCCCTCTGAGGCAAACTATATTTCACATCAGTACGGACTATCAATGAATTAGTGAACAGTTTTGTTCATCTATCAAGTAGCTTGCTAATAGACTCTGTGCCATCCTTAGATTTTAATGGGGTTACACTAGAATGGCTAGGAGCATAGACTGTTAATATCAGATCATACATTGCTTTACTGTCCTTAACATCAGCGGCATTACTGAATATCATAAGCCTTCCAGCGCCACCATTTATCCATCTAAATTTTCTCTGCAACTCTGAAGACTGTTCTGCAGACTTTAGATGCTGATGTGACAACGCGCTATAAATCCGCCTTTGATGAAGTTCATGCTATTTCTGTAGCAGTTGAGCGATGTGAGCATTATTGTCATCAAACCAATCTTGATGCTTTCTTTTTGTTAGCCCAAGAACATCTACTGCCATTTCATAAATGCACTTCTTAAAACATCAAACGATATCTGCTCAAGCTTATTCTATGGGTCTAGAGCAGTTTTCTCATCCTTCAGTTTTGCAACATTTATTCTATGAAGACACTTGACGTTACTGAATCGCCTCTTCAGCCTAATCTGTTCAGCATTCGGCATTCCTTTTGACTCAAACCTTGTAGACGTCATACAGGTCGCCTCTACGGGTGATGATGTAATCGATCAAATGCCATTGCTTGGATCGTGGATGAATCTATGTGTTCTTATACTTTGGTTTCAGGTGGAAATGCGTGTTAGTTATCACTAAATCTAGCTCCAAACACATTTGCAGTAAACGCAACCCACTCTTATTCATACTTCCAACTCCATAACGTCCAAGTGGACGCCATGTTTGATATTCCCTACCCACCCTCACATTGAAATCCCCTAGCAAAACAATTTTATCATTTTGCGTAACAGTCATGATAACTCTTTTAAGATTTTCATAAAATTAACCTACTAGCCTAGGTGAGCTGTCCAATGTAGTGAAGAAGACTTGGCTATGGGAGAAAAAATGTGTGGCTCCGGTGTACTGTACAGTAGACAATGAAGTACCTACATAATATGCATCATTTTAGAAAGGAAAGTGAATCCAAATATCACAATGGAAGATGTTCAGGATGTAGTTGAGCACTGTAGGGAGTGTCAATCCATTGACCCTGCGCCGTCCAGGCATGAAAAAGGGGAGCTGCATGTAACAGACAATTGGAGGCGACTGGCCATTGATATCACGCATTATAGTCATGAACTGTATTTAACTATGATTGACTGCGGACCTAGTAGAGTAGCAATATGGCGACAAATTACAACAGAAGCAGCAGAAGAGGTAAAGAGAGTCTTGAAAAAAAACCTCCACAACGAAAAATTCAAAATGGCGTTTTAGTGGGTTCCTCCACGTGTGAGTCTGCTCTTTTTCTTTGTTTTTTTAAATTTGATTTCACCCAAAAATGAACCACTGTATAGTGTAGTTTTTTTCAAGACACTTTAATCCAGGAACTTTTTACTCTTTGTGAATTTTTTCTGATGATTTTGTAATGTTGCAGAGACGATATTGACATAAAAACGTTGTTTGGCACAAGAAAAATGAAACGGACCGTAAAAAATATATCTCACAGAAATGTTATGGTTTTTGGAAATGTGAAAAAATAAAAATAATGAAATAAAACCATGGTTATTGGAATATAATATGAACTGACTTATATTTGCTCTGATATCACTAATTGACAATCATCGAGCTGAATCTTTTAAGGAGACTGCAACGTAAAAGGGCACTGACAGTATATGCTAATACATATACTGTCATTAATAATCATATATATATATATATATATATATATATATATATATATATATATAAGATGTATAAGTTAGGTATGTGTACATGTTTAGAGATTTGTATGCATATGATTATCTCCTAAACTAATAATCGATCATTTTAAATGTAGGTATAAGGGGGGAATGTGTGTTATATTTAGTTGAATTTCATTTTTATGCAAAGGAGAGATAAAAATGGGATGGAAATCCTTCATAAAAATTCAGATACCTTGTATTTGTGTGACATTTTAACAATAGGTATTAGACATCAATTGATGAACATTCCCAAAGTTTCAGTTGAGTATTTTAAAGGGGTTTAGAGGACATAATATGGGTACGACCTCCTATTTGAAAATTCAAATATTTAAGATTTGCCTCAAATTTGACCTGGAATCATTAGACACTGATTAAGCAAAATTCCCTGAATTTCAATTTCTTCTTAAGACTCCTTAAGCTTAAGCCTTAAATTTTAAATATTTTCTAGAACCAAAATCATGCAATGGATTTTGATCAAAATTGGAATAAGGATTCTAGACATAAGGTTTTATATCATGTGTTAATTTTAATCTTCGTAAGGGGATGTAAAAGTGGTGCAAACCAGTTCTGTTCTGGCAATTCATTTTCCCTGTCCTGGGACTGGTATTCTTCTAGTATATATATTATTATACTAAATGTGAGTTGATAAACTTTTGTTTTTCTAAGGCTTTTTCCTATATACTTTAATAACACAAAATACATATTTAAAATATAATTCAGTTCTGGGATTGAGTTATACTTGATAAACAAACTCTGTTTTAATTGTTCTAATTAGCCGTTATTAATTATAACGTTATTCTTTTCTTAGATTTCTATGTATTTCTCTTTACCCATAACTCTATGTTCATTCAACCACTCTGTAATATTTCTTAATATCTCTGTGAGCATTTAGAGAAAGAGTGACTCTCCTATTTCAGCATGGCCATTTAATTTACATACATGTATCGCTACATAGCACAACTACATATGTAAACTAGATGGATATAATAAGTGTCTTTACTTAGATGATGATGATGATGATGATGATGATGATGATGATGATGATGATGATGATGATGATGCAAAAAAGGAAAGCTCGAGACAGTGGATGACATGGAACTACCTAACCATGAGGATATGAGGGCACTGGGTGTTCTGGAAGCAGACACCATCAAATCAAGAGAAATGAAAGAGAAGATTGGAAAAGAATATCTGAGAAGAACAAGGAAACTCTTAGAAACTAAGTTATTTGGTAGAAACCTGATAAAAAGAATAAACACCTGGGCAGTTTCTCTCATAAAATAGTTTGGACCATTCATAGGCTGAACAAAAGAAGAACTCGGGCACCTGGACCAGATGACTAGGAAACTAATGACCATGCACAAGGCACGACACCCAAAGGATGATATTGACTGACTCTACGTAAAAAGGAAAGTATAGAAGACTGTGTGGATGACACCAAAAAGAACTGGAAAAATACATAACCCAGAACACAGAAAGGCTAACTATTGCAGCAAGAATCACCGGAATAATGGACGATTACAGGGAGCATTGAAACTGAAAAGAAAAAGATGAGAAAAGAAAAATGGGAAGAAAAACAGTTACATGAACGATTCATAAGACTGACCAGACAAGAGACACATGAAAACATCTGGACATCATGTCCATGGCTATGAAAATTACACTTGAACAGAGAAATGGGATTTCTACAGACAGCCGCACAGAAAACACGATCAGCACAAACTATAACAAAGCTAAGATAGACAAAACCCAAGAAAACAGTAAATGTAGACTCTCTGGGCAAATACAGGGTGGGCAAAAATAAGGGTCCTATTTTTAAAAATTCATAACTTTTTTATTTATTGATTTTTTAATTTTTTTTTTTAGAATAAGTAAAGGACCCCTTCCGAAGCAAGCATGAGCCGTATTAGCCCTAAGGAACGTACCCTCATTTAGAAAACATTATTTTTGCTTAAAAAACTCAAAACAATGTAAAAAACAATACTTTAGTTTTTGTAAGTTTTAAGAAGTGTTTTTCGGCTAAAATTTGTTTTGTTTATTTCAAAAAATCTCGGAAGGGTCAGTCTACACACACATAAAGTTTGGTGAGTTTAACTTTTATTGTGGAAGTTATTCAAATTCAAGTTATTCAAATTTAAAGATAGGACCCTTATTTTGGCCCACCCTATAGATGAAACGGTAAATCACATAATAAGTGGATACAGCAAAGTAGCCCAAAAGGAATACAAAAAACAGACATGACTCTCTGGGAAAGGCAGTCCACTGGGAACTATGCAAACGTCTTCACTTTGAACATGCAGACAAATGGTACAAACACAAACCAAAGGCAGTATTGGAAAATGAAAATCACAAAATCCTCTGGGACATGGAGATACTAGCAGACAAATTTATCTAAGCAAGGAGACTGAATGTGATAATAGTGAAAAAGGAAAAAACTGCCAAATCACAGATTTCACCATACCAGGAGCTCACAGGGTGAAGATCAAGCAAATACACAGAACTTGTCTGAGAACTGAAAGGAATATGGAACAGGAAGAAAATCATTATGTAGGAGCACTAGGAACAGTCCCGGAAACGTTGGAAAAACAACTAGGAATAATTGAAATAAAAAGGAAGATTATGACCATACAACGAACAGCAATGCTAAAACAGCCGAAATCTTAAGGACAATCCTTGAATATGGAAACCAACCAACGTAATCAACAAACACGAATCTACCACAGACAATTTTAAATGGAAAATATGATGACATCAGCCTCGGCTGGTACCACACAAAACTGTTGTGAAGGATCAAGGAAGATGAAAAAACCGAAGAGAGAGAGAACCGACCAGACCTCAACTGGTAGATGCAGTGAGTACTGGAACTTTGGGGAGGCTTAGTGCCCCTCAAATTCTAGAGAAGACCAACGTTTGTTGCTAGTGATATGGTAAATGGCTGTTGCAATAAAGCTAAGTGATTTTCATTGGTTATCGAAAAGAGGTGGATAATGCTAGAAATCTGGAGAGATTTGTTGTAACTCAGACGCCAGGGAATTTTTATTCGGCGTTACCTGCGAGTCATCAATGTCCTAGATAGAGTAATCCTACATAGAGCAGGTGTTTTTAAATGCTGTGTTGCCCGGGAGAAAGATTTTTAGAGTATTTTGTTATACTATTGTATACCAGAAAAGGTACTCTGTGTTGCTCGGGAGTCAGTACTAGATAGAACAGGTGTGTGCAATAATACAGTAGTACATTTTCAATGGTTGATGGCGAAGGGGGAGACAAGAAACTCAGTGTTGCCTGGGAATACACTAAAATAAATATAGGTTTGATTATACTATAAAGGGGGGATGGGGAAGATAAGAAAATCGGCGTTGCCCAGGGATAAATTAAAACAAATATATTTTTGAGGGAGGAGTAGTGGAAACTCGGTGTTGCTCAGGAGCAATAACTTTAAAACTGAAAGCTCAGTTGAATGACTTACACTATTATTTTCAATACATTAAAATAAGAAAGAGGCATAGACTGGGCGGAGGTGAAAGAGGCGTGGGGGAAAGGAATGTGGAAAAATGGGGAAGGAGGAAAGAGAGAAAGATGGATTGAGAGAGGTAGAGAGATGGGAGTTTTAATATAAAGATGTTACACACAGTTTTTAACCTTTTCTATTTTGCTTTTTTATGACCCCAGGCAACCGCGGGTAGCCCCGCTAGTATATATATAGTTTTAAAATCGTATTTAAGCCAAATTTACGAAAGAAAAGTTTATACCAAGCCAATGAAAGAGCGTTTCAAAGCTCAGTTCAATTCAAATCGAGTATTTGGTAATACAAGAAATGAAAATAGCTTCTCATCAGAAAAATAAAAACAGAAAACATCCAATCTCATTGAGTCTTAACTTAGTTTGACATAGTGGACCAGACCAGTTACATCCCAAGATAATGTACAACCCCACCCTAACCCTAATTTACCCCCCACCCCACATACACACACACATAAAATCGGATTAATTCATATTTGAACTTTCTACTGCATATTGTTTGAATAATTAATGAGGATTTTATAACAAACAGTGATAACAGGCATTCAACTTGATATTCCAGGCTGGAGGATAGACCCAACAAATAAACATGTTGTACCGTGTTAACGCACCTTTATTTACACAGGGACTACTAACAAATGCCAACAACAATAACTATATTAGTTTACCACTAACAGTGAGAATGTCAAAGTTAAAACTTTTTAATCATCAATGATTTAACATTAAAAAACGATAGAAATTTTTAACGTTAAAGATAATCTTTAAAGATAATTAAATATTAACTGCTTTGTACCAATTTGGACTATTTCAGCTAATCCACAAATGTTGATGTGGGTCAGGATTAATCCTTTGATGAAGGTTTCTAGGCTTTGTGAGGGGTTAACAATAAAGATAATTAAGCCGACTGTTTTTAATGCCCACTCCCCCCACTTCTTCATGAAAGATTTTTTGAAAAATCCCTGCTAACTCTTTCTCTTTTCTCATACTAACACACAATAAAAGGCTTTACTTGCCAAACTGAAATTATATATATATATATATATATAACTCAATGTCTGTGTGGGTGTGATATTTGTGTGAAAGGTTAGAGAATCTACATAAAATCTAAAAGTGTATTCTTTTGTAAAATTTACCGGGAAAAGATGGAATTGTTCTTGAATCTGTAAATGCAACCCTGAGGGGGCTATAGGGGTATAACCCCATTAAAACTTCAAATGTATCTTATTTTTATGAAATTTAGATCATATGTATCATGATCCCGAATCTCTAAGTGGCCTCCTAACCTAAAGGAGATATGGGGGCTGAACCTCCTTTAAAACTTCAAATATATCCTATTTTGATAAAATTTATCTCATATAAAATTCTCTGGGGAAGACAATGGAAGTGGTCCCGAATCTGTACATTACCCTCTATGTGCTGAATACCTATGTGCACCCATCTCTAAGTTACTAATGAGGACAGAACCCCATTTAAAACTTCAAATATGTATATCCGATTTTAATTAAATTTAACCCATTTCAGCCATTTAAGCCATTTCAGCTAATTTAGAGAGTTTTCCAACATTTCAGCTTCTTCCGACTATATTAGTGGGTGACAGTGAGGTGGGGGTGGGGGACAATAAAAACAAAGAAAGTAATATGGTGTTATGAGCATAGTGAAAAAGTACATAGTAGTGATCGGGTATCCTGCTAGTATATTAGGTATACACACACACACATTATATATATATTACAAGCTTCAGAGCATATATACTTTTTAGTTATATTCCAATGACCAAAGGCAAAATTAATCCATTACCATATTTTTTATTTAATTATTTTTCTCAATTTCCTCATTTTCTGACTTAGACGAATACCTGTATTTTTTTCTTCGTCTTACAAACAAATTTTTTTTTTTCCAATTTTTCAATTTTTCATATCTTACATGAAAAACTCACATCAAAAGTTGACATATTTTTGAACGCCTTTTTAGGGGAGATCAAGAGCCACCTGGCTTTCGTATGTCGCAAGACAACAGTTTTTTTTTTCCCAAGATAATGTTGAATTGTGACAATATTGTTGGATTAAAAGAGATTAAAATGAGAATGGTTTTGTTTTCTTAAGTTATGAAAACGAAAAATAAATTTTTTTAAAGGGTTTTGGCATGATAAGAGACCAGCGAAAATGGATAAGAGAAGGAAAGATTGTTTTCTTTGCCTAGAGATTTAAGATATGGGGAGGCCAGAGTAAAAAATGAGAATCCCTACCAGATGGAAAATTTTAAAAATTATGAAATTTATAAAAAAAAAAAATAAAATAAAAAATAAAAAAAAAAAATAAAAAAAAAAATAAAAAAAAATAATAATAATAATAATAATAATAATAATAATAATAATAATAATAACAATAATAATAATAATAATAAAAATATAATAATATAAAAATAAAAATAAAGAAATTGCAAAATTTTTAAATATATTAAATTAAAAAATTTTTTTTAAAATAAACTAAAACCTCATTTTTTTTTAACCTATAAGTAAAAAGACATCCAAAATAAGATAAACATCCCCTTGTTAATGGGATATGGTAAAGGAGATTTGATGAAGGGGATTTAATGAAAAAAAAAATGTATGCAAGGCATGGATGAGCTGATAATTTAGGTGAATAAACTGGGGTCCAAACTATACGGCTTATCTGGTCAACTTCCCTCCCTCCCCCAGGGTAATTTCTGAAAAAAAAAACTTCCAAAAGAAATATCCCTAAGACAAAATATTTTCAAAACCTTCTTTAAAAATTATTCTTTTGAAAATTGTTTCTTTTAAAAATAAAAAAAACATATGGGCACATGGGTATAAGGTTGTTTTTCCCTTAATTTTGTTTTATATGTGTACAGATCAGTGTCTACTTTTCTGCATGCATTAATTTTGTTTTATTCTTATATTCATTACTATTATTTATATTTTTATCTTTGCTTCTATGGTGATATGGTGCAGATATTCCCTAAATCCTATTTAGAATATTTCCCTCTCATTAGTCGGTCTTCCCAGTTTATTAAGAGTGCCTGCCTCCTGTGAGTAGATCCTTTGAAAATTTAATTCTGTCTGTTTAGGCAATTTTTGCTGGGGTCATTAATGGTCCGTATTATGTTGTATTTCTCCGCATTGCATATAGAGAACAGGTTCGAAGCTGGGGAGTATGACGACCTTCTCTCAACCTCTTTCCATTTCATAGTGAAAGGTGTCTTTTAGTTGCCATACCGGAGTCGCTAATGCTGTGTTTGCCTTGTCCCTATATTTAAATGTGTTTCTATGTGCGTATAACTGTCCTGCGTCATGGCTATGTGTGTTTCGGCTCTGCCGTTAGGTTGACTTGCAATAATCGCTTCTTATACAAGGGATTCCACCTTGCAGTTTCTGTCTAGGGGGCAATTATCTTTGGATCTGCAAGAACAGCCCACGTTTTCTTTTGTCTTTGATTCTGTAGAGATAATATTCTTCACAGATAGGGTGCTGAAGTAACTTATGTTAATCGTTTTTCTATTAAACAATTTGTGTAGTTTATGTTGTGGAGAAATGTTTTCATCTAGTAGTTCAAGGAAAATGTGGCATACTGGTGTCTTGGTGTTAGGGAGAAGGGGGTGAGAACCAAATAATTTTCCATTTTCTATTGTGGTTGTTTTTAGGTGATTGGTTATGAGTGGGCTGGTATGAGATCGGATCTATAAAGCAGCTATTGCAGAGTGCTTCATTGTAATATTATGCTGCTTGTTCAAAAATCTCAGGATTAGATGAAAGGTCTGAGATCCTTCTATTGATATTAATGATCATTTTCTTGAAAACTGTGAAGGGAGGCCAAGATCCTTTATGTATATATTTTAGAGTTTCATTTGGTTTGTGGAAAGGTTTATGTGTCTTACTTACTAGGTCTACAGTGGTGTCTAGGAAATCTAATTTGCTCAGATTGGTGTTAATAGTGATCTTGAATCCTAGTTCCTGAAATGAGTTTGTTAATTCTTTTCTAAGTATATCTAAAATATTTCTGAAAGGCACAGGCTGTCATCCCGAAGAATTTGTTTTTGAGTGTATCCAGTAGAAACAGGCTGACTAAGTCGCAGACGTCTGCATTATCATACAACCCCATAGTGACATCAAATGGGTCTTCAGCGTTCGATCTTTTTACCCGGGCTGTGCCTTCAAAGAATAGAAAAGTTTGTCTTGCATGCATTATTGTCTCTTTTTCTAGTTCGTTAATATCTGTGGAGATTGATGCAAAATTTAATACTTTATCTAGTGCTTCTTTAGTAATATAGGGGTAGAAGTCTACTATATCAAGTTGTGTAAATTTGCATCCGTGTGCTTCTGGAATCTCATGAAACCAGTTCAGTACTGAATTTGTGTTTCCCCAGTTTTATTTTTTATTGTTTTGACTATTTTCCTAATTATTGCCTTGTTGGGCATACTTATCTGACTATTTGATGAGTCTGCAAGTTGGTCTGTTTGAAAAATTCTCTTTATGGTCCTTTAAAGTGATAAATGCCTTTCTCTTCGCAAGATGATTAGTTCTGTATTCAATACCTAATTTTGTGTCTATTTCAGTGGCTTCTTTTTTAATAGCCCTGTAAGTGTCTTTCTTTTCTAATTGGTATTTGTCAGTGATGGGGTTTTTGGTTAAGAGTGCTTTTCTCTCTTTTGTCATACTCTATATGTTTTGGGTCCTGTCAGAGAAGACTAGTGCTTCATTATTTCTTTTTAGCCATCATAATGTCAGTGGTTAAGGTTTTCTGGAAATTGTTTGGCTTTTTTGTGAATTCCAGGTTGGGAATTATATTGAATATGTCTTCCTCCTTCTTTTACCTTATTTTGGGTGTCTCTTTACTTATAGTTTATTTTGGATGTCTCTTTACTTATAGTTTATTTTAAATGGAGTTTTACTTTATTTAATATATTTTTTATTTATTTAATATATTTTTTTAAAATTTTAATTTCTTTATTCTATTTTTATTGTTTATGTTTATATTTATTATTATATTTGGTATAATACCATTGTTATAATTTTTGTTTGTTTGTTTTGTTTTACAGCAGATCAACCTTTTTCAGGTCATTTAATGTCGAATCAATTGTATTATTTTTTAAGTATTTTGAAAAAAAAATTAATATTTTGAAAACATTTGTTAAACTACTTTCTCTTTTTTACAGCATATCATCCTTTTTCAGTTCATTTAATACCAAATCAAGCTGGATTTATATGTCTTTAGATAATTATATTTTTTATATAGATCAACAGCTTTTAAAAAGTTCATTATTGTCTCTACTTTATTTTTCTTAAACAGTTCCTTCATTGTACCTGCTTTGTAAAACGTTTCTCTTATAAGGTCCAGATCAATGCATTCAGTAAGAATATGCTTGATTGTGTACGCAGTCTGGCATGCATAGCATATTGGTTGCTGCTCGTCTTCAAGTAAGTAGGAATATGTAATCCTTGTGTGACCTATGCGAAGTCTGGATAACACTACTTCCTCCTTTCGGCTTTTTCGTGAACTTTTTTTCCATTCTCCTATTGTAGTTTTGATAGCTAGGAGTTTGTTATGTGTATTGCTACTGCAACGTTGTTGTCTTTGTTGTTAGATAAATTTGTTAATATCTATTTTAAAATCTGTATATGGAATCTTAAAATTGGTCTCCTGAGAAATGTCTAAGGCAGACCTGGCCACCCTATCAGCCTTTTCGTTTCCTCTGATTCCGATATGACTTGGGATCCAACATAGTAATATTTTATTATCCTTTGACAAATATTCCAATTTACATAGTAATTTTGTTATTAATGGATTGTCAAATTTCCTGTTTTGTAGTGATATTAGTACAGACAAATGGTCTGAAAAGATAATGAATTCTTTATTTTTGGATTTCAAAATGAAATTGAGCGCCATATCCACTGCACATGCTTCTGCATTAAAAATGGAATTGTCATTTGGGAGACGCTTCTTATTTACATTATTGTTGTAAACTGCAGCACATCCTGTTGCTTCTTCATGTTTTGATCCATCTGTGAATATGTGCATATGTCCTGGATAGTTGTCTTTGACTTTCTCTAATTCCTCGTGGAAAATTAGAGGATGGGTTTTTTGCTTGTGTAGTCTGCTTAAGGCTAGTATGATCTTTGGGATTCTTATGGTCCAAGGTAGGATCTTTGGTATTATCGTATCATGTATTTTTGTCAGGTCCAATCCTGCTTCTTTGTTGATCATTTCCATTCGAAGGCCAAACGACCTTATAGCTCTTTCATTGCTTTGGAATAATTCCCTGTATTTTGGATGGAATGTACCATCATATGCAGGATTTGATGAACAGGATTTCAGTTTTACATAATACTGCAGAGCTAATTTCTCACCTCTGATATCTGCAGGTGCCTCGTCAGCTTCTACATAGAGACTAACCTCCATGGTAGATCAGGTCAAGTATTTTTAGATAGGTCTTACTGGCTGATCGATATATAAAAATACTGTAGTCCAATTTGGATCTAATCAACGACCTATATAGTTTTAATAGTGTTTCGGTCTGCACCCCATATAGTGTGGGCTACCACATGTAGTAGTTGTAATGTTCTATTACATTTAGACCTTATATATTTTAAGTGGGGAATAAAAGTCAATTTTCTATCGAAAAAATTTATATTGATCTACAACTGGAATTTCCATCTTTTCAAGTTTCAGGCTTGGGTCATTGTGCAATTTTCTCTTCTGACAAAAATGGACACATGTTTTTGCCTGAGAAAATCGAAAACCATTTTCTGTTGCCCATTTGTTGACTTTATTCAGGCATTGTTGCAATTTGCGCTCAATGGTATGCATATGCTTAGACTTGTAGTATATTAGGAAGTCGTCCATGTACAGGGATCCATCCACTCCGGGTAATAACCTTTTTATTATGTTGTTTATTTTTATGCTAAATAGAGTCACAGTCATATCAGAAAGAGTAGATCCAACGCGAACTCGAAATCTTTGGTTTGATAAAAAAAAACGTCAATAAAATGTGGCAATCTACCTTTTAGACCGAGATCGTTCAAATCTCTCATAATGCCATACCTCCACGTTGTATGATATGCTTTCTCTTGGTCAAAGAAAATAGTTACGAGATGTTCTTTTTTAATGATGCTTTCTCTTATGGCAGTTTCCAAGCGAACCAAGTGGTCTATTGTGCCTCTTTTATTGCGGAATCCACATTGTACATTGGTAATAAGGCCATTGGATTCCAAATACCAAATTAATCTATTGTTGATCATCCTCTCCATTGTTTTGCATAAACAACTGATCAAGGAGATTGGCCTGTAATTTTGTGGATCCAAGTTGTCTTTGCCCGGCTTTGAGATCGGTACCACTGTAATTTGTCTCCACATGTCCGGGAATTTTCCCTCTATCCATATTCTGTTATATATTTTTAGGAGTAATTTAAGTGATTCTCCTGGTAGTTGCCTTAAGAACTCATAATGGACTTCACCTTGTCCTACAGCAGTATTATGAGATCTTTCAATAGAGTCAATGTAAATGGACTATTATATTTTTCCAGATTTTTCGATTTAACATTCGACTTACCATTTCTGCGTTTCTTTTGGTGGTTAGAAATTCTTGTTTTCCACCCTGACTTGATGAATTTTTGAAAAACGTTTCTGCTAGGTGATTTGCTATGTCTATTTTATCTGCTATTGTGCAGTTATTTTTGGAGAGGTGTTGGATTGGTTTAGTCTAATGTTTAACCGCAATTTTCCCGATCATTTCCCAAACTGCTTTTGGCTTAGAAGAGGAATTTAGTTTGCCAACATATTCGTCCCAGCATTCTTTTTTCGCTGCTTTTATCACCCTGCGGGCCCTTGCTCTGCTTTGTTTGAATTCTATTAAATTTGTTGTAGTTGGTTCTTTTTCGAACTTTGTTAGGGCTGCTCTTTGCACACTAATGGCTTTTTTGAATTGACTGTTAAATCAGGGTCTGTTACGTTTGTCTGGTGTAGAATTTCTCGGGATGCAGTCTTTTGCTATTTCAATCAGCCTCTCTGTGAAGTCTTCCACTGGGTCAGAGTCTGTTTCCGCACATGTCAGTTTCTCCTGACATTTTTCTTTAGACATTTGCCAATTGGCTTTGTTTAGTTTCCAGTGGTCTGGTTTACTTTCACCACCAGGTTCTATATTTTCGAGGAGGATTGAAAAATGATCACTGCCTCCAACTAAAGTCCATATAGACTGTGAGGTCGCATATGGTCACATCAATAGCAGAATTACTTCTATGGGTTCATATATGTGTTCCTTCGTTTAGCATGCATAGATCATTTTCATTAATACATTTTTGTATTATTTTACCCTTTTTTGTTGTATTTTTGCACCCTCATAGGGTATTGTGACTATTAAAGTCCCCAATAGGATGAATGGTGTGGTCGATTAGCTTCTTAAGCTCACTTTCATTTATGTCCTCGTTTGGTGGAATATATATTGAACATATATTCATTGTTTTATGTAATGTCACCTTAATGGCAACCACTTGGACATTGGTTTGGATATTCAGTTTGCTATGGGGTATATCATTTCTGATTAGAATTGATACCCCTCCAGAGGCCCTGTATCCAGTATCATAGATGTGGCTGAATATCTGATAATTTTTAATATTGATATTGTCTTCTTGTTTGAGGAAGGTTTCTTGGAGACAAATAATTGAGGGAGATTTCTGCGTCAGTAATAAGAGCAATTTATTAAGATTTGTTTTTAAACCGCGACAATTCCATTGGATTATTTTTTGACCCATGCTTTTTGTTTTGTTTGTTTCTTTTTTTCAGAGTTTTCATCATGTCCAATGCCTCAAATCGGTTTTGTATCAAGTTCACTCTGATTTTTGGCTTTGGTGTTTGAGGTGATTTCTCTTTTCCGTCAGGTTCAGGATTTTTACCTGGAGGCTCTATGCATGTAGATATTTTTTTACTTGGAGTATTTTTATTTAGATCTTTTCGGATCACTGTTTTTCCTAGTAGATTCAGTTGCATTATTCATTTTATTTGTTTTTGACTGTGGTGGTGCATTTTGATTGGGCAACCGGTTAAGTAGAACACCTGTTTCTTTCTAACTTTTGCCTTCGGTTCCTCGTATTCTTTTCTAATTGTTTTTTTGAATGCTGGCCAGTTTTCCGGTCCAAGCGGAAACAACCTTTGTATTAATTTTTGTATTTATTGTCCTCCTCATTATTCACCACCGAGGAACACAGCCTGAGAATATGTCTTTTCTCTACTAGTGCTTTCAACCACTCTTCTTGCTTCTTGGAAGGAAATGTTTCTTGTGTATTTTACTGTCTCCTTTTCCCTCTTCCATCTCTTACAAATTTTGGCATAAACTGGGTGGTCACCACCACAGTTTGTGCATGTATGGTTCCCTTTACACTCATCCATAGAGTGGTCAGGGTCTTTTTCCCCACATTTTCCACATGTGTTTCTTCCGTTACATTTGCTTTCGTGATGTCCATATTTCTGGCATTTGTAACACCGAAGAGGATTAGGGATATATTGTTCAACCTTTTCAATTGTATATCCTATCTTAATTTTTGGTGGAATTGTTGGCATATCAAATGTCATCATGTATGTGTTTGTTTGGATGATCTTGTTTACTCTTTTTATAGAAATTCGCTGCACCTCGATTACTTCTTGGGATTTTAATTCTTCTTTCATTTCTTCTATAGAACACAAGGAGAGTTCTTGGTTCCTTATTACTCCTTTTGAAATATTTAAGTATTGATGCGGGTATGATGTAATTTTTTTATTGTGAAAAATTTTCATTTTCAACAGAAAATCTGCATGTCTTTTTTTCCATTGGCCAATTTTTTAACAACCTTAGGCGTCATATTAGCCGAAATTATTTTCTCAAGATTTGGTTCTTCTAATGCTTCCAGTACAATAAATCTTGGGAATCTACTTTGGTCGTTTTCTTCTTCTTCTCGTTCGGAGCCTGTATCCCTATGCATTCTTTTTGTGGTTCTGTTAGGAGCCATAAATTGTTTTTTTAAATTCATCATTCCTGCTCCCTACCCACCACGGAGTCCACTTTGACTCAAAGTCTATGGGAATTGCCAAGATGGAAACCCAATCGCCTTGACAAGGCTACAGGAATGGTATACGCAACCCGATCGTGATCACAAGCACCCGTACTTCATCGATTTCTCTACCCACTTATAACAAAACGTCCGGGGCACACAGCCATGTTGCGGTCATTCATCTTTCAAGTTGATTGACCCTTGCCACCGTCTTCTAGCACTTATTTATAAACTGGAGTGGGTATTGATAACTACGAAGTTAATCAATTTCAATATTGTTAACGATCGGGGAAACTCATAGAGTAAGTGCTAGAGCAAGACGTAACTGGACGATTGATTGGATCGGGCCTTTCCGAACTCCCGTCTAGCTGAAGTAAGGGCCAAAGTAGAGTGTTGCAAATCATGTGACCATTTATGCAACCAGGCCACGGACCGCTCAGTCACCAGGATCCCGTCCTAAGATATCACAGGTGGCCCCATTTTATAATTTTTATTCTTTACTTGATTTTTATAAATTTAATAATTTTTAAAATTTTCCTTTTTTCTTTTATATTTAATTACTTTCAATTATTTTTTATTAATTTATTGTATTTATTATATTTAAATATATTTTATTATATTATTTTTTTTCGAATTAATAATAATAATAATAATAATAATAATAATAATAATAATAATAATAATAATAATAATAATAATAATAATAATAATAATAATAATAATAATAATAATAATAATAATAATAATAATAATAATAATAATAATAATAATAATAATAATAATAATAATAATAATAATAATAATAATAATAATAATAATAATAATAATAATAATAATAATAATAATAATAATAATAATAATAATAATAATAATAATAATAATAATAATAATAATAATAATAATAATAATAATAATAATAATAATAATAATAATAATAATAATAATAATAATAATAATAATAATAATAATAATAATAATAATAATAATAATAATAATAATAATAATAATAATAATAATAATAATAATAATAATAATAATAATAATAATAATAATAATAATAATAATAATAATAATAATAATAATAATAATAATAATAATAATAATAATAATAATAATAATAATAATAATAATAATAATAATAATAATAATAATAATAATAATAATAATAATAATAATAATAATAATAATAATAATAATAATAATAATAATAATAATAATAATAATAATAATAATAATAATAATAATAATAATAATAATAATAATAATAATAATAATAATAATAATAATAATAATAATAATAATAATAATAATAATAATAATAATAATAAAAAAAATATTTTTTTATTTTTTATTTTTTATTCTAAACCCAACTAGGTGTTCTGTGTTTTTTTTTAGTGGGGGACCAGTAATTGAAGAGTTATCCCTTTGTACAATATTTTTAAACAGAGAACTAAGCCTGACTATTGTTTTGTTTACTTATTGCAGGGTTTTTTTTCCATGATTTATCATAGGCTATTGACACTCATTATTAATTCCCAATTCGTTTTTTCCATTTGCGGTGGGGTAGGGGTGGGGGGTAATTTAAAAAATTTTGTTCATTCTCTGATGCTGGAGACGAAGGGAAGGCGATCAGATGTCAGCATAACCGTAGAATAAAATTCACAGATCAAAGAAAAAAACTATTTTACTTGCCCACTATGTATATATCGGCAGAATGTGTGGGTGGAAATGCCGAATTAGTAAAAATAATAAAAACGAAAATAAAACAGAGAATCGAAATATTGTTAAAAGTCACACAACGTGCGATCTGCCATTTTCCAGGGAGGCAGACATAAACAAAGTCTGAAGAGAGTCCGGTAAAGAAGACCAATTATAGGTGTCTTTTGTTTACATTTGAAACCGACGGTACTGATGTTGTTCTGATCTTCTGTAATACATATATAAATAAATATTATGCTCTTATTTTTTTATTTTTCTTAATAATAAGGCACTATGCTGGGGTTCTTTCCCTGTATTCTGTTATTAATATTGGGCTCTAGAGACCTACGAGCCACTTCCGGAGAAATTCACGTAGTCTCAACGAAGGTTGTACGTGACAAGATATATATATATATATATATATATATATATATATATATATATATATATATATATATATATATATATATTCTTTCCAAATATGATCTAAAGTTAAGATCGGATTCTACCTCTGCCTGATGAGATCTCAGTTTATAATAGCTGTTGATCGATAACATCGACATACCAGTGTCGCAGATTTTGTACATGTCTGTGTAAATAAAAATAATCATATATAAAAGCTCTATTTGATATTGAGCACTTTTTATAAACCCGGTGGAGATTCTTTGGATTACTATCTTGTGGATGTTTACCTGGATTATTATTATTATTATCATTATTATATATACTAGCAAAAATATGCGACCGGAGGGAGCATATTTTTGCTTGGCTGCTGCGTCAGAAATGAACGCTGACGTGTAAACTGATGGAGCCTCAGTCATATTTCTTGGGTGGTTAGACGTTGATAATATTTGTAGATGTAAATAAATAAATAAAAAATTTCTACCCCATCCCGATTTTTGTATTACCCTTCCCCATAAATAGAAATATTTTTAGTTTAAAGAATAAAGAAAAAAAATTTTTTTCGAATCGGAAGAAAGGTGTACATAAAATGAAACAATAAAAAAATCCGTACTCTTTTACTGTAGGACCTGTGCTGACTTTGACCATGACCCAGACCCAAACCCTAACCCCCATTTTGACCCTGACCCTAACACTAACGACGGAGTCAAAGTTAGCGCGGGTCCTATAGTGTAAAAGTACCAAATAATCAAATACAGTGAACACGATTAGTTATGTAAATGGTGTGTGTATGTGTGTTTGTTTAATGACCTTTTTTTAATTTAACAATTTGTTTCTAAAATCAGTTATATTATTTTTTTGTTGACAGAAAAGAATTTTAAAAAATCACATCTTTTATTTTAATAAATAAAACATGGAATAATGAGAACAGCTTGTGAATAAAAGCTTAACAGCGTAAGTTAAAGTCACACGGTAAATGCCAGCGTTTTGTTTACATTTGAAATAACGCGCTCGTCTTGCGTCCATACTGATTTGATGGAGGGAGGTCGTTTCAATTGATTAACGTTCGTTGTTCAATCAGTTGGACGTAGATGAAATAACTACGTAACTCATTAATTTTTAAATCAATTATTTTAATTAAACAATTTGATTCAATAATTATAATTTATAAGTAAGATTATTAGCGAGTAAAATTGCGTAAATACATGTGGAAATCTGAAGAAAACAATCATGAGTGTATATTTGCAAATACTAATTTATTAGAAGTTCAAAAGCAATTAATTATGTAAATTGAGAAATGCGCATAGTGTTTACAGCGTTTTTTTTAGTAGTATATAATGAAGCTGGCGAATTTAGTAAATAGTCATACTACTTTGATGAAGTTTCGGAGAAAGACAGACAGACAGACAGATACATACACTCCATTATTAATATATATATATATATATATATATATATAATTACTATTTCATGTATCCACATAAAATTTTATAAGGAGATATAATTTTTTATGTATCAATTTTCAGTATTTACTTCAACAGTGCTTGATATATATATATATATATATATATATATATATATAGAATGAAATATGAAACTAAAAGTAAACTTTTAGTAGATAGAACCTATAGTGAAATGGTTAACGCTCAATATACGAGATAGAGCGATTATAAAGATAGGTGAAAGAAGAGTGATAAACATGTACGAATGTCCAGATTTATTTCAACTTCGATTGTTCAATGCAAGGTATATTCGGTAATAAAATTATGTTTATTTCTGCCAACTATGTACACTAGAAACATTTATGATAGCTACAGCATCTAGAAGCTTAAATATTATTAGCTCTAAAAACGAGCTCATCTCAAATTGCAGGCACAAACGAAAATTAAATTTCATTACTCCCTCTGGCACCCCTCCTCCCAGCCAACAACCCCCTTTCTAGCATTAGACAAATTTTTTAATTCTATAATTTGTTAATTTTTAATTTTTAATCCTTAACTTCTCCAACCTCACAAATAACCATCCCAATAACATAACGTATCCTCCCCAGTATACCTAATAACTATATTAACCCATAGCACTTATTGTAAATTGAGAACTAGCATTACTTTTCCTCCACCCCGCCGATCCTTAACCATTCTAACTTCAACTTCATAATTCCTACTCAACATTATAATCCCTATTCCCTTTCTTCATTTTTCTCATTTTCCTTTTATTTGCCAACTTTCGCACACAATCTTCCATTGCTTTTTGTTTTTATCTCCCTTATATCAATTCCATCGACTCTACCGACAATATCTTCCTCATAGATCCCATTTCTCTCACCTTTTAACTACGCTCCCTGATTACTCCTTCAATGGTCCATTTGCTCCCCCTCAACATCTATTTATAATTTCAATGCACTTGCAATGCATTTAGTTTACTTAATTCAACGCAACCATACCCCAGAATACTTATAATAGAAATCAATTGTTACAAGCAGTCTAACATTGTTCCCAAAATTGTTACCAACCTTAATTCCAGTTTTACATCAAACTTTTCTGTTTTAATCTTATACTTAACATTTAACCAACTGGGAATTCTTTTAAACTCTTTGAAATATTTATACATTTAGTCTTTGCCCGATTTACCACATATCTAGCATTTAAATTACTGATTCCCACTCACTTGAACCCTAATCTTCCCAACGAAAACCCTTTTAAACTTTCGAAATTATTTTTGTCTTTCGTTCAAAATCCGTTTTAATTACGGACCCTCATCTTTTTCCAAATAATATATACACTCAATGACCTAAATTTCACCTTTGGCCAATCTCCATCAGATTCAGTGCCTGCTAGAAATATAACTTTATCACAAGAACCTCTCCTCTCCCTCCCTTTCCTTTCCAGCATCAGCCATAGCTCATTCAACTAACCCTCCCACCTTCTTCCTTTTATGCTTTATTTTATTCCTTCCAACCCCTTTCCTCATTTGGCCTTGCTTTTAACAAGGATTTCGTCTCTTCTTAGATTTGCTTATATATTTCACTGCCAACGTCTACGGAACACATTTCAACTGTAATTCCTACTCCAGCCCAGGAGGTTTTTGTAAAATGGCCCGATTTCTCATAATTAATTCCGATTAAGTGCGCTCCACCTACGATTTGAACTCAACATCTCACTATTGGAGTTACTTCATTTTTTAACGCTTTTCCATGCTGCCTTCACGAAAACCCTTCTTCATCCAAATCTCCTTTCATTGGACACCTTATCAACGGACAATTACCAACTGGACTAACCCCATATCTATTTTACACGAACTTTTTTTCACTCTCCATTACTTAATATTTTTCAAATGTTGAATTTTGGCTTTTTCACTGCCAATATATCTATCTATGTAATTCCTCTGATGATAAGATTTCGATCTTTGAAAAGCCTTGGCTTAAGGAAAGAATAATAAACATAATTTTATTACCGAATATACCTTGCATTGAACAATCGAAGTTGAAATAAATCTGGACATTCGTACATGTTTATCACTCTTCTTTCACCTATATATATATATATATATATATATATATATATATTATATGAATTAATGCTAGTGCTGGTCCAAATGTACACAAATTGAATTAGGATTTTTAGATGTGAGATACTGAGGCAGGGAATGTTATCCTTTCATCCCTATAAGCTGTACAATATATCCAGAAGATAATGGACTCACAGCACACGGAGAGGTATAAAAGGAGAATGACAGGTATGAACGTGTATATAAATAATTTTACAGAATAAATATCGGGAGATGTACTCCTTAATTTATAGCCCCTTTATTTAGTAAGAACTGTGTTCATCTAGTAGGGACGGCATGTATACAGAAGGAAGTTAAGTAGTTGTATACCCTTGCGGGGGAGGATGAAAGTGTGTGTGTGTGTATAGTATATATATATATATATATATATATATATATATATATATATATATATATATATATATATGTGTGTGTGTGAAAAGATGACAAGTCAAAGTGCAGGAGAAAAACAAAAACAAGAGTTTTTTTTTTAAAATCTCTTGTTTTTGTTTTTCTCCTGCACTTTGACTTGTTTTCCGTCTGTCATCTTTTCACACATTTTGTCCATCACGACACTTCATTTTCATGAATTATCGTGTACCTTACCCCATATATATATATATATATATATATATATATATATATATATATATGCATGGATGCATGTATGTATAGGAATATGGAAACTGAGATAGAAATATGTATATATGGACCAGTATATATATTATATTGTATAAATGGGTGTGTATAAGGTTGCAGGTTTTATTTAGTAACGTAATTCTTATCTAATGTACTTATCTGATTATCTGGCTATATACGTATAAATGTGAATAAAAGCGGTTTGTATCTGTATTTAGGTTTGATCATTTACGGAGATAGGTGTGTTCAGATCTGAATATATATATATATATATATATATATATATATATATATATATATATATATATATATATATATAGGATAAGTTCGTTTTATATTCCAATAATCATGATTTTTATCTTAAATTTTTATTTTTTCACATTTTCAAAAAAACATACAACTTGTTTCTCTGGAGGTGAGCCAACCAACATGATTATATCAATATCGGATCTGCTACACCTCAAGATCATCAGAAAAATCCACAAAGAAGGAAAGTTCTCAAATTGAAAAGTCTTGAAATAAAAAAAAACTATACCACACTGTGGGTCATTGTGGGCAAAAACAAAGAAAAAAAACAAAGAAAAACACCTTCACACGAGGAAAAAATCTCCTTAGGACGCCATTTTGAATTTTTTTCGGTACAAAGTCAGCACACCAAAAAATATGCGGACATTCGAGAATTTTTAATTGAGTGATATTCCTGAACATAGTTATTTAATTCTATCATTTATTTATCAAAAGTTTTAATTCACTCGGGGGTAATTTTAATTGCCTAAAATTACTTCATTTAACTTGCAAATACATTTGAATGTGGAACTAAGTGCAGAGCTAATCACTTTTTAAAAATGTACTTTTTAGGAGTCAGTTAGATATATTAAGCGATCCATTCGAGCAATGTTAATACTGTTATACTACAGTGTTTTGGTGAAGGATGTTAAGTATTTATTTATAAATCGTTTAAATTAACTCAAAGGTAATTTTATAAGTTTAATTGCCTAAAATTACATCATTTAACTAGCAAATGCCTATTTATCTCATTTGAATGCAAAACTAAGTGCAGAGCTAATCTCTTTTTGAATTCACTAGTTGAAGAGTCAGTTTGACGGATTTAGCCAACCATTCGACGAGTGTTAATATTGTTATATTACAGTGTTTTGGTGAATGATGTTTAGTATTTATTTATAAACCGTTTAAATTAAGGTAAATTCAATTGCTCAGATTACTTTACTCAAGTAATAAGTTTCTATCTGAATGCGAAACTAAAAGCAGAGCTAAGTCCTTTCAAACTCAACAGTTTGTGTGTATAGTTTTAGGATGTCATCTTTATGAATTTGTTTGAGTCCACTATATTAATTAATGTATTAATAATGTTTTAAAACTAGACTAATTATCACTAGCTATTGTTATCTTGGTACCGATTATTTATTCATTAGGTGTTGTCTACGATTTGATAAAGTGTTTTTTCAATAAAGAATCTTTATTTTATTGCTACCCAAAACTTGATAGGTTCTTACCATTTTTACCTCTTAAGTTATCTTGGGCTTCTTACCCTATTATTATGTATCCGTGGATTTCGTTGAGTTAGTGTATTATTCAACTTTCTGTTGCAGGTTTATAAATTGTTGAATCGGGGCTGGCTACCCACCTTCTGCTAGGTTAGTAGACCCCCGGGCAGTGTTAGCCAAAAACGGGGTCATTTCCCCACTTAGTTCAATATCTACGATATAGTTCCTATTTATCTATCCTTACATTCCTGAATAAGTGATATGTCGAGTGGTTATAAAAGAAGGGTGGAAAAAAGAAGATAATATAAGAAAGGTAACCCGACCACTCATACCTATATTACCTCCCTACATCAATTGTATGTCTGTTTTTCATTATTAGTACAGTTCTAACTAAAAGGTTGTCTTCCTGGTGTGGCCATCTTACCATTTGGATTATATATAGAATAGCAATAAACTATGGCACTTCTGCTTTTTTCCTTATGCTCTTCTCTATATTTATTTGTTCTATAAGGAAGTATTACCTTCCATTATATACTATTCGGTTTACAGTTTCTATTGGCTACATTATCCTAGAATATTCTTATATCTTAAATATTTTCATATTTACACTTATGAAGGGTTAATACCTTAGGTGTCTATGTAGGTCTGTGATGGGAGAGAATATATGTGGTTCTATGCAGACAGTTCTGAACCACTTCCTGCCTTTTATTTAATAAATTCTCTTTAGACATAACTATGTTATAGGATTCCAGAATACAGAGGTTACATCTCTTAGATTTGTTAGGTTCCTATTTCCCTGCTCTACCTAGTATAGACCATTTCAGGCTGTATTGAATATTTTTACTATTTAGTTCTCTTACATGTTTAGCTAAAGTTGTAGGGGCCTTCTTAGTATTTGCACTAGGTTCTTTAAAAGAGTGTATATGGTTTCTAAACCTGTCCTTGAAACTACATCCCGTCGACCTAATGTATGTGTTAATTCTGTTTCCTTCTATGATTTTACATTTATATACTATATCTCAAGTTAAACAACTCCCCTCTAAAGGGCACTCATTAACATTTTTACAATTACATTGGGAGCTATTATTCTGGTTCTGGATTGCACTATTGTCTAAGTTTCCATTCTTGTTTATTTTGGTGTTATTTGAACTTACTATAGTTGATGTTAAAAAATACAGTAAAATTATCCTTTTCAACAGCGTTATCGCTGTTGAAAAGGATAGTTTTACTGTATTTTTATTTATAATCTTACCTAGTCTGCTATCCCTAGGAAAATTCCTCTCTATAATTTGGTAGAACTGTTTGGGTATTTTCGTGAGGATGTTTAGGCTATAAGGAGATTTGAACCAAATTGAGTTTCTACATCTGTTTTTCTTCCTAGTTTTATTCTCTACTGATAGTGGATCTGTTGATCCCCAAGTGTTAAGTGTAGTATTTGGTGCAGTCTCTTGCATATTACTTGTATTTTTTCTATTTTTGTTTTGTCTAGAGCTTCGCATAGCCATGTTATAAGATATTATGTAGGGTGTGTTCCTATTTGTATTAGAATCTCCATCATGATTCATCGAGCTCCCTTTCATATCCAAACCTGGCTAGTGCTTCATTATAATATTCTTTATCTGTATTGAATAGTGGCTCGTTTGATGACAGTTTAGATATGCTCTTAGAAATATTGGGGATTATGGCTTTCTTTACAGATCCTGGGTGGTTTGAGTTCAAATCTACATAATTCAACGTATGATTGGGTTTATGATATGGTTCACATGTTCTATTGTTTAGATCTAGGGTGATGTCTAGAAAGTTACCTATCGTATGGTGTTTGTCTATCGTTACCTTAAGGTCCAAATTTCTAAAAAAGTTATGTATATCCTATTTGGTATTCTCTAATCTTCTATTACCAGAGGTAACAAAGAATAGTGATTCATCCCTGTATAACCCTCCCCTCATACGTGGTATATCTCTATGGAGCTCCTTCAGAATGTAAAGGCCTACAAAATCTGTTACCACACAGAGTCCGGTTACCCCATAGTAATGTCAAAATTATTTCCCTATCTTTTCTTGACCATAGTTTGTTATCGTATTGAATTAGAGTTCTTCTAGCTGATAATATCTATTTCTAGTCTCATTATATTTGTTTCTACTCTGTCCATATCAAGAGCTTTGTCAAGAAGTGTGGGGGAAATTGAGGGGTAATATGAGTCTATGTCAAACATGATGAACTTCCCTTTAATCCCTTGGGGTAGTTTCGCAAACCAATTGATGACTTCATCCGAAGATGACCACAAACTGTGAGTAATCTTAGATTTGATGGAAGGTATGATTCTATCCAATATCCTTTTGCTAATTATTCCTATGTCCGAGATACAAGAAGAGATTAATCTAATAGTAAGGTTATCACTGAAATCCTCCTTGTGACCCTTCAACGTAAATCTGTGATTTTTAGGAGTATATATCTCTATGTCATTATCTATCTTGATTTTAGAGTTGATATTATTGAGGTCATTTAGATTGGCTATTTTATAGTTTTTGAGTAGTTCTTTCATAATCAGATTATTATAAGTTTCGAAACTCATGCTATAAAGGTTCATAGTTTTGTCAGCTGGTACTATCAAATTAAGGTCATTTTTTTTTTTTTAAAGTTTGATTTATCTTGTTAATTGTGGTGTTGGAATATTGATACCTCTTTTTAAACTTCAAATTACCAATCATTTTGGGCAGGGCTGATGGGCATTTCCGCGTTTTGATATTGTAGAATTTGGTGTATGCTTTTTCCGAATCGGCTGATGGTATATCATATTCCGGAGGGTCCATTATACATGTGTCTTGGTGGTTCGTTCTTCGTTCACCTTCTTCGGAGGGATGATGATGGATTATCCTCCAACGTACTCTTTTAATAAACAAGTTCACTGCCTGTATCATGTCTTTAGTGTAGGATTTACGGCTTGGAATAGCTATATTCTTAGGTGAAAATGTTATTTCCGTCCTTGGTGAACATAGTTGAGAGAGATATAAAAGGCCGGGTGGTCAGCTCAATGCGAGGAGTAGTAATATGGATTATGACAATAAATATATCATATGTATCAGTACCTTTTAAAAAAATATTCAGCTCGATGATTGTCAGCCAGTAACACAGAGCATATATAAATAAGATAAGTTCGTTTTATATTCCAATAATCATGGTTTTTATTTTCAATTTTTATTTTTTACCATTTTTAAAAAACATAACATTCCTGTGAGATGTATTTTTACAACTCGTTTTCCTGGAGGTGAGCCAACCAACATTATTATATCAATATCGGCTCTGCTACACCTCAAGATCATCAGAAAAATCCACAAAGAAAAGTTCTTGAATTGAAAAGTCTTGAAAAAAAAACTACACCACACTGTGGGCAAAATAATGAAAAACAAAGAAAAAAACCTTCACACGAGGAAAAATCTCATTAGGATGTCATTTCGAATTTTTTCGGTCCAAAGTTAGCACATAGCATATATATATATATATATATATATATATATATATATATATATATATATATATATATATATATATATATATATATTGTGTGTATTAGCCAGCATTTTCTCATTTATGCAAACATTGTTAAAAATAACAGAATTCGTCTGTTTAATTATAGCTTTTCTAGTTTTTAAATTTTTTTAACGTATTTTTTTGTATTAAAATCAAAAAAATTAATAAATGTTCCATAGGTTTCACGAAAGTTTTTGATTCTTCGTCGAATCATCTTCAGGTGTCAAAAGCAAATGAACAAAAAGCTGGAGAAAGAAGAAAATTTTTAAAAAGATGGCAGAGAAACGCGCAGAGAACGTTTTTCGCATTGTTCGAGAAAAGTCGATGACGATTTAAATTCAGCGACGCTGGAATGGCATCACAGAACAAAATCACATTACGTTAAGCATCTTAAAATGTTACCACTGGTTTCATACGTGATGTTATTAATTTTAGGTTGTGTTTTCATGTAGATAGCTTCCAGTATTTTTAATTTTTTAATTTAAAAATAAATAAAAATACTGGAAGCTATCTACATAAAAACACAACAACCTAAAATATCCGTCTATATGTGGGAGCATAGGAATAAGGTTTATATATAGGTAAGTTTTGGAAAGAACAAATTCGCTGACTGTTAAAATAACAGGAGTATGAGTATACTGATAAGATGATCTCAAGTGGGTAATAAAAGATGTATAAGGATTTGAAAGCGGTCAAACGTACTAGATAAACCCAAAATGATAAAGACTAAAAGAAAGTGAGAAACGGAAATGTGCAATTGGATATGAATCTTGCCCGTTTGATTATGCACCCATCCCCTCCCAACCGAGGCAATATACGGAATAAAGAAGTTTTTAATTTCTCATTTCATTTTTTTTAGAGGTCTGAGGAAGTTGCCTGTCGAAAGAGGGTGCAGTTGAAACATACATGCACATATGTAACCTAAAATGTTTGTATAAATAAAAATTTATACTAAAAAACAGCTCTACTTGTTATTTAGCACTTTTTATAAACACTGGAGTTTCAGTGGATTAGCATCTATAGAAACAAATATAATGCATGTACTATATATATATATATATATATATATATATATATATATATATAGAGAGAGAGAGAGAGAGAGAGAGAGAGAGATATATATATATATAGAGAGAGAGAGATATATATATATCACTCACTATCCAGGTTTATCGTCTATGTTCCCTTCAACAAGAGGTTCGACAATATATAAATATATAATAGAAAAATACCGTCCCATTATGTCTAATATACTCATTTACATTTTGATCAAAATCCATTATATGATTTAGATTCTCAAAAATGTCTAAAATAAGGCTTACGCTTAAGATAAAATTGAAATTCAGAAAATCTTACTTTATTGGTGTATAATTACTATGGATCAAATTACACAAAATCGGAGATATCTGAATTTCCACAATTTTAGCTTCTTAGCATAAATCTAAAGTAAACTAAATATAACCAATCTTACAAATCTTTATGCCTGACAGCTGTGTTACAAGATTTATAATGTAATCCGATAATGGAATTAAATTAACTTTCCTTTGGTGTCACCGCCACAAAAAATCTAAATTTTCACTGTTCACTGTCAACTGCTCACTTTTCACTGCTTTTTTTTAATGGAAATCGCTCCAGACAAGACATGAAGTCACTTGATGTAAGGAGCTAACAAGAACAAATATGGTTATCGCAAAGACAGGAGATGCCTTTAGTCTTGAATAGACCAAGGTTATAGGTTTGAAAAAAACAGTCAGCAGGAAGAGAGTTCCACAAGCCTGAGGTTATTGGAAAGAAGCTACTGGAATAGGAAGCTGTATTACAATGGGGTATCAAAACAGCGAATTGATGGAGACCATTAGACCAACGAGTCAAACAAGCTAGAACAAAAGAAGCAGGGAATAGATCACATAATTCTGAAGAATACATGCCATAATAGTATTTATAGAAAAGACTGAGACTAGCAACATCTCATGAGAGAGAGGGTGCAGAGAAGAAGAAAGGGTAGGGCCAATCAAATTACAGATACGTTTCTGCACCTTATCAAGAACCTTCAAATTGGACAGAGATTCACCAGCCCAAATATGACAACAGTACTCCATACATGGTCTGATTGTAGATTTGTAGAGATAGTAAATAGCCTCAGGTGCGAGAAAGTGTTTGAAGCGATAGAAAGAACCGACTTTACGAGAAGCAGAAAGAGCAATGGATTTAATGTATGAACTCCAAGAAAAATTTGATGAGAATGAAAGACCAAGATGTTTCAGAGTCGATTTCTCCTCAAGAGCAGAGTCATCCATGAGAATCTCAGAGAGAAAAGAGACATGCCTATGATTGAAAGACATAAGCTGAGTCTTAACTGGATTAAATGAAACAAGCCATTTCGTACATCAATCCACAACTGAACCCAGGTTAACTTCTAGATCGGCTGCATATTTCGATTGATCCGAGGGAGATGGGCGAGAAGCTTACTGTTCACTGTTCACACTCTGTTGCTCCCAAAATCAACTGAGCTCTTCAATATCAAAAGATTAGTTTTAATAGTAATAAACCCACCACCTATGCAAATTGCCTACTAAAACCCACCACCTATGTCCCATACACTCCAAACAGCCAATCTGCAAAGGAGAGATAACTCAATTGACAGATATTGTCACCAAGGCAAATTATCACAGTATCTTAAATCACACATAATGATTGGTTAATTAGTTTAGGAGTGAATTCTTTATCTAGAAATATATAAACATATACACATACCTAACGTTATATAAATAGAGATAAACTTGTAAAGTAGTCTTTACTGTAATCTGTGAAGATGAGCAGACTGGCATTTTGTCTGTCAGCTCTGAAACCAATGGTAACGAATTCAGACATAATTGCATAGTAAATTTATAAATAAATATATAATGAAAAAATATGATTTGTTTATGAAAAATTATTATTAAGATAACACCACACCTTATTATTAAAATTATTTTTTTCAATCGGCCTAAACAAATGAAATATTGACAAAAACTTCCATAAAAATCAAATCGATTCCGAGCAATTTAATCCAATTAAGTGACATCCATACAATTAGTAGATTTTTATTGGTAAACAAATAAACAAAAAGATTCTGCCAAAAATATTCGATTTAATCCATGAATCAAGTAGCAAATTCGTGATGTCAAATTTCAAAATAAAAATCTTGCCATGAAAAAAAAAACAGACGCACACATATGGTGGCACCAGCCTCGGCTGATACCACATAAAATGGTCGTGAAGGATGGAAAGCCCGAAGAGCATCAACCAGACCTCCACTGGAAGGGTACAAGAGTTGGGGAGGCTTATTGCCACTCAAATTCCAAAGAGGATCAATGGTCGTTACTAGTGAGAAAACAATAACTCAAAATGATTTGCAAAGGTTATCACAAGAGGTGAAGGGTACTGAAAGTTTGGGGAGACTTAGACTCCACGAGAACACCACTGATTATTGTCAGTGAGCAATCACTGATAACTGATAAATCGCAGGGCCATCAACATCGGAAAATGGCCATAGAGGATCTAAGAGAATGTAAAGACAGAGGAGTAATAGCACCACCCGGACCTCAACTGGAAGGGTACGGAGAATACTGGATTCCTAACGAGACTTATTGTCACTCAAATTCCAAAGAAGTTATCAATGAGAACTTAATGATTAACAGCTGATGCAAAAGTGAGTTGCAATAGTGATTGAAAGAAGTGGAGAGTGCTGGAAATCTGGGAGGCTTGTTGTCACTCAAACTCCAAGTAAGACCGCCTGTTTTTTTACCAGTGAGCGATCACTGGTAATGAATTATGTGAGTCAAAAATGATAATAAGAGTCAGGATGTTGGAATGGAGTTTGGAATGGAAGACTGTGCACTACTGAAGATGAAGAAGAGAAAACTTGAAAGAGCAGAAGACTTAGAACTGCCCAATCGAGAAATGATGAGAGCACTTGGTAAACACGATAACTATAAATACCTGGGTATTCTAGAAATGAACGCCATCAAATCGACAAAGGTGAAAGAGATGATTAAAAGAAAATGTGTGCAAAGAACGAAAAAAGCTTCAAACTAAATGATATAGTACAAACCTAATAAACACTTGAGCAGTATCCCTTGTAAGATACTTCGGACCCTTTATAAACTGAACAAAAGTAGAACCTTGGAACCTGGATCAAAGAATCATGAAATTAATGAATATGCACAATGCACTGCACTCGCAGGATGATGCTGACTGACTCTTTTTAAAAAGGAAAGAAAGGGAAGAATATTAGTAAGTATTGAATATTGTGTAGATGATTCAATCAAAGAACTAGAGAAATCTACTGAATTTAGTAGTCAATGTCTGAACAATTGAGCTACAAACAAATAAACTGAAACGAACACTACAAAGCCGGTTTATAAGAAGGCTGGAATGTTCCATTATGATGGGCAAGTCCATTCTCTGAGTTCTGATTGGCTGTTAGCCCATGAATGATTAATCTATTAGAAAAATTCAATGCAATGTTTAAATATATCAATTATTGAAGTGCTTTATGCAGATAAGTGTCAACTTGATTCTACATAACACAACATACAGAGAGGCTGATTACCAAAAAGCAGAATTAAAGTGAATAATATGGAGAGCAGTGAAATGGGAAAAAAAAGGAAAAAAAAGAAAAATCAGAAGATTGTCCACTGGGAACTATGTAAAAGATTGCACTTTGAACATACAAAAAAAATGGTACAGACACAAACCGTGCAAACAGAATGGTAGAACGAAAGGTATAAACTGTTGTGAGACATAGAAATACAAACTGACAAACTGATCCAAGCAAGAAGATCGGACATGATAATAGTTAACAAGAAAGAAAAAACATTCCAAATAATAAATTTTGCCATCCCATCAGATCACAGGTGAATGAGACAGAAAATACATGGGACTTGACAGAGAGCTGAAGACAATGAAGCATGAAGAAAACCACTGTAATACCAATACTTTTAGGAGCACTAGGAACAATTGTGAAAAGCCTGGAAAAAAGACTAAGAGAAATTGGAATGAAAGAGAGGGTTGAAACCATACAAACCACGGCCCGTTTGAAAACAGCCTAAATATTAAAAGTCCTACAGTGCAGAAACCAACTTACATAGCCAAGTGGCACTGACCAACCACAGCTAAGTTGAAACGAAATAGTATTTCGTAAACACAGCTAAAAATATACATGGAACATAGTAAGATGAACCTAAGGAGATTGAGACTACCTGATATATAAGAAAAATACTCAGATCCGCACCACCACAACCACCATCACCCAAAAAAAGAAAAACTACAAAGGCATCAACACCAGTTGGTAGCAAAAAAATGGCTGTGGAGAGTATGAGAGGATGGAAATACAGAGGAGAGATAAAACCATCCAGACCTTGACTGGAAAGGTATGAAGAGTATTGGATTCATGAGGAGGCTTATTGTCACTAGAATTACAGATAAAGCCATAAGCTGTTATCAGAAAGAACTACATCGTAAACGGCTGGTGTGAGAACACAAAGTGAGTTTCAATGGTGATTGAAAGAAGTGCAGAGTGTTGGAAATTTTAGAGGAATTGTTGTCGTTCAGACTTCAGGAAGAAAGAAGAAAAGAAAAAAAGAAGAATGCTTCTAGAAATTAAATTATATAGTAGAAACTTGATAAAAAGAATAAATAGTTATGGATTATTCCTATTAAGATACTCTGGACCTTTCACAAACTAGACAATAGAAGAACAACGATTTTAGGAAACTAATGACCATACACAACACATTGTGTTAGATACTTGTGTTGGTTAAGGTGTGTATGATCTCATTATACACACCATGGCTGGTACCCCATATCATCATCGTCATCTCGATTAATTCAGATGGACATGTGAGGCTTCTTTTAAATGGAGGATTTATTAGCTTTAGGACAGAGTGACAATATGGTTACAGAGAGAGAGAAAGAGACAAGCTTAGCCACCATTTATTTAGGCTCACACTGTTTGCCTGCTCCACACTCATTGGGATTTGGGGACAAGCTTCTTTTTGTGACCAATCACTCAGAGGGATGCCTGAAACAGAGGTAGAATTCTCTTTTTTCGAAAATGATGTAAAACTTCTGCTTGACCGTCAATTATTCCAACTGATTTATAACTCATTTCTTCAATCTGAATGAGGGCTTCATTATATAACAACTCCACCAAAAGGATGATACTGACCGACCATGTGAAAAGAAAAGAAAGCGGAAGAGGAATGGTACGTATTGCAGACTGTATGAATGATGTGCTAAAAGGACTAGGAAAATATATAATACGAAATACAAAGAGGCTGATTATCACCACCAAAAACACCATGAAGGTGAACAATACAGAGATCAGTGAATTAGAAAACAAAAGGATGTGAAAATCATAATGGGAAGAGACGCAGCCACCTGGACGATTTATAAGATTAACCAAAGAAATAGTGCACAAAACACATGGGCATGATTATGAAAAGGACACCTGAACAGAGAAATTGAATCACTACTAACAGCAACATAAAACAATGTGATCAGAACAAATTACATAAAAGTCAAGATAGACAAGGCTTAGGAAAACAGTAAATGTAGGCTTTGTGGACAAAGAGACGAAACGGTAAACCACATCATAAATGAATGCAGGAAGCTAGCCCAAAAGGAATATAAAAGCAGGCATGACTAGGTTGGAACTATGCAAACGACTGCATTTTGAACATGCAGACAAATGGTACAGACACAAACCGGAGAAAGTATTGGAAAATAAAAGACATAAAGTCCTGGAAATACATAAATTTATGGAAATACAAACGAACAAACTCATGCAAGCAAGTTAGCTCCTTACATTACGTGGCTTCATGCCTTGTCTGGAGCGATTCCATAAAAAAAAGACCAGACATGATAATAGTTAACAAGAAGGAAAAACCTGCAAAATAATATATTTAGCTGTCTCACAAGGTGACGATCAGGGAGGCAGAAGAACTAAGTAAATACATGGAGTTTACCAGAGAGATAATATAAAACAGTAAAACCAATAATTGCAGGAGCACTTGGAATAGTTTTTAAACAACTGGAAAGAACGTTCCCTTCTTCCTCTGTGTGCCTAGAAATTTCTAAGAACAGAGTTTCTTTCCATGAACTTCTTGTCTGTGGAACACACGCCATGGAAATGCTTCCCTGCAAACTACAACATGGTCGTCTTCAAATACAATGTCAACAAATACTTGCCATAAACCATCCCAATAAATAATCAAACGTTGTTTATTCGATTCATCATTTTCAAGCCTCTCATAATATTCTTCATCATTCAACTGACAAGTCATCCATCTCATTAACCCTTATCTTTGAGTGGCTTTGACCTTGTAATAATTAAAAAAGACTGGAAAAAAGACTAAGAGAAATTGGAAACAAAAGGGGGATTATCACCATGCAAAACACAGCATTGATGAATTATTTTTTTTAAATCCTCGAATGATAGTTTGAGATGATAAGCAGTTTGTATGCTGAAGTGTAAGACAATGAAGGCAGATTAGAATTCAGATATGGACAAAGTATATTTGGATGGCGAAGCTATTGAGGTTGTTCAGAAGTTTTGTTACTTGGTGATAACATTGGAGCACAAGGAGGAGTTTGTGCTGGTGTGATTGTAAGTGGATGAAGTAAGTTTGAGGAACTTATGCCATTACTAACCAGCAGAGTATTACTGCTGTCAATCAAAGTATGTGTGCGCAGTGCAAACCTGGCCAGTGAGGGTTGAGGATATGTGTTACATGGAGAAAAATGATATAAGAAGGAACCGATGGATGTGTAATGTGAGTCTTACAGACAGGCTTACATCTGATGACCTCAGACGAAGATTAAATCTGAATAGTATAGAGAGATGTGTGTAGAACAGGAGACTTTGATGGTATGGTCACATTGAAAGAAAAATGGATGAAGGTGCTTGAGTTAGTAGATGTTGAATAGTTGAGGTCGCAGAGTCTGTTGACAGAGGAAGGCCAAGGAAAACATGGGAGGATTTGGATGGATTTGAGAAAAAGAGGGATAAATAAAAACCTGGGTCAGAGATAGGTTATTTTGGAAGTCAATTTCTCAAAGTCATCCAACATATGTCTACATGTAAAATGGACGGTAAACTAAACGGATGATGATGATGATGATGATGATGATGATGATGATGATGATGATGATGATGATGATGATGATGATGATGATAAATCAGGTCAGGGTAACACTGAATCTCATAATGTAAAGTCTGTAAGTGTATCTTATGAAGTTTCTAACCTTTAGTCGGACACACACACACACACACAATACTGGACACCTTTGGACCCTTTCATAAGAGAAAGAGTTCAAACACTCAAATGCTTCTATTCTATTATATTTTTTTATAATGCAACACATTAAATGAAAATAGAAGTTGCACGACTGAATCTTTGGACAAAGATTAAGAAGAAGATGAAGATGCTGAAGATGAACAAGAAGATGGGGAAGAAGATGATGCAGAAAAGGAAATGAACAAGAAGATGAAGCAAAAGAAGATGGAATAGAAGATGATGAAGAAAAGATGATGAAGCAGAATAAGAATAAGATGATGAAGATGGAAAAGGAGAAAAAGAAGAAGAGGGTGAAGAATGTTAATTCTGTGATATTAAGAGGGTTTTCAAATGATCAAAATTTGTTCAAATGGTCAGAATCAATATTATCCGGTGTAATTTAACTACAGCTTAAATCTCACTCAAATCAAAGGTAAAACAATTTCAGATGTGTGTTTGTGGGTGGGGGGGGGGGGCATGCTCCCTCGGGGAACCCCCTTATATTTAACTAGCTGTATCGACTCGACGTTGCTTGGGAGTCCCTTTACTTTCATTTCTATTTTAAACTATGCCGTTTGTTTTTTCCCCAAATTATTTACTTTTTTAAATATGGTTTTGAAAGTTAAATTTAACTATTACGGTATCGTTTGGCCATTAAATTTTTACTTGAACTAAATTGTTATAAAACTATAACTAATTTTGTTAAGGCAATTACGTTTTAATCTCTATTTATAAAATTATTGGATGTAAATAGCTTCCAAAACATTCAATGTTTTAAATACATGATAGTTTGTTAAGACAGCAGAAATAACTTTCTATTTGACAGGTTTTTTGAAAAAAAAAAAAACAGAGCCATACTTTGTTTCATCTCATAGCTTTTTGTTTTTAACTTCTCACCAGCATACGCCGCAGAGAAATAATATCCCCCCCCCCTTTCTGGTTTCATAACGGGGCAAAGACTTTTCACATGTGTATGTTTATGTATCTATATGTTAACGTGAATATGTGTTTGTGTGCTCATATGTATAAGGATGTCATATGTGAACACCCTACCGAGCCCTGACCATGTTTGCCCCCCCCCCCCGTCTTAGCCCCCCCCCTTCACTCTCCTAACACATAACCCAGACAATCTTTGACCCCGTTTTTGTTTTCTCTTTCAATGATAAATTAATAAATTGATCCAAATAGCATTCCCCCCCCCCCGCTTCAAAATTTAACTTAATCCCGTATAAACCACGGCTCACCTCCTACTTTTTTTTCCATTTTCACTATATTCACCTTTCCCATTTCCTAATAATCCTACACACTTATTGCTACCACTGCCACCATCTAATTGTTTCTCATATTTTGATTTTCTTGCTAATATCAGTCATAAGCTCTGAGCCTGCTGGCAAAAAATGTTTGTACGTGTATGATTTTTTTCTTCAACCAAATCATCCTGAGGAAGTCTGACAATAAAGACGAAACGTTGATGAATACATAAATATTCTTTTGGTTTTCCTTTTTAATTTTCCATTACGTCGGAACATTTTATTCCTGTCTTTATCATATATATATATATATATATATATATATATATATATATATATATATATATATATATATATATTAAATATTAAAGTGTTTTTTTTACCTACAGACGATGTTGTTTCGTTTGTTTTTTTTACCCTTATCAGTGCAGGAGTGGCGGTTGTAGGCGGTCGCATGGGATCGAACACAGTTCGTAGATTCAAGTTAGAATCACGAGACAAATGCTCAGGAACACACAAGCCCCCCCCCCCATTTTTTTTACTTCCCCCCCCACCCACCCACTTTACGGTCATCAATAATGAAGTTATATATGCAGGTGTTTAACCGGGCCCCCCCCCCCACTTTTTAGGAGAGCCCCCCTTCCACTTTTATAACTGTCCCGCCGGTTCTGATATATATATATATATATATATATATATATATATATATATATATACAAAAATATGATTAAAGACATGAAGATGTAATTTTTTTAAAATTAACCCACTCAAAACAACAGCTGACCTTGAAAACAGCAATTCTTTTCCCTTTGTCAGAAACATCGCTCATGGAGTGTGAGGACTAAAGGACAAATAAGGGGCGAAAAAGCTTCCTCTCACCCGGCACAGATGGTGTACTTCAGCTGAGCTAGTACAAAATGTGCAAACAAAAACTGGTCATAAAAATGGATAAGAGAAAAACAGATGAAGAATGTGAAACAAATTAATATCATTGTTAAAACTCACATATCATTTCTTTATTTCGTCCGCAAAGCAATATTGACAGACTGAACGCACAACATTTAAAAATACAGAAGATCGAAATAATTGTGTAAAATTATTTTAGATAATCAATATTTCATTAACAGACAAAAGCAAAACTTAAAATGGAAAATAACAAAATTATTAACCAATTCTCAGCACTTCTCTCTTGCTAAATCAAATATCGATTCTGTCTAAGCTTATTTGGTCAGGGGGAATGGGAGCGGGCAGAGGTAAGTGGAGGTAAGTCAATAGATTTATCATAAAAGAATGCATTCATTTTACAGAACAAATCATTTATTTTTCAACAGAATCTTTTTATTCTCACACACAAAAAAATATACATATATATATTAATAAACAAGATCTTTCAGATCAAAAATAAGCTAATAAGTAAATATTGTAAAACTACATTTGCAATTTTTTTAGATGATGATGATAATTTTTATTATTTGGATTATTCGGACTACTGTTCTCATCTTGGATGCTATTCTCACAACGTTTTGGCTGATGTAACCTCCGACATTCTTCAGGTGAGTCTTATCGGACTCGGGAATCTGTAGGGAATTTCGAATTTAATCCACGGAGGGGATAGTTCACTCTCATTCCGTTAGCCTTGACCGAGAAGAGGTTTCAAGTAATTCTTAATTATATGCTTTGTATCGTCTGTACTGAGGATTGAAACTTAAACCGTGAGAACTGATTATTACTTAGCAATTTTATCCGTTGCGCCATGGGTCCTTGCGAAATTCCATACAGATTCATGAGTTTGACATAAAGATTCCCGAAGTTGACAAGATACATCTGAAGAAGGTCGGAGATTTCATCAATCGAAACGTTGTGAAAATAATATCCAAGATGAGAACAGTAGTCCAAATAATCCAAATTAAACTACCTTTATCTTTATATTTATACTAGCAGCTCTCCGACATTGTCCAGAATTGAATGAGGACTTATGTGCATGGACGGCGGCACCAGGGTGGGCAGGGGGGCTCAAGCCCCACCACTTTTGGACTTGCCCCCCCCCCACTTTACGGTCATCAATAATGAAGTTATATATGCATGTGTTTAACCGGCCCCCCCCCCCACTTTTTAGGAGAGCCCCCCCCCCACTTTTATAACTGTCCCGCCGGTCCTGATGTGTACTGCTACTCCCAGCTCTGAACCCCATATACCATTTTGATCCTTATTATTTAATTTCTATAATTTTCAATTTTCAACTTGTAAATAAAATAAAATTAAAATAAAGTAAAAGATTGCCGTTGCTGTTTATAGATGCCCGGCGCAAAACACAGATCACATAATTGTAAAATAAAAACGCAGATCACATAATTGTAAAATAAAAACGCAGATCACATAATTGTAAAATAAAAACACAGATCCCATAATTGTAAAATAAAAACGCAGATCACATAATTGTAAAATAAAAACACAGATCCCATAATTGTAAAATAAAAACGCAGATCACATAATTGTAAAAAAAAAAAAACTAATGTAATATAAAGATAATACCACCATTGAATTCCTTATAAATTTTACGTGAGAAAAGTTGTGTTTTATTTTGGTATAGGGCTGTGTATTATTAGCATTATTCGGACTACTATTCTTATCTTAGTTTTTTATTCACAACATTTCGTCCAATGAAACATTCCTCGTGCATCTTTTTGAATGTGGCAATCTTTACATGAAATCTGTATGGAATTTAAAACTGAAACAGTTATTTAATCCACAAGGGTAGATTATTCTCATTCTGTCAACCATGAGCAGGTAGACGTGTTAATTAATGTTATTCTTATATATAGTAGAAGAATACCCGTCTCAGGGCAGGTAAAATTAATTCTCCAAACAGAACAGTTTTGCACCACTTATGTCTCCTTATGAAGATTAAAATCAAAATATAATGCTATTAAACCTTATGTCTAGAATGCTTATTCCAATTTTGATCAAAATCCATTACATGATTTTAATTCTAGAAAATGTCTAAAATTTAAAGGCTAAACTTAAAGTGTCTTAAGAAGAAATTGAAATTCAGGGAATTATTGCCTAAATATCAGGTAGGAAAGAAAGTAATGTCGTTTTTGTCCAACACATTTATTTCATCTTAAACATTCATATTAGGGAATTTTTAATCTTTACAATAATTTCCCTCATTTTCTATGACTTTTGTTCAATGATCAACTAGCTTCTTGATGCCTTCTTCAAAAAATTTCTCTGAATTTTGAAAGAAAAACAAATTTAGGTCATTTTTGAGTTGGTCGTCATTTTCATAAATTTGATTGTTTAAGTGATTCTGCAACTACCGGAAAAGATGGTAGTCGGATGGAGCAATGTCAGGTGAATAAGGCTGATGAGGCAAAACTTCCCAATGACCTTTTCCTGAGTGAGTTTTGCTGTGTGAGGTCTCGCGTTATCATGCTGAAGCACTACACCCTTCCTATTGAGTAATGCTGGTCGTTTTTTTGATAGAGCAATTATTAGATCATCCAGCTGCGAACAATATTTTACTGCTGTGATTGTTTGATTAGGCTCTAGTAACTCATAATGAATCAGTTCTCTCATGCCCCACTATAAAAAGAGGATAACTTTCTTTTGGTGTAGTCCTTGTTTTGGAACAGGTTGTGAACTTTGGTTTCGGTCTAACCATTGTCTTTTACATTAGGTATTCTTGTAAAGAACCTATTTTTCATCTCCAGTCACAATTTTTTGGAAAAATGGTTCTCGATGATTCCTGGAAAGCCAACATGTACAAACAGTCAATCTTTGATTTTGTTGAGCGTCGGTCAAATCGTGGGGAACCCAGAGTACAAGTTTTGAAACATTTCCTAACTCGTGAAGGCATGAAATAATTGTGGTATGGGGTGTATTGAATTGTTGAGCTAATTCTCTGCTGGTTAACTTTGGATTGGCCTCCACAGTATCTTTAATGGCGTCTTTATCAATTGATTTTGGGTTTCCCGAACGTCGCTGATCTAACAGGTTAAAGTCTCCAGAAGAAATTGTGCAAACCACCGTTAACATTTTCGATTATTCAGAACATTTATCCCATAGACAGTTCCAATATTTGTTGTAGCTTCTGCAGCTGAGTTTCCTTTTTTGAAGTCATAGAGCATGCAATGTCTCAGATGCTCCTCACTAATATCCATTTTTGACGGCTGAGACCGTTAAAATTAATATTTTCCAACTAATTACTGTATCTGAAAAGTCCAACAAGATATTAAGACACCAATTCACCAAAAAATCTAGAACTATGTACAACTTAGGAGGCTGCAAAGTGATGAAGTAAAAAATATGACATTACTTTCTTTCCAACCTGATACATGGTTCAAATTCAAATTCAATCTAATATATTTCAATTTTTTGTCCTCACTTAAAGAATGGGGCATCTTTTTCTTCCCAAGCATTTTCCCATAAAAGTCTACAGCTTACCTGCAATACAACAAGTACTTAGGGGCACTTTTAACATTGACAAGTGTCATCTGAAAATATGCTCCACATTGTAGTCATGACTGGTGATATAGCTTGCCACACTGACCAAACTATTTCGTATTTAGTTTATTTAGTTTATTTATTTATTTATTTATTATAAACAAGTACAACAACAATCCTCATCATCAATACAAAAGCAATATTTAATTCTGAATAGCCAGTCAATTATGAAAATTATCAGTCTGTCTTCTTTAAAAAGAAATTCATTTTCATCGATTGCATATTCTATTTCTATCCCGCCCGATCAATCTTTCAGTAATGAACACTTATCGAGATTCACCATTAATTTTCATTGGATAATCAACAAATATGATTATCCAATGAAATCGTTCTGTTTGTTAAAATTGAGCATTGCTAATGATGTTGTAATTCATTGAGTAAGTCTTTACCATCATTTCATTAATATAGATATTAACCATTTCCTTCAAATTACTAACATTAAAACACACTATAAGAATGAGGATAAAATAAACAAAAAAATAATCATTAAAATCAACAAAAAATTGCTAAACTAGATATTTACACAAACAGAACATTCTTCATAAACACTTTCTGCAATTTGCACATTCATAATAATAAAGGTTTTTATTTGTGACCACTATACATTGTAAGGTGATTTTAAAGACTGTCATGTAGTCACAAGGCAAACGCACATGTGCATGCAAAGCTGTATTAAGCATTTTCTTCAGATTAACAAAACCATAATATGGGTATAAAAAAGTTTATTAGCATTTACGAAATAAACACTTATAGACGCACATAACAGTAAAATATACACGTTTCTATATTAATAATATTATAAGACAACTTTGTATATGTTTGTGTCTGTGACAATAAAAACTTGGATATTCGGCGACTGATGTTGGTAATTAGGTTTTTAGGATAGATTTTTTGTAAGCAGCTGACAATACACCTTAAAGACCTAGGCTTCAAGATCACAATTGAGACCAACCTGTCAACTTCTTAGACATAAACCTGGACCTAAGGAATGGCTCTTTCAAACTATACCATAAGCTATATAAAATTAACTATCCTGACACCCTCACTAATCCTCATTGTCATCGAATGCTTTCATATTCAACCAGGCTCTGTAAACGGCTTTAGGGAAAATATCTCCTTTATATTGAACCAGCCCTAGCAACAATAAATAAAAAAGAAACATTATCTAGTTCACTCCCTTTTCTCACTCAATGTTAGATTAAACATAGGAAGAGCATTCCTTAATCTAATAGATAAGCATTTTCCCCATCCAACAGCCTCCATAAAGACTATCCACTCCTGCGTGCCATCCATGAAAGCACTGATAATATCCCAGAGAATAACAGAAACGCCCCTTGTATGTTCTTTTAAATCAGAAGCTACCTGCCCCTTTGGCGGCAACTGCCTGGTCCATCTCAGAAGGTACAACAGCACAGAGAGAAGAAACATACATCGGTATTACGCAGAGTAGCTTTAAACAGCGGCTCTACGCACATAGTATATCTTTTAGATATAGCAGCAAGTGTAACACAACAGCCCTCGCATCAATGGCCTGGGAACTGAAGTAGCCCCACATCCATTCACCATCAAATGAAAAATCCTGGATTGCTGATCAGCTTATCAGTTCGGTTTAAAACAATGCCGCCTGTGTAATGTGGAAAAGTTCAGAATCCTCAACACAATACATGACCTGACATCAATTGTTTAAACGTTAGAAGTGAAATTTTTAAGAGCTGTCCACATTCGAAAAAAATATCTCCTGTCCAAGTGGCTAGGCAGTGATACAAGTGGTACCCTAAAAAAACGACCATTCACTCCTCACCCACCTGATTGTGCCTTTATCTCCAAATATCCATTTCCTTCCACTCTACACTTTCAGGGTTCACTCACCTCCCCACTCTTCATCCCATTACTATCTCAACTCCTATATACACCCTCCTCAACTCCCTCTTTTCTTTCTCCATCTCCTCTATATATAATTACATGGTTCCACACATACTCCCACCCACTAGTCTTTCTTCATTCAGTTTTAGGACAATATCAAGATTTTTTTCATCTAATCTATGGGAGACAAACACCTCACCAAAATTAGTTAGGTGACCTCTCTTGCTTAAGTAAATCCTTGGGTCGGTAACCCTTTCAAACATAAACAAACAATAAACTGCTGGGCGCTTCTCCTCCCACACACAATGCACACTCCTCCTACTTTTTTATGACACATTCTCGACCTGTTTTCAGGCCCTTCCTTCACTACCAGACTACATGCCCACGACCACTATCGTTGTATTGGAGTGGTCTGAAACTTCTTGAAATAACTTTTTGAGTTTCTTTCTGAAGAGTGACGTCGGCCTACCATCAGGTTTTTTCTCAATTCCATCGTGCCATAAAAGACTGATGATCGCACATGGTGCGTGAAACTGACCGTTTCAGCCATGACCTATTAATTGTATAAAATCATATATATATATATATATATATATATATATATATATATATATATATAAATAATTCTCTTTTGGTCTTATTTCTACATTTTCACCTCAAAATAGAAATGAGAAAATAATCTGACAAAAATGCTAACAAATTATCATTTACATCAAACATGAAAGCCAGACTGTTCTTTTGTCAACTCTCATTCATTCTACAGACAAGCTGAGATATTTTCGTCGCTGATGTAAACTTTTATCAAACACAAATTAATGAAAACTGCTGTGTAAAAAGAAGAAAGAAAAAATCAATCGATTTAATGAAATTATTGACCATTTTAAATAGAAATTACCTGAAGCAGTTTAGGTAGAGAGACATTATCTAAACAAATTTTCACACACACAAGAATATATATGTCTAGACATTCTCGGATATGTGTGTCTCTTTCATACTATATATATATATATATATATATATATATATATATATATATATATATATATATATATATTGGTACAGAAAAATTAGTACAAGATTAGTACCGTCGGTTTCAAGCTCAGAAGGACTTAGCCATCGGGACAAAACCAAAAACATTTATAAAATGACAAAAGGGGTAAAAAACAGCTCTAACCATTAGCTACATTACCGATAAATACCAGTTAGCGAAGACGGATACATATAAGACCATTAATAATGAAACAACTGAGATAGCTACTAGACTGGGTGTCGAATAAAGTACTAACTACCTAGAAAAGTTACTTTAAAATAACCACAAAGATAACTTCAGGAATAAGCCCTCCTTCAGACTAATCAACCCAGCTAAAAGCGAACTAGCAAGTAAATCAATAGTTAAAAATATAGTTAATAAAATTAAGGAAAAAACAAACCTAAGTCTGTGGGGTAATACAAATTCAGTCCTAAATTGGTTCCATAACATACAGGGAAAACACAGATGCAAATTCATACAATTAGACATAGTAGACTTCAACCCATCCATAACAAAAGACACCCTAGATAGGGCCTTAACCTTTGCACTTTCACACACAAACATCAGTCAACTAGAAAGGGATACAATACTACAAGCAAGACAAACCCTACTTTTCTTCAAGGGAAGGGCCTGGGTTAAAAAAAATCAAACCCAGAGGACCCATTTGATGTTGCAATGGGGACCTATGACAGTGCAGACATCTGTGACTTAGTCGGCTTGCTCATATTGGATACGCTCCAAAATAAATTCTCAGACCATTTCTTTGGTCTTTACAGAGATGACGGACTTTGCTTGTCGCACAACCACAATGGAACACACTAGATAGATTTAGAAAAGACTTAACAAACACCTTTCAAAAACTCGGATTCAAAATAACCATTAAAACAAATTTAGACCAAGTAGATTTTCCATTGAACCTTACAAACAACACACATAAACCTTTCCACAAACCCAATGAGACACTCCAATACATACACAAGTGATCCTGTCACTCCCCACTGTCTTTAAAAATTTAGTCAATAATATTAGCCAAAGAATCTCAAACCTTTCATCCAGTCCCGAAATTTTCAATCAGGCAGCACCCTATTACAATAAAGCGCTCTGCGACAGCGGGTTCAGAGAGATGTCATACATCCCCACCCAAGACCAATCACGGGGGAGCTGCAATAGAAGGAGGTTGGTGATCTGGTTTTCCCCACCAATACCTTTTCCTCAACTTACTCGACAAACACTTCCCTCCTACACACAACCTGCACAAACTTGTTAACAGAAATTCTATTAAGGTTAGCTACTCCACTACCCCATCCATAAGAAAAATCACCTCTGCAGGGCCCAAAGCAATAGTAAATGTAGGCTGCTCATGCCAGGATAAAAGCAATTGCCCCCTAGAGCGGATTTTCAAAATCGATTCCCTCATATATGAAACCACCGTCACAAACCAGACTAGCAGCAGAGCAGAAAAAATATATAGGCATGACACAGGAGAGCTTCAAGCAAAGATTGTATGCATACAGAAACACCTTCAAATACAAAAACAAGGCAAATACAGCACTTGCGACCCGGATATGGTAACTTAAAGATGAAAAGACACCCTTCACCATCAAATGGAAAGTAATGGAGAGAAGACCATCCTTTTGATGCAGAAAAATACCATCATCGACCCAAATACAATTTGTTTGAATATTAGAGATGAAATCTTTAAAGAATGCATCCACAGGAGACAAGCACTAATTATAAATTGGACTTACCGATACACATAAAGGCCTAGTACCCCCCCCCCCTCTGCCCAATGCATAACCCCGTAATTGCCCCATTAAATACCGACTTCCACTCCGGAAAATCCTCCCAACTATCACCCTTCATAAATATAAATTAAAAAATAGGAATAAATATCTTAATCGGCCCATATCCACACTACTACTTAAGACCAATAATTTACACCATGTAAATATGAAATAATAAGTTTTCCAATAATAATTTTTCCAGTTATTAAGAGGGTAACACCCCCATTTCACATTATTATTACTCCCATAAGTCTCCACTATATCTTAGTTAAAATGTTAACCTACCATATCCCCTAAACATATTCAATCTTGCTAACCTAATCCTTGCTCTTATCTCTAAACCAGACTTAATCAGTATACCAATATTATTACTCCCATAAGCCTTCACTATACCTTAGTTAATAATGTTAAATCCCGAATACAAAATCATTCAAAAACCCTGCAGAGTTACTGCCCTTAGATCGATTGACAAGCTGCCAGGACCGAACCCGGGTTAAATCTTTATTCAAATTCCTCTTAGAATTATTTAAAGTCCTTTAATCTAGGCCTTGAATTTGAATTTAATTTGTGTTTTTTAACCTTTTTATTTTTTCATAAGTATAATCCTTAAACTCATTTTCTCTCCTTAACATTTTCTAGAAGACACATAATTAACCCTCAAAACAGTAACGGCCAAATATACGCCCCTAATAAACATTGACTCACAGAATTTGTATAGAAATATTTTTTTATTATTTTTTTATATTTTAAAATCTTTTCCATTTTTAAATCTCAACTGTTACATTCCCCCCCCCTTTTTTTCAAACCTTATTAAACCTCCCTAACACTAATTTTAAACAAATATACATAACACTCTAAGCAAATAACGCACCCAAATGAGAGTGACACGTGACTTCACATTTCTGAAACAGGTGACAACATAAGCTGAAGAGAGCCGGATGGCTAAGTCCTTCTGAGCTTGAAACCGACGGTACTAATGTTGTACTAATTTTTCTGTACCAAAAATAAATAAATATTACGCTCTTAATTTTAATTCTCAATTAATCGAGCACTCTACTGGGATTTTTCTTACTATATTACAAAAGAAGTTTATATATATATATTTAATATAATTTAGATTCTAGAAAATAAGTCTTAAAAGTGGTTAGAAATTGGTATTCTTCTAATATATATATATATATATATATATATATATATATATATATATATATATATATATATATATTAGAAGAATACCAATTTCTAACCACTTTTATATCCCCTTACTAAGATTAAAATAAAGACATAATGCTACCAAACCTTATATCTAAAATCTTTATTCCAATTTTGATCAAAATCCATTACATAATTTGGATTCTAGAAAATAAGTCTTAAGCTTAAGGGGTTTTAAGAAGAAATTGAAATTCAGAGAATCTTGCTTCATTGGTGTCTAATAACTATAGATCAAATTCAATGCAAATCTGATATGTTTGAATTTTCAAACAGAAGGTTGTACCAATATTATGCCCCTTAAAACTCTTTAAAATACTCTGCAGAAACTGAAATTTGGGGAACATTTATTAATTGATGTCTAATATCTGTTATTACAATTTCAGAAAAATCGGAGATATTTGAATTTCCACGAAGGGTTTCCCTCCTCTTTTGACCCCCTTTGCATAAAGCTAACTATAGCCTACATTACACCCCTTCACAACCAGAAACTGTGTCCTAATATTCATAATGATCGGTTAATTAGTTCAGGATTGAATTCTGTACATGCAAATATATAAACAAATACACATACCTAACTTATGCATCTCTATATATACATAGTTAGGTATGTTTATATATATGTACAGGGTAATCTCCTAAACTAATAAACGGATCATTATGAATTTTGGAATATATATTTTAAACAACACAGTGAGTAACATGAGCACATTATTATTTTGTAAATGTAAACATTTATGAAGTGCATATATATAAAGTTTGTTTTCTTAATAAAAATTTTTTTATGAACCGATCATTATGAATTTCGAAATATATATTCTCGGCAATCCGATGAGTAACATAGGTACATTATTTTTTTTTGTAAACTTTACCATTTAGGGGGCGCACCCACCCAAACTCGCACCCTTTCACCAGAAAACTTTTAAAATAAGTTAGATACAAAAAATTTAATAGACGGGACGGGTATTCTACTAGTATATATATATATATATATATATATATATATATATATATATATATATATACATATATATATATATATAAATAAATATTAAATTATTAATACCTACAGACGCTAGCATTTCAAGCTTATTGCTCTCATCAGTGCAGGAAAGTTACAATTTCAGACGGTCGAGAGGCGCGAACCCGGTTCACAGAGTCAGCCTAGAATCTGCAAGCAGTCGCCATATCCACTTGACCACCAGAAACTGTCACATAATTAAGGGAAATTAAGATCTATATGTACCTAGAAGTGGGCACAGATAGAAGACTAGTCGAGAGTGTTCGACGAACGTATTCGGAACTTTGCATTAGAGCTTTTTGATAGTCTATTTTTAACATCCCCGAGAGTGCTCAACTTTAATTTCTTAAAGGGGCTTATTATAATATTTATAAATAAATATTAAATTAGTAATACCTACAGACGCTAGCGTTTCAAGCTTATTGCTCTTATCAGTGCAGGAAAGTAAGTAAGACTAGTCGAGAGTGTTCGACGAACGTTTTATATATATATATATATATATATATATATATATATATAAGGAATAAAAGAAACAATGTTTCAAACAAAATGTAAAATAAAAATGGAATAAAGGATAAACAGGGCCTTAAACAAAGGAGGAGGAGGAGGAGGAGGAAGACGGACTCAAAGTTGTAAAAGTTATCCGTTATCATATTGATTTAGGTTCATTTCGATTAGAATCGATCTGGCAGATGATGAAGAAATATTGTAAAACCCTGGTCTTTGAATAATTGTGTTATGACGTAGGATTAAACATGATTCTATGAGACGACGGAGTTTAGTGTTGTGTTTAATTCGCTGCTGTCATTCATTTTAAATTACTACTAATCTTCTTTCCCCACTTTAATTAACTTACAGTGTTCCGATTGGCTTTAACATGTTAAACCAAAGCTAACTGCTGATTTTTTTCTTTCTTTTTCTTTTTTCACATTTCTTTCTTTCTTTCTTTTTTTTTTACTGTTTATTACACGTGACTATATTTTTTTCTAAATTGCGTTCTTTGTACAAATTTTAAACTTTTCTGTTTTTAATTAAAGTTCTGCTGCCAACCGATGATGATTGTCCTAACAATTGAAATATTTTGGTAGAACTATTAAATGTGTTTGAGTTTATATTTTTGCTAGTTGTTAATTTGCTTATCCTTTATTCTATTTTTTTTTACATATATATATATACTAGTTGTAGACACTTCAAACAGTTCACCCTGCATTAATATAGTCATAACCTAGTGAATTCTCCATAACTTTCCATAAGGAAACTTTAATATACTTTCTGGTATGACATAATAATTAAAACATTCCCGGTTAATTATGCAACTGATATTACTTTAAATCCTTTAATAATTGTAATTGAATTAAGCTTAATAATTATTAGGTAATTTAAATTTGTAAAATGCAGTGACAGGTCATGCAAACAGTGGAATTCAGTAAGTCAATCGAACTAAACTATAGTTAGTAATTAAGCTAATAATTAAATTGTTATTAATGAATAATATATCTAATAATAACTGTCTAACTTTCACTGTTTTAATATGCTAGTAGGGATGAATGAATTAGTTTTATTACATTGTGTGGCTTGTTTGAATTTAGAGTTAATTTGTATACTTGTGTAAGTGTGATATGTTTTATGGATAAACTCGTTGATGCATGTAAATGATATAAATCATTACTTTACAGAATTATGATTATGGAACTATTATATTTTCTAGATGTTAGTTTAGTATGAAATGAATAAGTTTAGTTAGCATCAATTAAATCTTCTTTTGGACTCTTCCATTCACAATAAATACTGGAAGGATATGCTTTTCGGTGTTGGGAAAATCCCAGTCTATACTGGCAGTTAAGACTGACGTACCACACTCTTGTTTCTCTGTTATGTTAGACTTTTCTTTAATATACTTGTTTTCGCTAAACCCTGTGTGCGTGTTTTCATTCCGACCCCATAACAGGTCCACAACAGTTAATGAAGTTAAATATAATAAAATTCCAATTCTTTTTAAGTGACTATGCAATTAGAGATAGATTTTTCCATAAACCTACATATAATTTTATTAATTCAGAGGTATATTTGAATATGTAATTGAGTGTGTGTGTAATTGAGTGTGTGTGTAATTGAGTGTGCGTGTGCACTATTGCAAATTGTTTCCATATAATCTGTGTATGTAAACAGTTAATATATGAAGTGAGATGTATGTTTGAGGGGTTGGTAGTCTATTCATGTTTGGCCGAGGAGAAAATGTGTACGTGAATCTAGATTAAGCTTGCCTTGTATGCGTAATGTCTGGGCATGCAAGGGTAGGAGGAGGAGAGGAAAGTTTTATGCTTATTGTGTTGCATGTGTGTATTTTATGCATATATATGAATTTACACCCAAGCCTTACCAATGTGTATGGGCTACAGATAGGGGTTGATGTCAGTTGGTCGGGAATAAATGACACGTTTGAAGAGCCTTACCCCAACCACCGCATAGCTACGACCTTGTAAAAAGTTAATTTTTTTAATTTTTAATTTTAATTTTCTTTAGTGGCCATTTTATTCTGTCTGATTAATTTTTAGAATAATCTTAAATTTAACATTCAGTTGATCTTGTAGCCCCGAAGAGATGATTAACTCGCGTAGGCTGTTCTAATGTTTATATAAGTTTATTTTTATAAAGCTCTACTTTGTACTGAGCACTTTTGAAAAAAATATTGGTTCTAAGTTCATGTTATCAATATATTTGAACTTAATTAATTAATATATATATATATATATATATATATATATATATATATATATATATATATATATATATATATATATATATATATATATTAGGTTGTCACAAAAGTTAAAGCTCACTCAAACAATAAAAAGAAACACAGTATCAGTTGGATTTAATCTTTAATGCAGTCACCATTTTTCTCTATGACCTCTTTCCATCCGTTATCATGATGAATAGTAATGCTACACTTCACAAAAGTCTAAATATTTCCTAGAAAATTATGCCATCACCCATCATATTCTCCGGACCTAGCACCAACTGATTACCACCTCTTTAGAAGTTTTCAAAATCATTTGAGTGGATTAAGACGTGTTGAGAAATTAATTAATTTCCTTTTCATTTCAAACTGAGTTTTTTGTAAATGTGGCATTAAAAATTGACAGATGTAAAGAGGTCATAGACAAGAATGCGTTGGACGGCTTTTAGACATTGATTTCTAAAACCTATCTCTGACCATCCCTCTTTCTCTCGTCCATCCTTATCACTTTCTCCCATGTTTTCCTTGGAAACTGAACCTGCTATCTCAACTGTTCTACATCTACTAACCCCAAAAACTCTCAACATTGAAGTCAACATTGAAGTCTAAAAATTGACTGTATATGAATTAAATGAATTTAAAGTAAGATAATCATGATGCTCCTCTGGATGTCTGGAATTACATGTCTGCAATGAGAACATCTGAAGGTGCTATGGCGTTGCACTAGTTGAGGGCAAGATGAGGAAATGGTGGCTCAGATGGTTTGGATATGTCCTGCTGAGGGCAAACAACAACACCGTCGCAAAACTTGGTTTGCATTAGAAGTTGCCGGGAAGCAACAAAGAGTAGAGGCAATGATGAGATGGGCAGACATCCTGCACAAAGATCTTTGTAAAACCGGCCTTCACCCGGATCAAGTATGTGATCGTGTCAAGTTGAGATAAAATCCATCATTGCAAACCTCGCCATAGCTCAAGATTAACACATAAGAAAAAGAAGTACAATAATCATAATATGACTTTTAAAATGAAATGTATAAAATATAAATTCCATCACATTATTCAAATATATTTGGAAAATGGAAAAAAAAGAAGTCCAATGGGATATAATAAAATTAAGTAAAAGTCAATGTTCTAAAACAGCCCATCATTTTCAAGTAGGCTGGCTGTGAGGTCTATCCCAAATGTCAACTCGAGGTAGTCAGTTGGTCTCTGCTTGGTCTGAGAGACAGATGGGCCTCTGGGCCCTAAGCTGAAACACTGCTTGTGTTCAGTTGAACTTGTGTTTTGATTCAGTCGGTCTAAGAGTTTTGATTGCAAGTCTATTGTTTGGTAGAAAACCAAGTATCATTGTAACTTCTCAAAATAAAACATCGTTACTTGTTTTAAACTTGAGTTGTGATTTTGTTTTGAAGGAAGATCATTTTGTTACAGCAGCGACATGATTGACACTGTGGCCAGTGTTAAAATCAAGCACTGAATTCAAATGACGACAACAAGCAGACGATCATGACATGTGCAGTTAATTCAAACGCAGGTTAGCAACAGTTATTAAATAATAATAATCTAAAAAACAATAATAGAAAATCTTTTTTTAATTATTCAATTGCAAATCCTGGAATTTTGACACGTCTTTTCAAGGGGTTCACAACGTCTACCTTTAAAAAGTCTGTCTACTTTCTACACAGACATCATAGATCTGGTCATCTTATTTTGGTTGGACTTGATTTTGGTCAAATGTAGTCATTGTACATTTGACCAAAAATCAGTGATACTTAATAATATGAACGATCAGATTTAACCGAATCCCCATTCAATCAAAACACCAAGAATGTCAACTCGAGGTAAACAATGTCTAACCAACACGTCTTTCTCTTTAATTGATAATAAAACTATTTCCTTGCAGCCTCTTGTTTATTTTTCTTCATTTCTCGCATTGTGTACATTGCCAAGGCTATGATTATATAATTCATAGTTAAAAGCAAAATGAAATGTCCAGTCTTATCACCCACACCCACACACCCAGCTCCCAAAACCCCAACCACCTTCGTCTCACCCCCCCCCCCCCGTTGGTTGTCAGGGAAGCAGCATCACCAACCAGAGCTTCATAACTGGCATTTATTGTCTTCTCATCAATTATTCGTTAATTGGATATATTCCTCGTTAGATTATTGATTCGTAATCCGCTCGTTTGCAGACACTCTGTTTGTTTCCATTAATAAGTCTTGAATCGACGACCTAAAACATACGTTTCAAAACAGATTTTTCCAACTTTCCGAGACAGATTGTCCTACTTAACTCTTGCATGGCCAAGTAGTTCGAGTACGGCACTGGCAGATATCAGGTCTAAATCTCAATAAGTTAGCAGAGATCTTTAGCATAACACACCTGAACAAAGGGGAGGAGGCACTTTAATACTAAAGTGTTTGTAATTTTATATTTTAAAGAAATAAATAAAAAATATAAGGAATTTAAATCTGATGATAAATAAAACTAATGGGTGTAGAGAACTAAAGTTCAATTCTCGATCAAGTCATACCAAAGACTCAAAAAATGGTACTTGATGCCCCCTTGCTTAAACACTTCACATTATAAGGTGAGGATCAAGGGTAAGTGGAGTAATCCTGGGAAAGGAGTGGCACCCTCCCCTACATCTCAGAGTAATAGCTAATGAAAAGGGAGTTTTGGGTCGTCCTCGACTACGGTCAACCACTTTACTTTTTACTATCTTCCACTTTATAATAAAGACCAATGTGTATTTATTTGTATATAAATAAATATAACTCCACCTCATCATGCAAAAGTTAGTGAGTAAAACACATGCTTTTTTCTAGTGTCCGCACAATAACATTTCAAGTGGTAAAGGGAAACAAGAAAGCAACTGAAAAGAATTCCTCTACTCTAAATAAAAAGTCAACGATAAGTGTTTTTTCTTTAAGTAATCAGAAATTGTAATAATTCATACATGGAAAATTAAATTACCGCCATAATTCTATGATTTTTATATGAATATTAATGCGAACACTGGTGAAGAATAATTTTTTCCGGTAATTAAAATTACTTCCTTAAAATCAAGGACGTACACTAGTGATAAAATAATGAATAAACTAAACTTTGTATCATTCAGACGCCTATCTTCATCCTGATGTTCCGAATAAAAGCTTTTTAAATTTGATGGTTGAAAAGGATTTTCATGAACTTTTACATCTAATATTCATATTTTGTCAAATGTTGAATTTACAAAAATGAAGAACCTGCTTTTATTAGCTAGTTATGATATTTTTATATTAATAAAATTGTGTGACCACTTTTCTATGTATGTTTATTTCTCGCCTCTACGTGACTTAACATTATATTTTACCATTAATGGATTTTTATTGAAATAAAAAAATGCAATAGCATCAAGTACTAAAACGAACTTTTTAAAAATCCTATTTTTAAAAATAATTGGATTACGAAATTAAATCTCCCACATAATGTATTTCCATTTCTTTGTAAAAAGGTAAGCTTTTTTAATCTTTTGTTAATCATTTAAAAACAAAGAATGAATTACTTTGTGACTCTTCAAAATTTAAAAACATTTAAACTATCAGACAGAAAGAGTGACTATCTTTTTTCAAAGTTAAGTCTATTTATTTCTATATTAGAATATAGAAGTAAATAGATTTTTTACGTCACAGTTTATGAATTGATTTCAAATTAAATTAAAATAGAATAAATAGTGGTGGAGTGGTTGTGACCCAACGGGTCACGGGTACCTCTAGACGATTGCGGCTAAATTGTGGTTAGGTCTCTTTTTCTGTTCGGGTCGCTGCACCGTGGAACAGTCTGATAAAAGCCGTGGTCAGCCTACAGACGAGCAAACAATTCAAGGCAGCACTAGATGCATCATGGCGGCTGATCTTTGGGTAATTATTCCTCACTTAAGCAGCGGAAGATGCGTGGAGACATGTTTCTTGAGTAAAACATCATCAACCAGAATTTAAATATACCTTTTGAGAAGGTTTTTCACTCCAGCGCCAAGTCTGATGTCCACGGGACCCAGCAAAAGATGTACCATAGTCGCTTTCGTCTCATTAGAAAAAAGCCAGCATTCTCTGTCCATGTTTCTGCCCCGTGGAACAACCTACAAGAGGTAATGACGATGTCTATCATATTCAGGATTAAAGTAATCTTAGTCAAAACATTCAGGCGGTACATAGATGTACACGTCTTCTAACTGTCCTTTTACATGGCTTGTTGCCTCTTGCTATTTTTTGACAATAAATTTGATTTGATTAGTAGTATTTTATATATCTATATAATAAAGTAAAGTAATATTTTATATATCTATATAATAAAGTAGTATTTTGTATATCTATATAATAAAGTAAAGTAGTAGTTTATATATCTATACAATAAAGTAAAGTCGGTCTATTTCTCAAATTTTTTCATCGATAGCTTTGAATCTGACAAATCATTATTTGATTCTGACAGGAGATCAAGGGGTCAAGAAAAAGGTCAGTAGAACTATGATACATCGCTTCATGAGAAAGGAAATTGCAGTGGAGAGAATATTGAGGTTTTTGTCATTTCCAGAATTTAGAATGACAAACTCTTCCTTTATATTTTTTAAATCAGTTTTATTCATATTTTCACTTCACCACCAACAACAAGTAGTTATGAACAAGTTTGAAGTTAAAGGTTAAGAAAAATAAGTTTCAATGAGTTGGGATGAGCACATGCGGCACATTTGCTCTGGTAGATGTTGTGAATCCAACTGTCTGAAAAGCAGGAAAATACTCTGTAAAATAGAAGTACGTCCCATGCAAAGTGTTCCGATTGGAGAATAAATCAATCACTCTGCCTGGGTACATAAGCTTGCACAAAGAAAATAGTTTGTCAACATATAACTGCTACTTTACCCCCTGCTTAGGCTTATAGCCGGTAAATAAAAAACAAGATATGCTTTATTAATGGTAGCAGTTTAAAAAGTCGATATGTAAGTGGATGTGACATTATATATGTGAAGGCAACAGAATTATGGGATGAGATTTGGTCTCAATCTTGGAAGAAGTGACCAAGCAGTCACATGTGTTAAAAATTATGGCCAATGTAATTAGCCAACAATGATGTAATTAATTGTGATGTGATTGACGGCGTGACTAAATAAATCTATTTGTCTTCTCGACCGTTTGTTGTTGAATTAATTGCCTTCATTATTATGTTTGAGGAACTTTGTTTAAGATCTACAACAAGTTGCACAAATACATGTAGCGAAAGAGCCTTAGTCAGGAAAGAGAACAACAAATGAACAGATGCATTTATCTAAGTTTCAAATAAAAGTTTCAGAGTCACCCATGCGATTGATATAAAATATTTTGGGACTAGACGAGTATGTTACAAATACAGTCAATATTACAAAGGCAACACAACTTGTGGGAAAAAATGTAAACTTCCTGTCCACTGAAAGCCACAAAAAGTCGTTGATTAATATAATCAGAGTGCAACTGGGGAAACCAAACTCCATACAAGTAAAGAGAGATGCAGATGTAAAAATATCAAAATGTCGGAGTGACCGTGTCACCAGTTGAAGTGATGTTGTGGCATTTGTGACGAATATAAAGAATGAATTGAATTAAAACGCTTCTGTATAGATCAACAAATAATATTTATTATATATTTACAACTGAAAAAGAATTACTTTATGATTAAGATGCATTTCAATACAAAATGTCGGCTGGTCTGAAATTGCAAGGGACATAACTCACTTTCAAAATATATTTGAGGCAAGGTAGATAACTAAAATCAAAGAATTACTTCCCATTTTAAATATAACATGTTTCATATTTATTTTCGAGATAAAATCTGTTTCATCTAACAATTGTCGTGTCATCCAACAAATCCGCCACCCGGATTGGTTGAGACATAAACCTGTTCATATTTCTTTTGCACCATGTGAAAATTGACGAAAAGGAAGTCTTCTTTCCATCCAGGGAATTTACATGTGCACAATATCAAAACTTTGAAAGCTTTTCTTGGGAATGGTGTTCGTACTGATTTGTTGTTTAGCATTTCACAGAGTGTGACACTACATCAAGAATCTTCAGTGTTGGGAAAAAATCTATTTCAAGAAATCATCACCAATAGTTTTATCTTATGAAGTTGTTCCCAAATTTTCTGTATTCTGTAGCAGTCACATATTTTGATGTACTATTTTCTCTTGATGTAAATAGACAGATTCACCACTGTGTAATTGTCCCATCGGCTAATCAGATACAATTTGTTGGACTACTTTTAGCTCCTACGCAAGTTGTTCTTTCCCGCTTTTTAATCAGTTTGAGTTTCGAGAGTCGTATACATCGAATGTTCTATTGCTGACTCTTCCAACTAGCGACGGTATAAAATCTACAAAGATGTGTAGGAACCCCATTTTTGTAAAGACTGACTCTGTGTTGTTTTTAATTCCTTTTCAGTACTGCCAAAATAAAAGGTATTTTCTGTTAATCTCCAATGTCGTCTACTTATTTCACCTATGAGTCGGATGAACAGTCCATCTAATTATTTCGAATATGGAGTCAGATGAACCTACAAAACATCACTCAACTTTAATCATAACGAAAATGGATACACCTTTATCTCACTCCATAACATTCATTATAACCTTTATCTCACTCCATAACATTCATTATAACCTTTATCTCACTCCATAACATTCATTATAACCTTTATCTCACTCCATAACATTCATTATAACCTTTATCTCACTCCATAACATTCATTATAACTCCATTGCTGTTGAAAATGCTGAGCGTAAAGTAATTGTGTCATTTTTGTTTAAAGGGTCCATGTCTGACTCTTTATCATCACTGCGGTATAGTTACCTTTGCAAGAAGATGGCTTCAGCAAAGAGATTCATCACACGAAAGTGATTACCACTTACAGACTCAACTACAAAACATCACTCAAAGCAAACTTGTCTTCAGTGTAACGGAATGGATGGGTACGAGTCAAAATCTTGACCCCTGATCTTCTAGAAGGGAAATACGTGCCAATAATGATGGACATTAATTCTGGCCATCTTGCTTGACATGATTCACTAAAACTTTTCAGCTGAATGCATATCACTTAGATGTAAGAAGTATGATCTTGAGTGCAATGTTGTTTGTAGAGCTTGTCAGAAATTTCTCATGCAAAAATATGAGCCATCAACCAATTCTATATGAAAATGACAACTGAATTTAAGGACTTATTAGCAAATAATTCAACAGAGAAAATTAGCTCAGTTTACCATCAAAGACGTCACAGTACAGTGAATAGCGTAATTGTATAACTAGAAGACACTTCTGACAACTGTCAAACATCAGCTAAAAAGTTTCATTGGTAAATGGGCTAATTTTCATTTTCGAAATTGTTTGAAACAATTTGTGTCATTTGTAGACATTGGGTATTCTGGTCTTATGGCAGCCATCTTTTTTTATGTGAAATGCAGATGATTTCTGATGTTGGCCGATTTTTGATATTTTATTCACTCGACTAAATACTACAAGAGAAAAACTATAAAAAAATTTCTTGTATTTTATTTTGGTTATTCAGAAAATTGATACAATTTATGAATAGTGGTAATATATTAATACTTCTTAGTCTGAAATTTGACTTCTTATTTTATCTTAAAGTAAACCCTATATCCCAAACCTAAACCCAGAAATAAATTCCCATAAAAGCCCTAAAAATGGTATTACATGATTCCCTATGTTATCAGCTTCAAAAGTTGAAGATTAGTCAATATTCAATATTACTGTCCAGCATGTAAAATGGACGTGAAACCAAATATGATGATGATGATGATGATGATGATGATGATGATGATGATGATGATGATGATGATGATGGATGTGGAAGTTGTCATCTTCGATTTTGACCATTTCTGATCCTTGTACAATATGTTTTTGATATGTTGTTCACTGAAATAAATACTACAAAAAGATGCAATAAAACAATTTCTTGCACTTTTTTGGGAAGATTATTCACCAAATTGAGCTGACTCACATGCAAAGAATGTAAAACTGATCACTAAGCTCTGTTCCTATGACACTGAGTACAACTTGATTTTTCTCTCAAAGGTGAAGGATTTCTAAGTCATATTTAGAAAAATAGGCACGACTATTACTATTTTCATTTTTTCATTTTTATCTTTCGACTTTGTGTCTCATGCTTAGGAAGACGTTTTGTGAATGACTTTCCAACTTCTGTCTGTTGCCATTTCGCTTGTACCACCTGCTAGGAGCAGGTCATCATTGACTGATCCCTCTATATCTTAAACATCCTACTGGGTGACTATGGGCTATTGACATTGATGTGGGACACACTTTGGAGCAGTTCAGATGACTGATGGTGGGTAACGTAGCTGTTGTACCAGTTGTTGTGCAACATAATTTCTCGTGGAATCTTTCTTAGACCAGAAATTTTCTCCATCCGATGCACCGCATCAGTATCGTGTCATTTTGACGTTTTGTCGTTAACCACATCTCGCAGACATACAAAATTACAAGTCAGACATGCGTGTTGTATACTGCCTCTCTCGCATACAATGGGATTTTGGAAGGGTATTCACCAAATTGAGCTGACTCATATGCATAGAATGCAAAGCTGATCACTATGGTCTGTCCCGATGACAACTTGATTTTTCTCTCAAAAGTGAAGAGTTTTCAGGTCATATTTAAAAGAACAGGCACAACTACAAATGGAAAAATATGTTGACTCACAAAACACACTATGGACTTAGTGCAGTTTCAGCACCCAAATTATGTTAAAAGGTTCAGCATAAAACCGGATCTGACATCACTTGACGGCCACTTTTTTCTGAGGCATTTCTCTGCTTTTCCATTTTTTATGTGTGTAATATATTGTGTAAAAATGAAATAAATGTAAATAAATGTGGGGGATGGCACGGTGGCTAATTGGTTAACGACACGGACTGAAGACCTGGGTATGCCAGGTTCGAATCCAGTTCGTTCCACAGAAACACTTTCATCAAATCCCAAACCTGACCTTGTGTCTAACATCCTGGAGAGGAAGTAAATAAAATATATTGTGTAAAAAAATTTATTTTGTCAAATTTAATCTGCATATTTATTTTCTTAAAGGAATAAAAATATCAATTTTTTGTAAGAATTAAATATTAATGGTTTATGTTTTTTAATGGAAAAATGTCATTCCCAAACAAAGTCAATTTGAAAATATGTGTTTTGTTTACATTTGGTAAAATATGTCCTGAAATTCCCTGAATTGAACAGTTTTACACCACTGTTATGTCCTTCACAGACCAAGGAGAGAAAAGATGAAGTGTAATATCAGAAAAGATACTATACTTATGAACGCCCCAACCCTAGCTATGGTCAAAATACAAATTCATTTGAAAGAATAATTTAAAACGTATTTTATTTTGTAATTAAATTATCTACAAAAAGGGTTGATATGCCATAAAACAGATAAGTCAAAGAGTTTTGATGCAACTTTACAAAATATTCAACTATGAAATTATGTGAATATCACATTTGTAAAGATGGCCACTAAAAATCTCTTCTTCTATTCATTTAACGTCACTTTTCCTCCCTTGTTCAGGGTCAGATGTTTTCTGATATTACACAAGCTCACTCTCCAGTTCTCATAGTTCAGTGGGTCAACTGTCTCCAGTTATCTAATCACTTGCTTCTAAGTTTTCCTTGGCCGGCCAAACTTCCTTAACAAAATTAGTTACAGTTTTATAATAATTTGGTTCAATTAATAATTTAATGACCAAATGATACCAATTTTTGTGCAGTGAAATTACTGGTAGGTTGAGAGAGGAAAAGCAGTTTGTGTGCAAGAAGTGTAAGACAATGGAGATGGATGAGAACTCAGATGTGAAGAAAGTATATTTAGATGGTGATCAGCGGTATGCAACTCTTATTTCTGTTTATACTCCTATATTGGACAGTCCTACTGAAACCAAAGTATTAGAACACATGATCCAAGCAATGGCATTTGATCAAATTATGTCATCACCCGTAGAGACGATCTGTAGGACGTCTGCAAGGTTCGAGTCAAAAGGAAAGCTGAGTGCTAAACATTTCATTGTCTGGTGTGTGCTGACATGAGATTTATAATTAGGTATTTAATAGTATGTGGAAGTGTTTTAAGAAGTGTGCTTATGAAATGGCAGTAGATGTTCTTGGGCTAACAAAGAGAAAGCATCAAGATTGGTTTGATGACAATAATACTCATATCGCACAACTGCTACAGACAAAGCATGAGCTTCATCAAATGCAGATTGATAACGGCTTGTCACTTCAGGATCTGAAGTCTGCGGAACTTAGCTATTAAATCAGAGTTACAGAGAGAACTTAGACAGATGAAGGATAAATGGTGGCGACGGAAGGCTCGTAATAGTCAGCATGCCGTTAATGTTAAGGACAGTAAAGCAATGTATGACTTGATGAAGACAGCCTATGCCCCTAGACATTCTAGTGTAACCTCATTAAAATCAAAGAATGGCACAAAGTTGATTAGGGATCCAAGCAAGTTACTTGACAGATGGACAGATCATTATACTGCCGATAGTCAGCAGTGATGTGATAGATAGCTTGTTTCAGAGGGCTGTCATTCCCAAAATGGATTCTGTTCCTGTCCTCGAGGAAGTAGAGAAGACTATATGGCAGTTGAGATGCGGAGCACCTGGCGGAGATGATATACATGTATTGGTTCTTTACTGTAGTGGAAGACCAATGGCAGTGCAAATTAAGGGGTTGATTGACAACATCTGGATTGACGGCTATGTTTACCAAGATTGGCGTAGCTCCATTATGGTCTTTTTGTACAAGGGCAAAGAGATGAGAGATGAGTGCAGCCACTATCGGGGCATCTCTCTTTTGAACAGACAGGAAATATATTTACCAGAATCCTGTTGAATCGCCTGAATGCCTACATCTGTTCTTTTGAGCTTCCTGGGAGTCAGTGTGGCTTAAGAAGAAGTAGGGGTACCACTGATATGATCTTTACAGAACGTCAAATGCAGGAAAAGTGTATTGAACATCGTCTAGATTGATATATCAGGTCTTTGTTGATCTGACGAAAGCGTTCGATACAGTTAATCGGGGTGCGCTGTTGAAGGTACCGGGTAAGTTTGGATGTTCTCCTAACTTTGTTAGACTCCTTCGTTAGCTGCACGACAATATAAAAGCATATATAAACTGTAATGGTTGCCTGTCTGAACCCATTACAGTTGACAATGGTGTTAAACAGGATGATATACATGCACCTACTTTGTTTTCCATCTATTTTGCTGTAACTCTGTCATTGGCTTTCAATAACTGTGACAAAGGTGTGTATCTTCGATTTTCAACATCGGGTCGGCTGTATAACTTACAGCGTTTTAAGACTTTGTCAAAGACATTCGCTACTGTTGTTCAGGACTTGCTCTATGCAGACGACATAGATCTCATACCTCACTTGCAGAATGATATGCAGGATATCATGGATCGTTTTACATGGGCGTGTAGAATAATTGGTGTACCAATAAGCCTGGACAACACAAAAGGTATGTTTGCTCCGGCCCCTGGCAACTCATATCAACTGTATATTTTTTGAAGGCCACACTGTTTTTAGTGGATTTGTTTATGTATTTGGGTAGTATTATTTCGAAGAACGACTCATTGAATGCTGAGATAAGCAGACCTATTGAACGGGCTAGTTTGCCTTTTGGTCATTTGGAATAGTGGGTGTGGGCACGATGTGATATCAGGCTTAAAACTAAGATCTCTGTGTATCAGGCATGTTGTATCAACTTTGGTATATGCTTGTGAGACATGGACCACTTACAGAGCTCGTATTTGCCTTAGGCACTTGCTTAACATCCATTGAGATAGCTTTACCTCTGACACGAAGTGTTGGAACGAGCTGCTGTTCCAAGCATTGAGTCTCGTATAAGTAAACACAGACTGCGTTGGGCTAGTCATCTTCTTCGTCTTACTGCCAAAGCAGGTGATGTATGGGGAACTAACTGGGAATACTCGCCCACAGCAGAAACCGTGTAAGCGATTCAAAGATTGTCTCAAAGACGATTTGAAGTGCTTTGGAATTGATGTTGGAAGTTGGGAGAGAATGGCTATAGATAGTTCAAGGTGGATGAAAGCGATTTATGAAGGCAGCAAGCTTTTTGAAAAGAATAGAATGAAACACCAGCAGCTGAAAAAAGCAGCAAGGAAGAGACTAGGCGTGATACCTCCAACACTTGGAGGAAATAAGGAACAGTTAACATGCCAAATGTGCAATTTGGTAACTATGTCATGTGCGAGTTTGTTGAATCACCAATGAGAGCATGTGCGGGTTTGTTGAATCACCAATGAGAGCATGTGCGGCAGAATCAAGCACAGACAAGAAGGTGGTTTCAATTATAGCATCCCTCCTGATCATCATAACACCTGACACTTCTGTGGTATAGTCTGTAAAAGTCTAGCAGGACTAAAGAACCATATCCGCGCCTCTCACTTGGAGGTTTTACACTAATATCACATCGATACACAAAAAGTGACCGCCCCGAGAGGGGTCGACCAGATAAAAGAGAGATTGAGATTGTTACACTTTTGCCTCGGCCAACAGGAAGAGGGGGCGACCGAGGAAGAGAGAGATGGTTACACTTTTGCCCCAGCCAACGGGACAGGGATGAGGGGGCGACCAGGGAAGAGACAGCTTTTACCACGGGCAATGGGGAGAGGGGGGAAGGGGAGAGGGGGGGCCTGGGAAGAGAGAGATTGTTATACTTTTGCCCCGGGCAACGCCGGATAACCCCTGCCAGTCTTCTTCTATTATATAAAAGAAAGTTGTCTGTGTGTGCATGTTTGCATGTCTGCAAAAGGCTCCCGGGATATGTGACAGACTCCTATGAAGTTGACATTTTCTTAATTGCCCAGCTTTCGGGCGCATAATATTGAAAAATTTAAAAAAAACATTGATCTCTTTGTGTAGAACATACACGAAATCTGTGATGGTGGTGCTCGAATTTGTTCATTTCTTTCGTCACCCATACGCTTCACACATGCGCACCATGTAAAACAAACCCTGGATTCTAAAAGCGTTTAAGTGACCTATTTTTCGTCAGATATACTATGTCTGTTCGGTGTAACGGTTAGCAAAGGAGAACGAAGATCGAGAGGTCGACAGTTATATCACCACTGACTCTTAAGAATTTTTTTATTTTAAACGATGACTTAGATATACGTCGAAGGGGGGGGGGGAAGGACCGGGCAAGACAGACATAGTACTTTTTATGATAGAAATATGTTAAACTTTTGCTCCAGACAACGGGGAGAGGGGGGGGCGACCGGAGAAGAGAGAGATAGTTACACTTTTGCCCCGGTCAACGGGGAGAGGCGGCCACTAGGGAAGAGAAAGATTGTTACACTTTGGCCTTTGGCAACGTGGGTAACTCCTGCTAATATATATATATATATATATATATATATATATATATATATATATATGTGGAGAATGATATATATATATATATATAATATGTGGAGAATGAGATGCTCCAAGGGAATAAAAGAGAGGCAACTCTCATCACGAAGGACTGGAGATGTTATCCAAGTCACCGTTTGAACTGTGTACGACTCTCGATATATTCTATTATATGTTACCCGACTTTTTCCCAAAAGAGGTCTAGTCAACATCATAATATTGGTGACATAGGATTCGATTCCAGAACTCACATTGAACGACGGAAAGAAAGAAAAATCAACCCGTTTGAATTTTTTGAAACACAACGACCGGATATTATGACTTCGGCAAGCCTTGGCTGAAAAAAAAAAAAAAAACGAAAAAAAAAATATTCGTCAAAAGTAAGACTTATTCTTTTAAGTCAAACGAAAGAGTTACAATGGTGTTTTTTGTTTCAGTTATTAACTATTGAATGAAAAAAACTTTCTTTATGCCGAGTGAATTCGAACTCGCGACGTGAACATTACGGGAGGTTGTGTTTGTCCCATATTTTTGTGTTTTGGTAAATGAAGAACTTTTTTTTATCGAAATTTTTGAGAAGTTTGGTATACTCATTGTATTGTGTATAGTTTAAAAAATGGACGAACTGGTGGAACTTACAAAGGCATTAGTGTCTTCTCAAATGGAACAACAGAAAAGGCATCAAGTTTTCCAAGATTACTTGCAACAAGAAATGTTAGAGTTATGGAAACAGCAAGCAAACGACACGAAAGTGTTATTTGAGGCTGTTGCAAAAGGTAGAACGATGGAAAATTCTAATTATTTCACAGCCGAGGGTATTGCAAATTCAATATCGGAATTCGTATATGACCCTGACAACGGAATAACTTTTCAAGCCTATTTTCGACGGTTTGAAACAATTTTCAACAAACGGTGCGAAACATGGTCGGACGAACAAAAAGTTGGACTTCTATTACAGAAGCTTGGTCCTAACGAGAGTACAAAGTACACAAATTTACTATTGCCTAGAAAACCTGAATCGAAATATCGTTTGAGGAGACAATAAAATCACTCACAAGCATGTTTGGTGAGAGAAGCAGTCTTTTTCATACGCTTTTTAGTTGTCTGAACATTGTTAAGCAAAATGATGATGATTTTGTTACGTATGCAGGAAAAGTAAACCAAGAGTGTGAACGATTTCTCCCACACGAGTTAACAATTGACATGTTTAAATGGCTTGTTTTTGTTAAAGGTTTGACGGATAGTAGAGATAAAGATGTTCGTTCGAAAATATTGTCAAAAATGGAACAAAGTCCAGATATAACATTACAAAAAGCTACGAAAGAAGCTGAAAAAATAATGAATCTGAAACATGACAATACTAAAATCGAGGAAAAAGACATTTCACATATTTCGCATATGAAAGAAGTTCGACGTAGGACAAGTGAAAGTGGAAGAAAATTTAAATCCCCAATGAAATTGCTATGCTACAGATGTGGTGGAACTCATTCTAAAAATGACTGTTTTTTCCGATATAAATGTTGTTTTCGGTGTAATAGAATAGGCCACAAGAGTTCACACTGTAGAATGAAGCAGACCGAAAGAGGAATGTCGAACGGAAAAAATAAAGTAAGAATGATTTTGACAAAGAAAGAAATCAAGGACGGTCAAAAAAGAAAATTTGTGCAAGTGAAAATAAATGGAGAGAAGGTACAACTTCAGCTGGATACTGGAAGTGATATCTCCATAATAAATGAAACAACGTGGAAAAGAATTAACAAACCCAGGTTAACCAAGACTGATAAAATAGCCCGTGGAGTTTTGGGAAGAAGGTTAAAGTTCAGTGGAGAATTTTTGTGTGAAGTATCGTTTTTAGGAAAAACTAAAAAATCTAAGGTTTATGTTTTACAAAATTCTTCTAACCTAATGGGAAGTGATTTAATTATCCTGTTCGATCTATTCGAGATTCCTATAAACTCATTTTGTAATAGAATTGATGTTTCACCAGCTGGTAAAAATAAGGTTATGGATAAATTGATAAAGGACCTAAAAAATGAATTTCCTAGAGTTTTTTCAGGTGGTCTCAGTAATTGCACGAAAACCGAAGTAAAATTTGAAGTAAAAGAAAATGTCAAGCCTGGGTTTAAACCAAAACGGAAGGTACCGTATGCCGCATTAGAAACCGTGAACCAGGAGTTACAAAGACTGGAAGAAATGTGTGTCATTTCTAAAATTGGTTATTCAGATTGGTCGTCACCAGTAGTCTTTGTGAAAAAGAAAAATCATAAAATATGTGCGTGTGCAAATTTTTCTACAGGTCTAAATGACTGTTTAAAGGAACCTTCTTATCCTTTGCCCTCTCCGGGAGACGTGTTTGTTAAATTGAATGGAGGAAAGATCTTTAGTAAAATTGATTTGTCTGACGCATACCTCCAAGTAAGAGTTGACGAAGATTGTGCAAAATTATTAACAATAAACACGCATAAGGGGTTGTACAAATTCAATAGACTTCCGTTTGGATTAAAAGTCGCCCCTAGCTTATTTCAACAAATCATGGACACAATGTTGGCTGATCTAAAGTTTGCAGTAGCAAATTTGGACGATGTGCTGATTAAAAGCAAAAATACTAAGGAGCATTTAAAGCACATAAGAGCGGTATTTCAAAAAATAGAAGAATATGGTTTCAAGTTAAGTTCAGAAAAATGCGATTTTTTTATGTCTGAAATTAAATACTTAGGACAAATAATTGACGCAAAAGGAAGACGACCAGACCCGAAAAGAGCAGAAGCCATAAAAAGTATGCCGATCCCTAAAAATATTACAATGCTTCAAGCTTTTCTGGGTTTAGCGAATTACTATGGAATATATATAAAAAATATGCATGACTTAAGAGGCTCATTGAACAATTTATTAAAAAAAGGTGTAAAATGGAATTGGACTAATAAATGTCAGCAAGCTTTTGAAAAAATAAAAAGTTTATTAACGTCGGATTTAGCACTAACACATTATGACCCTAAACAAGGAATAATAGTCGCTTCTGACGCAAATGATTATGGTATTGGTGCTGTAATTCTTCATAAATTTGAAGATGGTAGTAAGAAACCAGTAGCCCATGTTTCCAGAACTTTGCTTCCGGCAGAAAAAAATTATTCGTAAATTGAAAAAGAGAGCCTTGCGATTGTTTTTGCATTAAAAAAATTTCATAAATTTATCCATGGTCGATCATTTTTATTACAAACAGACCATAGGCCACTATTATCCATATACAGATCAAAGAAGGGTATTCCCACACATACTGCAAATAGATTGCAGCGCTGGGGTACCGAATTATTAAATTATAATTTTAAAATGGAATGCTTGCCTTTGAAGAAAATAGGGCACACAGATGGTCTTTCCAGATTAATCCCTCGAAGATCGGAACCACTAGAAGACATGGTTATTGCAGCATTAAGGGATGAAACTGATTTTAAGGAAGCATTATGCAATGCTATACGTGAATTACCTGTCACGTTAGATGAAATAAGAATCAAGGCTGGAAAAGACGATTTCATCAAAAAGATGAAAGAAGATGTAATTTCAAAGAAGAAATATAAAACTTCAAGAAATTCGTCAGCATATTCAATATGCAATGAAGTGCTACTATATGCTGGAAGAGTGGTGATGCCAGTTGTACTGCAAAAGTGGATGTTAAAAGAATTCCATCAAGGGCATCCAGGGATCGCATGTATGAAAGCTTTAATGAGGAGTTATAACTCCTTATTGGCCGAAGATGGACAAGGATATAGAACAGATTGTTAAAGCATGTAGAGGATGCCAACTTGCAGCAAAAGCAACACCAGTGAAAATTATACCATGGCCGAAAACAGATGTCCCATGGACAAGACTGCATATCGATTATGCTGGACCCATGAACGGTCATTACTACCTAATAGTTGTAGATAGCTACTCCAAGTGGCCTGAGATTTTCAAATGTAAACACCCGACATCCACAACTACTATAAAGGTACTAGACGAAATTTTCAGTCGCTTTGGTGTACCAAAAACAATAGTAATGGGACACAATTTACCAGCGGTGAATTTAAAGATTTCTGCAGATGTTTGTCCATTGACTTCACCTTACCATCCCAGATCTAATGGTCAGGCTGAAAGATTTGTGGACACTTTTAAAAGGACATTGAGGAAGAATCACGGCATGGACACTGAGGAGAAGACCATTCAGAAATTTTTGTTGGTGTACAGAATCACGCCAAACCCAAACACAGTTTCAGGTATGTCACCAGTCGAACTGATGCTAGAAAAATATGCTCAGTATTTGACAGATTGTTACCGAGTCCAACGAAGAAATACACGAAAAAAAGTAATTTTCGTGTAAGTTCTTTAAAACCGGAGACAAAGTTTTTTTCAAAAATTTCAGAAATGGAAAAACGTTTTGGGATGATGGGGTAATATCAAAAAGAATTGGTGGAATTATGTACTGTGTGAAAAGTTCCAAATGGGAACATAAACGTCATCTAAATCAATTGAGATCAAGGTTTACGGAAGATGTCAGGGAAGATTAGGAAATCCTGATGGACATATTGTATTAGACGTTTGACATTCCAGCACCACCAATTGCTGAAACAGTTATTCCAAGACGGACAAGCAAAAGAAAAAGAATACCGGTAGAACCGTTAAGTCCGGACCCGAAGCGTAAAAGATATTAATTTCTGTTGTGAAAGAAATTATCTGAGGGGGGGTGATGTGGAGTAAGCTAGTATCCCTTCCTGAGGTTGGAGAATGAGATGCTCCAAGGGAATAAAAGAGAGGCAACTCTCATCACGAGGGAGTGAGATGTTATCCAAGTCACCGTTTGAACTGTGTACGACTCTCGATATATTCTATTATATGTTATCCGACCTTTTCCCAAAAGAGGTCTAGTCAACATCATAATTATATATATATATATATATATATATATATATATATATATATATATATATATATATATATATATATGAAGAAAAGTGGGGCTAAAATGATCTGAAGTAATGTAAAAATTGATGAATACATAAATCACATAGTTTTTGGCTTTCCTTTTTTCATTTTACACACACATATATATATATATATATATATATATATATATATATATATATATATATATATATATATAGAAAGAGAGAGAGAGAGAGAGTAAAGACCTGGGCAGAGATAGGTTAGTTTGAAAATCTGAGCAATATAGGAGACTTTAATGATATGGGCATGTTGAAAGAATGGATGAGAGTTCTTGAATTAGTTGAGGTAGCAGGTTCAGTTAAGAAGGGAAGGTCAAAGAAAACATGAGGGGAGTGATAAAAATGGACTTGAGAGAAAGAGGGATAAATAAAGTTCTATCCAAAGATTGGTTAGTTTAGAAATGAATTCCTAAAATCCATGCAACGCATGCTAGCATGTAAAATGGACATTAAACCGAATATGATGAAGACAATGAAACAATATTATAATAATTTTATTTAAATTTCAAAATCCTTTTTCTTTTAATAATTTGGTAAAATAAAAATGAGTATAGCTTAAAAAGCGAAACACAAATGAAAGTAAAATGTTCCCTGGTAACGCCAGGTAGGAACAGCTAGTTTAATTTCGCGATGTTGTGCACATTTCAATGCTGATAAAAGTGCTTTCCTTACCGAAGAATTATGTGTTGTCCAGCTTGTATATTTGAACTATAGACCGGAGCAAAATGATAACGGAACGTATCTTTTGTTTCCTGGGAGATTTCTTTCAATGTATATTTCCTGAAGGTCGTCTCAGACAACTGCAGAGAGAGAGAGAGAGAAAAACATTGAAAAGATTCAATAAATTGAATTTTGATTCAATCAAATATCAATTTATTCAGCTAATGTATGAATAGAAAATGTTTAATGTGTATACATCTATTCTCTTTGATATATATATATATATATATATATATATATATATATATATATATATATATATATATACATGTTAGCCAGAGGCAAAAGAAAAACTATTAAGACAAGCAATGAAACTGAACAGACGAAAAGAAACAAGACAAAAAATATCTCGTCTCAAGATGATCAACACTGCTTTTTGATGTGATGCTAGTATCCTCGCCATTTGGTCATTTGATTGATTTCAACTGACATCCATTTAAAAAGAAATTTAAATCCAATTAAATAAATTTATTTACTCCATTAATTTATTGCAATTTATTGCTGATCGACTCATTTCCGTTATTTCTTTTAAGCAATAAACAAAAAAATAAGAAAGAATATAAGAAATTAAGAATATAAGAAATTAAGAATATAAGAAATTAAGAATTTAAGAATTTAAGAATATAAGAAATTAAGAATATAAGAATTTAAGAATATAAGAATTTAAGAATATAAGAATGCTTTCAATTGTTTTGTCCAAGAAACAAAAATGGCCAAATGGATCAATAATCATAAAATAAATTCAAGAAAGTAAACAAGGAACAAAGGTTCAATTCTAACAAAAGTTTCGACAATTTTTAATTAAAATAAATTAATTATCTGATAATTGAGTAAAGTGATGCAAGATTTGTGGGTTCAATCTTCCCCTTATTCATTCTCTTCATGTTAAAAACATTATTGTTATAAAAATGGGCTAAATATATAAAAATGGGCTAAATATATTTTATTGTTGTTATGAAATATACATTGTAATGAAAACTGGAAGCCGGAATAACTTACCGATAAGCTTTATTTAACTTTTCGTTGCTTAATGTTACAAATGGGATAAAATATCCACTCCTAATATACTACACGAATGTAGCATATTCCATTATTACTACATACATCAAAGTCAACTTCATCAAATGTTATGACTGACAAAGCAACTCATGATTTTGATTATTTGAATTATTCGGACTACTATTCTCATTTTGGTTGTTATTTTCACAACGTTTCGGCCGATGTAACCTTCAGGTGCATCTTGTCAAACTTGGGAATTTTCTAGTCAAAGAAGTCGGTAGAACTGTTAATTTATTAATGTTATTCTTAGTTAGTATCGCCTGCAGTAAGGTTTGAACCTTCAACTCACAGAAAACTGTCACTTAGAACTGATTGTTAACTAACGCTTTTAACCATTAGGCCATGGATCCATGTGAACAATTCTACCCAGTTATAGCTGCTGGAATGAGAACAATTTACCCCCGTGGATTAAATAAAGGGTTCAGTACGACATTCCGTACAGGTTCCTGCATTTAACTAGATTCTAATCACTGGAAAGTCTAAGGTTCCATCGACTGCAACATTGTGAGAATAACAACCAAGATGTGAACAGTAGTCGGAATAATCCAAATAATTCAAATTATTAATTCTTATCTAAAAGATTTCGAAACTCTTTGAAAACAGAAATTCCTTGAACAAAATAAAAAGCCAACTTCCAAAATTCTACCGTTATGTCTTGTAATGCAGCACAAGAAGTGCAGAGTTGACATTTGACCTTAGGAAATCACCTTGAGTGAGTTGAGGCTTTTGAACATTCTAAGGAAGACATTGTCTGATGCATGACAATTTTGTAAAACCAGTGAACGGTGTTGGTGTGATGATAAAATAGGCAGTTACGAGAAGCCAACAAATTGTCGTATTAGAATGATTGAGTTCAATAAAGTTAGAGTGTCAATGAAAGAGCTGATGCAGTTTTTGTCTACCCAATCATTTATCTGAAGAGTTTCCGGAATTTGGATTTATTTTCCTAAACTAGTTGACTCGATAATACTGTCTACCCTATTATTTTAATCATATCAGAGAGGAGGATAAATGGATCCATGGCTTTCCGAAGAGTATGAATATTATAGACAATACAACATCTTCAACAGAATTTGAACTCAGCTAACTGCATTAACTTCGGTATTTGAACATCTAAATACTAAACTACAAGCGAAATAAGAAATAGCCATTTCGACCAACAACTTTCGTCTAATAACATGAACTGTTTTTTGAGACATTATGTGGATGCAATTTTAAGACAACAAAAGCAGTTGAAGTTGAGACAGGGAACCATTAAACAAAGCTGCTCCACATGGGGTTGGGTATACCTCCCCAACCCCTGTCATATCCAGGCAAACATTAGCAAAGTAAACAAAAGAGACAGTAGCACACTGATATGCACTGTCTCTTTTGTTTGATAAAATTTTAAGTTTTATGTATAATTTCGTACATTTTAATAAAATAAAATCTTGTTGATCTTGAACATTAACTTTCTAATTTGTCAGTTCTAATGTGGTGCTGCCGCTGCTGCTGCTGCTGCTGTTGCATCATCATCATCATCATCATCATCATCATCATCATCATCATCATCATCATCATCATCACCACCATCATCATCAGTTTAACATCTGTTTTACATGTTGGCATTTGTTGTAAGGCTTTAAGAAATTGACTTTCAAACTAACCTATCTCTGACTAGGTCTTTATTTATCCCTCTTTCTCTCAAGTCCAGTTTTATCACTTCCTCACATGTCTTCCTTTGCCTTCCTCTGTGAATTGAACCTATTACCTCAACTGTTCTACATCTACTCATGCAAGAACTCTCATCCATGCTTTCAACATGTCCATACCATCGAAGTGTCCTATTCAGCACACCCTTCCCCATACTGTCCAGATTTAATCTTCCTCTGAGGTTATCAGAACTAAGCCTGTCTTTAAGACTCACATTACACATCCATTGTATCATTCTCATATCATTTCTCTCCATGCAACGCATGTCCTCAACCCTCACTGACCAATTTTCACTTCCATACATCATTACATTGCATACACATGCCTGATAGACTCTTCCCTTGGTCGACAGTTATACTGCTCTGCTGGTTAGTAATGGCAGAAGTTCCCTAAACTTACTCCATCCACTCTTACTTTTTGATATCACATTAGCACCTGTTCCACCCTGTGCTCCAATGCTATCACCAAGGTAACAAAACTTCTGAACAATCTCAATAGTTTCACCATCCAGATATACTTTCTCCACCGACACATGAAGAATAAGATATGGGGGTACATTGTTCTCATTCCATCATCCATGATCGGGTAGAAGTCTTAAGTAGTTCTTAATTATATTCTTTACATCGCCCGTACTGAGGATTGAACCTTCAACCTCCAGAAGACTGTAGCTTAGAACTGATTATACTTAGCACTTTATCCGTTGCGTCACAGGTCCATGTGGATAATTCTAATAAGAATAATAGTATGATTTTAGAAGCCTATTCTTTTTTTTTAGATGTGTAGTGTTACTATTTATTGCTAAATTACATCCCTTATATTTCTTCATAATCACATTTTAAAAAAACTATAAAAAATAAAGATGTGGTTATTTTCCATAATAAGAAAACTTCCTTACACATTTTCTATTTTCTTTCATCTCCCATTTCCTTTTACCCCTGACCTCACCTCTTTCCTTCGGGCCATACTCAAGCAACATTAATAGTCTGTGCTAATAACCATTATGCCACTACCAGCCTTAAATAATATTGACAGTAGAAATCAAATAAGATTTTTTTTCAAAACAAATTTTTAAATCTTAATGTAGTAAAAATTTATTCTTTAATCCAATTTCTGGAAATTCCCAAAGTCCTAAGACAGATTTGTAGTGAGTTCAATTTCAAAGAACTTTTTAAATAATAAAATAAAAAAATATCGACTTTCCCCCACTCACCCCAAAAGTTAGACATTTTATTATTATTAGAAATAGATAACATTAACTTAAAAAGCTTGTGTTAACATTGTTGAAAGCATCACAAATCAATATTGAGTGATTAGAGCAAAAATCTCAAACTTATTTAGAGCCCTTTGAAACAGCTATAAAAAGTTACCGTTTCACAAATTGAGAGACAAGGTCCACTATGACAACCACAGTAGACAAGGATATAAGTTAACCTCTCAGGCCAACAATAAAAATCTTTTACTATTTTTTCTCTATCATAAGATGAAAAGTAACTGTCAGTATTTTAATATTTCTGTTTAACTCTTTTGTACCCTAAAATTATCTCCCTTGCCAAAAGATATTTTGAAGTAGGATTTATCTGCCCTTGATAAATCACATAATCATAATAGAGGGTGAAATTCAAAATGGAGGATGCTACTGAAATTGGCTAATGGAAATATAATTAATCCATCATAGTAATTCTTTCAGTTGTAAAATTATTAAATAAATGATTTTATATTGTTGATCTCGTTTTCATCCATTTATTTTTTCATATTTGCGTCTCACCACTCACACACCTTCACAACAGTAACACAAGCAGCCGGTTTTCAAATAAAACACAGACAAAAAGAAAATGGCAAGAAAAAGGGGTTGATTTAGATTGCAAATTTGTCTATTTTAAATTCATATAAATCTTATACAGATCTTACAACAATTATTCAGGTTTGAAAGCAAGTATTTTATTTTTCCAGAACCAAAACTGCTAGAATATATGATAGTTTTGCAGCCGACACTAATTTTACAGGGAAGAAATGAACTTACGTAGTTCTTGTCATTTTCCGCATGCCTTTCTTTGATTTTGAACCATTTTCGATGACGCATATCTTCCCATTCTTTCAGCTGCTTCTCAAAGATATCAACGACACAAACTTTGCATCCAGAACCACAACAATCCGAATCCAAAGGTCTGGCAGGTTTAGTATCCAGGTAAAAATCTGCGTAATCTTCAGGTAAGATCAGAGATGATGCTTCGGATGATGCTGAGGCAGATTCTTGCAATTCATCAGGCAATATTAATTCTTTATTGGATGTATCCAATGGTACTACCACTTTCTTTGTCTCAGACATGAGTTTTCATTCATGATGTCAAAAGGGCAAGTTTTCTTGGGGTTTTATGACCTTCAATCGTTTTCTGTTAAAAACGAAATAGAAAAAGAAAAAGAAAATAACCCATGATTGATAAAATACCCATGATATTTTCAGCAAATGTTTGCTAACATGGTGAGATCAAAAGAAAAAAAAACGAGAAAAGAAAACGCACTTCATTTTGTAATAAAATGACCCTTAAAAGGGAAAAGAGAAATGTAAAACATTACTCAGAAAACAATTAACGTTAAAAGAAACGTTAAGAAAATATTAAATAAAAAATTTAAATAAAATTCCATAATGAATTATTTAAAACTGGTTTTGGAGTGATAAACAAGTTGTCCAAATTTTATGCTAGACTTAACAATAGACGATTGCCTTTAGAATTATGAGCTTTTCAATTATACAAATGTGTTTTTTTCATGCGATGACCAATATTTGGTAAGAATTATTATATAAATACAAAATAATAAATTTATTCAATAAATACATCATTCAGCATTTGACAAAATATGAGTATTAGACTTAAATTTAAAAGTTCATGAAAATCTTTTTGAAGCATCAAATTTAAAAACTCTCTATTTGGAACATCAAGAAGTTTCATTGGATGTCCTGCTGGCTTAACAGGCAGAGAGCAGGCTGAGGGCGTTCCCTAAAATAATGGTGATGAAGAGGTACTCATAGAGTCAATTCACAATGATCCCCGGTGTGGCGCATCATTAGCAAACCCAGGTGGTTGAAGAAGTCCCGCATAGCAAATCCAAACGTTCCACTCGCTTTCAGGGTATTCGGTTGAAATAAAAATCTGCTGAGAAGACTAGCATATTTTGATCGCTTGCCGTCCTCCACTAATGCTGCTACATGTGCAGAGTTTGTGGCTGATTCTGTTAGCGACATTTGAAAAGAAAAACACCATCAGGATTGAGGATCGACAGGAAGCCAACAATGTCTAGGGAATCTGCTGGCACTCCTTCTACATGATAGAATGTGGAGGCCATACACTCAAATTGTTATCAGAAGGTATTCACAAATTACTAATGTAACAAATTACGATGATTTTTAAACACAAGACATATCATATCTAACATATTACATTATCTTATCATATTTTAAAAGTTGGATCTGAATAGCATTTAAGTTGACATATCAAACTTTGATTCTGACTAGCGAATTATGTTATTGGCAATATAATAATATATTTTGCTACAGTTTATTTTAAAAAAATATGTAGTCCTGTTCGAACTGGTAATATTGAAACATTTTCAATTATGACCGAAAAATCAACATCAGCAAGGGGAATAACTCATATTTTTAATCATACGAATATAAAAAGAATTGTCTCCTTTACAACTAAAATTTTATTTCTTTTTCTGTACAAGTAAAAAAAATGTGCAAACAAAAATTAAAAACTAAAATGACTTCAGTGCATCCCAGGCAACGCCGAGTCGGTGCAGCTAGTACTCTATATAAACAAGTTAATTAGTTAGAGACATAGAAACGACCCACGCAGGCCCACATGTAGCGTTAAGCAGACAGGTATTAGTATGTTAAAAAGTTAGAAGATAATATCTCTTTCCTCTCTTTCCGAGCAAGTGTCATAAATAAGGAGGAATGTTTATTGTCCTTGTACCGTTTTCAGTGCATTGAAATGAATGTGTTTATGCAATTTCTGCTTGTACAATATGAATTCACCAAACAATTAACCAACTGAAAATTCTTCCATCCATCAAAATGACTCGTTATGATTTTGATTCTAGAAAATGTCTCAAATTTTAGGGTTAAGCTTAAGGGGTCTGAAGAAAAAATTGAAATTCACGGAATCTTGTCCATCATACAAATCTTGGGAAATCAGTGAAAGATTGGACCCTGCTGTCCATTCTTCTCTTGCTGAAAAAATGTAGAGAAGTGTATAAAGGATAGGTCATTGGTCCTTTGGGTTTTGACAACAATTCTGGGATCTCGGAGACAAATATCTGCTTATACAAGAGATTAAAAAGAAAACGGGTAACAGTTCAATTAAAGATTTTTTGTTGACTAATAGGAATACATTGGTTTTAGTGTTATGTTTTTTATTACTTTTTAGAGTAATAGCTCTCGACATATCAAAGGCTTTTGGTAGGGTTGCTTCACAAACTTGCTTGCTACGGAATACCTTGCGATGTCTTCGCAACCATCGAATCCTATCTCTCTGATAGGTCTATAAAAGTGGCTGTTGAGAAGCAGTTGGCAAATCTGTTTTTCCTTTTCTTTTTAATAAATTATTTAATTGTAAATAACATTTCTTAATTCTGTTTATTAACATGTCATATTTCTTAGATTTGATTTTTCAGTATCAAGAGTAAATGTATAAACAGATGACAACTAAATTTATAATTCTGAGTTTGGATTAAATAATAATTATGTTTGGTGGTCGGGTTAAATGTATTTCTAAACTAAATAGAAGATATATAAATTAATGGCTTTTAAAGAATTTAGATTGAAGCCAAAGTAATTGTTGAACTTCTCTTGTTTATTTGGTGAACTCTCTTAAATTGGAAAATATTAATAGAGAATTTATCAGAAACAACAGACATATTTGTTTAATTCTTTATAAGTGAAGTCACATGTTTAGACTTTGGTAGCATTCCAATTAGACAAAGAAATAACGACACCTTAAAGATATATGGAAAAGGTGATGTCAAATTAAGCCCATCAGATACCAAGAAATACTGAGGTATTAAATCAGCTATTTTTGTTGACTTGTAATTGTGGTGTTCTTGGTATTTGTGATGATAATGAGACACTTTTATCAATAAAAAATCTATCGTCTCAGAAACGATCGTATGCATAAACTTTTGTTAGTGTTGAATTCTTGGAACTGATATACTTAAAAATTAATATGTTATAGCTTTTCTTTATTTCTAAATTGTTATATATATATATATTTATTAGTATGAAAATATATGTATGGCAAGTAAGCTACACAGAAACGTTCATGTTTCATTCTCAAAAGAAATCATCAGGCTAAATGCATGAGTGTATACATATATGTATATATATATATATATATATATATATATATATATATATATATATATATATATATTAAAGGTTTTTTCCTCTACAGACGATATCATTTCGTTTTTTTTTTTTACCCTTATCAGTGCAGAAGTGACAGTCGCAGGTGGTCGAATGCCGTTTGAAGATTCAGTCTAGAATTATGAGACAAACGCTCAGGACCATGCGGCTGCGATCACGGAATATAATTAACCCATTATTTTATTAGAAATCTTAGTGCAAATGTATTATTTCATATTAATAATAAAATGGTGTTGTCATAAAGTTTAAAACTTTTAAACATGAAAATTTTTCTTTGAAAAATAATTTGTCTGATTTAATATTCATTCTTTAAATAAGTTCATTTTTTCCGGATTATTTTTTATGTTTTAGTTGATTGTTATGACCACCGGGTCGACATCGAATGAAAAGACTAGTATCAGTTATGCTGCATGGAAATATCTCTTGATTTACAAATCCCTATTCTTAGGCAATTTATTATTTTTCTGAATTTTTGAGATGAAGACTGATAATTGGTATAATTAATAATTATTCGGACTATTGTTCTCATCATCAACGTTTTGGCCGCTATAACCCCCTGCCTTCTTCAGGTGTTTCTTTTCGAACTTGGGAATATTTCTGTCGAACTCAGGAATCTGGATGGAATTTTGAATGGAACTCTTTATTTAATCGATGTGGGTAGCATTAAAAACAAGAATAGGTTTAGGGCTTCCAAAATTCATACTAGAATTTTCCGCAAGGACTCGTGGCGCAGTGGATATAGTACTAAGTAAAATTCAGTTCTAAGTGATAGTCATCTGAAGGTTGAAGGTTCAATCCTCGGTGCGGGCATTACGAAGAATTGCGAATTACTGAAGTCATGGCTGACGAAACGAGAACATGCTACGCACATGGATTAAAAAAAGGGTTCTGTTTAAAATTCAGTCCAGATTCCCGAGTTCGAAAAGAAACACCTGAAGAAGGCCGGAGGTTACAGTGGCTGAAACGGTGTGATGATAACACTCAAGATTAGAACAGTAGTCCGAATAATCCAAATTATACCAGTTGATTATTTATATGAACATTTCATTATCATTAGTTTTAGCTGAATAATTTGTTAAGAGTTGCTCTCATTTCCGAAAAAAATAAATGATGCTTCTTGATTTTTTTTACTTAAAAGTGAATCAAACATGAAAAGTAAATCAAACATGAAAGATTACGAATTCAGTAAAGTAACACAAAATCAATAATTCATAATTAATTAATAGAACATTTATTGAAATAAATTAAAAGATGTGTTTTTAATTAAATTAAAAGATGTGTTTTTTTTTGTTTTGTCCTTTTTTTGCAAAACAGACAGTTTATTTACAATATAGTAAAAATTTGTAATAAATTAAAACAGTCATGTTTTGGGGGGAGGGGGGTTCAAACGGACAGTTTATTTATAATATATTATTTGAATATCTCGCTTATTTCGTTGGATTTCGCATACATTTTGGATGAAACTTATTAATTAGTCTAAAATTGTATTTTTTATCTCGAAATAAAATTCTAACTTATTTTTTTAAGATTTGAAATTCGAATTTTAATGCAATGCCTTAATCGTTGGAGGCCATGTTGTAATTTGCTCTTATTTTCTTTTGCGTTTGACATCTATAAAAAAGGGAATACGTTTGAAAAAAGGAACAAGTTAACAATGATTTCCCAGTGAATGAATAATCCTATGGGTGTGAGTCTGCTCGCTCTGAGTACTTTCTCTGATTACAGATAGACGCATGCATATTAAGTGCCTTCAGGAACTTCCGATTCTCATTGATAGTAGTTCTTACTCCCACTATCAATGACGTCACCAGAAAAACTCGACTCAGTTGACAGGCCTTATATTACGACGGCCGTCGCTGAGCTGACTCTCCAAACTCTATAACAAATGCTTTGTAGAATCTTGTTTCCCGATAGCTAAAAAATTGCCTCTGTGGTACCAGTTTTAAAGAACTCTGGTGAAAGAATTATCACCCCATATGTCTCCTTCCAATCTTAAAATCTTTGAATCATTGATCAATCTAGCGATAGTTCAGCACCTTAAAAATGCTCAACTTCTCTCTAACCAACAGTATGGATTCTGCATTCCCATTCTGCTGTGGATATCTTAATGGTAATCTCTGAGCGTATACACCACACACTGGATAAGTTAGGTGAAGCTAGGGCGGTAGCACTAGATATCTTCAAGGCCTTTGACAAGGTCTAGTATGAAGGTCTTCTCAGAAAAATCAATGTGTACGGTATTACTCGATTATTATTTAATATAATCAGATCTATCTTAGCTAAAAAGAAATTCTAGGTCGTTCTTGATGGCCATACATCCAAACACCACATGTACGCAGGTGTGCCCCAGTGGTCGATACTCGGACCTATATTATTCTTGATCTTCATAAACAACCTCTCTGATGCAATCGCGTCTGAGATGTATGTATTTACTGATGACACCACACTTTATTCCCAGCAGGAGGGCAAATCGAATGCCCACACATGCAAGGCAAGTGCTGAATGCTTGGAAAATGACCGCCAGTCTATCGTAGAATGGGGACAAAAATGGATGGTCACATTTAATGCTAAAAAGACAAAGCTCCTTTCCTCTATCAACAATTATAGGAAACCTTTCCAACCACTGATTAACACCCTTCTTGAGAGTCCAACGTTTAAACTCCTCGGCCTGATATTCCGAGGAATAAGTATGTAGAAAAGTGCTGCCAAATCTGCTGCAAAGAAGGTAGGTTCCCTCTACCAGGCTAGAAAACTTCTCACACCTGCCAGTAGCATATATCTCTATAAAGCCACCATTCACCTGTGTATGGAGTATTGTTGCCAGATCTGGGCTCGTGCACCAACTACTCGCCTTTCAAACCTAATAGGTTTTGCATTTTCTGCCAAGCTCCACCTTGTGTTGCATCCCTGGGCTTGTTTTACAAGTATTTTCACAGAATGTGCTCCAATGAACTTACTGCATTTGACCCATCGAACTAGCAGCAAAATCTCACCCCTTCACTGGAGAGGTCCCGAGATGTCGGAAGATTTCCTACTCTAGTATCTTCTTTCCTCAGATCGCTTGCCTTCCAAATTCCCTCTCTGCCCCCTGCTTCCTCGATCATACTAACATTCAGAAATTTAAATATAGTGTGAACAAACATCTTTCTGCCCGACTCCTCACCCAGGTTGCACCTATAAATCTGGCCCTTATCACAGTAGCCCCTTATGCCTCGGTGGTAAAATGACCCCTTGTTTGGGGGTGAACAAAAGTTTTTTAAAAAAAAGAAGATCAAGTTTCCTTCGAACTACGATGGTCTTTGGGTGTATTTCCAGTGACGGTCACATTATGATTCTCTACATCTTCAAATAGTGACTCAGATAATTCTGATGACTATATTCAGGTGTCAAGCACTAAGTGGAGGGTGGCTGTGGGAAGGCCATACATGTCACATCTTTGGGAAAACCTAGAAGTGGCTGTCTGAAAACATCCACGACTTCACCAGTCCCAACAACTGGCCGTCCAACTCACCTGATTGCAAACCCATTGACTATTATGTGTGGAGCGCAGTTGAAAAAAACACCAACCGTACTGTCTGCAACATCAAGGATAAGCTGGTGTCAGATGTTTTTCAAAGGACACCATAAAGGCCACATGCTGTGGATTCAGTTCCTGCATGGAGACTCTGGTGGGTGCTCAGTGTGGTTTATTTGGCAAAAGACCCTCTAAGATATGCACTTTGAATTTTGAGAATACATCAATTATTGGCCAAGATATGACGTTTTTTTCTTTCCTTTCCAAAAAATGTCAAATTTGTCTCGAACACCTTGTATATATATATATATATATATATATATATATATATATATATATATATATATATATATATATGTACTAGCTGTACCTACCAGTATTGTCTGAGACGCTTTCATTTTTTCTTTTCTTTTTTTTTAAACTATGCAGTTTTTTTTTCTTTTACCAAATTATTTTTTTGAATAGGATTTTGAAAGTTAAATTTAATTATTACAATATCGTTTGGTCATTAAATTAATTGCACCAAATTAGAACTAATTTTGTAATGGTTATGTTATTTTAATCTCTATAAAATTATTGGATGTAAATACCTGCCAAAACTTTTTAATCTTTACATATTTTAAATGACTTTCTATTCGACAGTTTAAATGTTTCCAGATTTCTCTCAAATTTTGAAAGGTCACAAAGTAATTTATTCTTATTTTATTCAACTAATAACAAACGATTAAAATGGCTGACTATTTTATGAAGAAAACGAAATGCATTGTGGTGGATTTAATTTTGTAATTAAATTATTTTTTTGAACATTTAAAAAAAAATTAAATATAGGCAGAAAATATTTGTTTAGATAGTTGCAGATGCCTCATAAGGGTTGCGTTAGTTTACAAACTTTTCCAGGAATTGAAAAGTTTTTCTCAATTCTTGACATAAAGAATAAATGGAAATATCCAGAATTCATCCAATCTTTCAACTTACATAAGTCATCATCAGGGTAGGTCGGACATCTTGTGGGCAGGCCGATTTGAATGCCCACATAATTTATTGTTCTTATTTAAATATATTATTATATAAATATATCATTATATTCTATATTTAAATATGGACGCCAATTTATGAAATGTAAATGAAAATAGCAAAATGTCTTATTTATGCTAAACTAGTTGTCCCTACTCGGCGTTGTCTGGGAGTATTTTTATTTCTATTTTTGTTTTTCATTTTTTTTCTTTTTAAATTTTATCAATACTTTGAACTTTTTTTAACTCTTTAAATATATAATAAAAATCTAAGAGTCAGAGGTGCCAAATCAGCAAACAAACAGGAGTTTTAATTACATGACGAATGCAGGGAGGGGGAACTGGCTATGTAGTGCCAACTTTGTGTGCGAAGGAAGGAGAAGAGAGAAATATTAATGAATCTTGAAATAGGATTTTTAAAAAAAATTATAATTCAATGTGTAATTATTAAAGCTACATTGAAGCAAGAAACACACAAACATGAAGTTGTCTCATAATTTTATTGATATAGACTAACGGGACCCATAAAAATTCTACCGTATTCTTTACTCTCTCTGGACTAATGACAAATCAATTCACTTTCCCAAATCCCATATACCTGCGAAGAATCCACTCATTAAAAATGTCCGTCTCCCTGAGTGCATATATGTATGCATCCATGAGGAATCCACTCTTCCTAATAGGACAAGCAAGCAAAAAACAGATGGTAACTACAACTCATGTAGTGAAAGACAAAATGGAAAAAAAAATTAAACACAGAAGAAAGAAAACAAACAAGAGATTGACCGGTTTCATTTAGATCTACGAACGTCTTCAGAAAAAGTGGAGATTCGAAATTTATTGGGAAAAAATAACAAAACACAGGAAAAGAAATGTGCAATGAGTCGTTGGCGCATGCGTAGTGGTTTGAAAATATACAGCGTGTGGGAAAAGATGTTAATTGAAAAAAGGAAAGACAGATAATAGCGATAAAAATGAATAGTAATTAGTAGGGTTGGTGTTGATCGTGCAGTGTTATATTGTTTGAGAGTGATTGTTGCAAGATGTTGAGTTAAAGAGTAAAAACCAAACGTACGGTTAACGTTAGACGGTGAGGAGAGAAGGATGAGGGCGTTTTCGATGCACTTAGGGGATGAGAAAGAAGATTCAGTCTTGAAGAGGGTGCAATTTGTAAAATTGAAATCGTGGTTAAAAGTATTCCTGTGTATGACTAGAGTGTTACTGGGGTTATTGTGTTTGAGATCCTGTTTGTACTCATAAATATGGGATTTGATATTTCTGTCCGTCTCGCCAATATAGAATATCGGACATGAGACACATTTTCTTTTATAGATGTCGGCTTCGAAAGAAGTGTCCTTAGAGATGGGATGGGGACAGGGTTTGGTATAGAGTTTTGTTTTTGAAGTTGATGTCACTATTTTTAGATCAAGTCTGAATATTCTGTGCTTGCTGTAAGAAGGTGGAGATAGAGTTATTACGGAGAACTATATAGGAATTATTTTTATTAATCTTGTCGGTGTTATTTGTGCTGGTTGTGTTGTTGTGAGGGAAATGTTTTTAGTGTTACTCTGTTTTTTGTTGTGAATATTAAAAGCTTTGCGTTTGGCATTATTGAATGAAAAAGTGGGGATATTTTAAGGATCTGTATGTGTTCTCGATAAAGGTTTATTCATTGTGGATGTAGGCAGAGCTGCAAATTCTGAGTGCTCTGAGGAACAAGTCTATGATCATTCCAGATTTTATTCTGTTGTTGTGGTGAGAGTAGTAGTGTATAAGGTCATTTTTATTGGTTGGTTTTCTATAAACTGAATAGTTGAAGCTGTTTGGGGTGTTGTGTAATGTCAAGGAAATTAAAGGCGTGGTTAGTTTCTAGTTTGGAGTAAATGAAATGGTGTGGTCAATTTTATTGAGTTTGTGGACAATGTCAGGGAGGCTAATGTGATGGGGGTAGATAATTAGTGTGTCATCGATATATCTAAAGTAGTGGGAGTTTTGGGGTAGGATGGATTTCAGGGGCCGTTTTCTAAATATTTAAGGAAAAGACAGGCTAGGACTCCCCCCTCCTTGCCCATAAATTATTAAATTCCGCCATTTGATCACTTAATAATGCTATTTTACTTTCAATAATACACTGTACAAACATGAGTCCCCCCCCCCTCGGTGGTTTGACCTGGTTGAGCTTCAATATTCTTTGAGGGAATGAGCGACTGCAGTTTTGCATGCACATTCGTAGAGTGATGGCCAGAGCTGGTGAAAAAACTCTAATGTGCTTAATCTTGGATGGGCGCACATTTGATCAACTCCTGGTTTAAAAAATGAGCAATTATGAAAGACAAAGTAATCGAAGGTGGTGGCAGCACAAACGATACAAGATGAATCCAAGAAACTTCTCTCCAAAGGTTCATATGATAATATCGCGTGTGGGTCATTGTATCAGTTTTCATTATATCAAAATGGTGAAGGGCGAAAGCCTCATAAACATTGCTACAGATGTGGCAAAATCAATTAAAATTGCCCAGGAAATGGACCAGAGGTAAAGGTGTCATGCACTCTCCGAATGAAGCACTACCTGGGATAATTCTGCACATCAGAGGTGGATGCAAGTTGTTTATAGTCACTTGTCGTGTGTGAATCAACGACTTCAAAGGCCAATTCGGATGTGCGCATTATTTTATTTACAGTTTTATCAAATTATTTCAAATTGATTTTGTTCTTTCTCAATTTTGGTTCACCTATTTTCTCCCAGAAGTTTCTCAGTATTAAAGTGACATCACTTCATGTGTCAATTTGCATGGGAAATGATATGCCATTCAACTTGATATTTTCTTAGTGAGTGAACTTGTTGCAAACCCTACATCATTTTATGTTGTTGAGTTTGTGCAATTCTACTCTTTTTATTCTTCTTTAGTAATTACAAAATGTCTAAAAATGATTTTAGTTTTTTCAAAGTTCGAACATTTACTTTTATTTCTTTCATCGTCTCTGCCGCAACATTCGCAGTTCAGCATCAACTTGGTTCTGCGTCTCTTCATAGACTTCTTAATCCTTTAATCAATTCTGCAAGGTGTTTGAGACAAATTTGATAATTTTTTATATTTTTCATTTCAGAACCACTTAATAGCAGTAAAGTGCAATGGATAGCTGTTTCTGTGTCAAACTATTAGTGGATTTGAAAGCTGGAGACGATGGAAAGCACCGGAATGACCTACATCATCATGATTTGCTTCAAATTAAAAAATTCAGAAATCTTAGCTGCAACTCAATGCTCCTTGAATATTTTGAAGGCTGTGAGTTGTGAGCTGGAGAATTTCAATGGAGATATGGAAACAGTGATTAGCAAGAAGGATCATAGAAGGCATTCTGACTGTGTCCGCACAACAAAATATGTTGAGAAGCTGCAAAAAAAATCCAGGCACGGCATCACGGACCCAGTTGAGAGAGATGGGCATCGAATTTGTGATTATGAAGAAAGCACTGAACACTAATCTTCACTACTCCTCATGCAAGAATCGCAAGGGCCAACTACTCACTGCTAAGGCCCAAAAGGACCGTCTTACGAGAACCAAGAAACTCCTCAGCAAGGTGAAACACCCAATTGAGCCGAAGATGCTATGGTTCTTCGTAGGACGAGTTGCAACAGATAGCTAGCAAGGACAGTCCACACAAAGTCGTGCGCACATCATGAAGACCAAGTTCCCTAAACTGTGATGGTCGTTGGGTGTATTTCTAGCAAAAGCCACATCATTTTGTTTCACATCCTTTTGTTCCACATCATTTTGTTTCACATCATTTTGTTTCACATCATTTTGTTCCACATCATTTTGTTCCACATCATTTTGTTTCAGATCATTTTATTTCACATCATTTTGTTCAACATAATTTTGTTCCACATCATTTTGTTCGACATCATTTTGTTTCACATCATTTTGTTTCACATCATTTTGTTCCACATCATTTTGTTCCACATCATTTTGTTTCACATCATTTTGTTCCACATCATTTTGTTTCACATCATTTTGTTCCACATAATTTTGTTCGACATCATTTTGTTCGACATCATTTTGTTCCACATCATTTTGTTTCACATCATTTTGTTCCACATCATTTTGTTCGACATCATTTTGTTCGACATCATTTTGTTTCACATCATTTTGTTCCACATCATTTTGTTCGACATCATTTTGTTTCACATCATTTTGTTTCACATCATTTTGTTCCACATCATTTTGTTTCACATCATTTTGTTCGACATGATTTTGTTCGACATGATTTTGTTCGACATGATTTTGTTTCACATCATTTTGTTTCACATCATTTTATTCCACATCATTTTGTTCGACATCATTTTGTTCCACATAATTTTGTTCCACATCATTTTGTTTCACATCATTTTGTTCCACATCATTTTGTTTCACATCATTTTGTTCCACATCATTTTGTTCCACATAATTTTGTTCGACATCATTTTGTTCCACATCATTTTGTTCCACATCATTTTGTTTCACATCATTTTGTTCGACATCATTTTGTTCGACGTCATTTTGTTTCACATCATTTTGTTCCACATCATTTTGTTTCACATCATTTTGTTTCACATCATTTTGTTCCACATCATTTTGTTCCACATCATTTTGTTTCACATCATTTTGTTTCACATCATTTTATTCCACATCATTTTGTTCGACATCATTTTGTTTCACATCATTTTGTTTCACATCATTTTATTCCACATCATTTTGTTCGACATCATTTTGTTCGACATCATTTTGTTTCACATCATTTTGTTCCACATCATTTTGTTCGACATCATTTTGTTCGACATCATTTTGTTTCACATCATTTTGTTTCACATCATTTATTTCGACATCATTTTGTTCCACATCATTTTGTTTCACATCATTTTGTTCCACATCATTTTGTTCGACATCATTTTGTTCGACATCATTTTGTTTCACATCATTTTGTTTCACATAATTTTTTCCGACATCATTTTGTTCCACATCATTTTGTTCGACATCATTTTGTTCCACATCATTTTGTTTCACATCATTTTGTTCCACATCATTTTGTTCGACATCATTTTGTTCGACATCATTTTGTTTCACATCATTTTGTTTCACATCATTTTGTTCCACATCATTTATTTCGACATCATTTTGTTCCACATCATTTTGTTCCACATCATTTTGTTCCACATCATTTTGTTTCACATCATTTTGTTTCACATCATTTTGTTCCACATCATTTTGTTCGACATGATTTTGTTCGACATGATTTTGTTTCACATCATTTTGTTTCACATCATTTTTTTCCACATCATTTTGTTCGACATCATTTTGTTCCACATCATTTTGTTCCACATCATTTTGTTTCACATCATTTTGTTCCACATCATTTTGTTTCACATCATTTTGTTTCACATCATTTTGTTCGACATCATTTTGTTCGACATCATTTTGTTTCACATCATTTTGTGTTACATGATTTTGTGTTACATGATTTTGTTTCACATCATTTTGTTCCACATCATTTTGTTTCACATCATTTTGCTCGACATCTTCGAAAAGAGACTCAAACTCAATTCAGATGGCTATATTGAGTTTCTGTCCACTTTTGTCAGTCATGGATGGAGACGGTGGTAACAATGGAGGCCGTCACATGCTTCATATTACGGTCCCACCTGGAGGATGTGGAGGTGGTTTCTTCGAGTGAGTCATATTCAGCCAAAGATCTTCTAAATGATTAACTTTTATGCTCGCTTTTAAATTCATTTTACTTATCTGTAACGTTTTACGTATATTACATTTATGTGATATGTCTTACATTTATGTGATATGTCTTACATTTATGTGATATGTCTTACATTTATGTAATACGTTTTATATTTATGTGATATGTCTTACATTTATGTGATACGTCTTACATTTATGTGATATGTCTTACATTTATGTGATATGTCTTACATTTATGTGATATGTCTTACATTTATGTGATATGTCTTACATTTATGTAATACGTTTTATATTCATGTGATATGTCTTACATTTATGTGATATGTCTTACATTTATGTGATATGTCTTACATTTATGTGATATGTTTTATATTTATGTGATATGTCTTATATTTATGTGATATGTCTTACATTTATGTGATATGTCTTATATTTATGTGATATGTCTTACATTTATGTGATATGTTTTATATTTATGTGATATGTCTTATATTTATGTGATATGTCTTACATTTATGTTATATGTGTTATATTTATGTGATATGTCTTACATTTATGTGATATGTCTTATATTTATGTGATATGTCTTACATTTATGTGATATGTTTTATATTTATGTGATATGTCTTACATTTATGTGATATGTCTTACATTTATGTTATATGTGTTATATTTATGTGATATGTCTTACATTTATGTAATACGTTTTATATTTATGTGATATGTCTTACATTTATGTGATATGTCTTACATTTATGTGATATGTTTTATATTTATGTGATATGTCTTACATTTATGTGATATGTCTTACATTTATGTGATATGTCTTATATTTATGTGATATGTCTTACATTTATGTAATACGTTTTATATTTATGTGATATGTCTTACATTTATGTGATATGTCTTACATTTATGTGATATGTCTTACATTTATGTGATATGTTTAATATTTATGTGATACGTTTTATATTTATGTGATATGTCTTACATTTATGTGATATGTCTTATATTTATGTGATACGTTTTATATTTATGTGATATGTCTTACATTTATGTGATACGTTTTATATTTATGTGATATGTCTTACATTTATGTGATATGTCTTATATTTATGTGATATGTCTTACATTTATGTGATACGTTTTATATTTATGTGATATGTCTTACATTTATAGTATATGTCTTACATTTATGTGATATGTCTTATATTTATGTGATATGTCTTATATGCCTTCTATTAATATGAGAAGGATTACTTAATCCTCAGCAGTCATATCTTTTGACCCCAGTTTGCAAATTTGCAGTATTTCGATGCATCTTTTAGTCTGTCTACATATTGTATCATAGACTCATTTGGTTACTCTGCATGAATTTAGTTACTCTCTATAAATTTGGTTACACTTCATAAATTTGGTTACATTTCATAAATTTGGTTGCACTTCATAAATTTAGTTACACTCCATAAATTTGGTTACTCTCCATAAATTTGATCACTCTCTATAAATTTGGTTGCACTTAATAAATTTGGTTGCATTTCATAAATTTGGTTGCACTTCATAAATTTGGTTGCATTTCATAAATTTGGTTGCACTTCATAAATTTGGTTTCATTTCATAAATTTGGTTGCACTTCATAAATTTGGTTGCATTTCATAAATTTGGTTGCACTTCATAAATTTGGTTGCATTTCATAAATTTGGTTGCACTTCATAAATTTGGTTGCATTTCATAAATTTGGTTGCACTTCATAAATTTGGTTTTATTTCATAAATTTGGTTGCACTTCATAAATTTGGTTGCATTTCATAAATTTGGTTGCACTTCATAAATTTGGTTTCATTTCATAAATTTGGTTGCACTTCATAAATTTGGTTGCATTTCATAAATTTGGTTGCACTTCATAAATTTGGTCGCATTTCATAAATTTGGTTGCATTTCATAAATTCGGTTCTGTCAATGCCAACTACTCTTTTTCTTGATTCGAAATTTTTCTTAATTATTTGAACAATTTTTGGTTAGTTAATATTTTTAGTTTTTATTGTCGATATTTTCTTACAGCTTCACAAGTTGTCGTAGAGAAAAATATGTCTGTCATCTCATTCTCACCTCCGTTAACTGCGAAACATCTGATCCAGTTTGTCCAACATTGTTAAGAATCCTATTCGTGAAGCCATAATGTTCAAGTGTCAGCAGAGACAGTGAATGCCTTAATAGAGTGTGTCAGGATCAGTATCGCTGTGAACATGACGCTGTTCTTGGGAATGGGAATATTGTAGACATTGTTAAGTTCAATTTGTGTTGAAGCAGATCTCAGAGTTCAGTGAAGCCGATTTATAGGATTAAGTGGGTCTTTAGAGGCCTTTTTTTTGGGTCGTCGATCAAAGTGTTTCCGTCCTGCAGGGTTGAGGACAGGCTCATCATGAGATGCTGAGACAGCAAGGTCAGACTGCATGGTGGATAAAATATCAAGGGCTTTTAACCTTGGCGCTATCATTATTGTTGAACTTTATTATGTTTTATTGCATGGCTGATTGTATATGCAGCAAAACCTGAACATAGTCCATCATACTCCACTAACTTCCCATTTTCAAATACATCATCTGCGAAGTGATGCTGTTCTCAGAAGCATTAGATTGTCGATGCATGGACCTGAAACTACTGCGACCCGTGGAATCGCAGGATTTGTGATCATGGTTTACTCCTCTAGATCCGTCATGTTCTGTCTGTGCCAAAGCATATTTTACGAGGATAATCTTGAGAAGAATGCGGCTCCTCACCCCTAACCCTAACTCAGAAAGGTACTACTGTAAGAATAGACGGATTGTTATCCCTTATCTTTATTTAACATGCAAAATGAATTCACGAAACAAACGAAACTTTTTTTACAACAAACGAAAGGGGTTTATTCGTATATTTGAGGTTACCTATACCGTTTGCGTATAGGTGGAATAAATTTAGGGCAATGACTGCTACACTACTTCTCTGCAAACCCCTATTAAAACATAATCCCCCCCCCCCCCCCCATAAAAAAAAAAAAAAACCATAAAAATTGAGGTGGGGACCTCGCCACTCGAACAAGGTAAGTGCTAGGGTTAAAACCACCGACGGGAGTGATTCTATAAAATTGTCAAAAGAAAACAAACTTTTTTTCTTTTAGTCATGATTGTATAATATGTCAAGAAGCACCCAATTTTCTAATTCATAAACAATAGCAACCTTTTGATGTTATTAAAAATATATAATTTCACTATTTTAAAATCAATTTTTAGTTAAATTGAAATGTTATTCAAGCCAACATTAAAAATTATTAAATAATTTTAAAATGAATGATTAAAAAAAATTATAATTTACATTATAGTTTTAAAAGTTTGTTTCTGGTCTCTAAATTATAAAACAAAACCAAAACAGAAAGATGTTTGAGAGGACGTAAAAATGTATTTTTAAGAAGTGACAAAAGTTCAGGATAAAAAATATTTTCACGTGTTGTAAGTTGTGTTTAAAGACATGTTTTTTTAATAACAACTAAAATAACAACGACTAAAACAAATTCCGTAAAAACATGACCAAATCTGACTTTTACTATTATAGGTAGCCCCCCCCCCCCCAATAAAGAATTACGATAAAAAATAAATAGCAATAAAATAAAATAAACTTTATGAAAATATTTATATAACTCACTTGAAGTAAAAAAGAAAAACGAGATAAGTGGAGATTTTTGAAAGTTAAGAGGAACTGAGTTTCCCTCCGGGCGAGTTCTGAGCTAAGGGAGATAACTCTAAGCGTATAAATAAATACGGAAAATTATTAAAACTTAAATCATTTGTCATTCAAGACAATGACCAAAAACTCAGCAGCAGCAGGTACCTGTTCCACCCTGCAGCATCCACAAATAAGGGAGATTTTCCAGGGGCTGAGGCCATTGTTTCTACATACCCGTTGTCTTTGAATGGTGTCTTGCCAGGGGGCAAGTAAATACTGTTATTCAAATTCAGATTCTGTTAGAAAATGGTCCAAGGGGAAAATGTTAAACTATCGAAAATATTCCTAAAATTCAAAATATTAAATACATACATGCAGATAAAACACAAATGGGCAGTGTTGCAAAGATGGCCCGTGGAGGTCGGCCCAAGATAAATTATGGCAATGGCAAACAAAGTAATTAAATTTGTAACTGAAATAGCCGGTTTATTTGTTCGGAAAGGCACAGGCAAATTAATTGTATATACTGCCGGCGTCATAGGGTTGCAGGCATTGAGTGCCCTGTTGGTTTACCTCCCCAATGCTGGTGGTCGAAATGTGGATGTCACTGAGGTTGGAGAAAACAGTTTGGTCACTCTCTCCAGTTGATGCTTTTCAGGTGTGGACATCGCACCGAAGTTCGATGACTACTGAGCAGATTGAAAAAGGAAATTGTCCTGAAGAAGGACGGGTAACGCATCAAATTGTAATCGGTAGGTAGAAACACACTTTATTGAGAGTAGTTTATCCTGAAAAGAACAATTTTTGTCCTGAAAAGAATGAATAGAATGCCAGTGTCTGGTCAGAAAAGAGGGACGTCAGTTGCTGTGCTGGGTTTATGAACTGGTTTAGTCAACAGCTAAACAGGTGGAAGGTAGTCGCCAGCCAGACGAAGTCATCAGAACATCAGCAAGAACAGCGGGTTGAGGGTTAGGGTTGAGGTAACCAGGAATTCAGCAGAAACAGAGATGTCATTGATTGTTGCAGCCGGAAATATCAACAGGAACCATTGACCAAGTCGCTTGGGAACCATTGACCAAGTCGCTTGGGAACCATTGACCAAGTCGCTTGGGAACCATTGACCAAGTCGCTTGGGAACCATAGCAAATGATTTTTTTTTTGTTGAATGATAGTGAGTACTATGAAAGGATTAAAAATCTCCACATACCAATATCAAAAACAGAAAACAGCGAGTCCTCGCATTCCATGAGCGATGTTTCTGATAAAGAGGGAAGAATTGCTGTTTTCTGTTGTTAACCTATTCATCTCATTATCCTTGAGTTTCATTTCCCTTCGATAAGTGGTGACTCATTGGTAAAAAAACAACATATAAAAAAATAAGTTACTTGTGAAATCAATTGATATGCTTTCGAAGTGACTTGAGAAGCTGGTGGCAAATGCTGGCGCTTATATTGAATTCTAAGTAAAGCTGTAAATGGAGAGCTAATAAACTGAAATGAAATGTATTTCTCAGAGTTGAAAGAATGCTTTACCACTAAATTCAAACGGGACGCCGAATTATTCTTTCTGTTCTTTTCACCAACAACAGTCCAACATGCATGTAAACGCCGCGGCATTCACAACCTAACTTGTAGTCGAAAATTGCATTCCTTTCTTTTTCCCTCTCTTTTTCTCTCTCAGCACTCGACATGGTCACAACGTCAACCTTCCTCTCCTGCTCCCCAGAGCAAAGTGTCTACGCTCTTTATGACGATGAGAATTAGACCATGCAAAACAAGGCTCATTTGCATATGTGAACTCCTGTCATGTTACAAAAGTTACAAGTTTCCATTTTGTAACCGGAACACTCTAGGTTCAATCCCCGATGGACAATACATAGCGCAACCCTAACTCGCTTTCCCTGTGAACCTGCATGATGGCTGCTACACTATCTCCTGATTTCTTGATCACACATCATGCAGGGTGGTGATGGCCTTTTGATTTGTGCGATTCTTCAAAGTGGGACATGCACCCCAGTTTCCGCTTCTGAATCGTCCGATGAAGTTTCGTCTTCTGAATTGTCTGACGAAGTTTCTACTTCCAAACGCGCAGCTTCATTCTTGTGAGGATCACTGGCACTGCCCATTAATAGTGCTAGATGACTCATTACTTTCCCCAGTGGTTGAATGGTCCACCCCCAAGGCAGGGCGGAGATCGCATATGTGACGTGGGACTCTATCAACCAGGACAGATTGCTGACTGACCATGCCAGTCACTCATCCTCGTTTGAATTTGGTGGTACATCAACAGCCTGGCGGTTTCATTCAGACATGATCTTCCACATGTAGATGGCATTAGCAGGTGCGATTGCCAGGGACACACCATCCTTTGGCGTAACATTGTACCAGTATGTTGCTTTCCCAACAGAGCACTTCTTCCTGGCAGCAATCCTCTTTATGCTGCGGTGGCTTCCTTCCGCGATGCCATTGCCTGATGGTACGTAAGTGCATCGCAACCGCAATTGAACTCCCCATTCACATAAAAACTGTCTTACTTTCTGGCTGCAAAATGTTGAGTCGTTATCGACCAAAATCTCATGTGGTGCTCCCCTTTTGTAAAAGACAGACAATAGTTGTCAGATAAACGCTTGCCAAGTCTTAGCGTGCAATTGGTCGGCAAACCGCAAAACAGGTTGGTCCACAGTCGATGAGAGTAAGAAACTGGTTTCCATTATAATGCGTGATATCCATTCCCACTCTTTGCCATGCGTCATTTGCTTTCAGTCGTCCTTTTCGCCACTGCACTGGTGCTGGGTCAATTGACTGACACATCTCACTGTGCTTGATGACTTGTTTCACCTCTGATTTTGCCACAGCTGGATTTACGCGTCTCACGAAATACAGAGTCTTCTTGACGCCTGGATGTCCGCTCTGTCTGTGAATGTTTTTATCTGCTGCTGGCTCATCGCACTCACTGCTACAGCGCATGTGTGATGAATGGGCTCGGCACCCACCTTTATTGCATCATACCATTTGCGAGGCACTTATGTCAGCTGGTCAGCAAGGTTGCAGTATGACAGGACCAATGTTACGCTGACTATCAGGCCATACTCGCAGACTAGACTCTTTAAGGTGTCTAACCTTCATCTTATCAACATCTCGCTTGCTGCCTTGATGCATATTCTTGCTTTCCTAGTCAGTGTGTTGGACACCCAGTGATAGGCACAAATGGAGTCAGTATGCAAGTGCAACCTCTTTGCCTGCCACTGTAGTGCTAGGTTTACGCCGTTCATCACAGCATCTAACTCAGCAAGGTTGATGTACTGAGTGGTGTTCGCAGGCCGCAACCAACAGGCATCCACCAATACGGCTCCATCCTTCTCGAACAGGACTCCCAATGCTAGTGAACTAGCATCAACCCATACATTCATTTCTTCTCCATTGACACACCACTCTCCTTGTGCGTTGCTCTCTCAACACTTTCTGCAATCATTCGGGTGAGAAGGGCATCACTTGTTTGATCGTCCCACCCTTTGGTTACTGCATTCGCCTTGCATTTTATTACACCCACTGCCACACTAAGCCAACAACACACTGGCAGGTGTCCCACAGGTTTTTCTGCACAAGGAAAAAATAGTCCTTCTTGTGAAAACTTCAGGGATGCTGGAAATCACATTTCCTCATCTCCAAGGCCCAGTACATGTTGTGTGTCTCCAAGCCACTGGGCTTTCACACGTTAGGCCAAACCCTGCCAATTTCGCTCAGGTGTGTCACCGACTTGACATCTTCATTGATGTAAATGTCGTTAATGTACATTGATGTTGCCTTTTTGACAGTCTCCTCCTGGGATAACACAGCACTAACGATGCTCTTCATGATCTGTGGCGCCACATTCAACTCAAAACCAAGTCAATGGCCATAAAGTTTTGTCGACCCTCACCTGCAAATAGGCTTTCCTTAGATCGAGCAAAGATAGATTCGATTATTTCTTGCACCACTCCCTTAACTTGCTTGCACATACATCGGCATATATTGATTGAGCTCACGGTAGTCCATGACTGGTTGCACCTTTGATTTGTTATGTTGCACCTTTGATTTGTTATGTTGCACCTTTGATTTGTTATGTTGTTCCACTGCCATTAAAGGGATAAGACCTTTCTGAGGTTCAAGCTCTTGGTTGGGGTACGGGATATACCAGCCATCTTTGATCCAGGCGTCAAGGTCTTGTTCATATGCAGCTCTAACATTCGCGGCTACGGGATATTCTGTGATGCTATTCTGTAGCTTGATTGGTACTCTATCATCAGTCTATTTCCACGATGCAGTCCAGATCTTTTGGCATTAATCAAACTCCATCTTGAAGTCTGGCCGATCAATACAAAGTGCGGTACATACCGGTGCCTTAGGGAATTTCAACGACCCCGCTGGTGTAATGAGAACATCACCTAGTGCCTTGATAGCACCATATCCAAGCAGTAGGTCGAAGCCCAGTATGTCTTTACGTGTCACAAGGACGTTTACCTCAGTGGATACACCAGTCTGTGCAAATCTTTACTAATGCTACTGCACAGCAACCTGTGTCTCGCGACTTATCGTGGTTATTTTAAGGCTCCTCTTGCTCCAGTTGTGGCATAACCTTGCGCTTACTATGGTACGTGAGCAACCTGAAACAAGAAGCACTGAGCAAGGCGTTTGTTTGACATGCACTCTGATTATTGGTTGCACCTCGTTTACATCTTGTCCCCTGACTCGTTTCCCGAACAGCTTGAGGCCATGTGTCCGATCCCACCATACTGGAAGCACCGTATGCATCTCCGTCTTCTGTCCATGCAATCCTTTGCAATGTTACCACTCCGCCCACAGTTTACAGTAAACAATTTACTTTGGTATGTGAGTCCATCCTCTGCCGATTTTTAAACACACTCTGGGCCGACTGTGCGGCCATTACGACATGCTCCTCAAGTTCTGCTTCATCTCTGATGATAGTTCAGGCACGCTCAAGTAACTGTTCTATCGGTCTTGCTTCTATGCTTATGGATGCCCTCAGGAGTTGCTTCACTGGAACGGGGAATACGGCCACAAATGCGTACACGAAAATCTGTTCAGGCAACCCTCCAAACAGAACGCCCAGATTTTTCAATGCAGCAAAGACATCCACTGTCTCGTCTGCCAATAGTTTTCGGCTAGTAAAACGTTCGTGTGCTGTGCAAGAGTCCATCGCAAAAGCTTTGTAGAGCACAGCCTTCGTCTGCTTGACATTGGCCTTATCATTCTCACTTAACTGCTGGTAAACATCCAGAGCGCCTTCCGTTAGTTGAAGGGGAATGACCAACTCGACCTGCTTGACCCCATACAAACGACAGGTTAGCTCCACTTTTTCAACCCAGTCCACCACAAGTTCAGGGATGAGGTTTAGGTCGAACTTTGTGTCCGCCATTATGTCAAAAATAAACAGCACAGAAAGGTCGAGATAGCTTGTAAATGGAGAGCTAAGAAACTGAAATGAAATGTATTTGGTTCACTACTCAGAGTTGAAAGAATGCTTTACCACTGAATTCAAATGGGAAACCGAATTATTCTTTGTTCTTTTCACCAACAACATGCATGTGAACGCTGCGACGTTCACAACAAAACTTGTAGTCGAAAATTGGATTCCTTTCTTTTCCCCTCTCTTTTTCTCTCTCTCAGCACTCGACGTGGTCACAACGTCAACCTTTCTCTCCTGCTCCCAGGAGCAAAGTGTCTACGCTTTTTATGACAATGAGAATTAGACCATGCAAAACAAGGCTCATTTGCATACGTGAACTCCTGTCACGTTACAAAAGTTACAAGTTTCCATTTTGTAACCGGAACACTCTAGGTTCAATCCCCGATGGACAATACATAGCGCAACCCTAACTCGTTTTCCCTGTGAACCTGCATGATGGCTGCTACAAAAGCCCTATGCTATACACTTTCTATCATGTTCATTTCTTATGAGATTTAGATTTCAGTAATAAATTACAAGTACATAATATTAGGGAGTTACTTTCCATGCACCTTATATATGAAACAGTAATATATACATATATATATATATATATATATATACACACACATACATACATGGTGGCACAGCAGCTCTTCAGTGTGACTAGTGAGTGTTTTCACGCTATATATATCTATATATCTATCGTCTAATCATTTCTATGGAAATGGTGTTAGATAGTGATTACACCCATGGACTGTCGGCTCCAGTTCTATCGAGGCTACTCCACCACTTTCACTTTGGAAAAGGTATGAATCTCCATACATCCTCCCTTCAACTATGTATTAAATAGTAGGGTAGACTAGACTCTCAGGCTTTGGTTGTGCAACGAACCTAGGAGAAGGAAAACTTTGAAATAATACTAGTATTTCTCTGCTTATTTCAGCATTGTTTCCAGCTGTCCTGGAATTCTCCTTACAACTGGACTCAGTCAATTCCGGTTCAGAGGATTCTTCTTACAACTCCGGTTCAGAGGATTGCACAACCCTTGCTTCAGTATAGACTCTCTGTGCAGGATCTTCTACAGGGGATACCCATTATCTCTCGAGACTCGAATGAAGCCAACAATCATTTATTGTAAAATTTCATTCACTTATTTTGAATTGTTTATTTTTCTCCCAGTTGAGATTTCTGGAATTAGTGATCTGCATTTAATTGCCTTTTTTCGTAATATTGGCGGGATTGAGTTTCGATTAAGATGAATTTTGTAGAATGGAGTGTGTTACAGCATGTCTTTTTCCTGGTGGTTGTGTGGGGTAATACTTTTACCATCATTGTGGTCGGAAAGGAATAGCAATAAAGACAACAATAAAACAAAACCATGTCATTAATTGCTTTTAACTGTTTCAAGGAAATAATCTATGCAATGAGCGACACTGAAAAACTTTTTTGAAATGATCTCTCTATTAATAAAATTATGTGACCACTTCTCGTGTGTCTGTGTGTTTCTTGCATCTACGTGACTTACACATTATTAGTTTTATTATTTACTATAATCGAATATTTATTGAAATTAGAAACGCAATAGTGTAAAGTACTAAAACAAAGATTTAAAAAATCCTATTTAAAAAATAATTTAATTACGAAATTAAATCAATCAGCATTTCCATTTCTTTGCAAGGAAGTCGGCCGTTTTAATCTTTTGTTAACAGTTGAAAAAACAAAAAATGGATAACTTTATGACATTTCGAAATTTGGAAGCATTTAAACTATCATTTCTGCCTTTCATTTTTTTAGCAAATCCTCATGTTTTAAAAGTTTTATAATAATTGTGTAAAGGTTAAAATAATATTACCTTAAAATTAGTTATTGTATAATAATAATAATTTAATTTTACTTCCAAACTTCTTTTTTTTATAAAATGTTAAACATAGTAAAAAAAAAATCTGAAAAAGAAAACATGAAATTAAAAAGACTGCGTTATAAGCAAAAAAATTGTTATAATTAGGCGTTTTCATATCCCAAAGGGCAGATCCTGTTTGTGAGTTATCTCCCTTTACTCATGAAATGTTTGAAATTAGAGGATGAATGAGATAAATGTCATTGTAAATTAATTTGCATGCCATTTGTTAGCCTATCAGAACTTACCAATAGTGTGAACATTTCAAAGCGTGGGGAAGTCAGTACGGAATATTCCCGTCCGTTCACGTCCGCCCCCCCGCGTGCACGCGCGTGTGTGTATGTAAAACAGAAGACTACAAATTCCAACCCTAACATCATCATTTGGGGTGCAGTCATCATTACTGACCTGGACTACAGCAGTTACCGGTTGATATTCTGATTTTTAAAAACTGATGGTTGAATGAACATTAGTTTTTATTCGACTTCAAAACACTGCAAAAAACTTAAATTAAAAGATTTGTGATAGGGGATTTTATAAGGTTAAGACATTTTTGGGGGAAATTTGGGAAAATGAATGTACCCGTGTGCCGTAAGAACCTCAATTATCCTGCGACGGAAGTGAGTCACACACGCATTGTGGGATTTCTAAAATATACGGTTGTCTCCCTTACACGGTTGTCTCCCTTACACTGTCTAGATTAATCAGTAATTCTGTTCTATTAAGAAGGGGGAGCAACTGCTACTCAGCTAATTACGAACCGTAAAAGCGACATAACAAACTCCAATTGAATTTATGTTCAATTTCTCATTTGAGTTATATTTGGAAAAAATGTTAATTATGAATTAATTTTTTTAGTTAGATTAAAGTGAAAACTGAGTAGAAATGGACAAAAAATCTCCAGGCAGCCCGTATGTGTGTTGGAATCATGCAGTAAGCTATGTAAATCATGAAATATCTTGGCAGCATTCAATTTTGTAACATACAAGATATCTTATGCTCTTTCCAAAAGGAAAATAAATATAAATGTATCTCAGTAAAATTTGAGAAGAGGTTAATACCATTCAGACAAAGATATAAATTCTCTATAAGTATAGATAAAAATAGCAGCAGCTGTTTGAGGGTTTACAAATACATATTGTATTCGGTATTACATAGGTACGTGCAAAATCAATGGCCGATTCCCAAAATGTAAAAACATTTTGACCCCCCCTCCCTTCACTTAAAAATTCACTAAAATTCAGGAAATCAACCAATTTTAATTAAATTTTCAATATTTATTAATCAACAATCACGGAATATAATGAAACCATTTTCTTTTTTTTAGTGAAAATGTATTATTATTTTTTAAACAAAATGCACCTTTACTAAAGTTATATTTTTATATATTAATAAAAAAAATGCATTAATTTTTTTTGTTTTTATGAAAATAAAGCATTGTAGATGTTAACAATTAAAAAAAAAAATTTTAATATTTTTTTATATATTACGAAAAAGGCCCCTAAATACCGTGTTAACAAAATCACTATAACTCGAAGAAAAATTAATTTTTTTTGAATTAGCGATATTATTATTGAATAAAGCATTGTTTAATCAATATTTTCACCAAAAAAATAATATAATTGCAAAAAATATTTCATGTGATTTTAATGATTAGAGTTTCTGGAAAAATAAAAAATGTGACATAATTATATTTCCCTTTCATACATAAACGTGGCATCATCAGCGCAAGAATTTTTTTTTATAATCTTGAAAATAAACCAAACATTGACAAATTTGAGACCCAGGAACTTAACTAAAAAAAGAATTTTAAAAATTGGATAATTTCTACTAACGATTCACCTTCATTAGTATGGTAGCCCCGTTCTGTAATAACCAGCTGGGATTAGCCTTCCAACAACCACTCACTTTTACACCATCCTCAAATTTTTATTTTTAGAGATTCAACAATTTCGTTAATTTCACAATTCATCGTCAATTATTTGGAAAGATTTGTATTTGTTTTGTCTTTTTTTTCATTAATAAATGTTTAAGAAGTTAAAAACAATTATTTAATAAATTAAAGAGAATTCAAACATGACATTTTCTTTCAAAATTGAATTCTGTTTATCAATAAATAACTGTTTTAACTTTTTTTTCAATGAATAAATTGTCAGTGTAGTCATTGACTTTAATTTACTTTTTCACACTTAAAATTTAAAAAAAATACACTTTATTTTAAAAAGAATCAATGTAATTTATCGTTACGACACATTAAGAATAAATCGAGTAACTAATAATGATAAAATTGACGCAGTTCGTAACGTAAAAATAATTTTTAACACTTAAAAAAGTTTTATTTCAAATTCTAAGGAAAAACATTGGTAAACAGACTTCATCAATAATTTCAGAGTATTACTAAATAAAAACTAATACCAAGTTAAATATGAATCTTTTTAGTTAGAAATAAAATAAGATCTTAATTGTGTATACTCACAAATATTTTAATTAAATAAACATTTCCTTTTTTATTATAACAAAATAAGGGTACTTAAATTTGTTTATAACCTTAAAAAGAATAAAGAAATTAATGGATAATAATTTTCAACTTCTATAAACTATTACAAAACCATTTTTATATATAAAGTTAAAAATGATAAATTATGACATTTTTGTCTTCCATATATTTTGCATAGCGATAGTCAATTGGTAAACAAAGGCGTTTGCCGATTATGTGACGCCGGATTTGACTTATTTATGACTTTTGGGGGATAATTTTGCTAATTTTTAGTAAAATGTGGGATTTTTTTTATTCAGTATCTTATGACTTTAATTTAATAATTTTCTTTGAAATAGTTCCGAAAACTTATATTTATCTTTCAAGGGATTTTTACAAGTAATTTTTTCAAAGTTCAAAATTCACTGAATTTTTAGGTTTTTCAGCCGCTGTTATTACATATTTCATTATAATTTATTTTTCACACGTAAATATGCAGTTTTTTTTAGTTTAGAGATCAAGTTTAGGCTTTTATCTTTCAAACACAATCAAAGTTTACACGGAAACTAATTAAATAATTAATGATAAGCGCTTTTTAATAAGCATAGTCCGTATAAGAGACGGCCATTTTTGCACGTACCTAGTATTACATAATTCAAAAAAAGGCTTGATATGGGGTTTTACTATTTACGTATGACCAATCCAGCTCCCCAAAAAGGACACTGTGGATTTGGACAAAAATAAAAATTGACTCAGTTTATAAGAATTTCTCCTCCACTGACCGAGGACAGAAAAGATGAAATCTAGTATCAGAACACATACTACACTTTTTTCTTTTTCTTTTAAAAAAATTAATATTGAATAAAGTTCAGTCTTAATATGAATCGGATTGTGTTCCTTTCTTTAAAAAAAAAAAGCAATTTTTAAAGTTGGTGTACCAAAAAGTTTTTTCTTCAAACTTATGGAGACAGTTTCTTTTTTGACTGGTATTTTTGTTTTTTATTATTATTGCCTGAAAAAATTGTCTGTTTACTTTTTATGAAGATTTTTTAATTATGGTTCTACTTATGTAGAATTGTTATTGTGTTAAAAAATTCAAATTTTAAATAAAACTCATTTGTTTTTATTTAAAATTTAGTCCGAACATTTTTTGTAAGAAGTAAACAAAGAATTTTTTTCAAGCTTAAGGGGGAATATTTTTAAAAAAATGGAGAGTTTGCCAAAAATAAACTTTTGATTTCATATAATCGTTATAGCTGAAAGTTGTGACGGGCAGAGATTGCCTTGAATATTACAAACGGTTCCGCTGACGTTCCTAGATTTCTAGAGCAGCAGCAGCCGCTAGTTGTCGTGCCGTAATTAGTCGTACATAAATAGTATAACCGCTTGATATGCCATAAAACAGGTATGTCAAACGGTTTTGCAATATGCTGGCTTAATGCTGAAAACATTCCACCTATTATTATATTTTTATTCAGGCATCAAAATTTCTTCCTCACTTTACATGATCTTTGTGTTGTCTTTGAAGCGATGATCTTTTGAGGACGGCATCGAATTTAAAATTTTCTTTTTTCTCTCTTTATTTCTATTTCAAGCAATCCGAAATATTTGTAGACAATAAAAGAATGGTAGAAATTTGCTTTTTAATTTCTCTTATTGAGAGATAGAAGTCTATTCAGTAACTGGGATCAGAGTTTTATGGATATATTCGTTTTCTCTAGATTTTGTATCCCCCCCCCCCCACTTCCTCTCCGGTGATACATTTAGAAACAAGACTCGCTCTTCTTGGTGAAACCTTTAAACTGCTGATCAGACATTGCCCAATTAACTGACTGAACCATCTGACTCTCAGACAATGGTCAAGGAATCAAATGATTTTGTTCATATTTTTCTCCGATTGGCACATCGCCATTGTAAGTAACTTTACATTTGCGTTCATTTACACACACTTACTTTGTCTAAGAACTCATGCATTTCTGAATTTGCATGGAACGTCATATTTCACTTTTCCTAGTTGTTTTTACCGGTCTGTTTTACCATCCTTTAATGTTGAGTCACCGATAAACTGTAAATAAACATAAATGTTATCTCTTAACCAACTGTTTCCTTTTATCTTTCTTTTCACGTATGAAAATAGTTGCCACATACACAGAGAATAATATTTGTCCAACACGTACACACTAAGTGAATATCAAATAATTAAACTTTACTAACAAAAACACTGACAGAAATAATAAATGTATCAGATGATCCTTCTAATTGGAATACTTTTTGCATATAATGTTCAGGATTCAAAAAGATTTGACTATTGATATATTTTCACTGACATAGTTGTATTAGCTTCCACTTTTAGTTTCTAGGTTGCAGGTTCAAATCTCAAAAGAAGCAATGAAATTTAATTATTTTATTAAATATTCGTACTAGTTATATGGATATATAAAATAGGGCAGGGGTTGCATTAGGTCAATTGGTATGTGCAAGGGTAGCAATATATAAATTGTCTTTTCCATATGTGAGAACAAATTTAAAACAGGATTTGATTTTTTTTTTATTTGATAAAATGTAGTTTTACAATTTTAAATATTTTTTTAATTTTTATTATCTTTATGCCAAACATGTTTTATACAGTGTGTGTGTATCTGCAGCAACTTTACACAACTATTGAATCATCATGAAGACTTCATCAGAAAAGTATTTTTAAATTTTGCAAGTCATTTGGATGCATATCCATATATAGGAATTCATTTTGTTAATGTTTTATGACTATTATCATCAGAACAAAACAGCAGTGAAGCAACGCAATTATTTTTCATTTCCAATCTTTCTACATCTATTAAAGTTAAAATAGATTGTTTAATAATAATCGAATGTTCAAATAAGCATTTTTGGAGGATTATGTTTTCTGACTATTTTTTCATGCTTTAATAAATAAAAGATTATCTTTGTTTCAGTAAACAAAAACTGTTACCCATTTCATACATTTTTCTGATTTCAAACTTAAATGAAAATGTTTTATATTTTTTTTATAATTATTCATCGTTTTGAATCTGGGATTTCATTTTAGTATGATAGGGTTCATTTTCCTGATGTGTGAGATGTCTTGAGTAAGAAAAACTGTACACTAATATTGCCTGATACACAGTGAAAAAAGTGTAGGTTTGCCTTCCCAATCACGATTCCAAATTACTAACCTATTGCAGCTTAGTATACCCCCCCATTTTTATTCACTAACACAAGGATTTTATATTCTATCTTTGCTTCTAGCCTTGACATCAGTGTTTTCAGTTGGTCAGCACCTTGTTTAAGTTTTTTCTGATTTTAATCTCATCAAGTAAGTTTGCACTTGGCAGCTGAGACAGGATATTGTATAATGATTGTTTTATTTTTAACTGGTGGCATTCCTTGCATTATTCGAACTTCTATTCTATTTTTTCTGTTATATTCACAGTATTTCAGCCATGTGAACTTCTATTCTATTTTTTCTGTTATATTCACAGTATTTCAGCCATGTGAACTTCTATTCTATTTTTTCTGTTATATTCACAGTATTTCAGCCATTCGAACTTCTATTCTATTTTTTCTGTTATATTCACAGTATTTCAGCCATTCGAACTTCTATTCTATTTTTTCTGTTATATTCACAGTATTTCAGCCAATGCAACCTCCAACCTTCTTCAGAAGCGTCTTTACGAACTCAAGAACCTGTATAGAATTTCAAACTGATCCCTTTCTTAAATCCACAGGGGTAGATTGTTCTCATTCTATCAGCCATGCGTTAATTTATGTTATTCTTAATTATCAAATGTGGTAAGGATTGAATCCTTAACCTTCAGAAGACTGTCACTTGGAACTAATTGTTAACCAGTGCTGTTAATCATTAGGCCATGGGACCATATGGACAATTCTAGAATGAATGCCGAGAACCTTAAACCTAATCTTGTTTAGATGTGTAGTATTACTTAGTCATTCAGATTGCATAAATATTCTCACATATAACGAAAACGTTCACAAGTTCAAAATGAAGTAGGTCAGGGCGGGTTACATTGGCTGAAACATTGTGAATATAACGACCAATAATAGTTGAAATAGTCGAAAATAGTAGTCAGAATAATCCAAATTATCAATCCTCATCTCAAATTCTGAAACATTCTATCAAATTCATGGAATTTCTCTTAAATATGAAACATTTTTAAATAATCGGCAAAAAATCAAGATCAGCAAAGGGAAATACTCATATTTTAATTGAAGAATATAATAAGAGTTGTCTCCCTTACAACTATTTCATTTTATGATGAAATGCATTTTATTACTATTTATTATAGCTTTTTATTATGACTAAAAATATTTGTTCCTGGTTGTACCTACCCAGCGTTGCACGGAATGCACTGAAGTCATTTTAGTTTTTAATTTTATTTGCACATTTTTTAAGCTCATACAGAAAACGAAATAAAATTTTAGTTGTAAGGGAGACAACTCTTATTATATACTTCAATTAAAATATGAGTTATTCCCTTTGCTGATCTTGATTTTGGGGCGATTATTTACAAGGTTTCATATTATCAGTTGTGTAGACCAGACTAAATAAAAAAATTTGTAGCAAAGTTTTGTTATTGTAATTATTAGAAGTGTAAGACAATGGAGATGGATGAGAACTCAGATGTGGGGCACAAGGTGGAGTGGATAGAGTAAGTTCAGGGAATTTCTTCGTTTACTAACCAGCAGAGCGTTACTACTGTCAAGCACAGAAAGAATCTAGCAGGCATGTGTGATGATGTATGGAAGTGAAACCTAGCCAGTGAGTGAGGGTTGAATACATACGTTGCATGGAGAGAAATGATATGATGGATGTGTAATGTAAGCCTTTAAGACAGGCTTAGTTCCGATGACCTCAGAGGAAGATTAAATCGTGACAGTATAGTGAGATGTGTGCAGAACAAGAAATTTCGATGGTATGGCCATGTTGAAAAAAATGGATGAAATTTCTTGGTCAGTAGATGTAGAACAGTTTAGGTAGCAGGTCCAGTTCACAGAGGAAGACCATGAGAGGAAGTGATAAGGAAGGATTTGAGAGAAAGAGAGATAAATAAAGACCTAGACAGAGATAGGTTAGTTTGGAAGTCAATTTCTTAAAGCCATCCAACGCAGGTCAACATGTAAAATGGACAATAAACCAAAGATGATGATGATGATGAGATGGAAAGCCTTTATGAAGATGCTCTGTTTGTGGAAACTTTTCCTGACGCTAGGCACATGTTAAATTGAATATGATGATTATATTACCAATAACATGGTGCAACAATAACAAATGAAAATTCGCTAGTCAGAAGTAAAGTTTGATTTTTCAGCTTAAAGGTGGTTTGGGTTTGAAAATCTGATAACTTTTTATGTTTGAAGAAAGAAGTTTTAAAGTTATTTTTACTTAAGGAGTTTTTATATTTGATTTTTTCTTTTATGATCTTTTCCTAGAAATAAATTGTTTTAAGAATAATTTTTTATTACTCAAAATGTTCATTATTTGGGTTTATTTAAAACTGAATGCCCTTGTGTCAACCTAGGCTGGCCAAAATGTCGGGTGTTTAGGAGAAGTAAAGAATTTGACCCTTGTGAGTTGTGGAGTAACAGCTGATTTTCTGATGAGTAATTATCACACCAGATAGGAGGAACGTGTTGGAGTGGGGGGGGGGGTAGACATAATGACACATTCCTAGCCAACTTGTTTCTATCTCTTTCTTTCTCCATCAAAAATGTATTTGTATACAAAATTAAAATTAATTTAAAATTAAAATGTTACGTATTTTAATCAACAAACGTAAATGACAAAGATATGTTGGATAATATAGGAATAAAAGGGAACCAAAGTTCCAATGACACCAAAGAATGGAGGATCGGAGAGATAGAATCAACACAACGAGAGGAATCCCTCCCACCACCATTATATTTAATGATTAATAAAAAATAAAATTATAAAAAATTCTTTTGTTCATTATTTAAGTGTCATTTATCTGTTATTATTAAAAAGATAATCTATATATTAATAAAATTGTGTGACCACTTCTCATACACTTCTTGCCTCGATGTGACTTAGACATTTTTTTTATTATTTACTTTAAAAAAATTATTTATTGAAATCAAAAATGCAACATCGTAAAGTACCAAAAATAACTTTTTAAAAATTCCACAATTTAATTACAAGATTAAATCCACTACAATACATTTTCGTTTCTTTGTAAGCAAGTTAGCCATTTTAATCGTATTGGAAAAACAAACAAAAAAAAATTAATTACTTCATGGCAATTTGAAAGGAACTTGTAAGCATTTAGGCTGTTGAGAAAAAGTCATTTTTGACTTTAAAATTCTTAGCAAATTTGAAGTTTTGGAAGCTATGAACATCAAATAGAGATTAAAACAACATTAGCTAGAGTTTTATAACAATTTGGTTCAATTAATAATCTAATAACCAAATTATACCATTATAATTTTAGTAAAAAAATTAAAGACTCACAGGTAATGCTGGGCAGGTACACAGTTTCTTATGATTTTTATTATAAAAAAAAAAAAATGTTATTGTTTGGTCTTCATTATTTTAATTATCAAAAATATTATAAAATGTGAAATCAACAATAAAAAGCATTTTAATTTTCTTAAAATTTCTCAAGTGATTTGTTAAAACATAACTTCAACAATTACCCAAATGTTTTACTCGGTCGCTACATGTGAGTGATTAAAACATTTGGCTATGCAATCTCTTCTAAAATAGAACTGATCTGGAAGGAAGACGTACAGAATTGAAAAATCGAGACACACAAAAAGTCAAAATAGACACATCTTTACAAATATAGAGAAGACAAACATAGTATTCACATGAAATATACAAACATTGAAAATATGGATTTTAAGGAGACTTTGTATAGATATAAGAATTACATATATTTTTGTACAGTAATGAATAAATCTCAGAGTAAATCTATTTCATAGAGAAAATAGTTCCACAAGGTCGATATTCACACAACAAAACATGAAATGTGAAGATTTTCCACATCTAATAAAATTCATAACAATTTTGGAAGTTGTTTAAGTTTGTCGATATCAAGAATTCTGTATTCTGTATCAAGTTCTTCATTTGAAGAATTTTGAATAGGTCTAAAGACATTTTCTGTAGGTGAAATGTCTATCTTTGGAAATGGTTTCGATGCCGGTGTCGACTTAGAGAGAGGTTCAAACCTGTTGCAAGGAAAAATAGTTCCGGCTGCTCCTGCAAGAGGTCCTATAATCTGCGGCCTGTTGTTACTGTTGTGACAGGCTAGTGTTGAAGGAGAAAGCCGATTACTAAATATGTTGGAGTAATGAGCATCTTGCTCCGAGTCTTGTAATGGAGAAATTTGGTCCGTAGAATCGCGAACATGTCTCTGATGATTCTTAGAGTCCGCCTCTATCAGATGATGCTTCTCCATGTATTTGCGGGTGGCAAATGTCAGATTGTTGACACACATGCCGTACTTACTGATATCTGCCCCGCTTGTATCTGGGTTATTTCGCATGATCTGTCGAAGGAAGACATTCTGGCAGAATGGTTTCGAACTGGTGGCACCTTGCTTGTGTAGTTTCGCCATCTGCGTCAACTGGTCATCTTTTAGGTATTTCAGAGCAAGAGAATTGATCTCTAAAGACGTTTCTGTATCAGAGTCCAGCAGCATTGATGTATAATTGATTTTAGGGACAAATGTACAGTCGACCAAATTCAAATCAGATCTAAAAAGAAGAAAAAGAAAATTGATTTAAGAATGGAACTCGGATTCAAAATTCATAAAAGCTACTGATACGTCAGACAATCTCTTATCATTGAGATTTTAAAAGTCCCTATTTACTTGTCTCCCTACGAGGGCAAAGTTAGACAGAAAGTCGGTTTTCAATGTGGGGAAAAAGAGGACCTCTGGATTGGGACAAAAATAAAAATTGCCTCAGTCTAAGGGAATTTCTGCTTCATTGACCCAGGACAGAAAAAAATGAAGTGTAGAACTAATACTACAGTTAGCTGCAAGGAGTGTTTTTATAAAACGACGTAGAAAATCTATTTTACAAAGATTTAGTTTAACAGAAAAAAAAGATAAATTTATTTTGTTGGAGAAACTTTGTCAAATAGCAGATAATGAAGACAATGGTTTGGCATTTTAGAAGACATTTAGTCATACGAGTTGAAAATAAATGAACAACAATCTTTTCTTGACTAAATTTAGCTAAGAAATAGAATCGATAAATAGGTTGGTTGTTGGCTTTATTGCATTTCAACCCTAGTTGGGTTATTTTAGGCTAAAAATCTATATAGCAATTTACTTGCATACTATTAACCTATATGTAAATGTATGTCCTTATGTAAATCTTTGTACTTATTTACTTGCATACTATAAACCTATATGGGAAAGGAAGGATGAAGGTAATCCGACGTAATGGGAAATGAAAAAGGAAAAACCAAAAAGGATGTTTTTTATGTGTTCATCAACGTTTCGTCTTTATTTGTAAGACTTCTTCAGGATGATAATATTAAGAAAGATGTCATGCAAGTACGTAAACATATTGGGTTGACATGATGGGTTGATGGGGAGACGTAGTAGCCACTACTGGAAGCAGTAGGACCAACGTCCGGGCTTGATGATGTCAGTCGCGTGGAGTGAAATGAATGTTGATGGTTCTGAGTGAAAAAAGTGGAAAGGTGGGGGTGAGCAGGAATAATGTGGATGGTTGTAAGTTAAAAAGTGGAGGGGTAGGGGTGAGCAGGAATAATGTGGATAGCAGTGAGTGAAGAAGTGGAGAGGTGGGGAAAGAGGGGGGAATGTTTGACCAGGTGGCTGCTTCAAGAATGTGAGGGATGAGTAGGTTGGAAGGTTTGGGTTCGTGGTGAATGAAGATGTGTGTGATGGGGGGGGGATGCAGAGAAGAGGAAGGTGGGGGAAAAAGAGGAGGGGGGAGGCCCTGTGATTTTGGTGGGTGGATAACGTCACAAGAAAATTTGAAAAAAAATGAGGTAGTTTAAGAGTGGGAGATATTGGTGGGTAAGGGTGCGAGAGAAGTGGTCGAAAGGGTGAAATGGGGGAGAGGGGAGATTTGTTGTGATTAGGTGTGAAATATTTGAAATATTTTGAAAAGTGGGAATGTTTGACCGGCTTGCTATGTTAAGAATGTGAGGGAAGAGTAAGTTAGAAAGTTTGGTGTGGTGAATGAAGATGTGTGTGTGTGTGGGGGGGGGGGGTCGTGTGTGGGTGTGTATGCAGAGATATGTGGGTGAGTATAATTGAGATCTGAGAGAAAAATGGATGTTATCCATGATCTGGGATGAGTTTTTGTTCGGTAAGGATGATTTTGCTTATTAAAGGCGATAGGTTATAGAAGCCATTTCGTTGCTTGATGGTGTTGGAGGCAGTGATTAGTGCAGTTTCCAGTAGTCTTCGCCTAGCTTTGTTGTGGATATATTTGGTGATTTTGGCTTGTTCAAATTTGAAAGAATGACCGTGCTCTAGTGCATGGGAGAAAAGTGCACTGAGAGGGTTATTGTTTTTTATGTCCCTTTTGTGTTCACTCAATCTTTTTTTCAATTCACGTTGTGTTTCTCCCACGTAAATTTGATGGCAGTTGTTGCATGGGACAGTGTATAAGCCGGCATGGGATGTGGGGTTTTTTTTGGAAGTGTCTTGATGTGTTTAATGTTTGTTTTATGGATTGTGATGTGGTTTGTACTGTTGGAATGCCTAGTTTGTTAAGTGTGTTGCATATGGATGTGTTATTGGAATGCGTGGGTAAGAGAAGGGGTCTGTCTATGAGAGAGGTGTTTGGAGTTTGATTTTTTTGTGTGTTGTTTCTGGAGAATATTTGAAAGGCTTTCTTCTTGGCATTTAATATAAAATGTGTGGGGTATTGTAGTGTTTTTAAGGAATTAAAAATGTATTTTATTTCTTCATCTATGTATTGGGAGCTACAGATTCTAAGGGCGCGTAGGAAGAAGCCTATAATTATACCTGTTTTGATCTTGCTATTGTGGTGAGAGTAGAAGTGTATGTAGTCATTTTTGTGAGTGTTTTTGCAGTTTACCTTAAATTCTAGTTTGTTGTTGGACTTAATTATAAGAGTATCTAGGAAAGGTATCGAGCTGTCTATTATCCGACGAAAACACATACATTAAAACTGACCAAAATACTATAAATAAAAACATAGAACATTTCAACAAATCTTTCAAACACCTAATTAAGAACAACAAAAAATGGACATCATATATTGAGTATCACCCCATCATTCCTACACTATACGGGCTCTCCAAAACCCACAAACCGGAGTTTGTATTCTAGCAGAGCATGTGCTTTGGTATATGCTGATCTCCCCATTTACATGGTTGGCTGGTCTTGTTTTGTGAGAGGGGGGGGACAAGGTAGGCATATTGATAAGCAAATAAATGTCGAGATAAATCTATGAGTTATTGTTAGATTGCAGTTTGTCTTCACACAAATGGAAGTGTCAGTTGAGAGTCAGAAGAGACAGAGAAAAGTGTAAATTTGACATTGGTCTGACATTATCTTATTCAAAATGGTCTTCATTTGGTCAAAAGTATCAAGACAAGAAAATAGCAGTTAGAAAATAATGATAATCTTCGTTTAAGAATCCTAAGAGGTTGTCACAGAGTGAGTTGGGTTTGAGGTTCAGAAGCGAACGTCTCATATGAAAAGGAAGAGGGAGAACCTGTTTTGCTGAAAACAGTAACACAAAGAGAATATTATCTCTGCTCCAACGAACTTACTGCACTTGTAACCCCCCCTCAATGTAAATATCCGCCCGACTTGCAGCAAAATTACACCCCTTTATTGTAGAGGTCCCAAAAAACTTTCTATTCAAATAACTTCTTTCTTTGGACAACTTGCCTTTGAAATGCCCTCCCTGGTCCGTTTCTCCGACACTACTAACATGTAGAAATTTAAATGTAATGTGAACAAACATCTTGCTGCACAACTCCCTACTTAGTAGTTCCTTACGTCTCAGTAGCAAGATGTCTTGTTTGGGTTGAAATAAAGTTTTTTTAAAAACCAGCAAAAAACATGTAAATCACAACCATCAGAAAACTGACAAAAAAAAAAGCAGTGAAATTTTAAATTCGATTTCTTTATCTGTGATTAGAATTGTGAGTCATGAGATGCAAGTCATAAATGTTGGGAATCAACATGTAACATTATGCAACATTGCGCATCGTTGGTTGTCAGGTTTTGTATCAAAATCTTTTCTCAATTGAGATTTTCATGACTTGCAGTTTTGCCACAATTCTTCAAGTTAATTTAGTTTTTCAAGATGTTTGGTCGTAAATCAGTTCAATATAAAATGCAGGAATGTTTTCTAGTCCCCATCTGCTTGAGATCTCCTTTGCCATCATGATGGAAAGAGCTTTTGCTGATACAAGCTCCAACAGAAATATTCTAAATCTCACTCGCTTAAGAGTAAAAAAAGAAATGTGTTGCAATTGAAATTGTTGTGCATTTTCATGAGCAGCTGCAGAGACAAGATCTATTTTCTATTGCAGCAATGAATTCACGTAAAACAGAAACCAACGAGATATGACACAGTTTACAGATGTTTAAAAATAACTTTGATATTTATTTTTTCTTGTTCAATTGAGTATTGAACTCATTTGAACAAGATTGTAAAACAGAATTTATAAAAAAAACAAAGGTAAAAATTTAATGCACTTCTCTTTACTGGCATAGAAATGCCATTCACAGAAAGAGAAAATGCGTTGTGTGTTGAAACAAAATTGCATTTGTGAGAGAATTCTCTAAAAGGACAATGCAAATTTAGACATGACACAAAAAATTAAGAGCGGAAGGCTGTCTGTGCATGGCACAAGGATGTAAACAACCAATAACATTGGAAAAGAGTCAAGCAGGCTGACCAAAAACCTTCTTATGAATTTCTTTGAGTTTCACAAGAGTTTTTGGTCAACCTGCTTTTCTCAATAAAAGAATTGACACTTGAAGAACTCAACAGAAGACAGTCGATTATTTCAAGAGACAGACTGATAGAGGGACCGAAGTCAGCATCTGATTGAAAAAAAAATTCAAAAGATTAAGATTTCTTTCCAAGCCAATTTAAAAATTTCTTAAGCAGTCAAATTCCTCAACGAGAGAAACATAACTTTTCATTTTTATTAGTGTTGCATATCCGTACACCAATAAATAGTTGTTATTGTTTACAGCGAGATTTGTTTTGACTTTGGGTTTCCAACAGGATCGACCACTTACCAAAGTTCCCGACTAAACTTAAGTTTTGCGAATCTTTTAAACTCAGTGTGGGCATAGAACAATTGACAAAGCAACAACAGGTGGACTGCAAGCGGTTCTCATGGAATTCGACTACATTTGATGCCCCATGATATGCTCCATGATATGACGACAGTGAGTGATCTGCATAGCACATCAGACCACATAAACAGGAACGAAGATTAGTCAGTCTCTTTGGTTCGACAGATGCAGTTCGATACGGACATTTTTTTAAGGCTTGTGTGAATCAGCTTTGGAGAGGAAAATTGGGGACATTTCATGAGCAAACACGGCTTATGGATTTCTCTAGCCAGTGATGGATAAGAGGAATAGACCAATGAACCATAAAACGAGTGTTGTTTTGATGTTGTGAAAGAAAAAAAGGAAAGGAAGAAAACACAATGTAAAAGTGACCAAAAAGAAAGACAGATTTTTCTGTAAGTCTGACTCTAATCAATTATATAGGCATATATACTAACATACACAAACGTAATTAGCATATTTTAAATTCGAAAAAAAAAAAAAAAATGATACATAAAACACAAAACATACTCGTAACTAGAGCACTGTTTATATATATATATAAATATATATAATATTTATAAATAAATATTAAATTATTAATACCTACAGACGCTAGCGTTTCAAGCTTATTGCTCTCATCAGTGCAGGAAAGTAACAATTTCAGACGGTTGGGAGGCGCGAACCCGGTTCACAGAGTCAGCCTAGAATCTGTAAGCAGTAGCCATATCCACTCGGCCAACGGTAACTGGCATGTAATTAAGGGAAATTATGATCTATATGTACCTAGAAACGGGCACAGATGATAGAAGACAGTCGAGAGTGTTCGACGAACGTATTCGGAACTTTACATTAGAGCTTCTTGACAGTCTATTTTTAATATCCCACACACACAGCAGAGACAAAGAAAAAAAAATAATGAAAAGAAAATCCATGTGCATAAAAGACATTTGAATATTTTAAAATAAGAATTATATGAGTAAGGGAGATAATCAAAAACAAATATAAGAGTTGCTTCCCTTTCACTGGTGGAGAGAAAATCACACCCACACACAAAATATAGAACAATTTCTTTTTTTTGTTGTTTTTTTGGTAATACGTTGCTGTTATGTGTCAATTTTAAGGGGTTTGAGTAACGAATTTTCGGACACCATCAGGTTGCATGACACTGCAATTTTGACTCTTCTGATGAACCGTAAAATGAGTGTTATTTTTAATGCTGATAGTGTTACTGTTTAACTGTGGCACGATGCGTGAACCTTTTTTGGGGAGCTGGTGCTCCTCGTTACATTTTGCAATCTCTTGCACCAGACTTGGGTTGCGAGTACAATAATTCATTACACTGGAAATTTTCAGTGACGAGATATTTATAAATCCCGAGTTGACAACTGCAGGCTGGAGTTAAAGGTTAAATCAAGGTTGGCTGACATAGGCACGAGAATATTAAAAATCATAACAGGTTGTTAAATCAAAACAAAAGACTTATGGGCTGAAGGTGTCTTACCTCTCTGTCTTTCTTTTTGTGATGTATACTGTGCCTTTCTCTCTCTCTTGCTTATGCTACAGCGAAGATAGAAGAGTCGACATTTGGAATCAACGCGCGACAAACGCGTGCGTCGACATCTTCGAGTTGTAATTATGTTTCTTTTCGAAATATAAATATTTTTATATAAGAAGTAAAATGGTTTGTTCCATTATTACAGAAAGCCTATATTCCAGCCTATGGCCCCGAGGTAACAGCCAGTCCAGCAGCAAGCCGACGAAATAGCCGACCAAATACCCAGCCGGGTATGAACCCTTTATGTACTAGTGTGTGCCATTTCCCAGGACGAAAGATCCCTTCCAAAAAAATCCCCAACGATCAGACGCACTAAGTCCCACTCCCCGGCCGTGACTTTCATCCAAACGATGATTGCTCACGACAAGCACATTTCGTCTCGTCCAAAGTGACCGGATCACATTTGGGACCTAGGACAAGACCCAGGGTTACCACAGACAACTGAAAAATCCACAAACAAATAGACGATCACAGCTACAGTCAGACCCAAAGAACAATCCAAAGAACACCCACTTCGAACCGGAATGATCACCACAGCATCAACAGAAAAAAAAAAAAACAGAACACGCCATAAAACCACACAAACTAAGGTAGGTGACCATTTCCTTCTGCTGTCATTACTCTGTGAATCTGTTGGTAAATAATTTATAAAAATTATTTGTGAATAGAGCTTTTTGTTTAACGTCTGCTACTCAAAAAAAATAAATTAAATAAATAAAATAATAGACAAAATGGCTACCCCCCCTCCCTCATAGAGTGCTCAAAGGTGGATCGAAGATCCTAACATTTACTGGGAAACCGTCTGACTTTAGGCCATGACTAGCTGCTCTGAAAAAGAATGAGCGGGTCTACAACCTAACAGACCCAGAGCTAGTAAACCTGTCGGATCACAAAACGTTATCACGTATTTGCGACTGCAAAGAAAAGAGATGACCACAATTACTAAGAAGAAACTAGATGGCAGTGGATGATGCAATGTAGAAGAACCGAGACGACTTTGGATGACACGGTGCCATTCGTTACATAACACATACATACATGTGTTTAGTTTAGTGAAGTTTTATAAAGAAATATAATGCATATAAATGTTTTGATTAGTTATAATCATTCACTTGATGTAGACAAGCGTTTCATTTTGTGCACTATATATATGTGTGTGTATATATATATATATATATAAATAATCGGTAAAGGCGCTGGGTTACATTCTCTGTGATTCCATTTAGAGTTTAGCCATGATCACGTTGAAAAGTAGTAAGGACGGCGAAACGCACGCACATCTGTAAATAATTATTTTAATAATAAAAAATTATAAATATATATATATATGTGTGTGTGTGTGGGTGTGTAAGATGATGATGTACGTATAATATTTACCTGTGAAAATATTCATCTGCAAATAAGAGACTTTCATCTCCAATTCTTTGTATTCCATGAGCAAAGTTATTTCCGATCCGAGGAGAACCTGATTGAGAGTCTTGGAAAGGAACGTTTTCTTCTCGTTGTAAAAGTTGTTTCACATTGTTCTGAAATCACAACATTTGATATGAACACAGAAAGAAAAGAGAAAGTTCAAATTTAGTCTGAGCCGATGAATCAGCATTTTTTTTTAATTATATTTCTAATTAACATCTAATTAACATTCTTGATGAGCGTTTTTTTCCAGAAAATCCCTTTTTGAGTTATTTAATGCAGAAACACAATACAGATTGTCAGTAATTAATTGTATACAATTTGTTGAAGACAAGTAACCATTTTATGCACCAAAGTTGGTGGTAAATTGTGAGTTAATACCGTTTGTTAGTGTATAATTGAAATTAGACACGAGTGCACATCGATACTGTATGAAACTTATGTGGAGATCATATATATTACTAGAAGGATAGGTAAAATAAATTACCTGAACAGAACAGTTTTGCATTACTTTTATATCCCCTTATGAAAATTAAAATCAAGATACAATGATACTAAAACCTTATGTCTAGATTCCTTATTCCAATTTTGATCAAAATCCATTACATTATGATTCTAGAAAATGTCTAAAATTTAAAGTTGTACGAATAAAAAGGTCTTAAGAAATTGAAATTCAGGGAATCTTGCTTAATTGGTGTCTCATGACTATGGATCAAATTTAATGCCAATCTGAAATATTTCAATTTTCAAACGGGAGGTTGTGCCTCCTAAAAATCCTCAAAAATATTCCAAAGAAACTGAAATTTGGGGAATATTTATTAATTGATGTTAAAATTTCACAAAAATCGGAGGTATTGAATTTTCACAAAGGGTTTTCATATCCTTTTTACCTCCTTTGCATGAAATTAAATTTAATTGCAGATAGCCCACATTTGGACCCCTTATGCATAGCTGCTGTGTTCCAAAATTCATAATAATCAGTTAATTAGTTTTGGAGTGAATCCTGTACATACAAATATATAAACATACAAATATACCTAAATTATATATATATATATATATATATATATATATATATATATATATATATATATTGATAAAATTGTGACAACTTTTTGTGCGTCTGTGCATGTGTGTTCACTACTTTGTAAGTCTTTGAAATTTGAAAGCATTTAAACTGTCAATAGAAAGTCATTCTAACTTTTAAATCATTAACAAATCCTAAATGATTAAAAGTTTTGGAAGCTAATAATTTTATAAACTAGAGATTAAAACATTACTTTAACGAAATTAGTTATAGTTTTATAACAACTTGGTGAATAAAACAACCACGATGAGAATAATCCAAATTATCAATCCTCATTTCAAAAATTCTCAAACAATTTTTTTCATCTCTATACGAAATTAGGTATGCATATGTTTATATATTTGTATGTACAGGATTCACTCCTAAACTAATTAACCAATTATTATAAAATTTGAACACAGCTGTTAGGCATAAAAAGGTCCAAATGTAGGCTATATTTAGTTTAATCTATTTTTATGCAGTATGGAGTACAAAGAGAGTGGAAGCCCTTCGAGAAAATTCAAACATCTTAGATTATAGATCAATTAATTTTAAAGGGTTTTTAGGGGGCATAATATAGGCACAACCTCCCATTTGAAGATTCAAATATTTCAGATTTACATTAAATTTGATCCATAGTCATTAGACATCAACTAAGCAAGATTCTCTGCATTTCAATTTCTTCTTAAGACCCTTTAAGCTTAAGCCTTAAATTTTAGACATTTTCTAGAATCAAAATCATGTAATGAATTTTGATCAAAATTGGAATAAGGATTCTATACATAAGTTTTAGTATCATTTATATCTGGATTTTAATCTGTGTAGAGTGACATAAAAATGGTCAAAACTGTTCTGTTTGGGGAATTAATGTTACCTGTTCTGGGACGGGTATTCTTCTAGTTTTGTATAATCTCATTTGTGTTTGTGGGTTTTAATTGTTATAAGTGCAGTCTAATGTTTCTGTGCATCGCACAGTTGTGAAATATGAAGCACACGTTTTTTTAAAAGGATTTATTTACTCTATGTAAATGTAGGAAGTGTAAAAAAGAAACATTAGAAATTTAGATTAGAAAGATTTTGTTGAACTTACAATCAGCTGATCATAGCATTCAGGTTTATTAGCAAGAACCTCTTGGTTACCATGGCCATTGTTATCATCATCATCATCATCATCAGTATCGCTTTCACTGTCTGTTTGCTAAAAAAAAAAAAAAAATATTCAATCACTTATTTTTAAGTTTTTATTTTAAAATGTTACTGAAGTTGTTCAAAATTTATAAAATTTGAACAAACTGATTTATCTAATTAGTAATTCAGGTCAACATTGTCCCGTTTAAAATCTATTCTTTTATGTTAACAGCAAAAATAACTTAATGATTAAAGAAGTGAAATCAATTTAAACTTTAGTAGAATTCAAAAATAGTTTTTATTTTTATTTTATGCAATGTATTTTCATTTTATCAGCTTTTTGGGGAATTTGTAAGTTTTATATTTGTTTTTAGGTTGTAAATATGCAAAGGTGTGTTAATGTACAATGAGTTAATTTGGTTGAAAAAATATAAATAAAAATAACTAAATTTTTTTTTATTCAATTTTTCTTTTAAAACAAAATTGCTTATTATTGTTTCAGCATCGTTTGAGATTTATATTTAAAAAAAAGAAACTTTATTAAAAATTATTTGTCATATAATTTTAATGTAATGTCCCTATTTTATTCTTTGACCAGTTATTAAAAAGTAAAGAGTAAGTTCGCTAGTATTCATCGGATAATTTGTGTTCGCAGGACAGCGTTCACACATACACAGGAAACCGAGTCAGCGAATATGCACTTAAATGTCACTTCAACCTACTGTGGCCAGAAGGGGATGTGACATCAGATGGCTTAAAGCGAGAGGGGGCGAGAGAGGTAGAACAGTTCTTTGGGAAGTTTTAGAGCGAACAGCACATGTAAAGAAATGACTTAAGATAAGTTAAGTGGCTAAGGCACCAGATGTCCATAGCTTGAAATACTGTATTTCTAAATATGGTGTATTGCCTCTTCAAACGTAAGATGAATTTGTTCAGTTTGTTGACTTGCAGAAAAGATGGCATATTATCTTGATTAGAGGCTCACCGGCCATTCTTAAATGTTTGGAATAAATAGTATCAATCTCTCGGCTTTTACTCACTTTCATGTTTCTTCTTGCATTTATTATTTCAATTGTTAATTTGGGATGAAATAAAGAAGACATTCTCCAACACTGGGCGATTTCTTATGAAAGATTAGATGAGGATAATAATAGACATGATTGCACATCTGAAGAACTTCATCCAATACGCTGGGCGGAAGAGGACCTGATAGGTAAAGTCCCCACTCTCATTAACATTTATATATTTTAGTATTTGGAAAAATATTAAATAAAGACGTTTAATTATTATCATCCAATACGTGACTAGAGAGTTATTAAATACTTACATGGCATATGTTGGCACACATACTGGCACTGACCAGACTGTGAGAGGAAGACAATGATGGCAGTCGGTCGATATTTGGAGATTCTGTGGAACTGTATAGAAATCAAGAGTTATTTCAAGGTTTGCTTGAATTTCTGAGATAAAGTGCTAAAAGAACTTTGGTTGGTTTATACCTACACTCAAAAGTACACAAGTCATCCAAACTCTCATAACAAAAACATCTATGAATATTACTGAACACTAAAGACAAATGTTTGAGTTATGAGAGACTAGTACAACAATGAAAGAAACATGGGTCATAATTCTGACTTAAAACACTTTAACTAATTATAATTGGAAATAATAAATCCAAAATTTGGATGATTCAGACGACTGTTTTTATCTTGGATGTTATTCTCAAAACGTTTCGGCTGATTTATATCAGCCTTTTTCAGGTGTATCTTGTCGAACTCGGGAATCTCTACAGAATTTTGAACTTAACACTTTATTTAATCCACGGAGGGTAGATTGTTCTTGTTACATCAACCGTGAACAGGTAGAAGTTTTAAGTCATTGTTAATTATATTCTCAGTATGAGGATTGAACTTTCAACCTCCAGAAGACTGTCTCTTAGAAGTAATTATTACTTAGTATTTTATCTGTTGAGTTACGAGTCTGTTGTCGTTTGACATAAATATACCAGAGGTTGAAAAAACGCACCTGAAAAAGGCCGGAGATAGCATCGGCCAAAACGTTGTGAAAATAACATCCAAAATGAGAACAGCAGTCTGAATAATACAAATTATCAATCCTCATCTAAAAAATTCCGAAAATAAATCCAGAAGTTGCATTATTTTTGCAACACTATGCAATCAATTAAGGATTTGGATTCTTTCATTTGCATATTTATGCCCATATTTGAGCAAACTGAAAAATAAATTGATGATTTGATAATTATCAGTTTATTTTTGATGACATTGACACCGCTGGAAACACAAGGGAAAAAAAAAAAAAAAATACGAAATTGGATAATCCATAAAATATTATTCTATTTCTAATTTCAAATCATGTAGTACAGTTAGTGTCATGCATGCATCACATATTCGGTGGACCTTCCTCGTTTGATCATCTTCATTGTGTGCAATGTCTCAAATCAATAAGTTTGATTTCGGTACAGACTGTGGTGATGCTGGAAGACTCATCCAAACGAAGGGACAATGCTGTGTCATTAACAGTTAAAAACCTTTTTTTTTGTGTTGACATTTCTTAGCAAAATCAATAGAGTTTATATTTTATAAGATTGAAAGATATAGTCCAAAACGTGAAACAACAGATTCACCAGCCTGCAGGAATTAAAAAAATGTAAGTTATTCATTTCGGTAGCAATTTACAAACCCCCAGCCAAAAAGCCAAGACCTCCCTGCCCTCATGGCTAGCTAGTTTCCCCCTTTTTTTAAAGTTCAGCAACATATATAGACATTATCATCTGTGTTCAATTATCTCATCCAGTACCTAACCGGCTAAGATCAAAGTGTAGTATCTGCTCCGATGGATACTGCACGCCTGTCCTGTGCAGTTCTAGGAGGTCCACCCTCCCAGGCTTTGCCTCCCCTCTTTGGGGAGGAGTAAGTTTATTGCTTACTGTCTGAGGCGCCCCTACCGGGGAATGCCGACGGGGCTGCCCAGGCAATTTTTAAATGGCCAGAGTGCTCACCTCTCGAGCGCTGGCTTTTCAAACCCCACTTTCTCGACCCGATCTTGGGTCACATCTTACTTGTGGGAGTAAGATAAAACTGGCCTTGTGCCTAACTCCTGGGGAGGAGTAAATAAAACCTCTTTAAATTCAAGCTGACATCAAAGAGTATTTTAATTAGTTTGACTGAATCCAACCTTCATTTCTTTATTTTTAAAGAAAACATAACTTTTATAGGGTATTAGACATACCTGTGATCCATTGGGTCACAACCACAATCAGTATTTACTCGATTTCAATTTCATTGAAAGATTCATAAACTGTGATATATCTGTTGACATTCTTTTTGTATTATAAACATGTGCAATGCAGCATGTTTAGTGGGGTGCATAGTTGCAATGCATGCTTAGTGGGGTTGCAATGTATGTTGACAATGGGTAGTTTATGAGAAATATATCTGGCTCAGAGTTTGACCACCCAAAATTTCATTTTTCCACTTGAAAAAATTATTGTCTCTTTAAACGGGGGGGGGGGGAGATACAAGTCCTTCTAGTAAGTTTTTTTAGGTCCATAAATAAAGTGACCGATGATTTTCACGTACATGGCTGGATGGTCTACCACTAATGACACCAATATCTATATATATATATTCCAGCAGGATGGGCAGAGTGGGCGGTCAGTTGGATTTTTGCTGCCAAGACCTAAGTGGTTAGCAGCAAGGTTTTATTATCAGAGTTTTCCGTCACTTAAATAGATGACCTGACAAAGTCTACGCGAGTCCAACACTGTGAGGTCAGGTATTTCCGAGCCCCCGCAGGTAAAATAAAAATTCTTTTTTTTCCATCCACATCTCTCTCTCATATATATATATATATGAGAAAGGAAGGCTGAAGGTAATCTGATGTAATGGGAAATGAAAAAGGAAAAACCAAAAAAGGATGTTTTTTATATATTCATCAACGTTTCGTCTTTATTTATAAGACTTCCTCAGGATGATAGTTTTAAGAAAAATGTCATGCAATTATGTGAAAATATTGGGATGGGTTGATGAGAAGAAGTAGTAGTCACTACTGGGTGCGCAGGGCCGAGGTTCGGGCTTAGTGAAGTCAGTAGCATGGAATGAGATTAATGAGGATGGTTCTGAGTGAAAAAGTGGAGGGGTGGGGTGAACGGAAATGATGTGGATGGCTGTTAGTGAAGAAGTGGAGGGGTGGGGAAATAGGAGGGGAGGGGGGAGGCTCTGTGATTTTGGTGTTTGGGTAATGTCATGGTTTTAGAAAGGATTTGAAAAAATGAAAAAATGATGAAATGATGAAGGTGATTTGAAAGTACCTCCTACTTTCAAACCACCTTCATCATTTCATCATTTGGTGGGTGGGTAAGAGTGTGAGAGAAGTAGTCGAAAGGGTGAAATGGGTGAGGGGGAGAGGGGAGATTTTGTTGTGGTTAAGTGTGAAATTTTTGGAGAGTAGTAATGTTTGACCAGCTGGCTATGTCAAGAATGTGTGGAATGTGTAAGTTAGAAGGTTTGGATTTGTGGTGAATGAAAATGTGTGTGTGTGTGGGGGGGGGTGTATGCAGAGACTTGTATGTGAGTATAACTGAGAGCGAAGAGAATAAAAATAAAGGTTAGCCATGATCTAGGTTAAGTTTGTGTTCAGTGAGGATAATTTTACTTATTAAAGGGGATAGATTATAAAAGCCATTTTGTTGTCTGATGGTGTTGGAGGCTGTGATTAGTGCGGTTTCCTATAGTCTTCGCCGAGCTTTGTTGTGGATGCATTTGGTGATTTTGGCTTGTTCAAATTTGAAAGCATGACCGTGTTCTAATGCATGGAAGAAAAACGCACTGAGAGAGTTATTGTTTTTCATGTCCCGTTTGTGTTCACTCAATCTTTTCTTCAATTCACGTTGTGTTTCTTCCACATGTTGCATGGGACAGTGTATAAGCCGGCATGGGATGTGGGGTTTTTTTGGAAGTGTCTTGATGTGTTTAATGTTTGTTTTATGGATTGTGATGTGGTTTGTACTGTTGGAATGCCTAGTTTGTTAAGTGTGTTGCATATGGATGTGTTATTGGAATGCGTGGGTAAGAGAAGGGGTCTGTCTATGAGAGAGGTGTTTGGTGTTTGATTTTTTTATGTTGTTTTTGGAGAATATTTGAAAGGCTTTCTTCTTGGCATTTAATATAAAATGTGTGGGGTATTGCAGTGCTTTTAAGGAATTAATGATGTATTTTATTTCTTCATGTATTGGGGACTACAGATTCTAAGAGCGTGTAGGAAGTTTTTATCTTGCTACCCCCTAACATCGAATACTTTAGATACATTGATGATATTCTAATTTTCCTCTCCCTTAGATATACAAATCAATAACCTCAAAGACAAACTCAACACAGTAGAACCCTCCATAAAATTCACACATGAGACTGAAATAGACAGCTCGATACCATTCCTAGACACTGTTATAATTAAGTCCAGCAACAAACTAGAATTCAAGGTACACCGCAACAACACTCACAAAAATGACTACATACACTTCTACTCTCACCACAATGGCAAGATAAAAACAAAGATATAAAGGATGAATCATCAAGTGCAACTCTCTCAAAAGTGCTAGATGAAGCACACCTATTTATCTGAAACTCCATTTGTTGGAGAGTTTAGTATGCAATGTATGTTTGTTCTGAATTGGCCACTAGTTTTTTTTTAGTGATCACAATCCAACAAAAGCCTGAGAAGAAGGAAAGAAGAATAGGGGAGATTGTTAATGTCATATGGGTTACTGCCCTTGGTTTAAGGAAAGGCCACCAGGGGAGGATCTATAAGAGTCTAGTAGCCATGTTAGATGGGTTCAGAAGTGAAGTAACATTTGGACCAGAAGGACTGTGAAAGGAATTGGTTTACCAGTGGATGGTATCAAGATATTTAACAATAAGTGTGTCGAATACAGAAATAAAAATAATTATTAGTGTGTCGAATACAGAAAAAATATAAGTGTGTGTCGAATACAGAAAAAAAATAAGTGTGTGTCGAATACAGAAATAAAAATAATATGTGTAGAATACAGAAATAAAAATAAGTGTGTCGAATACAGAAATAAAAATAAGTGTGGCGAATACAGAAATAAAAATAATTATAAGTGTGTCGAATGCAGAAATAAAAATAAGTGTGTCGAATAGAGAAATAAAAATAATTATAAGTGTGTCGAATAGAGAAATAAAAATAATTATAAGTGTGTCGAATACAGAAATAAAAATAAGTGTGTCGAATACAGAAATAAAAATAAGTGTGTCGAATACAGAAATAAAAATAAGTGTGTCGAATACAGAAATAAAAATAAGTGTGTCGAATACAGAAATAAAAATAAGTGTGTCGAATACAGAAATAAAAATAATTATTAGTGTGTCGAATACAGAAATAAAAATAAGTGTGTCGAATACAGAAATAAAAATAATTATAAGTGTGTCGAATGCAGAAATAAAAATAAGTGTGTCGAATACAGACATAAAAATAATTATAAGTGTGTCGAATACAGAAATAAAAATTAGTGTGTCGAATACAGAAATAAAAATAAGTGTGTCGAATACAGAAATAAAAATAAGTGTGTCGAATACAGAAATAAAAATAAGTGTGTCGAATACAGAAATAAAAATAAGTGTGTCGAATACAGAAATAAAAATAAGTGTGGCGAATACAGAAATAAAAATAAGTGTGTCGAATACAGAAATAAAAATAATTATTAGTGTGTCGAATACAGAAATAAAAATAATTATAAGTGTGTCGAATACAGAAATAAAAATAATTATAAGTGTGTCGAATACAGAAATAAAAATAATTATAAGTGTGTCGAATACAGAAATAAAAATAATTATAAGTGTGTCGAATACAGAAATAAAAATAATTATTAGTGTGTCGAATACAAAAATAAAAATAATTATAAGTGTGTCGAATAGAGAAATAAAAATAATTATAAGTGTGTCGAATACAGAAATAAAAATAATTATTAGTGTGTCGAATACAGAAATAAAAATAATTATAAGTGTGTCGAATACAAAAATAAAAATAATTATAAGTGTGTCGAATACAGAAATAAAAATAAGTGTGTCGAATACAGAAATAAAAATAAGTGTGTCGAATACAGAAATAAAAATAAGTGTGTCGAATACAGAAATAAAAATAATTATTAGTGTGTCGAATACAGAAATAAAAATAATTATAAGTGTGTCGAATACAGAAATAAAAATAATTATTAGTGTGTCGAATACAGAAATAAAAATAATTATTGGTGTGTCGAATACAGAAATAAAAATAATTATTAGTGTGTCAGATGCAGAAATAAAAATAAGTGTGGCGGAATACAGAAATAAAAATAAAAATAAGTGTGTCGAATACAGAAATAAAAATAAGTGTGTCGAATACAGAAATAAAAATAATTATAAGTGTGTCGAATACAGAAATAAAAATAATTATTAGTGTGTCGAATACAGAAATAAAAATAATTATTAGTGTGTCGAATACAGAAATAAAAATAATTATTAGTGTGTCAGATGCAGAAATAAAAATAAGTGTGTCGAATACAGAAATAAAAATAAAAAAAAATGTGTCGAATACAGAAATAAAAATAAGTGTGTCGAATACAGAAATAAAAATAATTATAAGTGTGTCGAATACAGAAATAAAAATAATTATAAGTGTCAAATACAGAAATAAAAATAATTATAAGTGTGTCGAATACAGAAATAAAAATAATTATAAGTGTGTCGAATACAGAAATAAAAATAATTATAAGTGTGTCGAATACAGAAATAAAAATAATTATAAGTGTGTCGAATACAGAAATAAAAATAATTATTAGTGTGTCGAATACAGAAATAAAAATAATTATTAGTGTGTCGAATACAGAAATAAAAATAATTATTAGTGTGTCGAATACAGAAATAAAAATAATTATTAGTGTGTCGAATACAGAAATAAAAATAATTATTAGTGTGTCAAATACAGAAATAAAAATAATTATTAGTGTGTCGAATACAGAAATAAAAATAATTATTAGTGTGTCGAATACAGAAATAAAAATAATTATTAGTGTGTCGAATACAGAAATAAAAATAATTATAAGTGTGTCGAATACAGAAATAAAAATAAGTGTGTCGAATACAGAAATAAAAATAATTATTAGTGTGTCGAATACAGAAATAAAAATAAGTGTGTCGAATACAGAAATAAAAATAAGTGTGTCGAATACAGAAATAAAAATAAGTGTGTCGAATACAGAAATAAAAATAAGTGTGTCGAATACAGAAAAAAAATAAGTGTGTCGAATACAGAAAAAAAATAAGTGTGTCGAATACAGAAATAAAAATAAGTGTGTCGAATACAGAAATAAAAATAAGTGTGTCGAATACAGAAATAAAAATAAGTGTGTCGAATACAGAAATAAAAATAAGTGTGTTGAATACAGAAATAAAAATAAGTGTGTCGAATACAGAAATAAAAATAAGTGTGTCGAATACAGAAATAAAAATAAGTGTGTCGAATACAGAAATAAAAATATGTGTGTCGAATACAGAAATAAAAATAAGTGTGTCGAATACAGAAATAAAAATAAGTGTGTCGAATACAGACATAAAAATAAGTGTGTCGAATACAGAAATAAAAATAAGTGTGTCGAATACAGAAATAAAAATAAGTGTGTCGAATACAGAAATAAAAATAAGTGTGTCGAATACAGAAATAAAAATAAGTGTGTCGAATACAGAAATAAAAATAAGTGTGTCGAATACAGAAATAAAAATAAGTGTGTCGAATGCAGAAATAAAAATAAGTGTGTCGAATACAGACATAAAAATAAGTGTGTCGAATACAGAAATAAAAATAAGTGTGTCGAATACAGAAATAAAAATAAGTGTGTCGAATACAGAAATAAAAATGTTTTAAATCTGAGCACTTCTTTTTGATACAAGGAAATATTAAAATTTCTAAAACTACAAGACAAAAGGAGTAGAATAGTTTTTAACGTAGAAATTTTCTCACCGCAACAAAGATGTTTGATAACTTGGTAGATCCACAACCATTTCAGACTGGAAGCTTTCCACAGACTTTTGGTCTACGGAAAGACGTCGAGCCACAGCCGAGAGATCTTCAGTTGAAAAATATGGCATATTGGCGTTGAAGGAACCATTTTGATTTTGATATTGCCTGAAAAAGTCAACAATAAATAAACTTTAAAATTTGACGAGTTGAAATATTTCTTAGAATCATCATTTTTGTTTTTTTAATTTTCTTTACCAGGTTATTTCTTTAAACATAGGTTAGTGGTAAATAAAGACAGACACATACTTCCCTGTAATTTTTTAGACGGACATTAAAAAAAAAATTTTTAATACTAAAAGGACAACTACTTGATCACAGATTTTAGGGTCGGACAAAATTTATAATGAGGAGAAAATGTGGAAAAAAAAAAAGCAAAATTCTCTTCTCAAGCGTATGTTGCATTCAATTTACATACTGATATCCCCTTTAAAAATTCCACAGAAAATTTTTTTAATGTTTTGGAAGGTTTACTTTTTAGTTTTCTTTATGCACATCACTTTTTTAATTACTTCAACTTTTTAAGCAAACATTTAAACATTGCCACTAACACATTCTGAAGACGTTTAATGGGAAAATAAAAGCGACTTTACTTTTTGTTTAAATTATTGTTCATTTTTCAAAGCAAAGGTTCTTTTACAGACATTTTGAATATGAAAATAATGTATGTTTGACAATCTGGCATTAAGTGACCCCTTATGTCCATATAAAGGTGAGTGTTATTACTTGCCAATTTCTGATGTCATATACCATAGATACAGTTGTGAGTTCATTCTTGACTATTACATTAGACAATATTGTGCATGGGTTATATATATATGTGTAAGTCCACACACACACACACACACACACACACACACACGTTGTTTGAACAAATTTGATAATTTTTTGTATTCTTTCATTTCAGAACAATTTGAAGTATTTAATAACGGTAAAGTGCAACGGATAGCTGTTTCTTTGTAAAATTGGTGGATTTCAGAAATAGAAATCATGTATGACTGGAAAACACTGGATTATTGGAAGTGAGTGACCTGCATCACGATAATTCATGTCAGATTAAAAACTTTGGAAAACTTAACTGCAGCTAAATACCTTAAAAGCTGAGAGATGTGAGCTGAAGGAGTGCGATAGAAATGTGGAGGCAGTGGCTATCAAGAAGGATCATAGCAGGCATTTTGAAGCTGCAAAAAAGGTGAAGCAGATCCAAGCAAGACAATGCAGACCTTAGTGAGGGCATCAGAAACGTGAGTATGAAGAAAGCGCTGAATGACAATCTTCAGTACTCTTCATGAGTTGCAAGGGCCAACTACTGACCAAGAGTACCACCTTACGAAAGCCAAGAAACTACTCAACAAGACTAAACAGTCAGTCGAGCCGGGGATGCTTTGGTTTTGCTCAGAACCAGTTGCACAACGCGCAGAACAACAGGTTGTTAGCCTACAGTCCGCATGAAGCTCGGCACAACATGAAGACCAAGTTCCCTCAAACTGTGACAGTCTGCAGCGAAGACCACATCATGCTGCTCCACATCTTTGAAAAGAGACTCAGACTAAATTTTGATGGCTATATTGAGCTGCTGTCCATGATTGCCATGACTATTATGTGTGGGGCACAGATTAAAAAGACACCAACCATACTGCCTGCAACACCAAGAATGTATATATTATTATACTGAAGCTGATTAAATCAACGTTTGTTTCAATAAGTCTTCTTTCTTATATATTTTAATCACAAAATACATGCTAAATTTATTTGATGGAAATGCTAAAGTTGAGAATTTAGTTATGCTAATTAGCCGTAATTTCACTGTATGTTGTTTGACCTCATCCAGCTCTTATTTTATACTTGTTTCCATGTCTCCCTCTCAAAGCTAATAAAACATTCTTCCTTCTGTTTCTATATTGACGAATCTCTAAATTACAAAAATCGATTACACTTTACTGTATTATAGCTGATGCCATTCAATAATCTTCAGATTTAATAGAAAAATGTATATCCGGAGTAGTAAAATAAAAATATTATTTATTAGTGTCAAAAATTATTTTTTATATATTTTCTATTATCGTTCATTTTTCTTTAATACTTTTCTTTTGATGTTTTTCTGTTCAACACATGCCAGCATGTAAAACGGACATTAAACTGATGATGATGTTTTACGTACTTAGAATTATTAACAACTACAAGTAAATCGTACAACAACAGCATTTCATTTGTTTTCTTTACATATACCATGCATATTTATTTGCAAATTTTATTTTTGTGGAGCTTTTTTTAATAGTTGAGTAAGAAAGTAAATATAAAAATAAAAGTTTGCAGTTTAGCACTTTGGTTTTGTTTTTTTTTCAACGAACTTGTGATACATGCTATATATGCTGTCTTTTGGGTTTAGATTTTGAGAGACTTATTCTTGTTTAATGTGTGTGTGCGTGTGATGGCAATTGATAGTAAGATAGCTACCATTGTTGGGATTCTATACTTTTGGCTGAAAGTGCTATTTCCTCGTGTGGAGTATCATCAACTGGAGATTCTTGTTCCAACTGAGTAGGAGGTATAAAGTTCATAAGAGATGTTTGTAAACTAACTGCATGGGTGGAGGTTCTTTCCACGTGGCTGTGTGGTTCTGTTGTGTCTGCGTAATCGAATGATGTATTTACACCAACTGTACACATCTTATTATTGCTACAAATAAACAAAAAGAGAAATAAGAAATATAAATATATTAGCTGAAGGACTGAAAAAATTAATTTTCTGGGGAGACTGGGAACAATTAATTTTGTGACCAATGTTCAATAATATATTGAATATATACACATACACAAATGTGATTATTTTACATAAAAGGTTAATTAATTATTCAATTTCTTAACAAGCATAGCATTTAAAGATATTAATATTAAAATTTTTATTAAAATATCTTAATAAAAGATGCTCGTCATAAAAAATGAACTATATTTACATTGAGAATTATACAATTCAATGCTTCCAAGTTTTTATTTTTGTACCAAAAACAATTTCAAACTATCCAAAAATCAAAATATTATTATTTTACTTTATCTAGAAGTCTAACAATGTGTAAGACTAACATAATAATATAATCGATATCTCTATAAATTATCATCAAATATTTGTGTGTAAAATTTCCAAAATTCAAATCAATTTATTTAAAATAGTTAATTATAAAGAAAAATGTAATGAATAAATTTAAGTTTAAAAATTCTATTTTAAAAAATAATTTGGGAAAATCAACATACATACATTTGCTTTATCTTTATTTATAAATTTAATTAAAAAACAAAACACTCAAAATATTTATTAAATGATCTTTCAAATTATTAATTTTAAAACAACAGAGTGTAGGGCTTTCTTTTCAATTGCATCCCAGACAGAAAGATATATCACACACACACACATTATAGATTGCACCCCCCCCCCCCCATTTATCTATATTTATTTGATGGAAATAATTACGTGCCTCTTTACAGATGTTGGTGTATCATCGCATGGGCTGGTTCCAACACTGGTGGAAATAGTAGACGGACTGGTCAGGTCACTTGCATATTTGGATTCTTGCGACAGTTTGAGCTGCTGCACCTGAGCTTTCAAATCACGGAGTTGTGCACTCTGCTGCATGAGAAGATTGTAGATCTCAACTGGAACATTCTCCCACTGGATTTTCGACATCTGGGTTTCAGTATCTTGACCAGAGTCAGGACTGTCACTCAAGCCACTATCTCTGCTAGCACGGCAGATGTTTATATCTTCAGGGGATCCTTCTGATGCCCTCTTATCTACGCTATCTCCCAAGTTTATTCTGCATGCATTTGGGGTATTTTCTGTGCTGTAAATAAGAGCGGATTCAGTGGATGTGCCTTGTGCTTGAGAAGTTGCACAAAATGGTGGTCTGTAATAATAAGTGTTGTCCATTTGAGGTCTGTCAGAATTATTTGGGTTTTGATTTTGTATGTGGTAGCCATTTGGTTGAGGTTGGAAGCTTGCATGAGGGGGAGTTGTGTTTGGATAAGAAGGTCTAGCAATGGAGCCAATTGGGTTCATTTGGTTTGGGCAGTATGGAAACCTAGAAACTTCAGGACGCACTGGATACCTGGCATTTGATGGCACTGGCATTACTGGCTGGGGGCCCATATGAGACTTAACAATAGGGTATCCCTCACAAGGGATAGGTGTCAAACGTGATGAGTTATTGAATACAGGATTTTGGTGATGAGATGCTGTGTTTTTATTATTGTAGGACCCCTGAGTAATGATTTGAGATGGAACAGAAGAATAAGTAGAAGGAGGATAAGGATAGCGAGAATAGGGTCCTGAGATTTGAGGAGTATGCTGATTAAGATACATATTGGGTAATAAATCATGATGGGTTGCATAAGATGCTTGTTGGGGTAAGTGACATCTAGTTGGAATAGATTCTGGGTTGCCTCTTGCCAAAGGGGGGTATGATGTCAGTTGATTGTTATAACCTTTAAACTGAGGATTGTGACTGGGTAGATACCCAGGAGGTAGGGATTGGTTACCCTGCTGTAAGTGCTGGTGGGATGTTGAGGGTGTAGTGGAAACTACAGCACTGCTCTGAATCGGAGTATAAGAACTACAATAGGCAGGAGTAACCAGAGTGGGTGGAAGGTGAAAGTTGGTGCTAGTGACGGGTGGACAGGAAACAACCGAAGATCTGGATTGGCTGAGATGATGTCCATTGTCACTGAAAATTATAGACACTTCTGGAACATCAAATTTGGCTTCAGGAATCTAACAGTAAAGAAAAACAAAGATTTTAGGAAAACAAATATGCAAGAATTTCAACACTTATTCATCCCGACATTGACATTGGAATTTCTGTAAACAAAAAAAATACACAATGCCATTTGAACATTAATTTAAAAAATTTTTAATTATATTTTAAACATTTTTTTATTTCTACTTTTTTTAACACATTGGTATAACTTTCAGTAAGTTCCGATTACTTTTAAAAATCTCATCTGAAAGCTCCCAATACTGTTCATGCAATCCATCTTTTATAACAATCACAAAATCGGTCAATGTTATTTTTAAAAACTATTTACATTTAGAGAGTGGTGTAGTTTTCTAGTGGCATTGTTTGTAATATATAGAGAGAGTTTATTAGAAAGCTTTAACAATGCGTGAATATACCAGGGTTGTAAGAAAATTTCACAGAGAAATAGAAACACTTGACAAAGGGGATGATATCACCAAAATATTGTGAAATTCCGCTGTTACACCAAACCCTGTGATGGAGGACTGGAGACAAGTAAGATTTATACATATATATATATATATATATATATATATATATATATTTTTGACAATAGCAAAAATAGGAAAGTCAATTGGTCAAATTAAAGAATTATATATTCCTGAGAAATTTTAAATGGTTACTTTGTTTTTCACTTTTATTATTAAAGACAGAAATTTTTTTAAAAACTTAACGACGATTTAAAAAAAAAAAAATTTTTTTTTTTTTGTAATTTATAAAGCTTTTGTAAATTAAAAAGCTTAGAGGATGGGGGGAGAGGTTCTTAAGTCTGAGAGTATGATATCATGATGAACGAACGACATGCACTGACCCCAGGGAGGAGTTTATGATTGAGAGGATGATATCATGACAACAGAATAGAGTACAGTACCCCTTCCTCCACCTAACCCTAACCCCAGATAGGAGGTCATGACAAAGGATGATATCATGACGAACGACCCCCCCCCCCCCAAAAAAAAGAAAGTAGAGTAATTGCCTGGGAGCATGATATCATGACAACAGAATAGATAGTATACTACCTCCCTCCCCGAAAAAGGAGAAGGTAATCCTGGGAGGATGATATCGTGAGAAACGACCGTATATTATACTGCCTTCCCCCTAAAAAAATGAGGTGATGCATGGGAGGAATGTATCATGACGAATGAAAATATACTACACAATTAAATAAGCATAACCTGTTTTAATGTTAATATAATAAGGTTAGGTGGAAAAATCTTTTGCATATTATTCATTTAGATAACATTAAAAACAATGGAAAATTTTGTTGTCCACATGAAACGCTGAAATAAAAATTGGGCTGAAAAATATAATCGCCATCTATATTAACAAATAGAAATATGTTAAAAGAGTTAAAAGAACAATAAGTTCCTTTCATAATTTTCTAGTTAAAAAAACATGTTTATAAACTTGAATTATAGTGCTTCCTTAGCTATCTCAACTTGTTTGGATGGCGACTATATTTTTCTGACCTAATTTTTGATTCGCCGTTTCACACGTACGATGAAACTTGGCATAACAAAAAAAACATTAAAAACATTATGTTTTTGTTCTTTACTAAAACATGGTTTAAGTTAAAAAAAAATATATAAGTTAACGCCGAAACCTATTTCTCTCTAAATAATTTATGCGAGGAATTAATCTCAAATAAGAAAAGAAAAGCCAGCATGGCCGTTTTTTTTATTAGTTATTTATTGGGGGGGGGGGGGGGGGGGGTTATAACAGGATATATTAAGTGAAAGAAAACTTTAAATAAAGTACTTACAATTTAAACAGAAAATTCAATTTTATTGCAAATTAAGTACAAAAATTTTCAGGAACAAATGTTGAGCTCTTACAGAGGAGGTGATTCTTGGGAGGACGGTCTTATGACAACATAACCGATACTACACTACCTACCCCCATTAAAAGATATTCCAATTAAAATAGTTTTTTTTTTTTTTCATTTCATTCATTTAAAAATGCCTTGTCACAAAAACATTTTTTTATGGTTCCTTGGCCTTCTGGCTAAGATCAAAGTGTAGTATCTGTTTTGCCCATCCAGTGACATTTGACAGAAGTTTCATGTAAATTATCTCTTGAAAACGAAATTCTAAAAGTTTTTAAAACTATCCTTTTTTTTAATAAGATCTCTTTAAATAATTTCATTAATGATTAAAATAATAATAAACAATTGTGTGTACAGAAGAAAATTTGTCAATACAAATTAGAAATGTATTAGAATATTAATTTATTAAAAACATAAAAATAAATAAACATGCAAATGAGAAATATCAAGATTTGTTTGAGAGATACGGAGATTCCTATATATTTGAAAATATTCTTGTATCATTAGAATGAAATAAACCTAGTTAGTTTTGATGTTAATATAGTTAAGATAGATGGAAAAAAACTTTTGCATTTATTCATTTAGATTTAAGGCATAAATGTTTGATTGGTTTTTGTTGATACATTCTAAAAGTGCACAAAAATATTTTGACATATCATATGAAAATAATTGTTTTTAAACACTACAGAAATAAGTTATTTAATATGATCATTTTTGTAATTGTCCATGTTACAGTTTGTTTAATATCTAATAATTTATAGAACATACATACAAGAACAGCAGCAGTGCTTCGTTCAACAAAGCCTTCATCATATCTTTCATGTTGCGGTAAAGGTGGCCAATTAACCACATAAAAATAAATAGGAGATACGTAATAATAGTGAATAAGAGAAAGTAAAATACTTTGATAATAATAGATTTATTCGATCAAGGAAATCAGTTACATACAGTTGCACTCTCTGTCCGACAGATAATTTACAAGAAAGATGCAACCATTCTTTTATGGTCCGTAGGGGAGGGAGATAATCTTATGCAAGAATATTATAGCACTATTCCAGGGGTTGTGAGTACATTGTTAAAGGAAAACAAGGGAAAAAAAGATTCTGCAAATTCTTGAAGAATCCTCTTCATATATTCCTTCTTCTCTTTACCAGAACAAAATGGAATATAATCGGCTATTTTTAGCTAATGTTATTATTATTTTATAACTTATTATAATTATAATTATTCATCTCATTAATACATCATTATTGTTGGCTTCAGGATTAACAAAACATCAAGATGAAATTAAAAAATAAATTGCTTTTTTTGAAAAATAATTTTTTAAATCTTAAAGATTTCCATATATCTTTTTTCTATGCACAGACACACGTATAACGAAAGACCCCACACGATCGTGGCTTTGCGGCATCAAATGTAAACAGTACCCCAGTCTCTTCGACACCGTGGGCATCGTTGTCGGCCACTCACGCACAGGTGTTTGATATCCTGGTCGCGGTGCCAATTATAACGAAGTGTATAGTCGTTCTCTACAAGAGATCTTGCCAGACTGTGAACACTCTTTTGGCCGATGATCGTCATAGTGGCAAATACAAAAAAAGATGTCGGTCAAATTTCCTCTAGGTCGGAATGATGATGATGATGATAATGATAGAGATGGCTTTGTCAATCTCGTCTCTGTGAAGGCAAGGTTATTCAAGCAGAACAAATCAACGAGAATTCAAACTCAGCGATTTCTTTTTGTATCAAATAATTATTAACAAATTAAAGGAAAGAATTGCTTTAACATTAGCTCAATATCTACTGTATCGTAAAAACTGTCTTGTCCAGGCTGACTCTCTGTGTGTGTGTACGTATCCCTTTACAACGATTATTTTCACAAGTTGGGCTAATTAAGTCATTACTCTATGTTTAGAAAACGGTGGCCGAGCCCGGGCTACAACTCCCACGGGATCCGAGAATCGCGACCCGCTCGGGTCGAAATCTCAACTCGTTCTAAAAGCAAAAGTCCTTTCTCTTCCCAAAAAGGCATATTGTCACACCTTTTCTTTTTCCAACCCACTTCTCTAATCCTTCTTCCTCTCTCAGAAGTGGGTGGTGTTGGGTATACTGACTTACTCTCTCTCTCTCTCTCTCTCGGAGGCTAGGGAGGGGCACGTCTTTTCACTGATCTAGATAATTTGAATTTCTCTTTTAGACTTTATCTCTATATAAAAAACAATTATTCCGTCTCTCGCTGGGGAGGAGGCTCCTGCCCTAATTAATGGTGACAGCTTTTAGATGACTGTTTCCTACCATCAACTTGACCACCCAACTAGTACCGATATGTCGGACTGTATGTTTTTCGTTGGTGATAAGAAGATTTTGTCCAAACCTTGGGCAGCTGTTTAAACTCGGCCTGTGTAGGATTTAAATGCAATTGACAATCTCACATGGCTTTCCAAGCCAGCCCGGCGCCACTTCCAGAGGATCGCCCAGCGCTGATAATATGTACTAGTTCTTAGATCTCCATAGGGCCTAGCATCATCACTAAGATGCATACTAGTGCACCCTAAGGTGCCCGACCTCCGTCGGTCATAATTGTTCTGTCATACACGCACACATATATATTATATATATATATATATATATATGTATGTGTGAGAAAGGAAGGATGAAAGTAATCTGACATAATGGGAAATGAAAAAGGAAAAACCTTTTGTCAGTGTTGACCCTGACATTATTATTTCAAAAGGAATATTATTATTACAGATTGATGTAGAAAACACCATGGAATTTGCATGGAGTCACGCTAATATCTATCAAACATAAAATTGAGTCGGTTGAACTTTCAATTTTAGACTTAAATAACAATACATCTGACCAATCGATACTTGATTCGTACTAGTCTTTTTGTACCCCAACCCTCTGCACATGTTGGACGATGTGATGACGTCACCGGTCTGACCGTCCCCGAGATCAATCGGTTACTGGGCGTTGATCTGTTAAACTTGTTGTCTGGATGAAGGCCGCCGATGTCGAGGGTTCTCGTTTAGTTACTAACACACTTCCTACATCATGACTGTTTATAACAGCGAGCAATCATAGGGCGGACAGTAATCGGTTATCTCTGCAGAAGGAAGGGACATTCAAGCAGAACAAAAAGAAAAAAAATGAATAATGACATTCAACTCGGTCTGGGTTCAACAAAAAAAATTACAATATCAATTTACACTTGGTTGGATACAAAATAAGTCCGTTCAGTACTCATAAAGTTCACTGTGTGTTTTCTCTGGAAGAAAGGTAAAAACAAAAATAGAAAGAGTCTAAATTACACTTTCTTGTTCGACAAAACGATTCCTTACTATTTCTGTGTGAGCGACAGTCGTGGCTGTCAATTGACCGTGAAAAGAATTTGTGCTTGTGCATATCAACCCTGACATTGAAATATTTAAAGAATGTATAAACTTTATTATGTACTTACGTGTTAACTGAAAATAAGATTGTGCAGAAAAAAATTACGCAAATTCATCCAGTAGTTATTAAATTATAAGAAAAAGAAAAAAATGATTTTACGTACATTTTGACATTTTTGTAAACAATGGAGACCCCAAACCCCGAAATCGTGCAAATATGAGTTATCGTCCTTGACCACTGGAAAATCTAAGATACAAAATGGTGGAAATATCTACCGAGTGATAAAATCGTTTTTTATTTATCATTAAATAAATACTGGATGAATTTGCATAATTTTTGGTGTACAGTCTTTTTTTCATCTACCATGTAAGTACATAACAAAGTTTATACATTTCTTTAGCTATTTTATTTTTAAGAGCGGTCTAACATGTCAGGGTTGATATGCACAAGCACCAGAATTTCTTTAAGTCGGGCAGGCATGCATTCCTTTTTTACGACGAGCAAGGCAATGGTCGGGGAGCAGAGTCTTTTTCGTGTGTGCCTGTTCACGGTTCTGTCCGGCTCTCTGTGTCTCGTGGATGAAAACCCTCTTTTATTGAAACACTCGTGCCTGATATCTCTGTCTCTCGTCCCCTCCTTTCTCTCTCTCACTCTAGCTTGCCCATGACACGTTAAGACACTTTTAGTTCTCTTTGTCTGGTCACAACTAATTAAATCCTTCTAACTGTTTATCGGAGAGGGTTTGTTTTTAGACTTATCATTGAAAAATGATAAATTAAAACAAAACGACAAAAAATTCATTTGTTGTTCTCGAACAGCTGGCAATCTCCCTGGACTACGTAATTAAGCATGAAAGGTTACAAGGTTTTCATAGACTCATAGGCACCTTGTCTTGTTGCACTGATAATTCCATTTTTAAGCAAAATCCACACTAGTTTCATACCCTCGCTCCATTTCGTAGGGCTTTCTCTCAGTATAGCATTTTCACTAAATGCAAATTAGTACACTGTCGGAGTCTTCCTGACTCTCATGGGGCCGGCGGATACTTGTCACATTTTTTTGACTATGTTATTAGCACGAATATTGCTTCAGTTTCAGTTTGGTTTGCTTTAGTTTCTTTCTGATAATACTTATGCCGGTTAGGAACATTGATACAACAGTGACACTTTCCCTTACTCACTTAAACAGCTTAAGCCCTTGATAAATTTTTTTTTTTTTTTTGCTATTTCGACCATTATATTATAATTATTCAACTATTTATTTACTGTGTTTCATGATAGTCGAAACCAAACTTTTAGGAAAAGCAACTAAATGAAATGGTCTTCCCCTTACTTGATATACGCAGTTGATTACAATTACGTTTGCTAGGAATGTCAGCGGCAATAGTAAAAAAAATGCATCCACAACAGACCTTATGTTTAGCTTTGCTTGGAAACAACCTATTAAATATAATTAAAGATTTAGAGTTCCATAATCAACACAATATTATCAAAAACTCTAACAAAATCTTTGTGAAGTGAGTGTGTGAGTGGGGGGTTTAATAAATTCAAGGACCGATTAGTTGGAAGTTGGAATTGGCACTGTTTAACTATAAAAACGATGCTATAATGTAAATCTATGCATTTAGCTTGATGGTTTCCCTCAGAAATGAAAGAAAGGTTTCTATGTAGCTTACTTGCCATAAGTATATTTTAATACTACTACTACTTCTACTGTGTGTGCGTTTGTATTAGGGCTCAAAACCGGTTTTCATGTGATGATCACTAAAACCGAAACTGATTTGCCAAAAGCGATTTTAATGTTTGTAGTTTCTGCTTTCTGTAAAACATATCTCTATTGTTTTCCTTTGAAAAAATATATTTGTAGTCAGCCTTTGGCTAGCTGAGTGCTGTCGGTTTTATTGAAACAGATCACAACATATCAATTACTTTCTTAGTTTATTTTCGGCAGCCTCGTAACTCTTGCTTACCTTATTTTGCCCTTTAGTCCTCACATTCCATGAGCGATGTTTCTAACAAAAGGGGAAGAATTCCTGTTTTCTGTGTCAGAATCTATCCATTTAACACTTATCATTGGCTAGTTTTTGACCTTGAAGTAGTATTTTTTTTAGCTCCATACATCAAGTGGCTTTATGCCTCGTCTTAAGCGATTTCCATAAAAAAAAAATGTCCCATCTTAGTTGCACACAAAAATAACTTTTTCTGTTAGGGTGATTGGTGCTTTATATATAAAATGTCGTAGCCTACAAGAGTGTAAAAATTTAAATAACATAGACTCGATTGCTCTATGTTGAAAATGGTGAACAAATGAAAATAATCTTAAATTAATTCTTTTAACAATAAATTTTATAATTACTCTTTCATTGCATCTTTAATTTCATATTATTTGTGTACTTTTTTTTAACATGGAATGCGCGAGGATATAAATATTTACAATCATGGGTTAAAGTTTTACACTCTTGTACACTCGCTGTTAAAAACAGGGCACAAATGAAAAATCTTTTTAAACTCCTAACTTCAAAATGTTAGGACCTGTTTCATTGGGAGAGCGTTTTACTATAAGATTGAATGACGCAATGACTTTATATATAAAATTTCAAATGAATTTACCTACATTTATAATATTTAAGTAACTTTAAAAAATAAATAGGCTAATATTTATTTCATAAAAATATTAATGTTTATCTGGAATTTGACATGGTAGATCCATGTATAGACTTCAGTTTATTAATTTCATAAACAGCTTGAAGAAGCGACAAGTGCAAGAAACAAGCTGTCCCTGATGAGTTAGGGGAGATAGTTTTCTTTCGCTATCTCGGAGACATATTTTCAGCTTCTGGGGCCGGTGAACTGGCCACCAAAACACAAGTCATGTTTATAGCTCTTATGTTCACAGTGCAATGCTCCATGCAAGTGAAACCTGGCTTTTTGCCAAAGTTGATCCACAACGATTGTAACGCAACAACAGAGCAATGATTAGACAAATTTGTAATGTGAAGCCAGAAGATATGGCAGCTGTACGGTCGCATGATCTGCTGAAACAGCTAGGCCTCATGGACACTGATGTCATTAATAAAAGTTTTAGGCTTTGTTGGTATGGATACATGGAATGCTAGAATGGTGCCATCAAGATATCTTGAAATTTGGAAGTCTCCAATAGACGAGGAAGAGGCCAACCTCAGTTGCCTTGAAAGGAATTGCTGCAGAGAGATTGCATAGCGTGGAAGCTCTCTGCGGTTGATCCACATGATAACGTTTCTTGGAGGTGTAGAGAGATCTGCTATGTGTGAAGATAGCCAGCTATTGTGACAGAGGTGCACCAGTGTGGATGATGTCCCTGAACCTGCAGATTAATAAAAAAGACATGATGATGATGCTGCTGCTGCTTAGGTCAGACGGAAAATGTCTCCATTCTAACACTCTTCCTATTTGAAATAAATATTTTCTGAAAGAAACTGAAGTTATTATGTTATTATTTGACATCTGGGAAACACCAGGTAAAGCTGATAGTGATTCATCTGTCAGTAAAATAAACAGATTTTGTCTTTAACATTTCAGTTTTCATTATGGTCTCTGTTCTAAGCTCGTGACATCTCGAACCTTTGTTAAGCATTATACAGATTTACTAGGAATGTTATCTATTATTTATTGAAACACTTAAATCAACACCATCTATTAATAAAAAATGCAATCAGGTCTGTGTCAGACCAGATTCCATTTTAATTGAAGGGTTGTTTCCTGTAGTGTCTACAGGAAACAACCCTTCAATTAAAATGGAAGCTACAAATTAGAGTCTTGAATGGTAAAGAAGAGAGAAAAAGATTCACCTTCGATTGATGAGGTGTAGGGATACTGCGTGGCATCATCTCATCCGAGCTGGAAACAGGTTCAAGTTTACTATTGAACAAAAAAAATTGAAAAATTTAATACATATATATATATATATATATATATATATGACTTTAGTGATATCAAGTTGAAGTTTGATATTGGGTTCAATGTTTACAGAATTCTTTATTTAGTATCAAATTATATCTCTTCTCTCTTTATATAAAGTTAAGTATGTGTATATAGTTATATTTATGTACAGGGTAATGTTCTAAACTAATGAACGGATCATTAGGAATTTTGGAACATGATGAGTAACATGGGCACATTATTGTTTTTTTAACATTTAGTGGGTGCATATATATATATATATATATATATATATATATATATGAGTATACATTTTTTCCAAATTAACATTTTTTTTTTATGAATCGATCATTATGAATTTTGGAATATATATTCTTGGCAATCCAGTGAGTAACATGGGAACATTATTTTTTTTGTAAAATTTACCATTTATGGGGTGCGCCCAGCTAAACTTGTACCCGCCTCCAAAAAACTTAAATTTAATAGAAAAAAAAATTTTGAATTATATTAAGTAATACATCTTTCAAAGGATCGGTGCACATGCGTAAGCATTGACAATATGTATGTTAATATTTTATGATTTTGTTGTAATAGAATAGCCTACACCCTCTTTTTCCTATATGGACTTACTCTATATAGAGATTGATAAATGATTTGCTTTTGACATTAGTAATACCTTACTAATATCTGTCTACCCTTGATGGTAATAAACTTTTTATTTTTTCCTTAAAACTAATGCGTCGGTTATTCTTTCCATTCAGTAACAACCTTGTCTATTGTACTCCTTAGTTAAATCTGTTTCAGTTCTCTTGTATCCTTGATAAGGATACAACAGAACTGAAACAGATTTAACTAAATATCTCCCAGTAGCAGTTCTAGTCGATTAAACAAATGTCTTCATACACTAAGAATACATATGTAAGTAATAATAAAACATGTCCTACCCTGGTGCTTTGCTCATTCGACTTGCAGCGCCATCTATCTTGTCTTTTTTTATACCATATTTTAGTAGATTGAGTTCAATCGTCACCAAATCCTGTTGGTAACCCTAGAAATAAAATTTAAAAATGACATTATCATTGTTAAACCGAAAGGAACAAGAATAATAAAATAATGTGATCACTTCTCACATAACATTTCTCACCTCTTATTGACTCGCACATTATTTTTATATTTACTTTTAATCGATTATTTATTGAAATCTAAAATGCAATAGTGTGAAATAAAACAAAACTTTAAAAATTCTACTTTAAAATAATTTAATTACAAAATTAAATTCACCACAATATTATTCGTAAACAAGTCACTCATTTACTTAAATTGTCTTAATATTTAAAAAGAAAGAAAAAAAAAAGAAAAAAATTAATTACCCTATGACCCTTCAAAATTTAAAGAAATTTGGAAGCATTTAAACTGTCGAATAGAAAGTCATTTCTGGTTTTTAAATCCTTTTAAAGTTTTGGAAGCTATTTACATCCAATAATTTTATAAATACTGATTTAAACAACAGTACCTTAAGAAAATTAGTTATAGTTTTATAACAATTTTGGTTCAATTTTAAAATTTTATTTTTATAAAAAAATAATTTGGTAAAAAAATAAATGGCATTGTGAAAAAGAAACAAACTCCCAGGCAACACTGGGTAGGTACAGCTAGTATGTTTTTATATTTACTAATGAGTCACCACTTATCAAGGCTAAAAGTCACTCTAGAATAAGGATTAATGAGATGGATAGATTGTCAATTGAATGATAATGAATATTATGAGAGGATTGAAAATAATTAATAAGATTTGATGACATATGAGAACAGTTTATGACACGTGTTTATTGACATAATACTGATTTTTATGGCCAGGCAGGAAAATAGGCATTTTTTGAATTGCAGCAATGGTAAATAAATCTGGGTAATTCGGACTACTAACTGTCAATCTTTTAATACTTAAGGATTTGGTAAAAAAAATTAAAAGCCCGAAATGAGTTTCCATTCGATAGCTTAAATGCTTCCAAATTTCTTTAAATTTCAAAGGGTCACAAAATAATTACATTTCTTTATAATTAAATAAAAAACTTTTTTTTTCAACTATTAACAAAATTTAACTAAAATGAGTGACTTGTTTACGAATAAACCGAAATGCATTTTGGTAGATTTAATTTTATAATTAAATTATTTCTAAGTAGAATTTTTAAAATTTCGCTATATTTCGCACTTGCATTTCAATAAATAGTGTGTAAGTCACGTAGAGGTGAGAAACACACAGACACAAGAAGTGGTCACATAATTTTTTATATAAGATAATTTCCAAATATATTTTTAATTTAAAAATTCTTATCAGCATCAAATAATGATGTAAAATCTGGACTTTTCCATTCATTCTTGAAAATGACTAGAGCCGGTTGAAAACTCAAACTCCATAATATGAATTTCAAATAATTTTTATACATCTTTTTATTGAGAAAAACTTATTAAAAAATGGAAGTCGCTTTTCTTTCAAATCCGTTAAAACTATTCATTGTACCTGTTCCATCCTCCAATTTATAAATTCTGAAACATTATACAGCCACTTTATAAGTTTTAGTAAAGAAATGCATACAGGTTGTTGTTTTGTCTTATTTAAAAATAAGACAAAACAACCCCCAAAACTGAGGAAAAAAAAAAAAAAAAAAAAAACCGTATCAAAAAGAGCAAAAATGGTAAAATACTCACCAAGTGAACAGGCTTAAAGCCACTGTAGATTTCCATTTGGTTAAGTTTTATATCTGCACTTAAAGGGCAGCACTCAAAGAACTCGGGTTTTGTTTGCTGTCGACTGTAAAGTACTAACATAAAAGGACTGGGAGGCAAACACACCCTGAAACGATGGACAGGAAGAAATATTACAAATACTTACAAGAACATAATAGATAGGGAATATCAAAAGCACTTAAAATTCTAACACACAAAACAAATATATATATATATATATATATATATTAAATAAAAACAATTACATAAAAATACATTAAATATTTAGGTGATAAAAATCGTACATATTTCTAGGCAGGGCGTCGTAGTCCAATGGTAAGACACTGGACTATAGACATCAATATCCAAGGTTCGATCCTTGTCCAAGTTAGCCATGCTGATAATGGCTGTGAGCCAGAAACATGTGTCCATGTACGTATAAAATTAATAAAAATATATATATATTAAAGAAAAATATGTCCTATAAAGTTATGGGCGACTAATAATGCAATTTTCTGCATCTTAATCACTTATGAAGTGAAAGAATCGAAATAATAGTAAGCAAAAAACAACAAACGCTGCAATCACCAATAAAAACAATTACATAAAAATACATATATACATATATATATATATATATATATTATACACACACACACATTTTATTTCAAATATTATAAAATAATTATTTTATAGAAATTCCTAATACGATAAAGATAGGCTCAATATTGGGGATAGAGCATTATTAAGTGAAAATAAACAAATTTAGCGCGAGGTTTAATCCTTTTAACACGGTATCCAGCTCTGCCATGTTTATATGATGGATATCCTTTGTTGGTCGCAACCAGTATGCATCCTCATTGATGGCTCAATCAACGATAAGAACACCACCCATAACTAACGAGCTTGCATCCACCCACACATCCAGTTTCTTCATGCCCACGCATCACTTTCTATGGACGGGATCTGATTGCTGTATTTGGGAAAGTGTGTCTGCTATAATACACTCCAAGAGCTTTTATCACTCTCATATGAAATTTAAGAGTGAGTCCAGGATGAAAAGTGGTAATTGATGGTTTTGACTAAATATCCAGGGAACTAACAGTATTTATACCTCCCAAAACCCAACCACTGGTCCACATCATGGGAGGTGACAACAGAGCTAAGAAGTGAAAGTGGTGTCTATCCTGAAATAGAATGTGACATTGAACATATTCTGAATTATTTTTGTCTAAACCCTTCATCTGGCAATATGTCTCCACCCAGACAATATCAGGTGAATACAGCAAGTGATTATTAGTTAATTAATTTCAGAATTGAGACTCATCTTAAATTTTTTCAGCATTGGTTTAAAAAGGGTTTGTTTCTGTGTTTTTCAATTGCTAATGTTACGATTTTGTTTTAATCTTTTCTGACATTGATCCCTGAATTTTGTTTAATCCGATCTACTATTTTGAATTTTGTTTGTTGTGCTGATGCTAAACGAGAGAATGTATATATTTGTGTCACAAGTTTAATCATTTCTTTAGCTCTACCTACCCGGTATTGCCTGGAAGTCTTTTTACTTTCATTTTTTGTTTTGATTTTTTTAATTTATTTATTTTTTGAAATAGGATTTTGAAAGTTAAATTTATAATTATTACAATATCATTTGGTCACTAAATTATTAATTGAACCAAATTGTTATAAAATTATAATTTGGTTATGGTAATATTTTAATCTCTACAAAATTATTGGATGTAAATAGCTTCCAAAACTTTTAATCTTTCAACACTGTTGCATTTTACATTTCGATAAATAATCAATTAATAGTAAATAGATAAAAATAATGTTTAAGCATTATTTTTATCTATTTATTATTAATCGATATTATCGTCAGCGGAGAAACACACACACATGAGAAGTTGTCATACAATTTTATTAATATAGAGATTATCCTTTACATATCAATTACATTTTTGTTTTTTTCATACTGATATTGTTTAGGATCTTCCCTTGTACAGAAGACACATTTAAAATTGACAGAAATTTTAAAATTGGTGGTGGGATAGCAAAAACTTTGACATTTTTAGTTGCATTATTCACAATGGTCTTTTCATTTTCGTGGTTGTTATCACACCATTTCAATTATTTTATCCTCGGGCTTTCTACAGGTGACGTGTTTTGAACTCAGGAACCGTGATAGAATTTTTAAACCAACCCTTTACTCTGGGAATATACTTTTCGCATTCTATTCTTCAGACCTTGTAACATTAACTTGTTACATCGTCTCACTGCCTTTACTCAAGATTGAACTCAAAACCTCAAGATAACCTGTACAATGTAACAAACGTTATCGTCATCTCGGCCATGTGGGTCTTGGGCAACAAACAAAAGGAAGAAATCTGAAAATTCCTGATTCAAAAAATATATAGAAATATTCTTCTTCATAGTATTTTATTGTTTCTTTCATTTCAATTAGTCGAGTGTTATTTTGCTTTATAATACATTTTTGATCATAAATGTTAATAGAAAAATAAACAGATAATAATTATATCAATTCTAAGACAATGAAGCTTGGAAATGTATTTGTATACTTTTCTGTATCTCCAGAATATATTTTTTTGTGTTCATACTATTAGTGACTATTTTTATGAACCATGCCCCGACTCGCAATGAATAACCAAATTCACCTTCTTATTCCAGCATTACGCAAGCTATTAAAAGAAAATGTTATAAAATGTTTCTGCTTACCGTTGTTGCAAATTACCATTAGAAAGGTATCGAATACAGCCTGCCCAAACGATGGGATGACACACAGATTGTACGCCACTCACCCAACTGAAAAAATAAAAAAATATAAAGGACAAAAGAAAGAAAAACGGTGGAAATAAAAAAAATAAATAAAAGTAAGAATCATGAAAAAAAAAACATGAAAAAGAAACAAAGTAAAAGATAGAAAGTGAAGAATATGAAGTAGTCAGAATTATTATGAGCAAAGAAGAAAAACTTCTCAAGTTAGAAAAGAAGAATCCAAAAAGATTCAGGAAAAACAGATTGAATTATTTAAATCCCGTTTCATTCTGTCTCATAAACCTTTCCACTCCGATATATTTATTTTCTTTTTCTATATTCTTTGTTAGGCAAATAAAGCTTTAAATAAAGTCACTCGCCTCATGTTTTTATTATAATTTGTCTAACCTCAAATTATTTTTGGAAAAAAAAAAAAATTACTGTTAACATAGAAAGACTGCTGAAATCTCATTTTTCTCTATTGAACTTGCCAGTAGCACTGCTGGCAAAGAATGGAAACACTGGAAAAAGACATTTCTACCAGACAAGTGCGTAGACGATTCAACAAAATTGAAGTTATTGATTAATTATTGAGACCCTTTGGTACACAAGTACCTCGCAGATATTACTACCATGTATGGATTACTGTTGCCATATTTGAGGGTTTTTGATAAGGTGCAAAAAACTATCTGTAATCTGATTGACCCCACTCTTTCTTCTCAGCACCCTCTCTTTCTCACAGATGTGATGTTGCTAGTCTCAGCCTTTTCTATAAACACTATTATGGCATGTGTTCTTCAGAATTATCTGATCTATTCCCTGCTTCCTTTATTCCAGCTCATTTAACTTGTTGGTCTAGTGGTCTCCATCAATTTGCTGTTTTGATACCTCATTGAAATACAGCTTACTATTCCAACAGCTTCTTTCCAAGAACCGTAGACTTGTGGAACTCTCTTCCTGCTGACTGTTTTCCTCCTACCTATAGGCTTAGTCTTGAAACGACCAAGGCTAATAGGCATCTATCTTTGCGATAATCATCTTTCGTTCTTATTAGCTCCTAACAATAAGTGGCTTCATGCCTTGTCTCGAGCGATTTCCATAAAAAGAGACTTTAAAAAACTTATGAAGAAGCTAAAGAGCAAAGTTTTAGCCTACCATGAAGACTGACAAGTCTGAATCAGTATTTACAGGATCTCCATCATCATCATCATCATCATCATCATCATCATATTTGATTTAACATTTGTTTGACATGCTGATCTTCCCCTGTCAACTGACCTTGCTACCTCAATTGTTCTACATCTAATCCAAACACTCTCATCCATTCTTTTAATGTGACCAAACCAATGAAGTCTCCTGTTCTGTACACATCTCCTTATACTGTCTGGATATAATCTTACTCTGAGGTCATCAGATCTAAGCTTGTCTTTAAGACTCAAATGACACAGCCATCATATCATTCTCTCTATGCAACATATGTCTTCAACTAGCCACGTTTCACTTGAATACATCATCATACTGCGCACATATGCCTGATAAACTCTTCTCTTGGTCGACAGCAGTAATGTTTTGCTGGTTAGTAATGGCAGAAGTTTCCTGAACTTACTCTGTCCATTCCTAACTCTTGCTACCACACCAGGTACCAGCTCCTCCCTGTGCTTGCTCCAATTATATCACCAAGGTAACAAACTTCTGGATAACTTCAATAGCTTTGCCATCCAAATTCTCATCCGTCTCCATTGTCTTATACTTCTTGCACAGAAACTGGTTATTATTATCTCAACCTACCTCTAATTTCACTGAACTTCTCTACTTTCTACCCAATGCCTACAAGTATCAGAGAAGATTTAGCAGCTGTTAACTCCCTTTCCACAAACTGAGCAAGTGAACTTTTCTCTTTCTGGAAGCTTTCCAACACTACAACCACTGCTCATCACTTAGGCCTTGGTACTAAGTAGACCTTCCATAGTTTCACAGGCAAGCATTAAATCATCAGCATGAAGCTTCTCTTCTGGACAACCCATATAAAACTCCCTGGATAAAATTTCTAAGCCACAAATGAAAATGAACAAGTTCAGTAAAGATCCCTGATGTACTTCCACTTTAACATTAAATGTACTGTTAATTCTAACATGACTTTGAACACTTTTGTGCATTGTTTGAACAATCTTCACCAACCGCTTGCATCTAATTTATACAAATCTCACCAGGCAACAACTCTTGGCACTGTCAAAAGCTTTCTCAAAATCTCCAAAAGCAAAATACAGGTTCTTACCAAAATACTTCTCTGGCATAAAACCAAATTGCATTTCATCTATGCTTATCTGACTTCTTATTTGCTGCTCAATTATTCTCTCAACCACTTTCAGGACTTGATCCATTAACTTAAAGCTTCTGTAATTACCTCTATCCAGAGCTCCTCAGTTACAATTTTTCAGAAAAAAACCCTTATTTTATGATCTGTTTTGCCAAGTCTGATCATCTCAATGCTGGTTTCACCATTTCTGCAAAAACACCTGATGATTCTGCAGTCTTATCCATCGTCATCTTATACTTCCTGTACCATTTCTTTCTCAATTCTCATGGCTGGACCAGATATTGCTTCTGCAACTAAACTTTTCTCAGTATTCAACAATTTCTCAAAAGCATTTTCAAGCTGTAATAGACGTGAAGGTCTCGCAAAAGAACATGTGTTTTGTGCCATTCATTGGGGAAAACGGAAAATACTTTCCTGAAGCTCAGTGCAAATAATTTGTTTTGCACAAACAGTGATATGCAAACATCCCAGGCAGCAAAGAGTTATTTGAATGAGTAATTTTTAAGTTCAATAAAAAAAATAATAATTAACTATTTGGCATTAAGTTTCTGAACTTGATGCTGCTAAGATTGGAGATTGAAAGTTTTTTAGCGATGTATGTGTGTTCGAGTCCCGGGTAAAACGTTGTTCTTGCTATTTGTGTCAAGTACCAGTTGGAAGAGGTTGCTTTATTCAGTCAAGATTTCTTCTCTCAATATTCCAACAAAACTACAAAAGAACTTTGGCTTTTTATGGGTCCTGTTTGTGGTCCTCATGTCACTTAACCGTTTTCCATCTTTTCAGATTTTTATTTGTTTCACTCAACCAAATCTAAATGTATTAATGTCTAATACCTTTTTCACATTTTTGGTAATCTAAATGAATGCAAAAAAATTTTCATTTATCCTAACAATATTCATATCAAAATACGTTAAGCTTATTTAATTCGATTATACATTTAAATATATTCAAACACATTAGAACATTGCCAAAACACACTCATCCAGATGCTTCATTTGAATAATAATTTTATAAACACTAATAAATTAATATTCTGCACAATTAATTTCTATTTTTGTTCTCCTATTTCCTTAAATATTTGTAATACTTTTCTTCGTATTAATATTAATATTACTAGTAGTAACATTAATTATGATTTAATGAAAAACGTTTAACATTCAAAATGATTATTTTGAAATTCGAAAGATAACTTCCGTTTTTTGTTGTTGTTGACAACAGTGATGCTGATGATGATTATGAAGATAATTATTACATTTGCCATAAAAAAGAATAAAGCCCCCCCCCTTTCTCCTTTCAACTTTTTACGTTACAAAAATTAAAAAAAAAAATAGAATATTTTTAAAATATCGTCATTAAGTTAAAGTGGTTGATATGCCATAAAACAAAACCACCAATAAGGAACCATTTTAAATTACTCAGTAATATATAATTGTTTTATTTGACTAATTGATGTTGTGCATTTGGCAATTGTCAAGAATAACCAATGGAACGACAAGGTGCGCAAAAAAAAAATAGTAAACAAAAAAAATGTTACCAAAAGCAATAAAAGTTACTTTTCTACCTACCTACCTAATTTTTTTTGTGTGTTTAGAGTACTTTAAATAGTTTTTTTTTTTTTTTTAAATTAAAAACTTCAGTCAAATATATTATGTTATAGTGAAAAACAAAGATGGCTGACAGTCATTCGCCGACCGTCTACAAAGTCTGATGATTTTGTTGGTATTTTTTTTACTTTAATTAGATAGTAAAGTAATTTTAAAGCCGTTTGGGACAGTTATTTGTTTACTATTTGTTTGTTTCTTCAACCCAAAAGACGAAAATAAAACTTTGGGGATATCTGCATACACCATCTTGAAAATGAAACTGTAATGTGATCTGATTTGGACATATTTAAATGCAATAAAAATGCTTTAAAAAGAACTAGAAAACAGAAAAACAGGCATGTAGGTAGAAAATTTACTTTATTGCCTTTGGTAATGATTATTTGTATTGCCCCCCCCCCCCCCTTTTTCTGTTGGCTATTTTTGACAATTGCCCCAATTTTTTCGTTTAATCTTTTCATTATGAGGAATTCATTTTTATTCTTATACAAAATCAAATCTCAACATTGGAATATATCAACAAACACCATGACAATCATCATTTTGTTGTTTTTCTTCAACTTACCAAAATGTGAATAGAACATTGTTTCTTGTTTTTCTGTAGATAAAGCTACAGCTAGATTAATTGCTGCCCGAAAGGGCGGTTAATTTTTTCTAGTATCTATATAATAATATGCTCAGGCAATTTCATTTTTATACTATCTTATTACCCTCTACCCCTTTTTAAAAGATGGGACCACTCAATCGCCTTAGATGCAATGCAAAAATAGGAATTTAAAAAATTTAATTTTATGTCGCTGTTGTGTCAGATGTGAAACTAACTATAACATACTTTCTTAGGTTTTGAGCAAGGATGAAAGTGTAGTATCTGTTCTGTCCAAAAATGGTAAAATAATATTATTCAATAAATAGACTAGCTTCACTTTATTATATAGAAAATAAGATATAAAATAAAAAAATAAATTAACTTACATTCCTATAAGCGGCAAAGTAAATATCTTAGGATCTGAATCCACCATCAGTACCAACTTCCGAGCATGATCCATGGTTATGTATCTAAAAAAAATCATGATCCACGGTTACGTATCTAAAAGTAAGCATGACCATTGTTAGATATCTAAAATAAAAACATTATCCATGGTTATGTATCTAAAATTAAATCATTATCCATAGTTATGTATATAAAATAAATCATTATCAATGGTTATATATTTAAAATTAAAGCATGATCCATGGGTATGCATATAAAATTAAAGCATGATCCACGGTTATGCATATAAAATTAAAGCATGATCCACGGTTATGCATCTAAAATTAAAGCATGATCCACGGTTATGCATCTAAAATTAAAGCATCACCCATGGTTATGTTTATAAAATTAAAGCATCACCCATGGTTATGTATATAAAATTAAAGCATCACCCATGGTTATGCATATAAAATTAACGAATAGGCTATATTGCCGGTCCCGGCAAAATAACGATTCCTGCGTTATTTTGCCGGTTCATATATATTTAACTAAATTGTTAAACATACAGTGACGCCCGGCACAATAATGAGTCTTACGTTATTTTGCCGGCTCGTGTTTATTTAACTATAAATTACTTTTTTTTTTATTATTTAAATTATTTTTTTTGTATTATTTAAAACTTTATCAAACGAAATTTTATTTATAATTTAAAACTTTGCCTGATTGATTTTTTTTTTGTTTGTTTTTAATTAATCTTTGCCTGATTGATTTTTTGTATAATTTAAAACTTTATTAAGCGACAATATATTTTAAAATAACGATAAAATTAATTTTTACTTCCGGTTGATTCGATTAGGAGTGAACTCTTCAAAATTACGACTTATTTTATGATTTCATTGAAAGAACATTTTAAAATAGAAACTGTTTAAATCCAGTGATTTTCTGTATATTTTAACATTATCGAAGTTTTTCTTCATAAAGAAAATCAGAATTTTACATTAAAATCTTTCCTTTGTAAAGCACATTTTTAACAAGTAAATGTTACCAAAGGCAACATAAATTATTCTTCTACCTGTATAAGTTTATTTGTTTATTTGATTGTTTATTTTTATAAAAAAAAATCATTTATCAAAATAAATAATAAAATAAACAAATAAACTTATACAGGTAGGTAGAATAATAATTTATGTTGCCTTTGGTAACATTTATTTGTTGCTTATTTTTTTCTTTATATATAACTTATATATAACTTAAGGAAAATTTCAATTACTTAAATCGAGAGCAGACTTAGTAATGTTGGGAAAATTCATCAACATTAATTCTATTATGAAAAGTAAGCAGATATTTCTTTAACCGACACAACTGATGATGAAAACAAATTGTTTTTAAATATTTGCCCTTATTTATTTCATTACCTTTTCTTTCGCAAGGCCATAACAATTAGGTTTTTAAAAATAATGAACCGGCATAATAACGATCCCTTTACATTAGTAAATAATTATTGTGCCGGGCGTCACTGTATGTTTAACAATTTAGTTAAATATACATGAACCGGTAAAATAACGCAGGAATCGTTATTTTGCCGGGACCGGCAATATAGCCTCTTCCTAAAATTAAAGCATGACTCATGGTTATGCATATAAAATTAAAGCATGACCCATGGTTATGCATCTAAAATTAACGCATGACCCATGGTTATACATCTAAAATTAAAGCATGACCCATGGTTATGCATCTAAAATTAAAGCTTGACCCATGGTTATGAATCTAAAATTAAAGCATGATCCATGGTTATGCATCTAAAATTAAAGCATGACCCATGGTTATGTATCTAAAATTAAAGCATGATCCACGGTTATGCATCTAGAATTAAAGCATGATCCACGGTTATGCATCTAAAATTAAAGCATGATCCACGGTTATGTATCTAAAATTAAAGCATGATCCACGGTTATGTATCTAAAATTAAAGCATGATCCACGGTTATGTATCTAAAATTAAAGCATGATCTATGGTTATGCATCTAAAATTAAAGCATGATCTATGGTTATGTATCTAAAATTAAAGCATGATCCACGGTTATGTATCTAAAATTAAAGCATGATCCACGGTTATGTATCTAAAATTAAAGCATGATCTATGGTTATGTATCTAAAATTAAAGCATGATCCACGGTTATGTATCTAAAATTAAAGCATGATCTATGGTTATGTATCTAAAATTAAAGCATGATCCACGGTTATGTATCTAAAATTAAAGCATGATCTATGGTTATGCATCTAAAATTAAAGCATGATCTATGGTTATGTATCTAAAATTAAAGCATGATCCACGGTTATGTATCTAAAATTAAAGCATGATCCACGGTTATGTATCTAAAAATTAAAGCATGATCTATGGTTATGTATCTAAAATTAAAGCATGATCCACGGTTATGTATCTAAAATTAAAGCATGATCTATGGTTATGTATCTAAAATTAAAGCATGATCCACGGTTATGTATCTAAAATTAAAGCATGATCCACGGTTATGCATCTAGAATTAAAGCATGATCCACGGTTATGCATCTAAAATTAAAGCATGATCCACGGTTATGTATCTAAAATTAAAGCATGATCCACGGTTATGTATCTATAATTAAAGCATGATCCACGGTTATGTATCTAAAATTAAAGCATGATCCACGGTTATGTATCTAAAATTAAAGCATGATCCACGGTTATGAATCTAAAATTAAAGCATGATCCACGGTTATGCATCTAGAATTAAAGCATGATCCACGGTTATGCATCTAAAATTAAAGCATGATCCACGGTTATGTATCTAAAATTAAAGCATGATCCACGGTTATGTATCTATAATTAAAGCATGATCCACGGTTATGTATCTAAAATTAAAGCATGATCCACGGTTATGTATCTAAAATTAGACAAGTTGTATGCACATTTAACATTTATTGAAAAAGATTTACAAATTCGATGAGGAACTCCTTTTTATAAAGTTTCTATTTTTTTTTTTTTTGCATATAAGTTAGATCTTGAGCAATTCTGGGAGAAAAAAAAACACATACACACACATACAAAAACAAAACAACAAGTCATCTCATCTTGAATTTTTTGTTTATGGAAATAAGTCATTCATTGAGTGAAGCATTTATTCAATAATAGAAAATGCATGCATATAGACCAAAAGCCTGAAGAACATAAAGCCATCAAAAGTATACTCCTAAGATAGATTAAAATATTGAAGTATTTGTGAAAGAAAGTTTTATCAAATATTAGTAGCACTTAATATTCTGGCAGCTATTTAAATATGAATTCATTTTTTTATTATCACTTTTAGCTTATCTATTTTGTGACTGTCTTCGTGTGCAAAAGTCTTAATAATAAAGTAGTAGAACAATAAAGTAGATTAAAACAACTTCATTAAAATTTGATGAAGAAATATTATAGGTATACTTCATTCTGATCAAAGAGAGTAGATAGTATTGTATGGTCTGCATTTGTGCCAGACAACTTTATTGTAAGTTGAAAATGGAAATAGATTGCTGTAATCATATAATTCTGAAGCTATATTACCAGAGTACTTGGATAAATGTATTTCATTTTGATCAAAGTGGATACAATAATATTGTGGGGTCTGCACTTTTACATTATTTTATTTATAAATTGCAAATTATAGAAATACAAAAAACAGAAATTTTAATATTGGGTTCAAGGCTTGGAGCATGAGTACCCGCGTGCCGTCATTCATTCTTGAGAAATGCTGGGTGTGCCTCAATATGAAATGAATGTTGACTCATATATATATATATATATATATATATAAGCATACAAACATATACCAATTTAGACATATACATATATATGCACATATACATACACAAAACATGCACGTAAATCACACCCAATGTGTTGACAGCTAAAATAAAAAGGTGAAAAAAAATATTATTCATGTCATTACGTGCTCGAGTGATTGACTTGAAACAAAAAGTGGTAAGAATATTAAAAAGTGTGGTTTTGTCCATTATTTTAAAATAAATCATGACTAGGTTGCTACAGTCATGATTTATTTTAAAATAATCGACAAAACCACACTTTTTAATATTCTTACCACTTTTTGTTTCAAGTCAATCACTTGAGCATGTAACGACATGAATAATGTTTTTTTCCCCCCTTTTTATTTTAGCTTTCCACACATTGGGTGCGATTTTACGTGCGTGTTTTGTGTATGTATATGTGCATATATATGTATATGTCTAAATGGGTATATGTTTGTATGCTTATATATATATGTGTGTGTGTGTGTCAAATGTGAACACCTGCTCCACACCTGATCTTGTTTCTCACCCTCTCCCTCACTTCCTACACGACCCTGATCCCTTAACTCTCCCGTTCTCATCTCAAGGCTAATTTAAAAAGATTCAATAAACATGTTTTATGTCCACCCCCCCTCCCCCTTCATAATTAAAATTAATTCTAGCCACTACCAATGTTCACCCCCACTTGTATCTCATAATTTATTTTTTCATAAGCGGCCGCAAATTTTAAGCTCACACCCGCCACCACCTTGTTTCAAACATTTTGTACTTGTGTTTGTTTTTCTTCAATCATCCTGAGGATGTCTTGAAATAAAGATGAAACGTTGATGAATACATAAATAATATTTTTTGGTTTTCCTTTTTCAATTTCCATTATGTAGGAACACTTTTCCCATTCTTTATCATACACACATATACATACATACACACACATTACTGTTAGGGTATTTCTAACATATAAAATTATCCTGTGAGATTTAAAAAGTTATACCTAAATAGCATTTAAGCTTGCATGTCAAACTTTGATTTTGACTAGCAAATTTTCATTTGTTATTTTTGTACCATGTTATTCTGCATTCTAATAACATACTTCACTACACTTTATTTTTAAAATTATGTAGTCCCATCCGACTACTGGTAATATGGAAACATTTTTCAAGTATAATCAAAAAAAAAATTAAAATGAGCAAGGGGAATAACTCATATTTAATTGAAGAATATAAAAAGAATTGTTTCCCTTAAAACCAAAAAAAGTCTTGCATGGCTGTAACGTTAAGGATGAGAAAAGAGAAGGTCCTACTACATCTTACTAATAGATATTAGCGAGGGATACCTCACCATACTACCAAATTGGTGGTGGTTTGGCGTATAATTAAATGGACAATGTAAGCTACGGTTCTCGCCGAGTTTTCTAAGGGCCCGGATGAAAAATTAAATAAAGAGGAAATAAAACCAACATACATGATTATCATATTAATCACAAAGTTACGGGACGACTAGCGTGCATCACCGAAGAAAGATGACAGACAGCAAGAGGAATAGGAGACAGTAATGTAACACAGCTTACCCTGTGCGTGAATGTCCATGCAAATTGCTCCATCCCATCGGACTGGCCAGATCTTTGGAAAGAGGTGTCAACATAATAGGAACAGGATTGATAGGAACCACTTTGATTTGAGTGACTGCAGTCACAACATCAAATTCAACGCATGTTTCAAGAAGACCACCATCACTTTTTTGTACAGAACATTGGCCAAGAATGGAAAAGAAACCATTCAGTTCCACCGGCTCACTGCTGCCACAATGAAGAAAGACATTCTGAAACACAAAAACAGTTAATAATAATGCTTAATAAGGAAAATAATAGAATGAGAAATCTATTAATACTACCGGCACTATCTCGGTCACACTGTAAAGTGTTACAAACCAATAAAAAGGCTTAACTAATATAAAGATTGCAATTTGTTTCATTCTTTATCAGAACATTTTTGTAAAGTGAATAAATAACAAAATTTAAGTTGTTGGAGTCATATGTATGACATGGATAAAGGACAATAATTAGAAGTAAATATATTAAACAAGATTAAAATATAGAGGTCTATGGTAAAAGTAGAAAAAGAAGAAAGTATAATGTTTGCTGTCCTTTACAACTCTTTCTGGACTGCTTTTATGTTGTTACTATAACTACAACCAAAACCTGTCTACAGGTCTATGTAAAATAAATCTGTAGACATGTTTTTACTGGAGAATAGAAGTTGTTAACTAACTGTGCCAGAAAAATAAAAGAATTAAAAAATTTTTTAAAGTTTTGACTGTCATTCAATTTCCAACCAAATTTCGTGCAACCCACTTTCTCTCTGCAATTCAAATCTCTTCTCCCCTTCCCAGTTGTCCTCTTCATTTATATCACCTGATATCCACATATGCAAATCAGACCACCATAAACACCTGCACCCATGAAGAGAAGCCCTTTTTAAATCTACATACGACATGCAAAGCACCTCATTCTTTTTCCTGATGGTGAGTGTTCCTCTTTATTGTCACAGAAGTATACAGTCAGCTGTCTTTTTCGACTGCTTCTATATTATCACCATGTAGATGGATTATCTGTTGGGAATACCAGGTGGTCTATGTAAAATGCGGCCCTAGTGAACTTGCAAGCTGAGAACTGGTACCAATCTGCAAATCCAACGAACATAAAAGGGCCGTTTGTGCCGACTAAACACTGGCTGGCAATCACAGATCAACTTCAGAAATATATTAACGTCATTGTAGGTACCTAGCTACATTACCTGCATCTTATTTGTGAAATGTTCATGAAGACAACTAGTGTGTATCTATACATTGGGTTTCTCCATGCAAAAACAAAGCTGGAACACATCTGTGTCTATATGCATGCATGCATACAACTGCAAACGCACAAATATTGGGAGTGAATGGAGATCGTCAGATCAGACGCTGTTTAGATCAAAGAAGGAGCTAGCTCAACCATTCTTGGATGATAGCCGACACAGGTGGTACAAGTATACATAGTTGCTGTTCTTTCAGTCTTGAGAGACAATGAATATCCTCTGCAAAGGTGTCTGCGTAATGAAGCAAGGGTTGTGCAATCCACAACCGCACCTCTCCGGAACTGGCATTGCTCGAGTCCAGTGGCAAGGAAAAGTCCATGAAACAATGCCGGGATGAGCAGAGAAACACTCATGTTATTTCGGAGTTTTACTTCTAAACTAGTTGCACAATCAAGGCTTGAAAGTTATTTAATATTTAATCCATAATCGGAAGAATATATGGATTCATACCTTTCCAAGGGTTATTAGTGAAAGTGATGCAGTTGACCCAACAGAACTCGAACCTGGCACACCAAGCCCACAGTCTGCAACTGTAACCACTGTAACACCAGGCCACTTCCATATACAAGTATACATAATTATATGCTTACACATGGATCCTACCAAAGCTTGCTTTCCTGTGTACCTTGTTTGAGTGAAATCGATCCATTCACAACTATGACATCGCAGTGAGTGTGAGAAAATCATCTGTAATTGTTTTTCTTTTAATATTAAAAAAGAATGAAAGGTCTTCAACAGGAATGTTGTAATGAAATATTAATTAAAAACAAATATAAATAAATATAAATCAAACAAACCTTTACAGCTTTTGTATAATCTTCAGGTGGGAAGACACATTTTTTGGATTTTGAAATCTGAAAGTTGAATAAAAAGATATAAAATAAATATTTATGAAATAATTCATTGGTCAACACATTTTTTGGATTTTGAAATCTGAAAGTTGAATAAAAAGATATAAAATAAATATTGATAAAATAATTCATTGGTCAACACATTTTTTTCACGCTACACAAACAATTGAAAATATCTTGGATTTTGGGTTCGGTCACACATAATTAGATTTTTCTTTAAAAAAAAAAAAAAAGTAAGTGACTAAGAGATGAAGACTGAAAAATAATGTTCATAAATTGTCAGCAGATAGGCCTTTTTAAGTTATCTCAAGTGGATATCTTGGTGGTCCTTCTGGGTGGTCGAATAGAAAAAAATGAAATCTAGGATTTTCGGTTGAAAATACATATATTCCAGGAGATGGGCAGGGGAGTCAGTTAGACTTGGCTCTCTGGGCATCACACAGTCAGTTTGGTTTTATGGTGTCTGACAGGCAGTTGTATCTGTGTGCCTCTCAGTGGGACTTGTGTTTTGATTTGGTCGGGCCGAGATTTCTTATTTGCAAGTCTGTTATTCAAAGGAAGAAACGAGTACCATCATAATCTCCAACAAATAAACCTGTTACTTGTTTTAAACTGGAGTTGTGATTTTGTTTGGATGGAGAAGTCTTCTGTTGCAACACTGACTGAGACTGACGTCGGAATTGAACAACAACTTTGGACTGGCACAACAAGCTAACGATCATGGCCTGTGCAGTGAATAGACAGAGTGCACGTTCATATGTTAATGAGTGCTCTTGGTTATTATTTTATGGTCTACAAAACGAATTCTATATTTAACAAATATCTTAGAATTTCATATATACTATCTGTACAGTATCTTACTCGATTAGCTGGGTTTTCTGTGAATCAATTACTTGTTAATATTCTTTCACTGAAGCTTGTCATCATAATCGTACCTATCCAGCCAATCAGAAATATATAAATGCATCATCATTATCATATTCGGTTTAATGTCTGTTTGACATGCTGGCATGTGTTGGACGGCTTTTAGAAATTGACCTCCAAGCCAATACACCCCTGGCCAGATCACCATTCATCCCTCTTTCTCCCAAGTCCATCCCTATAACTTCCTCTCATGCTCTCCCTGCCCCCCCCCAAGTGTCCTACATCCCTCTTTCTCCCAAGTCCATCCCTATAACTTCCTCTCATGCTCTCCCTGCCCCCCCCCAAGTGTCCTACATCCAACAACCCAGGTACTCCCATCCATTCCCTCAATGTGGCCGTACTATCAAAGCCTCCTGCGCTGCACAGATCCCCCCATACCGTAAAGATCTAATCTTCCCCCAAGCTCATCAGATCCAAGCCCGTCTTGAAGACCTGCGTTACACATTCATCGCATCATTCTCACACCATCTCTCCCATTGCAACACATGTCCTCAACCCCCATCGGCCAGGCCCCACCTCCATACATCACCACACTGTACACATGCCTGACAGACTCTTCCCCTGGTCGGCAGTGGTAACGCTGGTTAGTAATGGCAAAAGTTCCCTGAACTTACTCCATCCACTCCTAATTCTAGCTCTCACACTAGCACCTGCTCCACCCTGTGCCCCAATGGTATCACTAAGGTAACAAAATTTCCAAACAACCTCAATAACTTTGCCATCCACACATTTTCTCCATACCTGAGTTCGCATTCGTCCCTATTGTCTCAAGCAAACCGGTTGTCTTCTCTTAACCTACCTGTAATTCCACTGCACTTCTTGTGCACCCAATGCTTACACGTACTACAGAAAAGTGAGTTGCACCAAACTCCCCTATCACAAACTGAGCATGGGAATTTTCCTGTTTGGAGAATTTCCAACACTACAATCACTGATCAACACTTTTGTCTTAGTGACATTCAATTTCAGGCCTTTACTTTCCATAAAATTCCTCCAAGTTTTGAACTTGATAACTAAACCTTCCATTGTTTCACAGGTAAGTACTAAGTCATCAGCATACAACATCTCTTCTGGACAACCCTTGTGGAACTCTAAGACACATATGAAAACAACGGACTCAGTACAGAGCCATGATGCATTCCCACTTTAACATTAAAGCTTTCACTAAATGTGCTGTTCATTCAAACACGACTTTGAGCATTTCTGTACATTGCTTGAACAATCTTTACTAACCAGTTGTTTGCCCCAGTTTACACAATGCCCACCAGGACAACATCTCTTGCCACTCTGTCAAAAGCTTTCTCCAAATCCACAAAAGCAAAATACAGGTTCTTCTTACTAAGGAATAATATAGCACCAGTAGTACTATGCCAAGGCATAAAACTAAATTGCATTATGCTTATCCGCTTTCTTATTTGTTGTTCAATTATTCTCTCAATCACTTTTAGAACCGGACCCATCAATTTTAAGCATCTGTAATTACCTCTTTCTAGAGATTCCCCTTTACCTTTGTAGTAGTTGACATGTGAACTGTGTAATATATTTTGGGAACAAGTTACTAGATCAGATTAAGAACAGCAATAGCATAAAAAAAGTTGAAGGTGGAATTCGAAGAATTCAGAAATAATAAAAAAATTTAAAAAAGGCATTTTGGGGAACTATCAGATGAAATCTTTAACAGAATTTAATATGTTGTATTTAACAGTGTCAAAATTGTGCAATGTTGTTATTTTGTTATTGAAGGGTTGAATATAAAAATAGTTAAAAATGGAGATTTCCAATAGGGTAGATTGATTTTACTTTTTTGAATATCAAGTGAAAAACTTGGGTATTTGTGTATAGTGAGACATCAAAACTAGATTTCTAACTTGGACCAATTTTTTTAGTTTCAATTAGTTGTAAAGATCATCTAATAAGTACACTCATTTTTTTTGCAAATAACTTCAACATTTTAAGGTATTTTCAATACAATTTTAAGCATATTTCCAGGGCTATAGTAATAATTGACACCAATTTTTAGAAGCTCGGCCCTTGTAGTTTCAAAGATATTTACATTTATGCAAAAAGGTTTCAAAAACAAGGATTGTGCTTATTTGTTATATCTGATTGATTGATTGATTGGGTTTTACGGCATATCAACTACTTGGTTATTTAATGCCGGAAAATGTTTGTTTATTTATTTATTTATTTTTTTGGTTGTTATTGGGGGAGAATTGTTCACAAGGATATGTTGAGAGTTATTTTATAGTATAAGAGTGTTTAGTTTGTTTTCATTTTAGAGTTTGTATGTGTTTATGTTTGAGAATGAGGATGAGGGACATAAGTAGGGAGAAAGTGGTTAAATTTTGTTATAGATATTGACTTCTTTTAGGTATTCAAAGATTTTATTTAGGTTTGTTGGGAGAAAAATGTTGTTTAGTTTGTTTTCTTTGTAATATTTTTGTCGGATTCGTTCCAGGTCCTCGCAGTTTGATAGTATGTGTTTTATAGTATATGGTTGCTGACAGGGTATGCAGTAAGGGGGTTCTTCCCCTTTGAGGAGATGGGAGTGGGTGATGTTGGAGTGTCCTATTCCTCTTTTCTTGTCATTTTGATGTAGGGGTTTTTCTCCTATCTGTTTTTTGATAGCGTGAAGTTTATTGTTGGGAAAGTTGTTCCAGATGTTTTGCCATTTTAGTTTTGTATAGATATTGATGGATCTCTTGAGGTCTGTGCGTGGAATTTTAAAGTTTTTATCTATAGGGTTATTGTGGGCAGTTTTTGCTATTGTGTCAGCTAGTTCATTTCCGTGGATTCCAGTGTGGCTAGGTATCCAACAGAGTGTGATTTCTTTGTTGTGTTCTATTTGGTTAAATTTTTTGAGTAGGTTTTCAATTAGGGGGTTGTTGGTCTTTTTGTTTTTTATTGCTATTATGGCAGATTGAGAGTCAGAGAATATGATGTGTTTGGAGTTTTTACTTTCCGAGATCAGGTCAAGTGCTAGGTGCATTGCATGGATTTCTGCATTGAAGATGTTTTGTTTTTTAGGAAGATGTTTTGTTTTTTTGGTTGTTTTATCGATTATGGCTGCACTAGCTGTGGTGTTGCTTTGTTTGGATCCATCTGTGTAGATATGTGTATGTTCTGGGTATTTCTCTTTGATTTTTTCAAATTTTTCCTGGAATGATAGAGGGTGAGCTGTCTTTTTGTTTAAATAGCAGAGGCTTAGGTCTATTCTTGGAGTTGCGATTTTCCAGGGGGGTGTTTTAAAAGATGCTGTTTTGTTGATTTTCATTAGCGGTATGTTGGCTTCTTTATTTATGGTTTCCATTCGTAAACCAAAGGTTTTTATTATGTTATTGTTTTGTTGGAAGAGGTTTTTGTAGTTTGGGTTGAAGGTGCTATTGTGTGCTGGGTTGGTAGGGTTAGCTTTTAATTTTGTGTAATATTTTAAGGCTAAGTTGTTGCATTGAAGTTCTGGAGGAGTTTCATTTGCTTCGATGTATAGGCTGTCTACTGGGGATGTGAAGAAAGCACCCAGTGCTATTCTTAATGCAGCGTGGTATATTGTTTTTAGTGTTTTTAAATAAGATTTTCTGGCAGATTTGTAAATAAAGTTAGCATAATCAATTTTGGAGCGGATTAGAGTTCTATATAATTTCAGAAGTGTGTTTGTGTCTGCTCCCCAGTCTGTGTGGGCCACAGCTCGCAGGAGCTGCAATGTTTGGCTGTATTTTTTTTTAACGTAGTTTATATGGGGTATGAATTTTAGTTTTCTGTCAAAAATGATTCCTAGATGTTTGTGTTGTTCTACAAACGGTATAGTTTCACCATCAATATATAAGCTGGGATCGTTATGAAGTTTGCGTTTATTGCAGAAGTAAACACATTTAGTTTTGTTTTTGGAGAATTTGAAGCCATTTTCTTTAGCTCATTTGTTGATTTTATTTATGTTATTTTGTAGTTTTCTTTCTAAGGTGTGAATGTTTTTGGAGCGGAAGCTAATTGAGCAATCATCTACATAGGGTGTCAAGGGTGTCGTTTGAGAGTTCTTTTGTGATGTTGTTTATTTTGATGTTGAAGCGGGTGGTTGAAATGATACTGCCTTGTGGTACACCCTCTTCTTGAATTTTTTGGACTGATTTGGTGGATCCTATTTGCACTTTGAAGTTTCGGTTTGTTAAGAAATTTTTGATGAATTGTGGAAGTCTGCCTCTGAGTCCGAGGTTGTGTAAATCTTTAAGTATGCCATACCTCCAGGTAGTATCATATGCCTTCTCCAGATCGAAAAAAAACTGTTGTGATACGTTGTTTTTTGATGAAGGCTTCGCTAATGTAGGTTTCTATGTTAGTAATGTGGTCTATGCAGCTTGTTTTTTCGGTATCCGCATTGGCTGTTTGTAATGAGTTTGTTTGTTTCCAGGTACCAAACTAGGCGGTTGTTAATAATTATTTCGAAGGTTTTACATAGGCAACTTGTAAGGGCTATTGGTCTGTGGTTTTCTGGGTTGGAAGTATTTTTCCCTGGTTTGGGAATGGGGATTATAGTGGCTTCTTTCCATGTTTCGGGGAATGTTTTGTTAGTCCAGATGTTGTTATATAATTTGAGTAGGAGATCTAGTGATTTGGAGGGGATATGTTTCAGGAAGCTGTAATGAACTTCATCTGGTTCTACAGCTGAGTCATGTGACTTTTCAATGGCAGATTTCAGTTCAGTTAGTGTGATTGTTTCATTGTAGGGTTCATTGTTTTCTGAGGTAAAGTTAATTTTGTATTTTTCTTGACTTTTTTTTTAATTTGAAATTGTTTGCTGTAGTTTTCGGATGAAGAGTTTTTAGAGCATGTTCAGCGAGTTGGTTGGCAATTGCTTTTTTTTCCGTAACTTTGGTATTTTGTACAAGATGTTTTGTTGGCATGGGATTGTGTTTTCCAGAGATTTTCTGGATCATTTTCCAATTAGTTTTTGGTTTAGTGGAGATGTTTATTTTTTGGATGAATTCTTGCCAGCATTTTCTTTTTGTTTCTTTGATTGTTTTGCGGGTTTTGGCGCGTTGTTGTTTGTATTTGATGCAGTTGCTAGTTGTAGGCTGTTTTTCAAATTTCCTTAAGGCTGCTTTTCGTTGTCTGATGGCCTTTTTGCACTCTGAGTTGAACCAGAGTCTGTTTATCTTACCAGGTGGGGAGTTTTTGGGGATGCATTTTGTTGCTATTGAGATGAGGGTTTGGGTGAAATCTTCCATTCTTTGTATTTTGTCTTCTGTTAGTTGTTCCGTACAAAGTTGTTGGAATGTGGTCCAATCAGCTTTGTTGACGTTCCATCTGGGTGTGTGGTCTTGGATGTTGTTGTTAGTGTTTATTATGATTGGATAATGGTCACTACCACATCTTGATGGGTGTTCCATGTGTAGTCCAACTAGCTGGTTGGGTCGCATAAGGTGAGGTCGATAGAACTAGTTGATCCATTTGATGGGTTGATATATGTCGGTTCTTTTTGGTTGAGGAGGCATAGGTCGTTTTTGTTGATCAGTTGTTCAATTTTGTTGCCTTTTGCGTTTGTTTGTTTGCATCCCCAAAGGGTGTTGTGGCTGTTAAAATCTCCTAGGAGGATTAAAAGGCTTTGTAAGTTGTTTAGTCAGGTTTTCTAGTTCATTCACGTTTATTTGATCATTTGGCGGTAAATATATTGAGCAGATCATGATGGTTTTGTGTAGAGTGACGTGTGTTGCAATTGCTTGGAGATTTGTTTTGATCAGGAAATTGCTTTATGGGATGTCGTTTTTGACAAGTATTGAGATGCCTCCATTAGCTCGGAGGCCTGCATTATGGATGTAATGATATTGTTCATAGTTTGCTGTTCTGAAATTGCTATCGTTTTGTAGGAATGTTTCTTGTAGGCAGATAATGGCTGGGTTCAAAAGTGAGATGAGTAAGAGTAGTTCGTTGTAGTTTGGTTTTATTCCTCGACAGTTCCATTGGATGATATTGTTTGCTTTTGATGGGTGCATTATTTTAACGTTATCCATCGGCGCTTTTGTTTTTTTCTGACTCCCTCTCCTCCATTCCAGAGGGGGATGCAGCCTTGTTTTTCGCCCGGCCCCATGCCTCTGACCGAGAGTTAGATGATCTTCCTCTCTCTTTTGATCCAGGTTCAGATCTGGATCTGGATCTTGTTGGTGTTTTTTGTTCAGGTATAGGTCTTGACCTTGCTTGTGATGTTTGTTTGGGTTCATCATTTATTGTTTTTGGTTTAATATTGGTTTCTTTATTTATTTCGGGAATGATATTTTCAACTTCCATCATGTCAAGAGATTGGAATCTGTTACTTGTTATCACTGTTGTTCGTTGTGATTTATGTTTAGTAGAGGATTCAGCTTCATTTGGGGGAATTTTTCCTTTTGTAGATTTCGTTAGCTCAGGGGTTGTTTGGGAGGTAACTTTGTCTATATTATTATTTTGTTGGTTCGATTTAGATTTGCTTTTAGGAATTTGTTCCTGATTTTTGTTACTTGTTTTGATTTTAGTTATTGTTTGGTCTTTGTTATTTTCTTTTTGTATTGTTATTAAAGTTTGTATTAAGTCTTTAAGTTCAGTAATTAGTTTGTATAAGTCTTGGTTATTTGTTTGGTTAGTTTGATTTGATTTTTGACTGATTTCTGCATATGTATTTGCTTTTTGATGGGATTCTACAATTTTCCTTGCCTCTGGGAAGGATATATTTTTGTTATATTTTATTTCTGTAATTTCTTTTTGTAATTTAAAGATTTTACATTTTTTTTGAGTATGCAGGATGATTTTCATGGCAATTTGAACATTTGACTTCATTTGAGCATTCTTCTTCTGTATGATTAGGTTCATTTTCACCACATTTCCCACAAACTTTGTGTCCTCTGTAGACCAAATTTTTGGCACTTGAAGCATCTCAAGGGGGCTGGTATATATTGATCTACTTTCTCAATCAAATATCCAATCTTGATATCTTTTGGTATGATAGGGGTGTCAAAAGTAAGTATATAGGTGTTGGTGGGTATGGATTGCCCGTTCTTTTTTATGATAATTCGGACATGATCTATTATTCCTTGTTTTTTAAGAGCAGTTTTGATTTCTTCAGTAGTTGCCAAGGTTAGCTCATGACTCCTTACGACACCTTTAGAAGTGTTGAGTTTATCATGCGCGTATACTTTGCATTTATAGTTATGAAAGTTTCTCATTCCCAAAAGATTTTGAGCATTTTTAAAGTTCTCTACTTCTACAAGAAGGTTTCCATTTTTCATTTTTTTTTTAATTGATTTTGGATTATTTGGTGATAGAATTTTTTTGATCAGAAAAGGAGATAATTCACTTATTGTTTTTCCCTCGAGAGTTTCTATTACTAGAAATTTGGAAAGTTTATTCTATTATTTCATTCAATTCTGTTTTTTTCTAAATTAGCTTCCCACTCGCTATCTGAGCTGGAGTAGTCGGCTATTTCAGAATAGTTTCTTTTAGTGTTTCTGGGTTTTTTTATTGTGTTATCCATGGAATATATGGGTTTTTATTCATCTCTTTTGTTCCTCACCCTCCTCGGAGACCTAAAGTGGGAGATGTTAGGGGGGAAACCCATTCGCCCTTTCATCCCAAGGGTACAAAAGAGGTATACTCAATCCTTTTTTTGTTTTTATCATCATTTACAGATTTTTCTTTGTTTTGTTTCCCAGTTTTTTCAAAACATTAGAAGAGTAACTGAAATGTGATATTACTTGAAAAAAAAATTGATTGACCCTTGCCATCGCTTTCTAACTCTTACGTGTTTACTTGTATTTAAGAAAAAGTAATGTAGTGTAACATTTCTACGTCTTGATCCTTGATGGTAAGGATGACATTTATGGGTGTAAGAGTTAGGGCTTGACATGACTAGCCGATTAATCGGATCAGGCCTCTCTGACCTCCCGTCTAGCCTAAGTAAGAGCCAAAGCAGAGTGTTGCAAGGCGAATGATCATTTGTGTTACCAGGTCATGGCTTGCTCAGCTACCAAGATCCCGTCCTAAGACGACACGGGTCGCCACCCACGGCCAACAGGTAGCCCCATTTTGGGGAGCGGGGCTGTAGTTTTTGATTTATGCTTTGCAGAACATGATTAAGTTTTGCAAAGAAAAAGGAAAAACAAAAACATTAATGTTTGGTGTGATTTGAATCAGAAAAGTCAGTAATAGACAGCCTGAACTAATAGCACCAGGAGGTTCTATTTAACCCATAGATGGGGCCCTTACAGGTACTACCACTCCGGGCCAGAGTGGACCTGGGAGCAATGGCAACTAAGGGGCAGCTCCACATTCCCCAAAGCTCCATAAAGTAGTCTCACCACTGGATGTCTTTTAAGGTCATACCCAGGACCTTATTTGTTATATCGAAAATTATTTTGTATATATCACTTGAAAAAACTGCATATAAACAGATTAGTCAAATATGACTGAATTCATTTTATCATCATTGGTTTAACGTCCGTTTTACATGCATTGGACGGCAAGCATAAGATAAAAATTGAATAACGACATCAATAAAGATGAAAAAAAAACATAAAAGATCTCAGAAAATATGAACCCCAGATTTGAAGGATAAATTTTAAAGGGTGCTAAGAAAAAATGAATATATCTGGCATATATCTGTATAAAATGTTTTTATTTACCTTTATACATACTTTACCACCTTCCACACCCATTTAAAAAAATCAGATTGTCTGCTTGTCAAAGATGAAATATGCAAGTAATTGAAAATTAACTGATATCACTAAAGTAAAAAAAATCCTACTTTACCCATTTTAAAGTGAATTGTTCCAAAATCGAATTCTATTGTCCTGTTGACTTAACCAGTTTTAAAAACCATACTCTTTGTGTTCTTCTTTTTTATAATTTTATACACAGAAAATTGTTGCAATTTTAAAATAAATAAATTACAAAGTGACATTCATTTATTTATTTAAAGAATATTTAGCAGCCCATGACAATTATTTTTGATGGAAGAAGAAAGAGAATTTTTTCTTAATATTATTACATTTGACAGACATTATTTCAAGAGAAATATTATCAATAATAGTAAATGCTACAGATAGATGAAGCAATGAACCATGGAATTACCACAAGGCCAACTCATGTTTTTATCATTTTAACTGATCACAATTGCTGACAAGCAATATTTTCATAGTTTTTTTGAAAGAAAAAAAAATTACTGACAAGAAATATGTTTTATCCTGATTCTATTCAATGGATTGACTTACAAGCATCGGCACTTGTAAAGGTGTCACCTTGTTTTCATCAGAACTTTTTGTTTCTTCTGCTGTATCCACCATAATAGAAACACGTTGACCATCTGTAAATATGAAAAGAAAACTGTGAAGACATATAATAACTGAACAGCTTCACCTTGGAAATGCGGATCAGAGTTAGAAAGGTTTGGTTTGCCTGTTCTTATTCCTTCAATGCTTCATTTATTCTTCAAGAAACGTTATTCAGCGGTACAATATTATTGCTTCGAAACTAGATACTCAAACGGTAAAAAATAAGAATAGAGTATGTTGCCCAACACCATTTTGTTTTAGCAAGTTCTATGCATCATTCCACGAGTAAAGATTTCTTGCAATGTAAAGAAAATGAAAAATGAACTTTTTGAAGCCACACCCTTGCTTGGATTGAATGTATTTATCTGTGGCTGATGTGCACCATTTCACCAAAGTTGGTAATTTTGTGCAATCGTGTTAGTAATCAAACTAATGGAAAACATAACCTCCTTAAAAACAGTAACAATATCAAAAAACTTATATAACAATACTAGCCTGCCCTACCCAGCATTGCCTGGGAATGTAATTCCAAATGTAGTCATGTTTAATAATTATTTTAGAGAAGAGAATGAAATACCAAGGTCTTATGTATGACATTCCAGCAATTATAAGAGCAACCAGACTGATGAAAATTTTTTTCTAAAACTACATTGCGAATATATCCAGTGAACCTAGTGCAAGAGAGAACAAACAATTGTGCTTAAAGGGACGGTTAGAATCTTAAAAAGATCTCTTGGTTGGAGTCTCTGAAATAGCAGGTGAATGTCTGGAATTCAGTAGGATGCCCCATCCCCAGCAAAAAGATAAGAAAATTTAAAAAAGAAAGCAAAACAAATAAAGTTTTGGAAGTTTTTAAGATGATAGAAATTGTCTATCGATAATTTCGAGTAGTAATCTCATCTTGGTTGTTATGTTCAAAACTGTTTGATCGATGTTACCGCCGATTTGTAGTTGGACCATTGAATATAAGTTACCTTATTTTATTTTCGGAATTTTTTGTAAATTATAATGAAGAAATGTGAGAACCCCTTATAATCTTAAAAATACAGCAATGGAATAATTTATCCTTTGTAGTATGTCATAGAAACATAAGAATCGAAAGGAAAAGTATGTTATTGAATAAAAGAAATATTTTAAAGGTCATTTTATGCATGTCTGATTGGTTATCAGATAACCAAAGTATGAAGACAAAATTGTTAAAAACAGGGTTTTTTATGAAGGACTTAAGCTCACGTCTGTCTAAGAGTAATGTAAAATGTATCCCATTTAACCTCCTACCTGATCAAAATATTATCAGTAAAAAACGAAATCGAAAGGAACTATATTCGTGCCAATAACATTGTGTGGAAAACTCACAAAAGAGTAGGGAGTCAGAATCAAATAGCGATATATCAGACAGATTGATATTTGGGTCTGATTTTTTAAATCCAACTGACTTCTCTTTATATGTATAGATTACAATATCACAAAAACAAATTCAATTTTACAGCAAACATATTCAAACTTTTATATTTCTAATGCATTCTCACAAAAATGATAAAAAATAATAAAATTTAAGAAAAGCAGACAATGGAGAGAAACTGAAATGTTTGGCCTTTGAAAAGAATACTTTTTATTGTGTTAAAAAGAATCTGTATCTGGAGTGTAATTTTTTTTTTTGCTATTAATATTTTTCTACTTGGTTTATATAATATTTATATAATATATGCACTTGGTTTATATAATATATGCACTTGGTTAATATAACGAATAAAATCACTTAACTGTAAATATGGAATGTTCTAGTAATATATTAAAAACAAAATTTTATTTTTGCACATTATTTTTAGCTCAAAGATAAATAGAAGACAAGACTGGGATCAATTTTACTTTATTTTAGTACAATACTAGCAGAATACCAATCCAAGGAAAATTCTGCATTACTTTTATGTCCCCTTATGGAAATCAAAATCATTTGCTACTAAACCATATGCCTAGAATCCTTATTCAAATTTTTATCAAAATCCTTTAAATGATTTTTATTCTAGAAAAATGTCTAAAATTTGTGGCTTAAGTTTAAGGGGTCTAAAGAAGAAATTGAAATTCAGGGAATCTTGCTTAAGTGATGTATAATTACTATGGATCAAATTTCATGCAAATCTGAAATATTTTAATCTTCAAATGGGAGTTTGTGCCCAGATTATGCTCCTAACAACCCTTTAAAATACTCAAAAAGAAAAAAAGTTGAAATTGTTGATATATTTATTAATTAGTGTCTAATACCTATGGTTATAACTTCTTGAAAGTCAGAGTCTTTTCCCACTTTTGCACGACACTAAATATTGCCCATATTATCTATCCTTACCCTGAGCAACTTTGTTCCAAAATCCATAATGATTGGTTAATTAGTTTGGAAGATTACCCCACACAAACCTATATAAATATAAACATATACACATACCGAATTTTATATATGAAGAGATTCAGGAAGTAGTAGACGTTAAAGAGATAATGCAGATAAACATAAATGTTGAGTCAAGAATACATTGGTTTCTTCATTTTATTTATTCAGAAAATATTGAATCGAAACCAGAAAATAATGTAATTGCCAGAAACTATCTTAAATAATTCAGGGATTTTTACAACACAAGTAAAAACTAGTTCTACATAATTTGGTGAGAATCGAATAAATTTGCAACAACGACAAGACACAGAAGAATCAGATGGAGAGTGTGAGATGGAGGTAGGCATGATTATGCAAAATTAAAATAAAATGTAACCGTATCCTAAATATTCAAATAACAACATCAACAAAAACAACAGAGGAAATATCATCATCATGGACCGACCGCCCTGCCTTCGTAAGGTGTTGGCGACTATGGTCCTCCACATAGGAAATATAGGAAATGGTAAATCAAAAGAATCTATAAAACTGTTTACAAAATACATGAATAACTGCAGAAAGTCAGAATGACAAACGGTAGATGTGGAATAGGGTTAGGGTTGGATGTGGAATTAATATTAGTAAAAATATTTTCCAATTTTATTTTCTTCTAATTTGCAAAGATTTATGAATTTACTATCTGAAGTAATCTGTCATTTATACGGTTATAATATTGTAAGTGAGTAATATTTAATGTCAGTTATAATATTGTGAGAAATATATAAAAAGCAACATTTTCATTAAATAATGACCTGATATGGCAAATGAGAAATACAAATAAATATCTTATTAAAAGCTAACAATTTTGTTTTTACCAACTAAAAATTTTAAACAAAGAAAAATAAAATTACATCTTAATTTTATTTTAGTAAACAATTTTCAGAAAATATAAAATACAATAACAAAAAAAATGTTACCTTTATCGTAGACGACATTTGCATACAATATGATTCGTTGACTGTCCAATGAAGAGGCTGCATATTGTTTAATTATATGAAGTGCAGAAATGGAGACACAAACCTGTGGTTTCCTAAAACGACAACAATAATCGGTATATTAACACATGTCATACTGTAGACTGATACTAATAAAACTAAAAGTGGAAGCTTACTACATACTAAAAGTGGAAGCTTACTACATACTAAAAGTGGAAGCTTACTACATACTAAAAGTGGAAGCTTACTACATACTAAAAGTGGAAACTTACTACATACTAAAAGTGGAAGCTAATACGACTCGACTATTTCAAACAAGATTTTAAAAGTAAAAGATATAAAAATATAAATCGTTTAAGCCATGGGCATTATGTGTAAAACAAAATAATTAGAAGGATCATCTATATATTAAATACAAGTGTACATCCTGCGTCAAAAATGAAAAAATGTTTCGCCATTATTTGCACTTACTATTTATCTAGATATATTACTAAAATATTCATTTAAAATCATAGCATTACATCAATAATAATTTATATATGAAAAATTACTATCATTTTGATGACCTAAAAAAAAAAAAATATCCAGTTGACTTTTTATTATAGAGTGGAGGATTTCTTTCCAAATTTATTTCAGATGGCAGAGTAAGTCTGAGATGGTTGTCTGACTTGCTATATCACTTCCCCTAACCACTTGAAATGGTACATGTTTTACTCACTAATATTTATTATATTATCATACATATATATATATTTTTATTAATTTTATACGTAAATAAAAGTAATCCATGACACGTGTTTCTGGCTCACAGCCGTCATCAGCATGGCTAACTTAGACAAGGATCAAACATTCGATATTGATGTCTATAGTACAGCGTCTTTACCGTTGGACCAAGACACCCTGTCTAGAAATATGTACAAATTTTATCACCTAAATATTTTATGTATTTTTATGGCTAAAAATCAAATAATGGTAGATCAAATAAAAAAAACTAAAAGCAAATATATTAAATAGCATAAATATATTTATATACAGATTTTAATCTTTATTTCTGACTTAATAAAATCACATCTTTGTATACTTTAATAATATGTATAGTTGTACATTCCTCTAAGCTGTACATTCCTCTAAGTTGTACATTCCTCTAAGTTGTACATTCCTCTAAGTTGTACATTGTTCAAGCCATTACAGAGGTTCAAAAATTGAACAAAAAGTCCAAATTTTAACAATTTTTTAATTTCTATCCACTAAAAAAGCAAACAAAAAACCACATTGAAATTGTTACTTTGCATAACTAAATTGATATTTTCTGCAAAGTATCTTGGTCATGTTATAGAAATGTGAATGGCTGGGAGACAGTGCTGTTAAGTAACAGATATCCCAAATTAGGATACTTTTTTTTAAATTTTGCTGCCAAAGACTTGAATTAAAAAATTTGTTTTCTTTTGTTAATTTTCAGATTAATCTATTTTGGGCTTTAGTAAATCTAAAATAAATTATTTTAATTAGCAATACCCACCAACCATAAAACGATTTGGATAATCACAGAGTTCCGGGTAGTTTTACTAAAATAGTCATATTTTAAAAACCAAAGCACTTTAAGTCCTCAAAATACCACCATTTTGTTCAGAAATGAATATCTTTTCAAATTCATTAATAAATAATAATCTACATTATATATTTGGAGAGCTTTCAACAAATAAAGTCATAAAAATGTTAACACCATTTTCGGCCATTTATGTCACTTTTTTTTTAAACCCCATTCTTTTAAAAATGCTGTACCATTCGTTTATGGGGAATTTGGTCATTGAATTTGGAAAACAACTAGGAAAAATATCAATTTCAATTAATGTCCGGATACAAAATTAATTGATCCATTATTATTTTTGTATACTTAAAAATAAAACTTCAACATAACATGTATCAAACATTTAAAAAAAAAAAAATTTTTGTACCCCAACTAGTAAATAAATCAATCTTTTAACTTTTTTTATGGATTAAAATTATAATTGTATGTTGTGTTTTTCGGTAGTAGTAATGTTGAATTACCTTATCCTAAAAAAAATATTGTTCCCTTTTGAGCAAAAGTCAACAATTACTGCTAGTATTGTTGATATAGCAATCAGCCAGCAGCAGCTAGTTGTAAACAGTTAGCTTCGTAAAATTTGTTTACGATTTCTTTTGAAAAGAAAAAAAAGACAAAAATACTTTTTGTGCTTAAAAAGGTTAATGCTGTTTGTGGTTCTTTTATAAAAAAGTACTTCAAGAAATACTAGTTTTCAAATATACTCAACTTTCGAACTTTAATTCTAGTAATAATTACTTTCTAGTTGCCAATTTAAAAAAATAAGATTTTACTTTTTCTAGGCAATTAAGTGTGAACACCCTAAAAGTCTTGGCAGAAAAAGAAAAAAGACAAAAAAATGATTTAGAATTTTGAGTGGGGAGATCAGTTTCGCATATAAATTTAACATAAAATGATCTCCTATTTCCTGGCCATTCTTGCCTTTTAGTGCAACTTAAAAAATATTTTTTCAAGCTGAAAACTTGATATAAAATAAATAATTACTCTACCACTAACTCTAGGGTTTGAGTGACAAACCCACCTCCTAAAAATGCCTTCTCTTGAATGTGTTGTACCATTAACCTTAAATCTGAGTGCCAAGCCACCCCCTAAAAAAACTCCCTTAACAGTGGAATACATAATATAGTTAACTAGTTTACTATTACGATGGTCATCTCCATCCAAAACAAAACCCAATTTCTTAACCTTATCACTAAACCTAAGTCCGAGTAACAAAAAAGCCCATTTAAACCACACATAATCGTCTAAAAAAAAAAAAGAAAAAAAAAAAGCAGACCTCCATAAAGAAAAACGCACAAGATTTATTTCCCATAGAAAAAAAATTGATTAACTGCCCTAAAATGCTAGAATGGCCCAGAAATGGTGAATTATTTTACATTAAATTCATGTGAAACTAATCCCCCACTCTAAATACTAAAAAAATTGGGTGTTTTTTCTTTCTGCTAAGTTTTCAGAGTGTTCACACGTAATTGCCCCTAGCCCTACCACTAACCCAAAGTCCGAGTGGCAAGGCCTCCCTCCTCCCACAAAGATCCTCTAAAAACTAGACATAATAGTCTAAAAAAATAAAAGGAGACCCCCCCCCCAAAAAAAATAAATAAAATAAAATGCATAGGATTTATCTCCCATCAAAATTAATTACCCTAAAACGCTAGAATAGCCCTGAAATGGGAGATTATTTTACATTAAATTTATATGTGAAACTAATAGAGTCGGGCGGTTTTGAAATTTTGGTTTCGGTATCGTTTTTTTTCCCTTAAAACCTCGGTTTACGGTTCGGTTTTTCGTTTTTTTTGAAAAAAATTTTTTTACTATGGAAGCTATTCATTCTCTTGTGTGATGATTAGTTATTATTCAACGTTTAGTTGAATTATGCCACTGTTTCGATAATTGTGACTGAATCATTCTCAATGATATGAATCATATAAGTTTTAAGGTGTTGACTGTTGTAATCAAAGTTCTGATACCTTTTTAACAGTTAACTCGTTAAAACAGTGACCAAAGATTCATGAAAGATTTCTGAAGAATAAAACTGAGTTTGAATATACATTCTATCTAATTCTTTAACCCATCAGAAGCTAAAATATAACTCAGAAATGCAAGAAATTAAAAAACGAAAATTTATTTAAACAAACAAAATAATTTTACAAATAAAATTAAGCAAAAACGATGATGAAAATGAAATATTGTCAAAATTATTTGACAGATAAAAATTTTAATTTTTTAATAGGTGAAAATGTTTGCAAGACGTTGTGTCTTGTCGCGTAAAATAAACACACCATATACTTCTCGAATTGCCGGTGTTGACTGTTGGGATGTCTGTCATTTTGTGTGCTCGAAGTTCTGTCAACTGGTGCGTGTTGGGGTTAATATTTGTTTTTAAGACAGGGTAATAAAACTTTATAGACATGCGTAAAAGACTAGTAGTACACCCGAAAACCGCACCAAGGGAAAAGGAAGGATGGTTAAAAAAAAGTAGAGATTATTAATTCACCTAAAGTCATTTTTTAAGCGTTAAGGTAATTTTAGTCATAGAATTCATGACTTGGATTAAAGTTTAATAATTAAACTTTCGAATAAATTGTCAACTCTAAATGAATACCATATTAACAATTTAGTAAAATATAAATCGTTGCATAGTCTACTTTTTGAATAACCCATTTTTGGGAGAGAAAACGGTATAGTTGAGAGATAGTTCATCATCATACGGAACGCGTTTGATTTTTTCTTTTTCATTTGAAAATAGTTTATGCTAAAAATACGATGTCATGTTGTCTGTCGTATTTCTCTTTTTTTCACTTAAAAATTCAAAATGTTAATGATAAACAAACTGTAAACAAAAATATCTCAATAATGGCATGAATAGAAAAGGCTTGATGATCTAAGAAATAATCTTTTTAAATTTTTTAAATCTGACTAAAAATAAAGAAGTTATGACTATTTTTGTGCCTCGCACAATTGGATATTTTCCCCTCTTTAATACCATATGCGTTTCGTCACATTTTTTACACTAATTTTTCAGTAAAAATGTTATATCTTTGTTAAAACACAAGATTAAGCAATGAAATTTACCATATAAGTGTATTTTTGTACAAGGAATCAGAATATGCCACTGAAAATCTCCAGAAATGAATGGTTTCCAAGTAATCTGCACTAAGTGCACATAAATATGCTGCAATACCTTAAAAATACCATGAATCCATTAAAAGAAAGAAGTTAGAAAACTCAAAGTTGAATTGTAATACATTTTATGTACAAGAAACTAAAATCTAATACTAGGACTGTTTAAAAATGAATATATTGCAAGATTTCTTTAGCATTATTGTAGATTTACACCTTCTGCTAACTCACCCCCTTACCTCCCCAAAATATGAGATTCTACTTTTTTTATTTAGGCAATTACATGTTAACACCCTGAAAAACTTGGCAGAAAGAAAGAAACAAAAACAATTATTTTAGAATTTAAAGTGGGGATCAGTTTCACATAAAATAATCCCCCATTTCAAGGCCATTCTAGCGTTTTAGGACAGTTAATTATTTTTTCTATGGGAGATAAATCCTGTGCGTTTTTCTTGTTTTTTTCTTTTTTTTTAGACGATTATAAGGGTTTTTGTGGGAGGAGGGGGGCTTACCACTTGAACTTCAGGTTAGTGGTAGGGCTAGGGGCAATTAAGTGTGAACACCCTGAAAACTTAGCAGAAAGAAAGAAAAAACAATTCATTTAGAATTTCGAGTGGGGGATTAGTTTCACATATATTTAATGCAGAATAATTCACCATTTCCGGGCCATTCTAGCGTTTTAGGGCATTAATTAATTTTTTTCTATGGCAAATAAATCCTGTGCGTTTTTTTTTATGGGCGTCTGCTTTTTTTTTTTTTTTTTTTTAGACGATTATGTGTGGTTTTAATGGGCTTTTTTGTAGGATTAGGGCTTCCTACTCGGACTTAGGGTTAGTGATAAGGTTAAGGAAGGGGTTTTGTTTTGGATGGAGGTTGCCATTCGGACTTAGTGTTAGGGTTAAGGGAATTTTTTAGGAGTGGCTTGCCACTCATATTTAAGGTTAATGGTACGATACGTTCAAGATGGCATTTTTAGGAGGTGGGCTTGTTAGTCGTACCTAGAGTTAATGGTAGAGTAATTATTTATTTTATAAATTTCACTAAAAGGCAAGAATGGCCGGGAAATCGGAGATCATTTTACATTAAATTTATATGCGAAACTGATCCCCCACTCTAAATTCTAAACTATTTTTTGTTTTGTTTTTTATTTTTTTCGCCAAGACTTTAAGACGTAATCGCCTAAAAAAGTAGAATCTTAATTTTTTTTTTTTAAATTGGCGACTAGAAATTCATTACTACTAGAAGTTCGAAAGTTGAGTGAAAACCAGTATTTTTTAAAGTATTTTTTATAAAAGAACCAAATAGGATTAACTTTTTTAAGCACAAAAAGTATTTTTATCTTACTTTTAAAGAAGTTTATAAACGAATTTTACAAAACTTTACAAGATGCTGCTGCTGATTGATTGTTATATCAGCAATACTAGCAGCCATTGTTGACTTTCGCTCAAAAAAAGGACAATATTTTTTAGGATAAGATAATTTAAAATTACTATTACCGAAAGACAAAACAACGTACAATTATAATTTTAATGCATAAAAAAAGATGAAAGATTAATTTATTTACTAGTTGGGTACGAAAAATGTAACAACATTTTCTATATTCATATTTTAAAATGTTTAAAATTCGTTCTAGAATGAAAATAAACAAAAATCGCCTCGTGTTTATTGCAGTAATATATTTGTTCAATCTGTCCTCTTACTAATATTACATTTTTTGGTAATATTCAATTTTATTCAAATCGGAAAATCTTTTCAACCGTGTTTCATTGTATATGGTGGCTTACTGTAGTAAAAACACAATACCGAACGGTTACGGTTTAAAAAAAAAAAAACGATTCGGTATTCGGTATGGAGACGAAACCGAAAAACCGCGGTTTTTCGGTAAAACCACCCATCTCTAGAAACTAATCCCCACTCTAAATTCTAAAATAATTGTTTTTATTTCTTTCTTTCTGCAAAGTTTTTCAGGGTGTTCATATGTTATTCTCTAAAAAAGGTAGAATCTCATATTTTGGGAAGGCAAGGGGGCGATTTAGCGGAAGGTGTTAATCTACAATAATACCAAAGAAATCTTGCAATATATTCATTTTTAAACAGTCCTAGTATTAGATTTCAGTTTCTTGTACATAAAATGTATTACAATTCAACTTTGAGTTCTCTAACTTCTTTTTTTTTAATGGATACATGGTATTTTTAAGGTATTGCAGCATATTTATGTGCATTTACTGCAGATTACTTGGAAACCATTAATTTCTGGAGATTTTCAGTGGCATATTTTGATTTCTTTGTACAAAATACACTTATATGGCAAATTTCATTGCTTAATTTTGTATTTTAACAAAGCTATAACATTTTTACTGAAAAATTAGTGTAAAAAAAATGTGACAAAACACATGTGTTGGATAATGGCCCAATGGGAATGGACGTATCTGTGTGAAATCATTGGTTTGGCAGGAAGGAAAGAAGACAGAATTCATTCACTAGACGACATCGAGACGGGGCCCTTCTACACGGCGAGGGAGAAATCTAACAAACGAGAAAAGCTACGGCCCATGCAACATATACATTTTTGGTGCCGTGACCAGGATTTTCTTAAAAGAAAAAAGAAAATTATTGAACTTGGGTTCACATGGTGTGGAGGTCCTAAATGATAAATGAACGCACGGGCGTGATCGGCGAAGACAGAGAGAGAACTACAAAACAGTAAGTAAAAAGTCGTTGTTTTGTTTGAGAGAAAAAGGCGCGATGTGCCGTAAATGTAAAAACAGGTAACAGATAAACACACGCACACACAAAATCAGATGTTAAAAAAAAAAAAAAGTAATAACACATACAAAAAAAAGTGAATAGATAATAATAATTTTTGACACACGCACACATGTATTTAGAACTAAAAAACAATGTACTATTGCACACACGCAGTTTTAACTTTGTAGAAAGAAAAAAAAAGACAGTAACGAACCGACACACATACACACAAGCAGAACATTTTCTGTCCATGTTAAAAAAAAAGATGCATTCAGTGGGGGGAGAAACTGATTCCTTGGTTGTTTTTGTCGAGTGGAGCGTTTTTCACTCAAATTGTATTGTTTTGAATCGTTTTTGTTTGATTTAAATGTATCGTCAGGAGAGAGACTTATTGAATTAATTTTCCTTGTTTTTTTTTGTTTAGCTGAGAACATTGTTTTGTTTTTGTATTTTGTTTTTTTGGTCCTCCTCATATTAAAATATTAGTATATAAAAGAAAAAGAAACAGTAACTAATTACGATTAAATAGAGGTCAGTCAATTAAACAGAGTTAGAATGGGAGAATTGACCTTTTGGCGGTGTGGTAAGGGTGTTGTGGGGGTCCGATGTGCAGGCCGTAGGGTTGTGTCTCTTCCAACTGACAGGTTGGGATTGAGTTATGTTCGCTACGTGTGACCCGTTGAGGTAGCCTGTGAGCTTGCGATTATACGGACAAAGAGTTGTTTCGGTGCCACACGCGTGAAGGGGAAGCGATTTTGTAGCCATGAAAAGAGTAGAATGATATATGGGGGGGGGGGGGGCTCAGAGTTATCACATCGGTATGGGTCATTGTTGTTTAGTGGGTTGGTGGGGCCCACGAGAGCACCGCGACGGTGTGGCGTGTCTGGATGATTGTGAAATTAGGTTCGTGTGAGTGAATTTGGTTCGGCCCGAAACGGTTTAATATGGCGCCAGAGCGATGACATGTCAAAATTAGTTAGGAAGAGTGGGTGGGGTCAATGTGGAATGTTGGGCCCCTTAGATGTAGGATATTGAAAAGGCGAGAAATTAGATGGTTGACCAGAAAGGGATTATGAGAATTTTAAAATGGGGGTTTTCTGTTTTGCCCTGTGTTCTGTTAGAATTTAATGGAAGGGTGTGGTGAATTGTGTGACTAGGTATCATGTGCAGATGCCCGTGGGGTCAAGTGGTCAAGCGACCTTGCGACAGGGGAACACCCAGCTTGTCCTATTATCGATTGTGACAGGGATGGCCATAGAGCCAATATCGATCGTAAGGGGAATTTCCTTACATCCCAGGAAAGGTCATAAGGCCGATTTATGGCAGCCGGGTAAAGAGGGTGGAACTGAGATGTCCAGCCGTGCTAACCCCTGGTTCTGATCAGACCCTGCGGAGGGGTGTGTAAAAATCAAAATCTTAGGATTGTTTTTTTTGTATAGGGAGGGGAGGAATGTTGGATAATCTCCCTATGGAAATGGACGTATCTGTTGGAAATCGTTGGTTTGACTTACGCGAATTAATGCGGGGTGGACCCGGCAGTCGAGTGTAGAATAAGGCCTGTTCTCACAGTCGGAAATCACAGACATGACAAGGTCACAGTGTGACCCGATCCCAAATAAAGGGTCAATGTGCACCTGCGAGAGGCTCTGTGACGTCACAGGCCTTTGCGTGGGAAACAGAGGGATCTGTGATGTCACTCGTTCTTCGTGAGAAGCGAGTTTTAGCCAGTCTAGGTTTTGGAGGCGAACCGATGAGACGTGATTGTTACCATGTAAACTACAACAGAAAAGGGAAATATTTCCCCAAGAAAATACAGGCGAGAGATATCCTTTCCCCCTCCATGAATGGTTGATGAAATAATTGTTAAGTAATTACGATAAAGTAGTAATTTGCTCTCTCTCTCTCTCTCGACGTAGTGAATGTCTCCCAGCTGATTAAATAACTAACGCTTGTAATAAAAAGAATTGAAAGTTAAAAAGATTGTTGTTTGGTGAGTTGGTCAGGAAGCTTTTGTTGCAGACAATGGACGGCGTGGTTGACGGCACAGAATTTATCCACTAGACGACATCGAGACGGTGACCCTCTATACGGCGAGGGAGAAATCTAAAGGTATGCAAACAATATATGAACTATGTGATTTATGATGTTTTAAAAATGACGAGTATTAAATGTGAACTGCCACGGCCCTTTCAGGGACGAGTATAACATATGGTCTTAAAGTATGAGGCACAAAAATAGTCATAACTTCCTTATTTTTAGTCAGATTTAAAATTTGTTTAAAGATTCTTTCTTATATCATCAAGCTCTTTCTATATATGCCATTATTGAGATATTTTAAGCTATTTACATTTTTTCATGTTTATTTTAATGCTTCAGAAAATTCAGATGGTGAACTCTCAGAAATTAGAAGCCCAGGTGCTTTAAAAAAAATAAAAATCAAGAAAATCTGAAATTTTGGAAAATGGTTCATTTCTTCAAATATGCATAAAATCTGGAGAAACCAATTGAGTTGAAATTTTCAGGAACAGTCTAACTTATATTACCAAAGAGGTAATGAAAATGTGAAAATAAAGAACCTTCAAGACAGAGCCAGGTTGAACTTGGTTGGAATGACACCTATGTTATCTATTACTCACATGGCCAGAGGAAATTATATGGTTAATTAAAGAAAATACGTTTAATTTTAACATTTATTTTTTTATTAATTTTAATTAAATAAATTCTCACCTCTTTATATATCAACATGAGTGAATTACTTGTCTTTCCTCCCCTGTCTGTACACATCCGTTTTGCTGCATGTTTCAGTAACATTTTGAATTGAACCCCTGTATAACATTCCTTCCCAATTAGGCTCTCTCACTTTTTGTGCCTTCTTTACCTTATCTCCATCCTTTTTAATATGTACTCTCCGATTCCACATGCCTAAGTATAAGACTACTCTCATCATCATTCATTATCATATTCTGTTTAACATGCTGGCATGTGTTGGACAACTTTTAGAAATTGACTTCCAAACTTATCTCTGGTCAGGTTACTTTGGAAGTCATTTCCTTGAATGAGGCCAGAATTTTATAGGCTGTATGCCTTTCCTGACACCAATTCAGTGTTTTTATTGAGACTCTCCCCCACTATCTCCTTTTTATAGACACCTTACTCCCGCCACAGCACTAAATGTATGTATATCCATTGACTGTTAAAGCAACATGCTTTTCATGACAGTTCCATCAATAGAATAAAATATAAAAACTATTTAATCTGTCTCTCCTTGTTTATATCTTTTTTTAATTTTGTTACCTATATATCCATATATAGAAGGACCTCTCAATCGAAACAGAACGGAATTAACGCAGCAGATCTTGAACAAGCAAAGAACTCGATAGCCTATTGGATAGAACTATATCAATAAATGATAAGCATCAATCAAATAGCAAACCCAAATAATTATTTATATGGGTCACAACACATTCCATGCAGTTTTTATCTTTACATACTAGTGCAAGTCGTGCATTTTTTTACAGAAACTATGCTACAAGTTAGATTGCGCACATAATTATTTTATTTTTATTCAATCAGGAAATATTTATATGCCACATTCAGCAATTAATACTTGAAATATTAGCTTTGCTATAATAATATAATAATAATAATTATATGCGCAATCTAACTTGTAGCACAGTTTCTGTAAAATAAAAACCAGAAAAAGCCACGATTTGCAAAAATACATAAAAGACAAAAACGCGCAAAGTGTGGCATTATTATACTGTTAATTTTTAGATTGATGCCAGTCAGGTGCACTTATAAACATAGAACCCCACACGATCCTGTGTCACGAAACCAAATGTAAACAGGGTACCCTACACAATCCTGTGTCACGAAACCAAATGTAAACAGGACCCCACTCTGATCTACACCGTGCGTATCGTCGTCGGCTACTCGCGCACAGGTGTTTGATATCCCGGTCGCGGTGCCGAGTAAAACAGATACCTTACTCTGCTCCGGTGTCATTGAACCCCTTGTAACATAAGTGGTCCACTCGTGTCTATCGCTGTGCCCACACGTCTAGTTCTTTGCGCAGAAATCCTTCTAGACTGTGAACACCCTCTTTGTGCTGAATCTCCTCCGGGTCGGATGATGTTGATGATGATCTCGTGATTCTGTGATGGCAAAGTTACCTAGCAGGACAATTCGACAATAGAATAATTCAACAACATCGGTTTCTCTTTGCAGCAAATAATTATTAAAACAATTAAAAGGAAGGATTAATTTTACACTTGAATTTTAGAGTCTATGTTTTGGTAAATTGTCTTTGTTTACTAAACTAGTTCGTCGTCTCTCTGTGCGTGAAACTCCATTTACGATTTTCAAGTTGTTAATTAAGTTGTAACTTATCTGCTGAAAACGGTGTGGGTGGGAGACACTATCGTTAACACCACCCAGACAAGAAGTTGTTCGCGCAAGCCTCTCGTCTGGCGATCGCTCGTCCCCGAGCCCGGGCTAACACCTCCGTCCAAGCAGCGATCCCAAAACTAACTGACTGTCCACTCAAAACAAAAATCTTTTCTTTTCCCAAAGAGGCATATTGTAACACTCTCTCTTTCTCTCTTTGTCTTTCCTCCTCCCAGAAAGGCATATCATCACACCTTTTCTTTCTCTCTCTCTCTTCCCTTTTTCTGAGTCTTTCTTCATCTCTTGGTGGTCTGGGGAGAGGCGGCTCAGACAATACGACACGGGTAATTACAATTCTCCGTTTGGGCTTTTTTCTTTCCTGTTATTGTAAAAGACTTATTCTCTTTCTCCCTCTATGGGGGGGGGGGGGCGTTCGCGCGCGCGACGCCCCACGAGCTGATATCCATCAGTAACTAAAAGACCCAAATTGTTCAGCTGGTCAAACCATCGAGGTACAGACCTAATTGCTACAGACAATTTAAGGAATCCTTCCAGACTTTTCGGCACCATTCCTTTTCTTCGCCAGGATGACCGATTTGGGTTGAATATATACTAGTGGTAACTCTACCTCATTTCTACATAGGGTCCTAATTACTGCCAAGATGCATGCCAGTGCGCCCTAAAGTGCAGATTGCTGTCGGTTCTATTCGTTGTTTCATACACTTTTGACGATTGGTGATGCCGTGAAACTGCAGCTTAGTACATTTATTATATATACATATATAGTCCTCTACAGACTATTTCTCTGTATCTCAGAGCTTCAGTGCGGCTAGACTAGCAGCCAGCCCAAGCCGTGGTCGAACCTACAACCATCTAGTTGATAGTCAATAATTCTAACCACTTGACTATAAGGCGGTAGCTGTTGGTCAGCTCGAGGAAAGAAGCTATTGGAGTAGAAGGCTCTCCGGCATCTGGGGACCTCCACAATGAATGGATGGGATTTAGCTGATTGTCGGGTTGGTCAGGTGTATTTACGTCGAGGGAGCATCAAAGCACATTCCATTGAAGTACTGAATAACAAGCACAGAGATGCAACATTACGGCAATGGGACAGGGGCTGGATCTTGGTGGATAGTGAGGGACCTATTAGATTAGATACTCTTTTTTGGACCTCGTCAACCACTAGAAAGTGCTCCATTTGTTTATTTACAAAGAGCTTTGCATTACACCAATAGTAGTAGTAGTAGCTAGTGATATCACTAATGACAGAACGGGACTTATATTGTCATCCACAGACATATTCACAGCAATATCAAACTAAAATGAATTGAATATTCAGTTTCATATCATTGTACATTTTCATTACAATTCTTACTTTTCAGTATCCATTTCCCAGTTTGTAATATCTGAGCTCAAGCATCAGACAATCTTAGAATATGTAAAAAAAGGGAACACTTTTAATTGAATATTGAAATAAGAATGAAAAATCAGAACGCATCAGTCAAGATATCAGATATATTTTTTATATGCTTCCAATGTAAAGGGGCATAACCCGTTTTTTTCTTTTGTCAATGAAGAAATAAGCAAAATTATCATTAATAAAAAAAAATATATATTACCTCAAAGATGATACATGGATGTGGATAGGTGCTCCTTGATTGGAACGATCCCACAAAACTGTCCGCACACGAGGGAATCTCAAATCTTTCATTTCATTTCTGGAACGAAAGCAGAAACATTCTCAGAAAATCTTAAAATTTAAAACATCCCACTGTTGGTCAGAATCAACGTTTATAATTCCAAGAGTTTTGGATTTTACGCCTTGGCAGTTTTAATCGTTTAGTTAGTTACCAGTGAACAGTGATTGAATACGCAATATTTTTTTCGATTCAAGCCTGTTTTTTTTTTTTATACATATAATGCTATATTTTAGAATATAAGTAATTTGTTGACAAAACACACAAAAATCAGCATCTTCAAATTTAATTTATTTGGATACCATCATCAAAGTGAACGGAATGCTGTTCGTAATTTCATGTTATTTCATTCGATATTTTTAATGGGGATGAAAAGCAGAGATTCAAGAAAACGAAAACTTCTAAACTGGGTTCAAATTTATATTTCTGCATGAGGATTATTTTTATTTTTGTATATTGGCCATCATTTATTATTGATAGATTTTGTGATTTTGTATTCCAATCATTATTCATTATTTTATCAAATTGTTTTATCTAAATAAATAAAATAATTATTTAGTGTCAACTTATTCGTAGTGTTATTTCATTTGGATTATTCAGACTATGATTATCAATCCTCATAGCAAAAATTCCGACACATTAATTTCTAAAATTCTTATTTGGCAACTGAAGGTGACACTGGCTGAATTAGTTATTTTAGCTATGACAATTTTTTTTTTATCTCAATGAAAACAAAATAACTTCATATAAACATGTTTACTTTATACTTTACAATAAAAGAATTTTAAATTATTTGTATCTTTCAGACGACTTGGGTATTTCAACCAACCGTTTTCAAGTGCATCTTTTAAAAGTTGGCAACCTTCTCATCAAACTTTGGAATCTGTATGGAACTTCAAGCGTAAGCTTTATTTATATATATGGCCCTATATTTAATCCACAAGGATAGACTGTTCTCATTCGAAATCAAAAGGTCGGGTATGGCTCACCACATATGGAGGAAAAAGGGAAACCATCTACACTTATGGGACAAATTAAATATCATAGATAGAAAAAAGTAGTGTAACGTAAGAGGTTTCAAAGAAGCAGCGCATATGTCGAGCGACAATGGCCTTCCAAGTAGACTTAGTATAAAATGCAATACAATATTTATAAATAGTAGATTAGAACATCAGTAAGAAAATTGCAATATGGTAAAAAATAAGTATTCTATAGTAATAAGTAGTAACACTAGAAATTTGGACAAGATCAAGCTCTCAAAATTCATACTGACCTAATGCTTATAAGTGCTAGTTAACAATCAGTTCTAAGTAACATTCTTTTGAAGGTTGAAGATTCAATCCTTACTAAAGGCGATGATAACTAAGAATAATATAAATTAACACTTTTACCCGGTCATGGCTGACAGAATGAGAAAAATCTACCCCAATAGATTAAATAAAGGGTTCAATTTAAAATTCAATACATGTTCCCAATTTCAACTATAATAAGGTTCTCAAGTCTGAAGGTTGGAGGTTATATAAGTAAAAATGGTGTGAATATAACAACTAAGATGAAAATAGTTGTTCGAATATCTGTCAAATTAAACATATAGAAACCTCTCTAAAAACCTTAAAATACTCCCAAGTACGTTATCTTAAATGCCAGAAGACCTTCTGTATTTGCCTAAACACAAAAAACTAAAACCCTTTCCTCTCACCCACAACTCACTACAAGCATCATACAATTCACCCCTCTTACCATTAAGAACAAGCATAACAACACTCGCACAACCTCTGCGAGTATATACATATAGTGATTACAACAATTTCTACATCGACAAAACTCAACACCCCCTTAGCAAAATAATCTATGAACATAATAGAGCTGTGAAACTTGGCGATATCAAAAATGCACTTGTTTCGCACATGCTTGATTTTAATCATAAATTTAACTTTTCTAAGACCACAATAATAAAAAAAATAACATCAAACACAATTTTCAAATTCACCCTGCTCTTTCCAAAAATATATTATCAGAAAATTCTGTTTTTATCAACCACGGCTAAACTCATTTGGTCCTGACCTAAATATACCTACCTCAGATTAAACACACACACCTTTACCTTTCTCTTTCCAACCCCAATTAATAACATACACCTCATTTACAATCCATCATACCATTTCAGCTTCCTGTCTACCTACCTACCTACTCTCACATGTACACTGCCTGCTTTGTAGATAATCTAGCAATACACATGAAAAAATTTAAATTGCTTAAAATATCTCAATAATGGCATATATACAAAGAGCTTGATGATCTAAGAAAGAATCTTTAAAAAAATTTTTAATCTGATTAAAAATAAGTTATGAATATTTTTGTGCCTCGCACGATTAGATATGCGTTTTGTCACATTTTTTACACTAATTTTTCAGTAAAAATGTTATATCTTTCTTAAAACACAAGATTAAGCAATGAAATTTACCATATAGGGAATCAGAATATGCCACTGAAAATTTCCAGAAATGAATGGTTTCCAAATAATCTGCAGTAAATGCACATAAATCTGCTGCAATATCTTAAAAAATACCATGTATCCATTAAAAAAAGAAGTTAGAGAACTCAAAGTTGAATTGTAATACATTTTATGTACAAGAAACTAAAATCTAATACTAGGATTGTTTAAAAATGGATATATTGCAAGATTTCTTTGGCTTTATTGTAGATTAACACCTACCGTTAAATCACCCCCTTGTCTCCCCAAAATATGAGATTCTACTCTTTTTTTAGGCAATTACATGTTAACACCCTGAAAAACTTGGCAGAAAGAAAAAAACAAAAACAATTATTTTAGAATTTTGAGCGGGAATTAGTTTCACATATAAATTTAATGTAAAATAATCCCCATTTCAGGACTATTTTAGCGTTTTAGGGCATTAATCATTTTTTCTATGGGAGATAAATCCTGTGCGTTTTTCTTGGGGTTTTTTTTTTGTATTTTTTTTTTGGGGGGGGGGGTCTCCTTTTTTCTTTCTTTTTTAAACGATTATGTGTAGTTTTAAGAGGGTCTTTGTAGGAGGAGGGGGCTTACCACTTGAACTTCAGGTTAGTAGTAGCGCTAGGGCAATTAAGTGTGAACCCCCCGGAAAACTTAGCAGAAAAAAACAATTATTTTAGAATTTAGAGTGGGGGATTAGTTTCACATAAATTTAACGTAGAATAACTCCCCATTTCCGGGTCATTCTATCGTTTTAGGGCAGTTAATCACTTTTTTTCTATGGGAAATAAATCCTGCGTGTTTTTTTTATGGGCGTCTGCTTTTCTTTTCCTTTTTTTTTTAGACGATTATGTGTGGTTTTAATGGGCTTTTTGTAAGATGAGGGCTTGCCACTCGGACTTAGGTTTAGTGATAAGATTAAGGAATGGGATTTGTTTTGGATGGAGGTTGCCATTCGGACTCAGTGTTAGGGTCAAGGGAGTTTATTTAGAGAGTGTCTTGTCACTCAGATTTAAGGTTAATGGTATGACACATTCAAGAGAAGGCATTTTTAGGTAGTGGGCTTATCACTCGAACCTAGAGTTAGTGGTAGAGTAATTATTTATTTTATATCAAGTTTTCAGCTTGAAAAAATATTTTTAAAATTGCACTAAAAGGCAAGAATGGCCAGGAAATGGGAGATCATTTTATGTTAAATTTATATGCGAAACTGATCTCCCACTCTAAATTACTTTTTTGTTGTCTTTTTTCGTAATCGCCTAAAAAAGTAAAATCTGATTTATTTTTTTTAATTGGCGACTAGAAAGTCATTACTACTAGAAGTTAGTGAGTTGAGTAAAAACCAGTATTTCTTGAAGTATTTTTTATAAAAGAACCACAAACCGCATTAACTGTTTTAAGCACGAAAAGTAGTTTTAGTTCTTTTTTCAAAACAAGTTCGTAAACGAATTTTATAAAGCTTTATAAGCTTAACAAAGTTAGTTTATAGCAAGCTGCTGCTGATGATTGATTGTTACATCAGTAATACTAGTAGCCATTGTTGACTTTCGCTCAAAAAGGGACAATATTTTTTCAGATAGGGTAACTGAAAATTACTACTACCGAAAGACAAAACATACAATTATAATTTTAATGCATAAAAAAAAGATAAAAGATTGATTTATTTACTAGTTGGGGTACGAAAAATAGTTTTTTAAAAATGTTCGATACACGTCATGTTGAAGGTTTATTTTTAAGATTACAAAAAAAAAATAATGGATCAATTAATTTCGTACCCCAATCAATAATTGAAATTGATATTTTTCCTGATTGTTTTCCAAATTTCATGACGAAATTTCCCAAAGGCGAATGGTACAATATCTTTAAAAGAAGGGGTAAAAAAACTGACTAAATGGCCAAAAATTACGTTAACATTTTTATATATAATGTAGATTATTATTTATTAATGCGTATGAAAGGATATTCATTTACGAACAAAATGGTGGTATTTTGAGGACTTAAAGTGCTTTGGTTTTTAAAATATGACTATTTTAGTAAAACTACCTTGAAATCTGATTAGCCAAACTGTTTTATGGTCGATGGGTATTGCTAGATAATCTACTACTATTGATCTGCTATTTTCATGCTTGCATACTTTTCTCATGGGCATTTTGGACTCTAGCACCTACTACCCACGACCATATATATATAAATTTGTGATTTGTTCTAATATTTATCTTGAAAAAGCCATAATAAATTTGGGCAAAATATTTATGCATAAACACATGCCTCTGTGTTGACTTCATGATGTTCCACTTAGATTGCTTTATCCTTTAATTCCATTTTATTTTGTCGATACATTCGAATTAGAATTTATTAAATCCAAAAAGTTTGAACAGAGACTTTTGCATTCGATTATGTTTTCTTTTTTTGCTTAAAGTTAAAAATAGATAGATTCAGGCTTAATATGGACACCAGTTTTGTTCTTTGTTCCATGATAAAGAAAATGGCTATCCCTTTTTATTCACCCCTACCTGCTACAGAGATTTTCAGCTTAAGCCTGCATAAAGGTCATAATCTCAATTACCAAAAGCAAGGAAATAAGAATTCTTTTGAATTCATAGTTTATTGAACATGACTAACAGAGAGGAAGATTCCAGAAAAAAAATCAGTCAAAGTCAAGCAGAAGCCTCATGATCAGATGACTAGAAACAACCAATGAGAATATTTTGGAATATTCTCCAAAATGAGTGATTTTTTTTTCAATTACTTAAGACTTTGCTCCACCCACATTGAGATATATCACTTCTCATACACGTTATTATCTTGTGAATTGCCTTTCCTCCCAAAACACGCATTTACCCCAAAATCATAACATTGACCCTTCCAAGCCTACATTTTTAATATTTTGAATTTACATTGTTTCTAGAATCGATACTTACCCCAAAACAACATTATCCCTTTTCCTCGCCATTATCTTATTAATACTCTCGTTTTATTGTGCTTATTTTAATTAATATTCCCATTTAATAAGTCATATCTTTTATATATACAATCTCTTGTGTCACTGTTATTCAGCATGTTGTGTTTATTGATATCTTTGAGACCCAAAACAGAGTTCAGATAACAATTTTTTTTAAAAACTTTTTATTCCCATTTGAAAAAGAAATTATTGTCATTCCTAGCAATAACATGTTTCCTCCTCCGGTGACACATCATAGCCTGTCCATGACAAAATCCTTGTACCGAGGATATCTGTTCTCCCAAGATCTGTTCATAGAGATTAGCATGCCACTGACGTAAAATTTAAAACATACACAATGTCGATTGTAAATACTTTCCTTAGCTCTCCTTCCTTTGAATGTCTTATCTTTATAAGGAAGGGTGAAATCATTGAAATAGGACAAAACCTAAGACTAAATTCCAGGCAGTGAAAAATCCAATTAATTTGGGCCATAGCAGAACATATGGTGGATAATGATGTGTTCAACGAAGCTGTGCTTCAAGTTTTGGCGGAATTTTCCCCAAACTTTCCCAGACTTAAGTTGAACTAGAGAAAGCCAAAATTGAGTTAGAGAAGGTTTGAATGAAAACAGAGATAGACTTAAAGAAAGTCAGAATTATGGTTGGATTGGAAAAAGCATGAATCGAGCAAGACTCAATTTAGGGAAAGAGGAGAGATAAACGTTCCAGGAAAGTTGAATAAACGATTTCGACCTGACTAAACAAGTTCATCTTGTCCCACCCTTCTACAAAGCAGATGTTAAGAGGTATTTTCAACATTTTGAAAAGATTACTTAGTCTAAAACATCTGGAGAAATCCTGGTCTTATGCAGTATTATTGCGTTACAAACTTAACTACAAAACTTTTCGACAGATTCAGATCTTATAAAAATGAAGATCAACAGACATATGTAGACTTCGCCAAAAACAAGTCTACTTCAATAGATGGTGTTCTTCCAGAGGTAGTAGAGGCTGACTATGAAAACCTCAAACAAATGATGGAAGAGTTCAAACATTGTATCCACAATGACTTGAAAGTGTTTCTTGATTAAAAACAATTAGCGAATATGAGATTAACATCTTCCGCTAAATCCCTACCCCAAATATGAGATTCTACCTTTTTTAAGAAATTACGTGTAAACACTGAAAAACTTGTCAGAGAGATTAAACAAAACAAATTATTTTAGAATTTAGAATGGGGGATCACTTTTGCATATAAAGTTAATATAACAATCCCCCAATTCTGAACCATTCTAGCGTTTTAGGGCAGTAACCAAGTTTTTTTCTATTGGAGATACATTGTGGGTATTTTTTTTTTTGGGGGGGGGGTCTACATTTATTTTTAGACGATTATGTGTGGTTTTAAAAAGGTTTTTGTTAGGGGGCTTGCTTCTCGGACTTAGGGAGGGTTTTTTTTTAGGAGGGGGCTTGCCACTCATACCTTACCTCTAGTTTTTTTTTTAGGGAAAAGCTTGTCACTTAGATTTAGGGTTAGGGAAAGGCATTTTTAGGAGGTGAGTTTGTCACTCGAACCTAGGGTTAGTGGTAGGGTAAGTAATTATAATTTTTTTAATAATAACTTTTCAGCATTAAAACATCAAAAGAATTTGGAGGGCTCTGCCATAAAAGACAAGAATTGCTCGGAAATTGAGGATTATTTTACGTCAAATTTATATGAAACTGATCCCCCGTTCTAAATTCTAAATTAATTTGTTTTTTTTCTTTTTCCAACCAAGATTTTTAGGGTGTTAACATGTATTCGACTTAAAAAAAAAAAAAAAAGTAGTCTTATTCATTTTTTTTTAAATTGGTTGCTTGAAAGTCATTTCTAACTAGAATTAAAGTTCGAAAGTCAATTAAGAAAAAACAATATTTCTCGATTTTATAGAAGAAGCACATACTTCATTAAGTTTTTCAGTCAATTTATTTCAAGAGTACTCGAATGATAGCAAAAAGTTTTTTTCTTTTTTTCTTTTTCAAAATAAAGTAGTCTGTAAAAATCGCCAGTTTTGTAACTTGCTACTATTACTACGGTCGACTGTATCGAAACAATATTTTTTCGGATAGGGTAATTAAAAATTCCTAGTACAAAAACATACAATCATAACTCTAATGCATGAAAAGGGTAAAAAGGATTGATTTACTTATCAGTTGGGGTACAAAATTTTCTTTTTTTAAATGTTCAATACCAGTCATGTTGAAGGATTCTCTTTGACAGCAAAAAAAAGGAATTGTTCACGTTTTGTACCCACACCAGGATTAAAGGTTTCATCTTTCTTAATTGTTTTCCAAATTTCATGACGAAATTCCTCAGAGTAGTAATGAATGTTTAAAAAGCACCCCCGTTCTTCACAAAAGTTGCAAAAATAGTTTGTTAGTGGTGTTCAGATTTTTATCACTTTACTTGCTTCACATATTCAAATAAGATCCATGTCAAAATATATTCATTTCCGAACAAAATGGTGGTATTTTGAGGACTTATACGAAGTGTCGTTAAAGTGTTCTAACACATGGAAGACGAGTACATAGGAGCCAATAGGATCAAACTATTTCAGAAAACATAATTGCTTATGGCTCAATAATCTATCTAAATCTGTAACAGAAAAACCCCTGTATAGGAAATTCAGAAACTGTGGTGAGATCATTAATATAATGTGACAAGTACACAAGGAAAGCCATAATTTATTTTTTGAATGAAGCTCTCGCAATGTTCGCCATGAAAAAGATGAGAAATTTTGAAGAGAAGCTGTGTACAGATTTATTTCATTAATCGAAACAATTAAAGAACCTTCTTCCATAATATGTAATAGAGACAGTTATCACCTGAAACAAGATGCCTCCATTCAACAATATCTGCTTGCCCGTGAAATTTTGTGGGGAGAATCTTATAAAAATCGGATTTCTAAACTTCCTTTTCTCTCCCCAATGCAGAAAGATATCTACTTAAGTTTTATCCTCATCTTAGAAAAATGTCCTTTCTTTATAATCATAAACGATTACAATTCTTTTCTCCCAATCTTTAAGTACTCCTCAAAATATCAGTTCCTTCTCTACCTTTTGAGACAAGGAAAGGGAAAGATGAACGCCAAAAAATATGGCAAAAGGGTGCCATCTTCTCACCAAAGGTTTAGACTCTCCCAATGTGACACTGGGTCTACAACTTCAAACAGAAATACTTATGCATGAATGAGTATTTCCTCACCTGAAAACCGTAATATGGAATATTGAGTGTCATATGACCTATCACATGATAAAACATCAGCAGATTTTAGATTCTTTTCCCAATAAATTTGGAACTTGAAAAGTTTTTTAGTTTTTTGCTCATATCACTCTATGAAGTTTTACTGCAAGATTATCCATTAATCTTTCAAAACTTAATCTTCCATCTACCCCTTGAAGCCATCAACTCTGACATACTGCACATTGTCCAAGCTTTGAGAAAAACACCTAAGATCCAGTTTGAAACCTATCAAAGCTAAGAAACCTGATTCTCTCCAAGAGAAATATATTTTAAATAAAATCATCCGATGAACCTCACGGCCATAATATATATTTATCTTCTTCATCCGATTTATTTTTGAACAGACTTTTGATTAGTCCTCTATAAAAGGTTGGGGCCTGCCTGTCAGCCTTGATCGAAGTCTTCCACTCCAGGCTCGGCAGTCGCGAGGATCTAAGTTTGTAATCCCCAGGGCTGCACGGTCACGCTTACACAGCTCGATCCCAAGAAAGCTTCGGTCTTCCAGCCTGCCGACTTGATGCGATGGAAATTTTTCTGACTCAGAAGATCCAGTTGGAGCTTCGCTCAACATGGCCAAGCCACCTCATCCTGTCCAGCTTAAGGACATTAGTTATTTCCCTATACCAAACCTAGAGAGAAGAGTCTCAAAGAGAGCGTCGTCTTCCGGCCTGACATGACAGATCCATCTAATTATGGCTCTTTCATTATGCTGCAGCTCATGTTTCAGAGCCATAAAGCATAACACTCCTCACACAGCTGGTGTACACCTGTCCTCTAGTTGTGATCGCCAGATGCTTATTTGTCAATATGGGCAGGAGTTCTCTAAAGCCCCTGGTAGACCTGCATCGGGCAATAGCAGCAGTCTCACAACCACCATCGGCTGAAAAGGAGTCGCCCAGGTAGCAGAAATCAGCTACAGCTTCCAGTTTGCTATCCCCAACCACAACCTCTTTCACTGACCTACCGTCGATTGGTCTAGCTGTGCCCATACAGCGCGGACACCTGTATTGCTGATTCGGTCGGAGTTGGCCACTGATTCCACTACATCTCTTGTGGACCTGGTAGGAATAGACAGGGCAAAAGATAGAGTTTCTCCCTGTACCACTGCGCAAGGGAACTTTCCTGTTTTTTTCATGGAATTCAGGTTGGAACCAGCAATCATTACCTTTGTCTTAGCCATATTGACTGAGGCCCTTGTCCTCCATACTATTCCTCCAGTAGGTGATTCTCTTAACTAGAGCTTCGAGTGAAGTGTCGGCAATTGCGATTATATATATATAATTTAGAAAACCCAAGACACGTTTTTTTTTTTCATATATTTATTAAATGAGACTTTTACTGTAAAACAGCATTTTCAAAGAGTATTTCCTTTTTTTTTTCCTCATCTTACTGGTGTTAAAAATCGCAAGAGACTGTCTTCTCATTGTAAAGAAAGCAGATTGATCGTCCAGTTTTGTTGACGTCCTTGGAGAAAGTGAAATCCGAGGTGTGTAAGCATGATTTTACTCAATAAATATATAAAAAAATAAATAACGTTTCTTAGTTTTTCTAAATTTTATAAATAACCCTCAACAACACGTTTTTTTAAAGATGTGCAACCTATCATATATATATATATATATATATATATATATATATACACACACACACACACACACACACATACTGTTACAAATAAAGGGTAGCTGAATCAAAATTATCAGAAATAAAATGTATTTCATAAATATCAAACCAAAGTGAGCCAAATCTATCTTATCCTGTGTCTTTCCTATTTTCCCTTTGAACCCAAACAAGTCATAAAGGAAGAAATGTTATATCCTGTTGGACCGACACCGTCTAACCCACCCCCTATCTTTGCACTCAATAGAAGCAAATCTTGTGTCCTATTAGCGACAGCCCGTCCCGAACCTAGCCGAGAGGAAGTCGGACGATACATCTGGTCGACTGTCACCTCTTGAAATATTTATGAACGTCTTGACCTCACATCAAAGAGCAAAGTATCATCACCTTTTAACTCTTATTTCCGGTTAGCGATACCCTCTCCCCAACCCAAACACTTAGCCAAAGGGAAGTCAAATGTTGTTTCCTGTCGGCCAAACATCTTGTGTCATCTCATAACATTTAGGAATGCCTTGACCCCAAATCAGTGTTAAGTATCGTCACCTGGTAACTCAAAGAAACCCTCAACACACCCTCATACCCGCCCACACATATTGGTGGAGAAGATATAAAAAGCAAGTTCCCGAATCGTTCCTGTCAATCGAAGAGTGAGCTGTTGCCAGTCGAAGAAACCAGTTACCACCAGCATATGCGCTGTGAGCTATGAAAAAGAAAAAGACAAAGAAAAAGAATAAAGCAGAGAACGAATCTGATCCCACAACGGGCAGATTCTCCCAAGATATTCTTCTATGCGGAAAGTTAATTTGACGAAAACAAAGGCTTTTCGAGACTGTATCAACCAATCTGCCGTTGATTGCAAATATATCACATGAACATTGAGATGACGAATACGTATCCTATGCAAATATTGCATAGTGCCCATTTGAGACTTCCATGATTACACCTGTATATATATGATTCCTGAACACTTAGATCTTGATATCTGCTGATGACTTTTCTATTCAAAGACTAGTGTGGATCTTGGATGAGTGTGATTTGTTAAATTCCCGGATAATTGAACTTTTTAACTTCCATGGGGAGTCTTGTAGCAACTTTCCACATTTTGTGAGTTAGTACTCCTTTTTCTTCCGTGATTTGTTTGGAATACTATTTTTATTCAAAATACTACTTTGTTTTTCTTCTTGTTTGTTCTATATGTTTATCCCTTCTCTTGTTATTTTATAAATATTATAAATAAACATTTGTGTTTGAGTCGTCTTTTACCTTCCTTGTTTTTTATGAGATGTCTTGAACTGGAGAATCCCCTTCCCCCTGTATTCTGTTGATAATATTGGGCCCTAGGGACCTACGAGCCACTTCCACCTTCTTTTATATTTATCATTGTTACGCGCTCACTGCCGTGGTCCTGATGAAGGCTATGTGTGACAATACAAAGAACAGGAAAATAAAGATATAATGTATACCTTTAAAATAGAATTGATGCTCGATATACGAGATAGAGGAATTATATAGACAGGTAAAAGATGAGAATAAAGATTGCAAAAATACAATATCTATTACGTCATCAGTTGCTCAAAACAAGGTGTTTCAAATAAAAGAAATTACATTGCAAGTGGATTGCTTGGGCCTTTTAATGGTTTGGCTCTCCAAAAATTCAATGGATTTTACAATTTTTGATGCCAACTTTACCTGGATTTACCATTTCTGAACCTGCTGCTACAATTTTCAGGACGTCTTCAACGGTGAACTTTTTCCTATATTTCTAACCTCTTCTCTTTGCATTGGACATTTTTTATATTTGTCTTTATCTTATATTATCTTTATATCTTATTAAATTATGACTTTTGATATTTCCCCTATCGACTTATCTGTTTGTATTCCTCTGACGATAAGATTTCATTCTTTGAAAAGCCATGGCTTAAGGAAGAAAAAATAAATTTCTTTTATTTGAAACACCGTTTTTGAGCAACTGATGACATAATAGATATTGTATTTTTACAATCTTTATTCTCATCTTTTACGTGTCATATATATATATATATATATATATATATACACGTTATTCGTGAAGAGATCATCTTTCTCCCGATAGATATATATGCGAACGAAGATTAAACTCTGCTGCCGATCATCTCAATCACATAACCAAACTTTTCATCTTTTTGATTGAAGAAATATCAATTTCTAAATCAACCGGCACCCATATTCTCCAAACAATAAGTACCCTTTCAAGTTGTTTTTTTCTTTAATTCCCAATAACTTTACTCCATCAAAATAGAGATATTATCACTTCTCATACGCATTAACCGTGTGAACTTGCTTTGCTCCAAAAACCAGAACATTGTTCTTTCTAAGCTTCACGTTTTGTTTTTTTTACCAGGGATGCGAGTTACCAATGGAATATATCTGAAATCGAGATGAATTTCCTAACCTGGAGGCCACGCGCCCCCATTTATATATATATATATATATATACACACACACACACACACACACACACACACCGTGAAATTTAACTAAAATTATCCATTTCCGGGTCATTCTAGCTACGGAAGATAAATTCCATACGTTTTTTGGGGGGTGGGGGGGGGGGTGTCATGTTAAAAAGTTAGTAAAAAAAATTAATTAACCTACCATTAACCTTAGTGGTAAGCCCGCTCTTCCCCCTAAAAAACTTTTTTAACCCTACCACAAGTCCAAATAGCAAAAACCCTAATACTAAATCTGTCTGAGTAGCAATTCCTCCCCCAAACAAAACACTTCATAAACCACACGTAATCACCTAAAAAAGTAGAACCCCCCCCCCCCAAAAAAAAATGCATAGAATTTAACATAAAAAAATTTGGTTATCTGCCCTAAAAACATTAGAACGGCCTGGAAATGGGGGATAATTTTACGTTAAATTCATATGTGAAACTGATTCCTTACTCTCAATTCTAAAATAATTGTTTTTTCATCTTCTTTCTGCCAAGTTTTTTGGGTAATCACTTAAAAAAGTAGAATCTCATAGTTTCTTTTTTGGGGGGGAAGTAATCTTTTTGTCATACTGAAAGTATCAACTGATGTTTTAACTTCATTTTTGCTTTTAAATTTGTTAAATTCCATTAAAATTAGCTTTTTGCGTAAAAAGAATGTTCAAAGTTTATTTCATGTGTCAAAAAGTTTTGGTTCAAGAAATAAACAAGAAAAAAACATGGTCGTTAATAAGAGAAAGCCCCCAAATGTGTATGTAAGGCAAGAAGACAGGAAGTCATTCTTTGATGAAACAACTCTTCTACTCCCTTTATCCGTGAACCGTTTGAAGTATGGCGTGAGGCAAAGTAAGACAAGACAGAAAAAAGAGAAAAAAACAGGAAAAGAGAAGATAAAGCGAGAGAGAGGAAGAAAGAGAAACAAAATCAAGCCAAATGACACACACACAAAAAATTAAGGATGTAAATTCAGAAAGCTCTAGCGATTTGGCAGGGGGAAAAAAATCAAGTGGAAATACACTTTTTCTGAATTACACAAAAACGAGAATTCTCATATCCCTTTTCCCCACCATTATCTTGTGCTTATTTTGTTAATATCCTCATTCAATGAATCATATATTTTTATACAATCTCTTGTGTCACTATTCTTCAGTGTGTTGTGTTTATTGATATCTTCAGAGACCCAAAACAGAGTTTGGGAATGGATAACCATTTTTTTAAAGCTTATTAAACTTATTTCCATTTGAATCCAGGATATTATTTTTTCACGCCTAGCGATAGAGCGTTGCCTTGGGTAATCACTTAAAAAAGTAGAATCTCATAGCCAGTCAGTGACAGTCCATACAAACATGAATAACAGTATTATTATACAAATTATTTTATAAAAAAGTACTTGTTCAATTTTTTTTTAATAAGAATGTTCAGTTTCCTATGTATTATACAAAAAAAAAAAAAAATTTTTTAATGGTTTATGCCTTTTTCTCCGAAATTCAAGCCATAAGTTAAACTTAGATAACTGACCCCCTCTCTTATTCCCGAACGCACAAACTTGAAAAATCGAACATTTTCATTTTTTAAATATAATCTGAAAAGCTGGTACTTGACAGTAATAAGATTTTTTTTTAAATAAAAATCTTTTAGGGGATGCGGTTTAACACATTAAAACAGACGTTGAAATCGTCGCTATTAATTTACAAAACAAAAGTTATGTTGCTTTTACAGATCAGCCCCCGTCGCAGACGATATTTGCTTGGTAAAATCCAATGATGAGTTACAACTACAACTGAGAGGCAGCAACACAAAAATGAAAAACAGTTTCCTGAAAAGAAATGAAAAAAAAACACTAATTTTTTATTTTTTTTTAGATCATTCTACGTTATATTTATATGCGAAACTGATAGCCCACTACTCTAAATTCTAAAATAATCGTTTAGTTTTCTTTTTTTATCTTTCTGCCAAGATTTTCAGAAAATTACCCTACCCTGGCTTTGCATTCATATGTTTTAATATCGTCTGCCTTATTGTATTTTTTCGCGACTTTCAAATCGTAAACTGCTTCGGCCATTTCCGGGTTGTTCCGTAACTCGCAATCGAAAACATTCGGATCGATATGGATCCTCTCCTATAGAAGCACCTTTATAATTATAAGGATAAAATACAGGGTGTTTTAACTCTCTCCACAACATGATGCAACCCACACAGCTGATTTGTACAACCGTTCGCAATTCCCGAGCAGAAATCACTGAACTGATAATGAAAAGAAATGCTAGTTGTACGTTGAAAAACTCCGATCAAATAGTCAGTTACGCACTTATTCATCAGAAAGGAACAAAAAGGTACACGTGATTATTAAATTAATTTTTTTTTTTATCTTTTATATTAATATAAAATTGTGATAACTTCGTGTGTGTTTCTCGCGACTACGTGACTTACTTTTTTTTTTTATTATTTACTATTTATTGAAATCCAAAATAAAATAATGGAAAAATTTCAGTAATTACGAAGTCGGTTCAGAGTATTGAATTCCAATTAGGTCCCGGAAATAGTTGAAGCAGTTTTGAAATTCACGAAAAAAATGTAAAAAGGCAGACGACACTAAGCATGCGAAGGCTCAGGGTTTCGCCTCTAACAAAAAAAAAAGTTCCCCCCCCCCCTCAAAGTGACTTTCAAATCGTAAACGGCTTCGACACTGAAATCCTTTACAAGCACCGAAAACTAAAAGTAATTCTAAAATCCTATTTAAAAAAAAAAAAAAAAAAATAGACAACTATATTTTGAATTATTTTTCCTAAGCCATCCACCCTAGCAACGCCGGTACATATAGTTTTAAAATAAAATATTAAATTTAAATGATTCTCTCGCCATTTAAATAAGCATAAAAACTAGACATTTGAATTATTATCACAAAAAAAGTCGTTGTGCAAACTCATGGAAGCTTAAGAAAAAAATCCTTATTAAAACGGACTGACTTTCCGAGACAAGAAAAAATAAAGTTTTGAACATAAATGAAACTGAATCAACGACTTTTGGAAAAGAATAAAGCCAAAATTGTAAATATTTTACTTACTTTTCAACAAAATTAAACTCTTTACGGGTGTTTCTTGATTTGCGGCTTTAAAAGAACGAATGAAAAGAATTGCGAGTAGTTTTCTCGTGGATCAAATCGCAGGCGAGTCTCGGCATGTTTTTTTTCCGTGCGCTTTTTCGGTCTTTTGTTTCGGAAGTTTTGCCAGATGAGCGCTAATTCAATTAGTGAAGATTTACTAAAAAGGAAAACAACTGTCGTTAGGCTTTCAGTAGAGGTTGGTTTAATTGTTGTTGTTTTTTATTCAAATAAACGCATTTTAATTTTAATCATAATCAAGAAATTAGTTTGGAAGAATGAGCGGCTTTCTTTCTTTTTTTTTATTCACTAAATGACCCAGAAAAAAATGGCAATAAAAATCGGTTCTATTTCGGGCACTTAAGAAAAGAGAAACAATTCTTTTCAGTAGTTTAGTTTATTTTTTAAACTTTTTTTGTATGGAACGAAAAATAAACGAAGTTTAATTTGTTATTGTTTCTCTTAAAAAAGTAAGTTTAATAATTTTAAAGAATATGCTATTGCATTTTTTTTTTATTTCAATAAGTATTCGATTCGATAAGTAAAAAGTATCAATTCAATGTGTAAGTCACATAGTCGCGAGAAAAAACAGACACACGAAGTTGTCCTAATTTTAATAATATTATTGAATCACATCCTCCTTCAAAATGAGATTCTACTTTTTTAGGCGATTACGTGTAAACTTGAAAAACTTGGGAGGAATGTTTTTTTTAGAATTTAGAGTGAGGACCAATTTCGCATATAAATTTAACGTTTCCGAGCAGATAGCGTTTGAACAATATAACCGTTTTAGTTGAATCTAGATATTCTTGTTTTTTTTTGGGGGGGGGTACTCTGGCTTAGGGTTAGTGGTAGGGTCAAGGAAGATTTTTATTTTTCTTAAAACTCGTGGAACTTCTTGGAAATTAGTCACGCGCAACCTTTTTGATAAAATAGTCTTTTGTTAATAATAACTAATTTTAATGATGAAAAGTAATTATTACATAAAAAATGACAGAATTTATCTCCCTTAACATAAAAAAATATGGTTAAAAAAAAAAATGGCTATAAAACGCTATCCAGTTAGACAATGGCCGGAGATTGGGTGATCAGGATTTGAATGACACGATCTTTTTGTGCTTCGCAGCTGACAGCTCCGCTACCGGATCCAGCACTGCACCATCAGGAGGAACCACTTCATGGTTTCGGCTCCTATCCCTCTACTTTTCTGTCAGGAGGTTATGTAGCACTCGTGTCATCTGCCTATAACCATCATCAACAACAGCAACTGATTTTTATTACATTGTTTATTACATTGTGACGTCATAAACTACCCTGCAAATGGCGTCAACACTATCTCCCTCATCTCCTTTCTTTCACCATCCAAAATTCACCCCTCCTTCCAGTTCGTATCATCCCTCTCCAGCCATATCCAATAAGATGCTCTCTCTGCTGTTACATTAAAAATATATACGAAACTGATCCCCCACTGTAAATTCTAATGGTTTTTAATTTATTTTTCAAATGTTTTTCAGAATGTTCACACGTAATCGCCTAAAAGAGTAGAAACCTTTTGGGGTAGTATTTAGCAACAAATTTACCATTTTATTAATATAGAGATTGCAATAGGCTGAAATAAAGATTTTTTTTAAGTTCCATTTTTTTTGTCTCAAACTTTTGAATCCATCTTATTTTTAGATTTAACTTAAAATTAATTACGATCAAATTTCAAGTAACAAATATTGGTGACGGTAAAGATTTTTTTGAAAAGGCGATAGAAAAATTGTGTACATGCGATAAAAATTGTATTTTTTTTAAAGATTATGACAGGTGGAGTTAAAATCAATTTAGTATTACATGTGAAATGTACAGAAAAACATTTTAAACAAGTAAATATTCTAATATTATCGGCTAATTTCCTAGATTCGATTGGATCGAGGTTACACCCTAAAAACTGGAATTAGAAATATGTTCGATGAAAAGTAAAGTGACTTATATAAAAATAATTTAAATTAAGATATTTATTTTATGTTGTGAAACAAATATTGGTTATCCTACTAACAGTGTTCCCTCACAGATTGTGATAAATTATGTGTATAAGATTAAGAATGGTATTATGTTGTTGTTTTTGTTAAATAATATTAATCGAGGAATCATTTCGAGTTCAAATTCAAGTAGTATTACGCACGAAAAGCACGGTTGAAATCAATGAACTATCAAAGCAATTTGTAAATAGACCCAAGTTCGTCCAATATGGCCACCAAGTGTCACGTTTTAGATCGACTGGAATGTGTTGAACAAAAAACAAACCCATCACAGAAAGCAATAAAGTTTGCAAGAAGTGTTAATAAATATATTTGTAAACACTAAATTATTTTTATACCTAATTTAAATTTTTGAAATAAAATAATATAGGGTAACCTGGGGCATTAGGCACCAGCAACTAAGTAACCTTCACAAACCTCTCTATAGCATTATTATGACACTTGTAGGGTAATAATCACCAAGCTTGTCTGATCACTGAACAATCACAGACGTTGTTTCTCACGAGCAGCATTTACTGAGCCAAACAAAAGTAGTCTTTTTGTGCCAAGTTGAAAAGCTGTTTTTCCTCCACATCTGCAGCTTTTTTGAAACTGACTTCAAAACTTTATGCTCCAGAAGGGCAAATGAACAAAACTTTGTTTCTCTGTGAAACCACTGAGCCTGTAAACTGTTCCTTTGCTGCTGAAGCACTAAGATATATCATAGATAAGTACCAAAACATTTTTACACTTGATTTAATTATTCAGATTGATTTTTCAGAGCTGAGAAGTGTGTCATGGTGGTCTGCATCCACAGCCTATCAAATGTGATCATGATTTCCACACCAATTTTAAAAACTGCTGCAAATTCAACTTACTATGTTTTTGTATGCTTTTAGTAAGTTAATTGCTTTGTACTGGTTCTCATTTAAGCATAATTCATGTAATTCTGTGTAATTTATTTGTTTAAAAAATATTTGGCTGCTTGATTGACAGACATCTACTTCTTCATGACAGCCTCATATGCAGCAACCGTCTCCTCTGATTGGCTGATTTTTCCTTCCACCCTCAGTTTTCTTTTGATAGTTGCAAACCATTTGTGAACAAACAATTTAACAGGGCATTAGGCACCTGTATGCCTCCTAAGTATTAGTAAATGTTCACTTGTTATTACAAATTTCTGGTTTTATATAACTTCCTCAATAATAAAAACAGGTCAAACTTAACTAATATAATCATGTTTCTTATTAATTAAATCACTTTAAGGGATTTTCAACTCTTTTCCTTCAGAAAATTACAGACATGAGGCATTAAGCACCACCTTTTTTCAAAGATCAAGATATTTTTTTAACAAATAAATTACGCATAATGAGATGAATTATGCTTAAATGAGAACCAGTACAAAGCAATTAACTTACTAAAAGCATACAAAAACATAGTAAGTTGAATTTGCAGCAGTTTTTAAAATTGGTGTGGAAATCATGATCACATTTGATAGGCTGTGGATGCAGACCACCATGACACACTTCTCAGCTCTGAAAAATCAATCTGAATAATTAAATCAAGTGTAAAAATGTTTTGGTACTTATCTATGATATATCTTAGTGCTTCAGCAGCAAAGGAACAGTTTGCAGGCTCAGTGGTTTCACAGAGAAACAAAGTTTTGTTCATTTGCCCTTCTGGAGCATAAAGTTTTGAAGTCAGTTTCAAAAAAGCTGCAGATGTGGAGGAAAAACAGCTTTTCAACTTGGCACAAAAAGACTACTTTTGTTTGGCTCAGTAAATGCTACTCGTGAGAAACAACGTCTGTGATTGTTCAGTGATCAGACAAGCTTGGTGATTATTACCCTACAAGTGTCATAATAATGCTATAGAGAGGTTTGTGAAGGTTACTTAGTTGCTGGTGCCTAATGCCCCATGGTGCTTAATACCCCAGGTTACCCTATATATTTTGACTTTTCTGTGTGGGAGTTCTGTTAGTAGGATAACCCAAATATTTTTATAAATAGTTTAATTTTTAAATAAATTATTTTTATAATTCACTAAAAAGACTTTACTTCTTTTCATTAAACCTTGTTTCCATTCCACTTTTTGTATCGATCATACCTCCAGCCGGTAAAAAGTGTTTTTTTAATATATTCAATTGATTTTTACTCCAATATTTTCAGCATGTCATAATCTTAAAAATATACAGTTTTTGAGCTATTGCATATTGCCTTTTCGAAAAATCTTAACCGTCATCTAATCTTCACGTTTACCCAAATATTTTGCGAGATTAAAAGAAAAACACAAGAGGTTTGTTTGCTTTTTTATATAAAACTCTTAAAACTTGAAAGGAAAATTGAATAAAAGAAAAAAAAAAGTTATTTTTGGCAATCACATTTTTTAAATCAAATGTCAATTTTTTAGTTTTACTAAAATTTGCGAATCATAGAAATAATTGAATTAAAAAAATAATTGAAATTTCTTGTTTGGGTGCTTTTACGGCAGTAAATTTGTAGCTAACACCCTCAGCCCCCCAAACCCTGTGATTCTACTTTTTTAGATTAAATTTTGGTTAACTGCCTTAAAACGATAGAATGGGCGGAAAGTAGGGTAGTTATCTTTTTTAATTAGTAGGTATTAAATTTGCAATTACTTTTTGTTGTATTATTCTGACTACTGTTCTTTTGTTTAGTCGATGTAACCTCTGGCGTTCTTCAGGTGCGTCTTTTTGGGGAGATGGATTTTCTCATTAAAAACCGACCTTGTGTTTAACTGCTCTCGATTTCAATATTTGCCGATTTTATATTTTTTCTTTTCGGTTTCTTTTTAGTTTTTTTTCTTTCTTTTTATTACTTTCCAAAATAGAATTAACGTTAAAGTTATTCTGATACAAAGGGGCACTCCTGATTGGAACAAAAATAAAAATTGCCACAATCTAAAAAGATTTCCCCGAGGACAGAAAAAATAAAGTATAGTATCAGAACGGATACTACACTTTAATTAGCATTCTATTTTGAAAAGTAAAAAAATAAAAATAAATCGAATATGTATATTGTAAAGTCGGCAAATATTCAGAGCACCATTTTTTTTGTTTTTATATTTAAAGTAGACGATTTTTCTTTAATTTCAAATGGTCGTAATTAATTGGTTAATTTGAGTCACTTGAGACGAACCCTTGATTGTGATTAGTGGCGGGCATAAAACATGCCACCCTGAGAATATTAATCCAAATAATCCTCTTCTCAAAAATTCAGAAACAATGCTTTTTTGGGAATCTTTTACGAGACTCAGCAGAGTAAAAACGCAAAAAAAAAACAAATTACAACAAATAAAAGTAACTGTAAGCTGTAAAAGTTAGTTTCAAACTTGCATGTGCTATTTGTTTGTATTTTAAACCCGTTTGAAGTGCTATTTATTAGAAATCAATAGTTTTGACACCGTATCTTCGAAAAAAAACATGGCCGATTTGGGGGAGATTACTAACAAATGCACTAGGAGCGCCATATTGTTTTTGTGAAAACGTTGGGGAAAAAAACAAGAATTTTTTTTTTTTACATCTAATGAAAACCCATTTATAATACGTAAAAATAAAAACAAATTAAATAGGTAAGTAGAAAAATATCTATTCTCGTCGTAGGTCAACTTCACTTGTTGCAAATTTATGTTTTTAAACCCTTTCTCGTTCTTTTTTTGGACCCCGTTCGCGCCTCTGCTGAGTCTCGTAACATATACCCGCTTTTTTTTGTATTATTATTATTGTTATTTTGGGTTTTGACGTGGTTCAATATTTCCGACTGTTAGTAGATGAACCATTTCTTGAATTCTGTAAACTCAAATGCGAATGGTACCAGGTATTAATATTATAACATATACTTATCTACTAATTACAGAAAATAAATAAAATGCCACAATGTAAATAAATCAGTGCTTTTTCGTTTTCTGTTTGCGTTTTTGGAACTCGGCTGGTTTAACTAGTTACCGGATTTTATCGCGAAAATATTGGCAGCCATGGGGGCTGATCTATATAAGCAGCTTTGTTTGTTTTGAATTTTAATAGAATACAACAAGAAAAAGGATAATTAAAACAAATTTAAATTAAATAGAAACCAAATAAAAGTTAGAATCACATCAAAAAATTACTTTCTTGAAAAATCTCAATATTAGAATATAAAAAATTGATAATGTTCGAATGAATCAGAATTTTTAGGACAAATTACGGAATAAAAGCCAAAAACACATTTTACGTTTTTGTTATGGGTATATACAATTATGAGACACATCTCATGTGTTTCTCGCCTATACGTAACTTTAATAAATATACATTGAAATATTATTTTGTAAAAAAATAAGAGAGAGAAGGCGGGTAAATACAACTAGTTAATTATTAAGACAGTTATTTTATCATTCGGACTATTGTTCTCATATTGGTTGTTGTTCAATGTTCTGTTATTGAGAATAACATACAAGATGAGCATTATGATCTGAATAATCTATTTTATTATAACAAAGTTTAACATTTTAAAAGTCTTTAAATTGTGGTTATAATTTGTTCCTTTTTGACAAAACAAAAATCATGATTCATTTACTTAAAGGTTTTATAAAAGAATATCAGGGCATTTATAACGACAGCTAACAGATCGAAAAAGAGATTTTAAAAAAAACTAACAAATAGGAACAAATAAATGTTACGAACGGCAAGATAATTTACTCTTCTACTAACCTGTATAAAAGTTTATTTGTGTTTTAACTTATTTTAAAGCATTTTTGTTCAAAACAAACCTGGTGTCCACCTGTTCAGTTAGAACGGAAAAAAGTCTGTTCATGTGCCTAGCACGGGGATCCTTGATGAAAAATCGAAAAATAAACAAAATAGTGTTAGAAACACATCCAATAAATGTCACCAATCGTGGGGAAATGTAATGTTTTACCAGTATTTTGCTTAATTTTCGTTTTTTGAGCGATTATCGAAACTAATTTCAGCCACTTTTTTTCTTTCTAACTGAACAGGTGGACACCAAATTTGTTTTGAACAAAAAAACTCTATAAAATAAGTCAAAACACAAACTTATCCAAGTTAGAAGAGTAACTTATCTTGTCTTTCATAACATTTATTTGTTTTTTTGAGACCTTTTTCGTTCTGTTAGCTGTCGTTATAAATGCCCGAATATCATTTTAATTCGTCTAAAGGAATACCAAAATTACAATTTATTCTGACAAGAAAATCTTATTTAACATTTGGAAACAACTTTTTTTTTTAATAATTTTAAATTATCATAAACAATAAAAGTAAAAAACAAAATAAACGTTTGTTTGTTTGTTTTCACAAAAGTTGATTTTTAGAGTTTATTTTTCTTGTATTTAGAAACTAAACCCGAGTATTGTTTACAATAGATATACGATATAGATAATGTTATCAAATAAAAGCCGGAAGAAATGTCATTTTGTTTGAACGAAAGCGTTGTTAGGATGAGAAACTTACCGACGTACAAAACAAAAATGCCGCTTCGCTGAGGAAGCGCGTCTGCGCATGCGTCGTTGTTAATGTCGTTAAATTGGCCGAGTTAATTGACCTGCTACCCCTATCACTCCTCTACTGCGTTAAGATTAGACAGTAGACACGAGGTCAATTAATAGTGAGAAATACAGCCCAGGTTCACTCTATTCAATAAAAGGGGCACTCCGGATGGGGGGAAATTTTGACGTGTCAACGCCGTCGGCATTCACCGGTAGAGCCATCTCAGACGATCTACAATAAATCAATCTATCCTTCCGAAATAGGAGGTAATGCCTGGTAGGACGCCACGGCCTCCTGACACAGAACAGAACCAGAACTGATATAAGTTCGAGAGTTTGTGTGTTATATGGGAACCTTTTTTCGCATTCATTTCCTCTCTGGAAAGAAGACGATGTACAAAGGTACCATTAAAAACAGTAAGTTATAACGCATTCATCGTATACGTGAAACACCGAAATAAAAGCTTGCGCTAATAAATAAAGAAGTATCACACGAAACTGTTTGAAGGTACGAAGAGACTTTATTCCCGAACGGGAGAGACTCGTCGAGCAGACGAGAGAAGTCATACTTAGTTATGGTCCCTGACCTAAGTATGCTGAAAATACTGGCGTTGGTCGGAAAGTTTAGTTTCCATCTTTATAAACAAGTCCAGGAACGATAACTCAAGTTGATAATTTTCTAGTTAAAGAACAGCGTGTCGTACAGTAGCCCTGTGGCCGTCACGCTGCACATACCGTTGTGTGATGTACGTGATTATTGTCGTGTGTGTCCTGCCCCAAATCAATAAGTGTTCGATTTCGGTATAGGCCGTGGCGATGCGTCTAATTAACTCAGATAAAGGACCTCTTCCCATCCAAATAAAGGGACAACGTAGTGCTATTATTACAATTAACAGTTCATAGAGTTTGTAGAGGGAAAGGTGTAGCAGTCATAAATAAAGACTTATTTTCTCTCTCAGAGAAATGACTCGTTATGCAATTTGGTCACACACTGAAGTTCTGTCCAGAGCCGGAATGTTCAACGCACAAACCCTCTTGCGCCAAGCCCAACTGCGCTGGTCAGGCCACATTTCTCGCATGAGCGAGGAGAGAATAAAAAAAAAGGTCATGTTCGGTGAGCTCAGCCGTGGCAAACGAAACGTTGGCCGACCTAAAAAGAAGTACAAGGCATGGACGGCGGCAGGGGAGCTCCAAACTTGCCCCCCCCCCCCACTTTACGGTCATCAATAATAAAGTTGATATGCATGTGTTTAACCGCCCCCCCCACACACACACTTTTTAGGAGAAGCACCCCCACACACACACACTTTTATAATTGTCCCGCCGATATAACCTGAAGGAAACGCTAACTAGCTTCGAAATAGACCATCGAACGTAGGAAGAGACTGCCTCAAGTCGAACTGGTTGAAACTAGGGCGGTAGTGCTTGATATATCCAAAGTCTTTGACAAGGTCTGACATATAGGTCTATTCATAAACATTAATTCATATGTTATTACTGGACGAATATCTAATATAATTAGATCCTTCCTCTCCAAAAGAAAGATCCAGGTTGTCCTCAATGGCCGTTCATTCAAACAATATACTCAAATAGCTTCTTTCCTCGAGCTGCTGGCCTTTGGAACTCCCTCCCTGCTCACTGTTTCCCCCGACTGTACCGACATGCAGAAATTTAAAACTAATGTGAACAAGCATCTCACTGCACATCTCCCAATTTAGGATGACCCCCAAAACTTTCACCCTAATTCTCAGTAGCCTCTTACGTCTACAGTGGCAATCTGCCTTGTTTTGACTAAACTAAGTTAAAAAAAATAAAAAAATTTAATTAATTCGTTGAGATTTATGCAGATGACACAACCATCTATGACAACACTTCAATGCTCAAATCTCTCTGTTTCCCTCTCTTCCAAACAAATTTAAAATTAAGAAACAAATTAAATTTTAAATTAATTTGTGCTCCATAGAACACGTAGTCAAATGGGGAAAAAGTGGCTGGTAATTTTTAATACATCTAAAACCCAGCTTCTCTCCTTTCACCACCAACACTCGGACCCTCACTTTACCTCAATTTAAATGAATGGCTCTCTCCTTGAGGAAGCATCCTGCTTTGATAAACTTCTAGGACTGACTTTTCCTTCCTTGACAGAGTACAAAACTGACTTTGAAATCTAGTGAGGGATGCCCTCTTCCCTTCCTTACAGTCTCTTTCTCCCAGAAGAGAGATTTCTTGTATTTCTCTACTCTATCGTTATTTTCATGGTAGGTACTCAACAGAGCTCTAATCTATAATTTCCCTCTGTAAAACATTCACAACAGAAACTCATCTAGCTACAACCACTGAAAAATATTTCCTTTCTTCCTTTGTGTACCTAAAACTAAAGCAACTTTCATGAGAAAAGTTTCTTTCCAATAACTACTCGTCTGTGGAACACAATACCACTGGGCTGCTGCTCAGCTGACTACAACATGATCATTTTCAAGTCGACTGTTAACAAATTCCTGTTTAGCTATCCTCTTACATAATCAAACTCTGCCCAGTCCCAACCATTGTTACCAATCCTCCAGACAAACTCATTAACCCTTATACTCGAGTGGTTTTTGGCCTTGTTGTGACACGTTAATACATTTTTGGCCTTGTTGTGACACGTTAATACATTTTTGGCCTTGTTGTGACACGTTAATACATTTTTCGCCTTGTTGTGACACGTTAATACATTTTTCGCCTTGTTGTGACACGTTAATACATTAAACAAAATCTATATCCATGGCGATCTTGGGGGATGAGTTTCGCGAAAAAGTTAAAATAACCCAAAATCTTGAAGTCATTGATAGAAGTTGACGGACCGATGCCAGTTTCACATAGAATCAAAAGATCAGACTTGGTTTTCTGCAAATGAGTTTGGAAAGTTGGAATGCAGACCCCTGATGTTGGAAAAAGAAGACCTGTTAGGGTTAGGGTTACGGTTACGGTTCCACGTTGGGAGTTGAGGAAATGGGTTCGTGCTTGTATTTTGTTTTTGTACTTTTCATAATAGAATTTGGGGAAATGTGGAAGATTGTTGGTAGATGAGTTGAGAGAAGAACTTAGAAAAGATGAGTATACAGGCTATCTTTGTAAACCATTGAAGAAATAAAAGACATACCTGCTCCCACTAATGTGGCATCGAGAGACTCGACCGAAAACTACTGCATGGTCCAGATTCCATTCACAAAATGGTAATACAGCAGCACCAGTATTTTGCACTTGCAGATAGGACAGCCTTCTTGGGGGTTATTTTGATTATTTCATCTGTATTGAGACCTGATTGTATAAATATTTCGATTATTTCATCTGTATTGAGACCTGATTGTATAAATATTTCGATTATTTCATCTATTGACAACTGATTGTATAAATATTTCGATTATTTCATCTGTATTGAAAACAATATATAAACAGTTTGATTATTTCTTCTGTGTTGACAACTGACTGTATAAATAATCTCAGTCTTTGAACTACTTTTCCATACCCACGTTTAGTTATTTTATTAGTTGTGAGACTTGCAGCAATGCGGACTCTTTATGCGGATATTCATTGTTGCAAATAGCCCTATCCCTATTCTCCATTTTCTTAGGCGTAGATGCAAACTGGTACATTCACACTCAAGGAAGAAAAGACAGTTTTGCGATGAGTTTCGGGGATGAAGGGGCAAGGTCAATTCAAAGGAGGTTCATACAAGATCTTTTCATCCGCTGTAGGGATGGGAATGTACTGTTATTAGGTACTTTGTAGGTAGCAACTTCTGTAGCTGAAAGATGTAAACTATACATTGGTGGCTAGTCTAAAGATGAAGAAAAAGCACTGAAATACATTTAACAGTGTTTATCCCAACATAGCATCGCTGAAAACATTAAGAGAAAAGACAGATATCGGAGAGGCTTGATCCGATTAATTGGCTGGTCATGTCATACCCTAGTATCTATAAGTTCATCCCCAACCGTATCATTCAATCTGATTTTTCTAAAAATCAAAACCTTATTTCTTCTTTTTATTTTCTTCCTAAATAGATACTAGAAGGCCATGACTGAGGGTCAATCATGTTGAGAACAAAGAAGATTACCGATGCCAAATAGTAATGTTTTCAAAGAGTAATTTTTTCAAAGAGTAGTGTTTTCTGAGAGTAATGATGAATCCCTCTCTGTAAAATTTCCTTCTAGGAGAAATGTGTTTTAAGAGTAATGTTTTCTGGGAGTATTATTTTCTGAGAGTAATGCCCCTACCCTCACTGAAAAATTTCCTGCTAAGAGTAATGTATTCTAAGAGCATTTATTCTAGGAATATAAAATAATTATCCTACCTATAGAATTACATCTGACAACTTTATTTGCCATAAATGGCTGATATGCCATAAAGCAAACCAAACCAAACTTTTTGTCAGTCATATTTACCCTCTTCCACTGTTTTCTGTTCTCTTTCGCCTTATTTATTGTTTTAGCTTCTTTTCATAGTGTTGCATAGTCCTACTCCTGCTTGGACCGCGGCAGTACGCGTTTCGTATACTCTTCGCGATACGGGCCGTGGCAGTACTCATTTTGTATACTCGTCCCTAAAAGGACTGTGGCAGTTCACATTTAATACTCGTAATTTTTAAAACATCATAAATCACATAGTTTATATATTGTTTGCATACCTTAGATTTCTCCCTCGCCGTGTCGAGGGTCGCCGTCCCGATGTCGTCTAGTGGATGAATTCTTTCTTCTTTCCTTCCTGCCGTGAACCACGCCGTCCGTTGTCTGCAACAAAAGCTTCCCGACTGACTCACCAAACAACGATCTCTTTAAGTTTCAATTCTTTTTATTACAAGCATTGTTATTTATCGTCGAGAGAGAGCAAATCACTACTTTATCGTAGTTACTTAACAATTATTTTCTTAACCATTCATGGAGGGGGGAAAGGATATCTCTCGCTAGTATTTTCTTAGGGAAATATTTCCCTTATCTGTTGTAAATTACATGGTAACAATCACATCTCATCGGTTTGCCTCCAAAACCCAGACTGACGAAACTCGCTTCTCATGAAGAACGAGTGACGTCACGGATCCCTCTGTTTCCCACGAAAGGGCTTGTGACGTCACAGCCCCTCGCAGGTGCACACTGACCCTTGATCTGGGATCTCGTCACACAGTGACCTTGTCACGTCTATTAGCTCTGACTGTGAGAACAGGCCCTATTCTGCACTCGACTGCACCCGCACTAATTTGCGCAAGTCAAACCAACGATTTCCAACAGATACGTCCACTCCCATAGGGCCATTATCCAACAATAGTTTATAGATCTGTGTTTCCAATCTGGTTTCCCATCAGGGTTTTGTTGGGCAATTTTTTTGGTGAGGTCTTGTTTCTGTTTTTAGTTCGATACTTACTGATTGGTCCCTGCGTAAATTAATTTTTTTAGTTCTGTGATAGTATCTGTTGAGATATATAGGAAGAGTCTGTTCATTTTTTTCTGTTTCTAATTTTAATTTCTTCATTCTTTGTTTCTTAGGGATGGGAGTTTTGTTTTGTTTTGTTCTTGTTCATAATTTCTTTGATATTTTCAACATCTGGTGCTTCTTCCTCAGTGAGTTTGATTACTTCGTAGTTGTAGGTCTCTGCAATTTCAGTTGTGTTTATGTTGGCCAGTCTTATACATGTGGATTTTCACAGGGAGGTATTTCCTGGTGTTCTTTTACATCATTTACCTTTCCTTTCCCATTAGTTCTAGCTTATATTATTATTATTATTAGTAGTAGTAGTAGTAGTATTTTTTCACACTCGGCATCCCAAGGATTCGTCATGCTAAATTTAGTGCAATTCTTCCTAATACTTTTGAACATTTATTTATTTATCTGAGTGCTTATTTGTAACACTATCGTTAGACGGGTAGTGTATCTTGGTGTGTCCGTACTGTGGGGACGTCTCTGGAAGGACTCTTATCGTCCTGGCATGGCACTACCAGCTCCCAGGGGATATGGTAGTTATATTCCCTGGTTCAAATAGCGGCAATACTATTGCTTATACATTTAAGCCCATGCTGTCTAAAGACTCTTAAACGCAATATGTTTGATGGGTTTTTAGCATCATTAATTCTGGTGTCATTAATTCTCTCCAGAGAATTAATTAACCGGGCTGGTTGAGCGTTGTGCTGAAAATTTGAGAATGAATTAACCGCGTTGTGCTGAAAATTTGAGAATTAATTAACCGCGTTGTGCTGAAAATTTGAGAATTAATTAACCGCGTTGTGCTGAAAATTTGAATGCTTGTGAAAAAGAAGGGACAACTATTTTAAATAAAAATATATATAACTTTTTATTAACTCATCTCAGCTTCTGAAAACATATAAAAAACTCGAAAGTTGATGGAGTTGGTGTCGCACGACCGTCGTGTATGAAGTAGAAATACCAACTGCTAAATTCTCTCTTGCAGTGACAAAACCGAGAGAGAGAGAGGGTAAAACCTCTGCAAGAGAAAGAAAAGACAAGAATACACATAAAAAATAAAGAGACAGAGAGAGAAAGGTTAGAGTCGCTGATCGTTCTCAGCTCAACAAACAGTTGATTTGACCTTTAACCGTTGCTTTGTTAACACTTAGGTGGTCGCGACCCATGACATAACAATCCTGAGTTGAAGTCGGCTGGCGCAATGTTTCAATGCTACAAAATTGTTTCGATTTTACTTGCTTCCCCACAAGGGCTAAAAATAGTCAGGTACAAGGTGTTTAATGTGGGGAATCCCAGCTCCAATAAAAGAGGCACTCGCCATTGTACACATATTATTATTACAGCAATCTATCGGGCAGGTGGCTTTTAACCTAGCTTCAAGTTTGATATGATTTTATAAACGTATACTTTTCTCAATTGTAATGCAAATAGGACTATGGCCATTTTATTTCTATTTTATGGTTTGTAAATGAGAGGGAGGGGGGATCTAATTTTTAATCCTTGCTTTTCCTCAAAGTTATCTTAAAAACATCACTTTCTCTTACTCCCATTTATAAACTATTAAATGCAAATAAAATCATTTGGTGCTTAATCGATAATATTCCAAACAAATAAAAAAAACAATAATATATTTTTTAGGAGGGGGGAGGGCTTGACACTGCAATTTTTCCTACACAAATAAATAGATTTCGTCTATAAAAATATATTTTACACATGCACTTTTCTCCAGTTACATACATTATTTTAATTGAAGGAAAGAACAAATAAAAAACATACAAACAGAAAGTAAATACAAATTTGTATATAAATAAACACTAAACAGAAGTTTGATTCGATTCAGAGGTAGGACAGGTAAATTAGAATTTCATACCAACAGTTAATCGAATAAATACACTCGAACACAAGATTAGGAAATAAACTACTCTTCTTTTTATTCTTGCATAACACAAATAACAAATACATACGATTCATTATTGTCCTTTTTGGACTCAGTTCATTATTGTGGTTAGGGGTGGTAGCACTCTACAACTCCCTCTTTTGAAATTTTAATTCTTCCACAATTCATACTTTCGTCTTTTTAGATTAATGTCCAACGTTGAAGATGGTTGTCTTTTAAACTTGCTTGAGCTTGTAAAGGTTTTAATTACAAAAAATACTACAACAAATAATACTGTGAAGAAGTATTTAAATAGTCTTGGGTTTAACGAAAGAAAAAGTCTGACGGACGAGTTTATCCAGTGGGAGGAGGGGGTAAGAATATAATTTACAAAATTTTCCCCTTCAAGTTTTATAATGAGTTAATACTGTCCTGTTGTGGTAGTAAAATTCTTGAACTTTCAGGAAAGTTTTTTTTTTTAACTTATTAATTTTCCATTTATTATTTTTTCGTTATTAATTTTCCATTTATTATTTTTTCGTTATTAATTTTCTATTTATTATTTTTTTGTTATTAATTTTCCATTTATTTATTTTTATATATCTTATTTATTTAAACTTTTTTTTTAATAATTATTTTTAGTAATAAAATTCTTGTATTTATCAGGAAATTTTTTTTTTACCTTATTAATTTTCCATTTATTATTTTTTTGTTATTAATTTTCTATTTATTATTTTTTTGTTATTAATTTTCTATTTATTATTTTTATATATCTTATTTATTTAAACTTTTTTTTTAATAATTATTTTTAGTAATAAAATTCTTGTATTTATCAGGAAATTTTTTTTTTACCTTATTAATTTTCCATTTATTATTTTTTCGTTATTAATTTTCTATTTATTATTTTTTTGTTATTAATTTTCCATTTATTTATTTTTATATATCTTATTTATTTAAACTTTTTTTTTAATAATTATTTTTAGTAATAAAATTCTTGTATTTATCAGGAAATTTTTTTTTTACCTTATTAATTTTCCATTTATTATTTTTTTGTTATTAATTTTCCATTTATGGTTTTTATGTATTTTATTTATTTAAACTTTTTTTTTTTAATAATGCCCTTTAATAAAATTCTTGTATTTATCAGGAAATTTTTGTATCCTGCAAGATCTTTGTAGTAGTTCGGCTGGCACTTCGCTCTCAACTTGCTCCCTGCGAGGGTTTTTTTTCCTTTTCACTTGTAGAACTTTTTGGCTCACTAACAAATGGCATGCAGGCATCCTCTAGGCCAGGGGTGGGCAACCTCCGGCCCGCGGGCCAAATCCTGCCCACGAAGGCTTAGCGTCCGGCCCGCCACCCTGTTATGCTTTATTATTGCAATCCGGCCCGCGGACCTAAAAGTAGGTTTCAATTAAGATTTACAGTGGTATAAAAATGTATAAACATCAGCGAGCGATGATGCATGTATATTTCATTTTTCTTTAACTATTAATTTCAAATTCGATGTCTGAGATAAAAATAGAAAAAGGGAAAGAGAGAGGCAAAGAGGAAACGTGAGACGAGGAAAGAGCATGAAACAGAGCACTTATGTGAGGTTTGTCAAAACGAATGCTGGATCAACTTGCTACTTCCCCCGTCATTATTTTTTATGATTCCAAAATGGCTCTTCGTCGGTGCTTTTATAACATCACATACAGAAGTCTCTTGAGAAAAAATCTCTTATGTTCACGGTAGTTTCGATACCAGAAGGTAAACATACATGGGCATAGTGAGAATTGATTTTCAGTAATGTAGCAGGTGTAACCGAAGGGTCGTACTTACTCGACTTGGTATGATCTCTGACGTATACTTTGCCTGGTTTTGTCCATAGAGGAATTGAAGTACCAGAAGTGGATTTACGACTGTACTTAAATAGTCTTTCATGAGGGGTCACATTCGTAGCTGTGCAGAGCAACGATAGAATAGAATGTAGAGCATCAGGTAGAATATTTTTCCAACAGGGCAGCCCCATATTGCGAGAATGCAAAGTTACTTGTATGATGTTCCATAGTGTGACGTTTAATTTCTTAATTTGCCCATTGCCTTCCGGGTGATATCTACTCGTTTCTGAAGTCGCAATACCTTTACCATGTAAGTAGTTAGTTGTTTCCTCTGACAGAAAGTCAGTTGCTCTATCTGTGTGAATCATATCGGGCATGCCAAATATTGCAAATAGTTGATTCAAACATTGTGTGACAGTTTTGCTTGTCCTATTTTTACATGGGAATGCAAAGGGAAAACGTGAGTATTCATTGATTATTGTAAGTAGGTATTTGTTACCATGTATAGACGTAGACAGTGGTCCATTAAAATCCATGTTTAATCGCTGGAAGGGTAGCATTGCTTTTATGAGAGTTTCCTTGTTACCGGTAAAGAATTTAGGTTTTAGATACTGGCATGACGAGCACAAATTAATTATGCCTTTTATTTAGTCGAGTTAGAAAGGAAGATTTCTTTCTTTGGAAAAATGAAATAGTCGAGTAATGTCAGGTTGGCATAATTTACAGTGAAGGTCGCGGAGATCTTGTAAAGAATGAGTGATTGCAGATATTCGGGAAAACGTATCAGCAACAGTATTTTCCTTTCCAGGATGGTAGACGATGCTAAATTTAAATTGTGACAGTTCAATATGCCAATGGCATATTTTGTCGTTTTTGATTTTTGATTTCCTGGTATTATCAAACATGAAGCTAATACTTTTTTGGTCTGTAATTACAGTAAAGTGCTTGCCAAGGAGGAAATGGAGCTACTTTCATAGAGCTTTGACAATAGCAGCTGCCTCTTTTTCTACGGCATGATGTTTAGTTTCACTGGGACTCGGTGTTCTGGAATAGAATGCAATGGGACGATATTTGTTGATTTAGAGTAACTGCTATACAATTATTACGAGCATCTGTTTCTATAACAAATTCTTTTTCTGGGTCAACTTTCAAATCATTCTTTAACCTTTGAAAAGAGTCTAATACTGCAGAAGATAATGGAAATTCTCTATTCCAGTTTAGTGCTAATATTTTCTCTGAAACATTCTGGATAAATTTGCTGTAGTAAGAGAACATCCTAATAATCCGTCTTTGTGATTTCAGATTTAAAGGAGGTGGCATCTCACATATAGGTTTAAGGTGATCGTAGTCAGGTGATATCTGGTTGTTTTTGATAGTGTACCAAAGTAAAGTTATGGTCGAGACTGAAACGATGCTTTTATTCTTATTAAGTGTGATGTTGTACTGTTTAGCTACCTCATAAAATCTTTGAAGATTGTAGTCATGTCTTTTAGCTTTTATTTCCTTGTTCTTATAGGAGTTTAGAAGGTCACGTTGGCTTGCCAATTTAATATAGACGTGTTAGATTTTGGCTTTGAAACGATATTCATTCGTTGGAAAACTTCAGTTCTCACGTTCCGGTTAAACACCAACTTGATTTTGGTGAGTGAAAAAGAGAGCGCATTCTAGCAAAGCAGAGAAAGAAGAAGAGGGTAGCAACTCAAGCCATTTGCTTTTTGGCGTTCGTTCGGATCGCATCTCAGTCCACCACAAATTAACCATGCCTTGGTAATCAAAGGCAGCGTAAGCACATTTTAAAATATTAATAAAAACCGTTTTAAATTACATTCCTGGGTCTATTTTATTATTTGCTCTTATTTTTTAAATATTCCTTGTTACCAAAAAGACGAATTTTGTTGGAAGATGTGTGACACAAGGTCGGAAAATGGGATTTGAGACCAGCGCCCTAGAGCAGAGGCGGACAACCTCCGGCCCGCGAAGGCTTAGTGTCCGGCCCGCCAGACTGCTAGACTTTATTATTGCAATCCGGCCCATGGACATCCCAGTAAAACTCATCTCATTTTGTGGCATAGATGTAAAAGTAGGTTTCAATTAAGATTTACAGTGGAATAAAAATGTATAAATATCAGCGAGCGATGATGCATGTATATTTTATTTTTCTCTAACTATTAATTTCAAATCCTTGGCCTGAGATAAAAATAGAAAAAGAGAAAGAGAGGGGTAAAGAGGAAACGAGAGACGAGGAAAGGGCATAAAACAAAGAACTTATGTGAGGTGTGTGAAAACGAATGCTGGATCAACTTGCTACTTCCCCCGTCATTATTTTTTATGATTCCAAAATGGCTCTTCGTCGGCGCCTTTTATAACATCACATACAGAAGTCTCTTGAGAAAAAATATCAGATTTGTAGAGTGTTCAATGCAATTTTTGTACAATTTATTCATGTAAACAAAATATAGTAATTCTGAGATTTCGTTTTTCATTCCGGCCCGCGATCTTCTTCCAAAAGTCTCATCTGGCCCTCACTCTGAAAGGGTTGCCCGACCCTGCCCTAGAGGAAGAGCATTCTGGGCGAACAAAAATTACCTCGGCAACCCTGTCGGCATTCTCCGTGAAGGACGCCTCAGGCGATTAGCAATAAACTAACCACTTTCCAAATGATGAAAAGGCAAAGCCTGGGAAGGTGGCCTCCCTAGAACTGCACAGAACTATACACCAGACCGGCAGAGAACAAGCCATCATCAAAAATAGCAAAGACTCTGCCGGTCTGATTTTGGTATGTTTGAACTATTTGTTAATGACCCCATAATTCCGTCAGGTGTTATGGGCTGGGTTCAAAAGAACATTCATTCTTTCCCGGGCAACGTCGAATGTTCCTGCTAGTTTCAGGAACAAAAATTATGTACCATTTGTTTCAATACATGTTTATGTTCTCGTCTGTTCTATAAATTTACCTAGTTCAGCTGGCGTGCCTGATACGGATTTCATTTGACACGTGTGTTTCAAGTGCCCGTCACAACAGCAGTGACGTCATTACGTGTGTGTGTGTGTATGTGATTTCTACTTCCTGTTGGAACGTAAATCAATGTTTAAAACCCTTCTCGTCAGATATTCGTCGCTTCTCATTACGAAAGGTGAGAAGAACAGAATTTATTATCTTTCCGCTTATTTTTTAAAAAATTATTTATTTGATTTAGATCTATTATTTTGGTCTACGCTTTCCCTTAAATCTCCTTGAGTTTTTAAAACAAAAGAGACGCTTAATTGTTTTTAGTTTAATTTAATTTTTCCTTTCTTTCAATTATTTGTAAGGGTTTTCTTGGTAAAGAATGTATTTCTTTAAATTCATTATTCGCTGTCCTTTTTGTATTTTATTATTAGATAATCTGAGATCCATTCCAAACCTGAATATAACTTGTAAAAATAAGTCATTACTCGTCTTCTCTTCAGTTCGTAAAAAGTGGAGTCTATTTATTTAAATAACATTTTCATACGAATATTAAATCGTACTCTGAGATTTCGACTGAAATAAAAACAAATAAATTCACCCATGTCCCTAAACTGCAGAAGTGACATCTTTTCTCGCACATTTCATATTATTTTTTTGTTTGTTTTTGAAGCGCATAAAAATATCGTTTTTACGTATTGTTTTATATAAAAAAAGAAAAGTATTAGCTATGACATGATATTATGTCGCGTACCTGCCACTCGACAACAAAGTAAAATGGATTTTTATTTTATTAGTTTCAGTTTAATTGCAACATGGCTGTTACTTGGTAATTTTCTCGTTTTTATTACCGAGACTGGACATTTATTTATTTATTTTTATTTTTTATTTATCTCCATTCATATAATTGTTGTGTTGTCTTTTAATATAAAAAAAATGATGTTTTCACATTTGTAAATTAGATGAAAATTATTAATAATTTTAAAATAAAATCTATCAAAGACTTCATTGAGTTATTGACAATAACTTATTGTTTAAAAGAAAAACATTCTAAAAGTAATTAAAAAAAATTGTATTAGAAACATTTTTCGGTAATTTTTTACATTGGGACCCGCGCTAACTTTGTCCCTAACTCTAACGACGGGGTCAAAGTTAGCGCGGGTCCCAATGTAAAAAAGCACCCTTTTTTTCTTTAATTTACGATAAAATAACCCCATAAAAATATTTTTTAATTCGCTCCTCGCTGTGAGTATATCCTTTTTTTCTGAAACCTTATTGAACAATAAATACATGAATAATTTTAATTTATTGTTATGTGGTTGTTGTTTTTATGCGAAATCGTATGTGGAATCAGTACAATTGGTGCCCTTCATTAACCCAACCACTAACCCTAAGTCTCGGTTGTAAATACACCATTTTAGGGTTAGTAAATACTGTACGATTTAGATACCTAAAAAAATTTACAGGTTTTATATCACATACTATAAAAGAAACGGACAAGAAAAATAGGCTGAAGTATTTTCGTTAAAATGCGCTGGGTTCGTCGGACTGAAATTGTTTTGCTTTCGTGGCAAATAAAATCTGTAAAATGATTGAATGAATGAATGTTTCAGACAACACACCATATCATACATTCATTTTACTCATTTGGAGAGTTTAAATTACCTACTAGACACCATCCTCGAGTGTCTTCGGTCAAGAGTTTCTCAGGGCAGGATACTTCGGTGTGCGGACAAAAGCCCACCAAAATAAGTCAAACACGGACAAAAGCCCACCAACGTAAAAATAAATTAATTTTTAAAAATTAAAAAAAATATTTTTATATTTAATTTTTTTTATAATTTGTCTGCAATTCTTTTTTCGTGACAATTTTTTTTTTAATTTCATGTTTTAAACGTATTTCCGGTACTACTCTTGGCCTTTTGGCTAAGATCAAAGTGTAGTATCTGTTCCGATGGATACTGCACCCCATAGACTGGTATTGTCTTGGCCTTCGGGGCTTGATTTACGCGTGTCTATGGGTCTGTCCTGTGCAGTTCTAGGAGGTCCACCATCCCAGGTTTCGCTTCCCCTCTTTGGGGAGGAGTAAGTTTATTGCTTACTGTCTGAGGCGCCCCTACCGGGGAATGTCGACGGGGCTGCCCAGACAATTTTTAATGGCCAGAGTGCTACCTCTCGGATGCTGGCTTTTCAAACCCCACTTTCCCGATCCGACCGTGGGTCACATCTTACTTGTGGGAGTAAGATAAAACTGTCCTTGTGCCTAACTCCTGGAGAGGAGTAAATAAATACATCATAAAAAAACACGTACCCTTTTTACTACTACCTCTAAGTCCGGTGGTAAAACGAAAAATACATTAAAAAAACTCATCTTTTGCGGAAAGAAAAAACAATTATTTTAGATTGAAATTGGGGAATCAGTTTTGCATATATTTTTAACATAAAATGATCCCCCATTCCGGGCCATTCTAACTTTTTAGGGCATTAACCATTTTTTTTTGCGATGAGAGATAAAGGCACTTCTGCATTTCAACCGTCAAAATTTATCATTAAAATGAATAGTCAGTGATTTTTTTTAATTGTATGAATTAAAATTTTATCAAAATAGTCAACTGTGATCTTTTAAAACGAAAATTTATAATTTAAAACGAAAATCCAACAAACAGTCAACATTGAAAAAATTCACTTTGGCACTTCCGGTTGACTCGGTGGAATGAATGGAACTCTTCAATTATTAAGTCCAAGTGACGGTTGAAATGCAGAAGTGCCGAGATAATTCTATGCATTGTTTTTCACCTAATTTAGTTAAAATGGCACCGGTAAAAATGGCACAAGTTAATAAATAGGAAAATATGGTACAAGCCAAAAAAACTCAGAGTGCTGTTGTTAGGGAAGCAATAGCGGAACAACAAGAGCGTGAGTACAGATTGAAAAATATTGTCATACTGAATCTGCCTGAATCCAAAAATAAAGATATAAAAGACAAGATAGAAGATGACAAAGCATCAGTTGAGAAAGTAATGGCTGCGATTGAAATTGTAGAGGAAGAAGAAATTACACGCTGTGTAAGAATAACAAACAGAAATAGAGAAGACAAAAAAAAGGCTCCGTATTCTCAAAGTGAGTGAACAGTATTGAAATGAAGAAAAAAATCCTGAAGAGTAGCAAGAAACTGAAAGACATTGGAGAGTTCGAAAACGTGTTCATTGGACCAGGTCTGACTAGAATGCAAAGAGAGGAACAGTACCTGCTGAGAAAAAATTGAATGAAAGAAAAACGAATGGGGAAAAAGATATTTTTATTAGCAGAGGGAAAATCGTTCATGCGATGCATTTCAAAGGAGGGACTTCACGCCCACTCAAGAAATAGAAAGCATCAGAATATTCCCCATGTACATAGTTTGAATAACGGTGATCTCAAGATTCTTTCAACAAACATTGATGTAATTACGACAAAAATAACAGACTTGGAACAGTGTATCGGAGATGTGAAACCTGACATTATAACGCTTACTGAAGTTAAGCCAAAGAATTACAAATTTCAACTAAGTGAAACAGAAGTTGTGCTCGAGGGTTATCATCCACCTATGAACAACCTGGAAAAAGATGGAAGGGGTATATGTATATACGTTTCACAGTTGTACGACGTGGAGGATTTCAACGTTGACATTGAGGCATTTAATGATTTCAAAGAATCGATGTGGATAATCGTGAAACTGGGAAAAAACAATAAGATTGTGTTTGGATGTGTTTACCGAAGCCCGACAAGTGACAGTATAAATAATCGAAAATTAGAGACATTACTTAGAGCAATATCTGACAAGAATATAAAGAACCTAGTGATAGTTGGTGACTTTAACTATCTGAGTGCAAATTGGGACATATGCACAGCAACAGACAAAGTGGGCTCAGAGTGTGATCAGTTTCTGGACTGCTTAAAAGACTGCTTCTTAGTGCAAAATGTAGACAAGCCTACCAGGTATCGTGGCACACAGAGACCGTCGATTCTGGATCTAGTGTTGACCAATGAAGATAATGTAATCCGTGACATTGATTATTTAGCACCATTAGGAAATAGTGACCACTCTACTGTTGTTTAACTATATATGCAAACAAGAACTAAACTACAGCAAGACCAATAAATTCAAATTTGACAAGGGAAATTACAGTGAAATGCGAGATCCAATCTCAAATGTTGACTGGGATCAAGAACTAAATGAAAAAGACATTCACGATGCATGGGATAGATTCAATGACATTCTGAGTGAAGCAATGCAAAAACATATTCCAACTCACAATCAATTTTTAAAAGAATGCAGTATTTACAAAGTACCGGAAAAATGTTTAAAAATGAAATGTAAAAAATGTTATCAAGAAAAGAAAATTACAAAGATAATTGTAAAAATAATAAATATCAAAATATTTTAATAATTAATTTATTTTTACGTTGGTGGACTTTTGTCCGGGTTTGACTTATTTTGGTGGGCTTTTGTCCGGGTTTGACTTATTTTGGTGGGCTTTTGTCCGGTGGACTTTTGTCCTACCGCCGGATACTTCACCCTACAAGTAAACCCTGACCAAATATTCAAAATAACAGTATTTCAAACCCAAATTAGATCATCTCGACATGACTAATACGAGGAATGGTGCACCTTATCCGAGTAATGTTATCTCAAGTAACAGCACTTAGCTGAATACTCCACCAGACTAGATGAATTCTTGTTCTGGAATCCAGTAAGACCAAGAGACCACAAGAAAGATATACTATAACATAGTTAACTGGTTAGTTGGGGAAAGGAAGATTAATGTTCTTAATTTCTTTACTAACTCAACGTTTGACAGGTAAAGGAGAACTTTAATGGAATATTCGAATATCTATGTATCTCATATAGAGATCAAGTGTTAGCCCCAAGAGAACTTTGACTGAAGTAAAATGAAACAAAGTGAAAATCTTTACTTCAAATCAATAATTTATTTATTTAAAGTTAGCTGTCTCCTTTGACTTTCCTCCCCGCGAGGGTCGGTTCTTAATATGAGGAAAATCTAGTTTCATATTACTTTACTTTGTTTCATTTCATAAAATGTCAAAAACAATTGAAACGAGAAGTCGGAATAAACGTCTCATTAATTTAGGATGCTAAAACCGTATCCAACTAAAATAAAAAAAATTGCCTCAGTCGAGGAGGATTTCTCCTCATCTAACTGAGGGCAGAACAGATACTACACTTTGATCTGGAAAATCTAATTGCCTATCCACTGTGCATTTTTTACTAGGAAACCCTTTTTTTTTTCATTTTTCATTTTAATACGAAAAATTCCAAATGTTTCAAACTCTTGTAGTGAAGGTGCTAGTCTCGGAGAGAATGTGTTAAGACCAACTCTTATAATATTATTTGTAAGTAACAAAAATCGTCGCACGAAATCAAAAACAAAACCTTTTCTAACAACAATAAGGAGATTTAGCAAGAGAACGGTTCAGTTGTCCCCCACCGAAGTCAGAAAAAATGCTGAAAGAAAGAATGAAGACAGAGATAAAGGAAAATTTGTATTAATACTGTTAAATTAAACAATAATACTGAAAAGTCTTACAAAACTGATTGTGTTTGCGGCTTTAAGAAGTCCAACTAATAAAAGAGTTCTTTAACGTCCAAAATAGACAGCCCTCTGAATTGTTCAGATTCTCAAGTCGTTGCATTCATATTAAGGAGAAATCTTCCTTACTTGTTGACTGGACTATGAACAGATCCAAAAGAGAAAGAATAAGGACTTTATTGATTCAGCCGCCAAAATTAAGTGTCTGTGATTGGTCAAGGAGAATCATCTTAATATCCCCCCTCCCCCCAAAAAATTTGCTCAATGAGCAATATTTCATTTATATTAGCATTTTTAAATTTCCAAAAGTAAAGAGTCTGTTCGACTAGAAGTTGATGTTTTTCCCAAAAAAATAAAATATTAAATTACAAGGAATTATCTTTCAAAGTTATTAATTTAAACATGTACTCGAAAAAAAATTGGCATCATCGATCAGGTGGTCATGAAAAATATAACACCCCACAAAAAACGGTTGCCTCCAAAATTTTGAGTCAGCAATTTTTTATTAGAGAGATTCTCTTAACGCTTCCTGACTTTGGAAAATAATACAGTGCCGAGTGAAACAAAAAAGCAAGCAAAAAAAAAACTTTGAATATTCATTATTGAAAATGGTGCGACAGATAATTTATGAGCTTGAAAATAAGTTTTATATGTTTTTGTATTATACAAATAATACATGATTTAAACAAGTTTTAATAGTTTTTTTCTGGTTTCACTTTTACACTGAAAACTACACCTAAATTATTTTACTAAACTGAAACCACTTGCTCTAGTGCTATTTCTACCAAATGGCCATTTCCAGAAAAGGTCATTCAGTCTTTAATAAAATGTTAAAAAGTTGTTCAGTCTTTAATAAAATGTTAAAAAGTTGTTCAGTCTTTAATAAAATTAAATTTTATCAACATTTGTACTATTATTATTAAGAGGAAAGATTGAATAAAAAATATATATATTTTTAATTTGAATAGGAAATAATAAATCTCTGAAATCGATTATTTGTTTACATTTTAGCATAGAATATATATTTTTTTCTTTAAACTATCAGAAATCAAGGGGCCTGTTTCTGGGGCTAACACTTGATTTTGGAAATGTTATTTTCTTAGCCATTAAGGCAGTGTGAGTCAAGGGGGATCACCATTCCCTGCTATGCTAAGTGGTCCCTTCTGTTTTCATTGTCAGCCTGTTGCTATGAGGTGGCTGTCAGCATAGCTCTTTGCTTGTCCCTCTTTTTTACCTATCAGCATCATCTGCAGCGTAGCCCTTTCTACCATGTCGGCATGGGTGCCGATGGGGGCATTAGCAGTCGGACAAGAAGAAGGAGGATGGAACTGACCTTTGATTGGCTGATAAATTCATTTCCCTTTTTGAAATTTTAGTGCCCATTTCTTGCCAGTACCGGTCAGAACAGCATCCAGAGAGGTTGTGTTTTGGCTTGTCTCCATCATAAGATGTGCACAACGTTAAAACTTCTTCATGTACAAGGATAGTGTCCTTAAGAAAAAAAGTTTTTGTACAAGGTCAGAACGTCCTTTTAAAGAATTATTTGAAAAAGCCAGAGACTTTTATGTACAAGGACAAAGTGTCCTTATAAAAAGAATTCCCTTTTCATGTACAGGGAAGTTTTGGAAGAATTCCAGACATACAGCTCCAAGAAGACAGTCGTTGTCAGACACGTTGTTTTGAAGAGTGACAATTATCCTTTTAAAAGGATATTTTATTTACTGAATTTTGGGTGAGAAAACCCAAAGACTTTGACACTTTGTGGGTTTTATCTAAAAGAAATTTGGTCTAGAACGACCATTTAAAATATCGAAGGACTGAAGAGAAGGACATTTGAATCCCTCCTAAAGACAGTTTTTTAGAATTTTATTTGTATGAATTCTTCTTTTCAGCCCTTTCAAGTAAGACATCTTGTTTTTGTGTATTTGGTGGAAAAGCGAGACCACGTTTTTATCGTCACTTTTCATTATTTCTTGAGGTGATAACCATTATTTTAGTATGGATCTGTTTGGTCCTATCTGTTCATTTTCGGGTGTCATTTTAGACGATAATATTTATTGGAATAACTTGGTTGTTTCCTATTATCGTCTGAAACGCCCCCTCCTTTTTTAAGAATAGTCTCTTGAGTAGTGACTCACTTTTTTATGTATAGTTTTTAGCTCAATCTAATTCTAATTTTATTGGGCTATTTTAAATTTTATTATAATTTCCATTGTTAACGTGTTTAACCCTGGTTTGGGAATCAAAAGCATGAACTAGCTATTTCTTTTGTCTTATCAATAAACTGTATTGAGTTACATTTCTGGGTCTGTTTCTTTATTTGCTTCTTTTTGTCTCTTTATTGATTCCCTCTTTTTTTATTATTCATGGGTAACAGAAAATGAATTTTGGTAACGACCCCAAAACTTTCGTCATGATCTCTATATGAGATACATAGATATCCGAGTGTTCAACTAAAGTTCTCCTTTACCTCTCAAATGTTGAGTTAGTAAAGAAGATAACAACATTAATTTTCCTCTCCCCATTTGACCAGATAATTATGTTATAATATATCTTTCTTGTGGTCTCTTCGTCTTACCAGATTCCAGAACAAGAATTCATCTAGTCTGGTGGAGTATCTCGCTAAGTGCTGTTATTTGAGTTAACATCATTAGTAGGTGCGCCATTCCTTACATGAGCCAGTGTATAGCCGTGTTCAGGGGATCTTATTTGAGTTTCGAATACTATGTTATTCTGAATATTTTGGTCAGGTGAAGTATCCTCATGCCAGGTTGTTCTGACAAACCCTTGTATAAAGAGACCGAAGACGGTCAAGGATTGTGTCTAGTAGATAATTCAAACTCAAAAGTAATGCAATCTGACATGTCTTAGGAAATCTATTTGTTTAAATTCAAAAGTGTAAAAGAAGATTGTTGTTAGATAATGGCCCTATGGGGATGGACGTGTCTGTTGGAGATCGGGTTTGACTTGCGCGATTTGTAGCGGAGTCACCTCGTGCAAGTTGGTGCGATGTGTTCTCACGATTTGCGGGGACAGTTGACAAGACCTCGGGGTCGGGGAGTTAGGTCACACCTGCGTGTTAATCATGAGATTTCGTGACGTCACAGTTTTCCTGCTGGGAAAACTAGAGTTGAGATTTCAGTTTGGACTTGGAAGCTGAAGAGTCAACATGCTTTAGCCATGTAGCGATTACACGCTAGGGGATTTCGGATCCCCCAAAAATGAGAGCCAAACGATGTCCCCCTCTTCCTTCCCTTACAAGTGATTAGGTGATTAATTTAGAAAATTAACTAGCGTAAGCCTCTCTCTCTGCTACAACGAACTTTCCCAGTATCGACAAGCAGTATGGTAAATAAATGGCTTTAAATTAAAAAGGAGAAGTCTTGTTATATTTTATCGTGTACGGGGAGATTTGATTTCAGCCCACGAAGAAACCGCCGGTATGATGGATGCAAGCGAGCGAAGTTGACGCTCGGCGAAGCGACAGACAGGTAGCAGTCGCGACACAAAGCAAGCGACGACAATGGCGGTGAAGAGGAGAGACGCACGGTTAGTACAAATAGTTTCATACAACAGCGAGGCACTGGAGAAAGAAAGAACACTGTTAGTACGAATAGTTTCCTGGGCTGTTGGGATTCTCGAATCGAGAAACGACATATCGTCCCATTAGTAGCGATGCCGTTCGTTCTGAATCAACAGGGAACAGTTCTACGACCCCAGAGATTCCGATATTACAACGGTTGTTAAACCAGCAATTTAACATTGTGACGATATTTCAGTTTAAGAGTCATCTATGCAGATAAATTTTTAAAGGAATTTCAACAAATGTTACAAGTTTATTACAACATTTATGTCTACCGGAATTAAACATATGTATAAACAGACATACTCACATTACATAGTAATAACTGTTATTTACAGTTCACTGTCTATTCAAAGGTTTCATGATGAAACTTCAGTCATGAAATATTCATCACTATTATCTATTGTCCGAGAGTCTTTTTACTTTTCTTTTTTCTTCTTAATTATGCCTTTGGTTTTGTTTCACCAAGTTATTCTTTTTTTTTAAATAGGATGTTAAAAGTTAAATTTGATTGACAATGGTCATTAAATTATTAATTGAACCAAATTGTTACACAACTATAACTAATTTTGTTAATGTAGTTAATCTTTATTTCTAAAATTATTGGATGTAAATAGCTTCCAAAACGTTCAATCTAACACTACATAATGATTAGCTAAGGATTTTAAAACCAGAAATGACTTTCTATTCAACAATTTAACTGCTTCCAAATTCCTTTAAGTTTTGAAGGTCACAAAGTAGTCTCTTTTTTTTTTCAACTATTAAGAAAGGATACAAATGGCTGATTTGTTTACCAAGAAAGCAAAATGCGTTCTGGTGGATAAAATTAAATCATTTTTTTAAATAGGATTTTTTAAATTTTGTTTTATTTTACGCTATTGTTTTGTTTATTTTAATAGTCAATTAATAGTAAATAAGAAAAATAATAATTCAATATGTAATTATCAAAGTTACATTTAGACGAGAGAAATACCCACTTGAAGTTGTCTCGTGTCATTAATAGTTGTTGTTTTTTCCAGGTTATTTCAAGTTAGGTTACTATTTGTAGTGACGAGTGATTTATTTTTTTATGTTGGTGTTTTTTTACTTAATGCACATGATATTATGTGTCTCTCTGCATATAATAACAGTCCAATCTTAAAGTAAAAGGATAATTTGTCAATATGGCGGACTTACTATAGGGTTTTAAGTTGTCTTTCACAAAAATAATCCAAGTTAAAAACTTTTATGAATTAAATTTTTGCTTTGTTATCAAATTGTGTTTCTGTTTATTTTTACATGATCCAAATCTGAGTTTAAAAAAAAAAAAAAATTTCTATTTAAAGAAAAAATTAGCTTGATCTTTACTGTACTATGAATCATATTACGAAGATTCAATGTTTTAGCTGTTGAAATGAATCTTATATGAACAAAGTTCCCCTTCCGTGTCATTTTTGTACATTTTTTCGAGAGGTAATGTTTAGGCTGGCTTTATTTAATAATTATTGCTTCTATATTAGTTTTTAAAAACTTTTATTCATCGTAAACGAGACATATTGCCACTGAGGCATAAGGGGTTACTGTGATTAGTGGCCAGATTTAATGGGGAGGGGCATCTAAAGTGGGGAGTTGTGCAGCAAGATGTTTGTTCACAATACATTTAAATTTCTGCATGTTGGTACAGTCAGGGAGGGAATTCCAAAGACAAGCATGAAGAAGTTATTAAAGTAAAAGGTTTACTGGCATCTACAGTGAAGGGGTGGGGTTTTGCTGCTAATCGGGTGTGTTGGGGGTTATATTTACGCTGAGGGGGGTATAATACAATAATTTCATTGGAGCAGGTACAGGGATACAACATTGTGGTGATGAGACAGGAACTGGAGCATGTTATAGAGAGTGCAGGACCTATTAAGTTAGACTCTCTTTTTTTCACCCTGTGCAAGAGGGAGAGACTAGTGATTCGTGCACCAGCCCATATCTAACAACAATACTCCATGGATGGGTGGATGGTGGCTTTAAAGAGATATAAGATATTGGCAGGTGTGAGAAGTTTACTAACCAAGTAGAGGGAGCCCACCTTTTTTGCAGTAGACTTGACAGTATCTTTTATGTATTTATTCCAATTCATGTTGCCTCTGAATGTTAGGCCAAAGAGTTTGAACGTTAGACTCTCGGGAAGGGTGCTATCAGTCATGGCAATCGGTGGTTGGAAGGATTTCTTATAATTGTTGATGGAAAGATGCTTTGTCTTTGTAGCATTGAATGACTCATCTATTTTTGGCCCCATTTTACTACAGGCTGGAGATCATTTTGTAAAGATTCAACCATTCCCTTGGATGTGAATGCATCAAGGAGGTCGTTTCTGAAGATCAGGAATAATAACGGTCCAATTATCTACCCCTGGGGTACACCCATATTAATGTGATGTTGTTTAAATGTACTGTCATCGAGGACAACCTGGATCTTTCTTTTAGCAAAAAAAGAATCTGATTATATTAAATATTCCTCCAGTAATACTGTATGAATTCATTTTCCTGAGAAAACCTTCATGCCGGACCTTGTAAAGGCCTTAGATATATCAAGCACTACCACCCTAACTTCACCTGCCTTATCCAGTATATGGTATTTGCATTCAGAGATGACCATTTGGATATCTGCAGTAGAACGGGATTGCCTAAATCCATACTGTTTGTCAGAAAGAAGTTTAGCTAGATTGATTATGATTAATTTTCATTTATCACCAGATGACATTACATTTGTCAAGATTTTTCATTTGTTCAAAACTTGCATTTTTAGCCATACACTGAAATTTGGCTTCTGGACCAATAGCACACAAGACGGCAAATTTTCTAATTTTCAACTACCTTTGAACAGTTATATTTCAGTGGCTAATTGTGCTACCAAAAGAAATTTGGTATCATTGTTTCTTTTTCAAAGATCTATGTGGCTACATTAAAGGTTTTTAGATATAATGAAAATAATATTTTGGTTTGGGATAACTAATATAAACTGATTTTCCCCCTATTTCATTGCCGAGTATAGCTTTCTATCCAAAAGCTGCATATGTAAATCTGCTCCAACATCGATTTAGGCCAATTCTTTATGCATGTTTTCATGCGTTTTGTTTAGTTCGCTTTCATTAATTTTTGCATTGTATCCTACTCAATATCTTCTAAGACTGTCATCCATAGAGGAAGTCAGGAATTTTCACTCTCACGCTCAGATCCACTACCATTGCAATCCACATTTATTAGATGACACCATCATTATTTCATATTTCGATCTTGCTATTGTATGTTAGCTACTCTAACTTTCCCCCGTGGCCTTGTGCCTAACTCCTGGAGAGGAGTAAATCAATACTCTAACTTTCCCCCTAAACATTGAACACTCTCTTGCTTGACCGAATAACAGATTAGCAGATTTTCCTAAATACTCGTTAAGTCATTTCCATTTTTCTTACTTTTTAATCTTTATTTTCTTTTTAATCTTTATTTTCTTTTTAACCTTTATTTACTTTTTAACCTTTATTTACTTTTTAACCTTTATTTACTTTTAATACATTTCATATTACAGTTTACGAGCTATAGAATTTATGTAAAAACAAAATAAAAATATCCTCGGGACATGCCGGTACATTTAGCTACTTCTCTTTTCTTTGATTTCCAGAGACTTACAAACACTTAGGTGAAATGTACAACTTTATTTTATTCCAAAGACAGATTTTTCATTCTCGGAATAGCAGAATCACATTTTTTGAACACAAAGCCTTTGGAGTTAATAACACAATTGCTCAACAATGTTCGCTTAAATTTTTCAAACTTAAACATTCATAATTTTTTTTCTTTCTTTATTACATTCTAATAATGTTGTACAAAATAAATTCTATAACAAATGTTTACTCATTTTACTTTTCGTAGATTAATAAAATATTGATTCTCAAATGCGACTTTCAATCAAAGCCGATGACAACCTTTCACATTCTTCGCATAATGGAATGCTTTCTCTCATTCCTTCGTTCACTTTCTACTGCATCTCCCCTACTTGATGTTGCTTGCACCAGACAATAGCAGTTAGACTGGTTGTGATGATTATGATGAATGTTGCAGCTGATTATTTTGAACTACGCTCCTCCTACAGATTCACATGTAAAACACCCGAGACACTGATGACGGTCAGGACCAAGATATTTTGTGGGGAGATTGACTTTTAACGATCCCTTAAATTTACTGCACATGTGCAGTCCTTTTTTGCATTGTTACCCAGACTTAGGGTTAGTGTTAGGATATAGAAAAACACAGCGCTTTTGTATTATTTAGAATTTGTCACAGCTGCTATAGTAACAGGCGCCATCTTCCCAGGCATTACCACCTCCTTTAAGAGAGAAGATGGGTTGGTTGCCTGAGGCACTCTCATCTGTGAGGGAGTGGTGACAGAACCAACCAGGACATTTTGAGATGAAATGTAGTTGTTTCCTACTGCCACTGCGCGCATCGTTTCCATTTTTTAAATTTATTTTTCTTTATCTTTTTCTTTTATTTCTACCCGAACTCGGGGTTAATGATGGGCATGTATTTTTTTTATTCATATCAAATATTACCTTTCTTCTAATGTTTGTATATAGACACAATTACTTAGCCTCCTCCTCAAAAGAAATTCTCTCCTACGTAATGTAATGCTGCGAGGATGCACTTTTGTAGTTATGAAATAATATGAATGTTTAAATCATCATATTTGGTTAAAACATCCATTTTACATGCTGGCATATTTTGGACGGCTTTGAGAAATTGACTTCCAAAATCTCTGGCCAGGTCTTTATTTATCCCTCTTTCTCTCAATTCCATCCTTATGAATTCATCTTAAGTTTTCCTTGACCTTCCTCTGTTCTACATCTACTAACCTTTCAACATGGCCATACCATCGAAGTCTCCTGTTCTGCACACATCTCCCTATACAGTTCAGATTTAATCTTCAGATCTAAGCCGGTCTTTAAAACTCACATTACACATCCATCATATCATTCTCATATCATTTCTATTCATGCAACGCATTTCCTCAACCTTCCAAGTTTCAACTGGCCAAGTTTCACTTCCATACATCATCACACTGCATGCATATTCTTGATAGACTCTTCTCTTGGTTGGCAGTTGTAATGCTCTACTGATTAGTAAAGACAGAAGTTCCCTGAACTTACTCCATCCACTCCTAACTCTTGCAATCACGCTAGTACTTGCTCTTCCCTATTCTCCAATGGTATCACTAAGGTAACAAAACTTCTGAACAACCATTCAAATATACTTTCTCATCCGTCTCCATTGTCTTACACTTCTTGCAGTTGCACACAAACTGGTTACTAGAGATGGGCAGTTTTACCGAAAAAACGCGGTTTTTCGGTTTCGTCTCCATACCGAATACCGAATCGGTTTTTTTTTTTTAAACCGTAACCGTTCGGTATTGTGTTTTTACTACAGTAAGCCACCATATACAAGGAAACACGGTTTCCGATTTGAATAAAATTGAATATTACCAAAAAATGTTATATTAGTAAGAGGACAGATTGAACAAATATATTACTGCAATTACTGCTATAAACACAAGGCGATTTTTGTTTATTTTCATTCTAGAACGAATTTTAAACATTTTAAAATATGAATATACAAAATGTTGTTACATTTTTCGTACCCAACAAGTAAATAAATTAATCTTTCATCTTTTTTTATGCATTAAAATTATAAATGTACGTTGTTTTGTTTTTCGGTAATAGTAATTTTAAATTATTTTATCCTAAAAAATATTGTCCTTTTTTTGAGCGAAAGTCAACAATGGCTGCTAGTATTGCTGATATAACAATCAATCAGCAGCAGCGTCTTGTAAAGCTTTGTAAAATTCGTTTATAAACTTCTTTAAAAGTAAGATAAAAATACTTTTTGTGCTTAAAAAAGTTAATCCTATTTGGTTCTTTTATAAAAAATACTTAAAAAAATACTGGTTTTCACTCAACTTTCGAACTTCTAGTAGTAATGAATTTCTAGTCGCCAATTTAAAAAAAAAAATTAAGATTCTACTTTTTTAGGCGATTACGTCTTAAAGTCTTGGCGAAAAAAGAAAAAACAAAACAACAAAAAATAGTTTAGAATTTAGAGTGGGGGATCAGTTTCGCATATAAATTTAATGTAAAATGATCTCCGATTTCCCGGGCATTCTTGCCTTTTAGTGAAATTTATAAAATAAATAATTACTCTACCATTAACTCTAGGTACGACTAACAAGCCCACCTCCTAAAAATGCCATCTTGAACGTATCGTACCATTAACCTTAAATATGAGTGGCAAGCCACTCCTAAAAAACTCCCTTAACCCTAACACTAAGTCCGAATGGCAACCTCCATCCAAAACAAAACCCCTTCCTTAACCTTATCACTAACCCTAAGTCCGAGTAGGAAGCCCTAATCCTACAAAAAAGCCCATTAAAACCACACATAATCGTCTAAAAAAAATTTTTTTTAAAAGCAGACGCCCATAAAAAAAAACGCACAGGATTTATTTGCCATAGAAAAAAATTGATTAATGCCCTAAAACGCTAGAATGGCCCGGAAATGGTGAATTATTCTGCATTAAATATATGTGAAACTAATCCACCACTCGAAATTCTAAATGAATTGTTTTTTTTTCTTTCTGCTAAGTTTTCAGGGTGTTCACACTTAATTGCCCCTAGCCCTACCACTAACCTGAAGTTCAAGTGGTAAGGCCCCTCCTCCCACAAAAACCCTTATAATCGTCTAAAAAAAAGAAAAAAAACAAAAAAACAAGAAAAACGCACAGGATTTATCTCTCATAGAAAAAATAATTAACTGTCCTAAAACGCTAGAATGGCCTTGAAATGGGGGATTATTTTATGTGAAACTGATCCCCACTTTAAATTCTAAAATAATTGTTTTTGTTTCTTTCTTTCTGCCAAGTTTTTCAGGGTGTTAACATGTAATTGCCTAAATAAAAAAAGTAGAATCTCATATTTTGGGGGGGTAAGGGGGTGAGTTAGCAGAAGGTGTAAATCTACAATAATGCTAAAGAAATCTTGCAATATATTCATTTTTAAACAGTCCTAGTATTAGATTTTAGTTTCTTGTACATAAAATGTATTACAATTCAACTTTGAGTTTTCTAACTTGTTTCTTTTAATGGATTCATGATATTTTTAAGGTATTGCAGCATATTTATGTGCACTTAGTGCAGATTACTTGGAAACCATTAATTTCTGGAGATTTTCAGTGGCATTTTCTGATTCCTTGTACAAAAATACACTTATATGGTAAATTTCATTGCTTAATCTTGTGTTTTAACAAAGATATAACATTTTTACTGAAAAATTAGTGTAAAAAATGTGACGAAACGCATATGGTATTAAAGAGGGGAAAATATCCAATTGTGTGAGGCACAAAAATAGTCATAACTTCCTTATTTTTAGTCAGATTTAAAAAATTAAAAAAGATTCTTTCTTAGATCATCAAGCTCTTTCTATATATGCCATTATTGAGATATTTTAAGCAATTTAAATTTTTTCATGTGTATTGCTACTTGTAGGAAGAAATCTTTGTTTACAGTTTGTTTATCATTAACATTTTGAATTTTCAAATGAAAAAAAGAGAAATATGACAGACAACATGACATCGTATTTTTAGCATAAACTATTTTCAAATGAAAAAGAAAAAATCAAACGCGTTCCGTATGATGTCGAAAATCTATTTGATTCAACTCAAAATTGTAAAATAATTATTTGTTTGTTTCAGAGTTATCTAAAAAAATAAGTTATTAAAATGAAATTTTAAAAAAATACTTGTAAAAGTAAATAAACGAAAAGTAGTGAGTAAGTATAAACATTTAAAAAGAAAAAAAGTAGTTGCCAATGCTAGTGTCACTTTATTCGGATTTTTAAAATTATTTTAAACATTAGGCATTTCATTGTTTACTTTTGAAAAGCCACTTCATACATAAATTGTAATTTCTAGAGAACTATCTCTCAACTATACCGTTTTCTCTCCCAAAAATGGGTTATTCAAAAAGTAGACTATGCAACGATTTATATTTTACTAAATTGTTAATATAGTATTTATTTAGAGTTGACAATTTATTCGAAAGTTTAATTATTAAACTTTAATCCAAGTCATGAATTCTATGACTAAAATTACCTTAAAGCTTAAAAAATGACTTTAGGTGAATTAATAATCTCTACTTTTTTTTAACCATCCTTCCTTTTCCCTTGGCGCGGTTTTCGGGTGTACTACTAGTCTTTTACGCATGTCTATAAAGTTTTATTACCCTGTCTTAAAAACAAATATTAACCCCAACACGCACCAGTTGCCAGAACTTCGAACACACAAAATGACAGCCATCCCAACAGTCAACACCGGCAATTCGAGAAGTATATGGTGTGTTTATTTTACACGACAAGACACAACGTCTTGCAAACATTTTAACCTATTAAAAAATTAAAATTTTTATCTGTCAAATAATTTTGACAATATTTCATTTTCATCATCATTTTTGCTTAATTTTATTTGTAAAATTATTTTGTTTGTTTAAATAAATTTTCGTTTTTTAATTTCTTGCATTTCTGAGTTATATTTTAGCTTCTGATGGGTTAAAGAATTAGATAGAATGTATATTCAAACTCAGTTTTATTCTTCAGAAATCTTTCATGAATCTTTGGTCACTGTTTTAACGAGTTAACTGTTAAAAAGGTATCAGAACTTTGATTACAACAGTCAACACCTTAAAACTTATATGATTCATATCATGGAGAATGATTCAGTCACAAAATTATCGAAACAGTGGCATAATTCAACTAAACGTTGAATAATAACTAATCATCACACAAGAGAATGAATAGCTTCCATAGTAAAAAAATTTTTTTCAAAAAAAACGAAAAACCGAACCGTAAACCGAGGTTTTAAGGGGAAAAAACCGATACCGAAACCAAAATTTCAAAACCGCCCAACTCTACTGGTTACCATTAATGTTATTTATAAATGTAATACTTACAACACACTACGATTAATGTTTAACGCTAAGTAAAATACTAAGTAAAAATATTTATATGAAGTTCAGAGGTAGAGGCATGAGTTTCCTAGACAATACTAGTTCACTGCTAATTTTATTAATATAAATATCAGTTAACATCTAGAGCAGTCTGTGTTGACTAAAAATACTTGATATTTTCAATCTGAGTGAAAATAATACTAATGCTTATAGAAAGCTGTTAGGCTGTTTTTATTTATAGGTCATTGATCTAATATTGATTATGAAAAATAACTTTATATAGCTTCCTTATGTTTGTAAATATCAAATTAAGTTTATAGTTCTATTGCGTCTGCTGTGCATGCAACGTTTCTTTTTCATTGTAAGTGAATAAATTCTATAGGGTGTTTGGAATAAATTTGACACTTTTTGGAAAGAAAAGAAAAAATGTCATATCTTGGCCAATAATTGTTGTATTCTCAAAATACAAAGTGCATCTCTTAGTGAATTTTTTTCTGAATATGGCTCACTTGAAGAAGCCACCCTGAGCCTCCACCACAGCCTCCACGCGAGATCACGCGGCCTTCACAATGTCCTTACGAGAGACGACTGAAAACTAGTTTGATACTGGCAATCAGCTCGTCTTTGGTGTTGCAGACGGTACGGTTGGTGTCTTCCTCAACTGTGCCCCACACATAATAGTCCATGGGGTTGCAGTCAGGGGAGTTGAGGGCTAGATGTTGGGAATGGTGAAGTTGTGGAAGTTTTCACAGCCACTTCGAGGTTTTCCCGGAAGTGCGTCATGGAGCTGAGTCCAGCTGCCACACGTATGGCTTTTTTCCAGCCACCCTCTTCACTCAATGCTTGAAAACAGTGGACACCAACTCAGTATTGCCATCTGAATTGAGTCTGAGTCCATTTTCAAAGATGTTGTACAGTTGAAAGCACATCACAGTTTGAGGGAACTTGGGCTTCGTGACCTACAGGACTTTGTGAACTGTAGGCTAGTCATTTGTTCTGCACGTTGTGCAACCGGTTCTGGCAGAAGTTCTTCTCATCTGAAAAGAACCAGATATCCATCGACTTGACTTTTGTGGCTTGCATAAGGTGATTCTCTTGAACCTTGGCGGTGAGTAGTTAGCCAATACGACTTTTGTATGAGGAGTAGTGAAGATCCTTGTTCAACGCTTTTTTAGTCACCACTCTCTCGCCAAGGTCCGCATTACCTTTCCTTGATCTTGCCGCACTTTTTAAAAAATTTGCAGCTTCTCGATGAATCTTGTTGTGCAGACACAGAATGCCTGCTATGATTCTTCCTGCTAGCCACGACTTTCACATTTCCGTCACAATTCTCCCGCTCACATTTTATGACCTTCAAGATATTTAAGGAGCTGAATTTTTTAATCCAGCACAAATCCTCATGATGAAGCAGGTCGCTCTCTTCCAATATTTTGGTGCTTTCCAGTAGTCGTCCATGGTCTTCAGCTCTTAAACCCACCAATAGTACACAAAAACAATGAAATGAAAGAATATAAAAAATTACCAAATGTCTCCCGAACACCCTGTAATTGATAAATGGTGGGAATGGCATAAATTGTGGCATCAGCCAAGTACAAATCTAGTCAGATCCTTTGTTTGCTTTCATACACCTTGCGAAAAAGTATAAACTATCACTCTCTCCAGTTACGGGCAAAATAATAATGAATGATTTTAAAATTAATTTCTATATTAATAAAATTGTGTGATTTACACATTATTTTTTTATTTATTGAAATAAATGCAACGTTTAAAAGCCCTATTTACAAAAAATAATTTAACGTAGTGAAATGAGGCGGAGTAAAAGTTCACTACTACATAAAGAGTGAATATCTAATTACTATTCACTCACTTCTCCCCTTCTTGCACTCCAGACAATAAATATGTGGCCAGTTGCCCCTTCCCTGTATCCATCACGTAATCAGCACTTGCTACTTGCTGATTTGCTACCTGTGGCTTTTATTTTCTCATTGTTTATAAATTAAAAATAACCCTTAAAACTCTAAAGTATTTATTAGATTTAAAAAAAAATTTGCAGACAACTCAGGTAGGTTCAACTGTAAACATGCACAAGACGGTGTGTTTAGTGGGGTGCAGAGATGAATGCTGTGTACAACAGGTCTGCAAGCAGAAAATATTTAGAAAAGAGAAGAGAAACCACCCAAGAAATGATTTGACCACTTGGAAAATTTATTGCCTCTTTAAACGGGGGGTCATGTTGAGAAATCAAACCACTTAAAGTACGTGAAAAAATTTAAGGTCCCTTCAGATACGAGATTCCATGCTGTGATCATGACTCACTTGAGATTTTTAAAATATAATGTTTATACCAGATGGTAGACTTCATGATCAGTCAGTTTTTTATGTCCATAGATTAACATCTAATAATCTTGAGTGGTCTCTCTCATGTGGTTCATATATTCTAGAGGAGGGGCAGAGGAAGGTCAGTTGGGTTTGTATGCTTTTCAGAGACAGATAGGCTCTAAACTAATCTTCAAGTAGATAGTTTGGTGGTCTACCACAAAGGTTACCAATATCTATATATATTCCAGCAGAGAGGCGAAGGAGATCAGTTGGTTTTCTGTGTTTCTCGCAGATAGATGGGCTTTTGATCCCTAAGCTAAGGGATTGTGTTTGGTTGGAGAATATGTTTGTCTTGATTTGTCGGCCTGTTGTTCAGTAGAAGAAAACAAGTATCATTGTAATGTCTCTCAAAATAAAGCGTTGTTGCTTGTTTTAAATTGGAGTTGTAATTTTGTTTAGAGCATTGACTTAGACCCCAGGAGTGACACTAAGGCCAGTGTCAGAACCAACCACCAAATTCAGATAGGCACAACAAACGGACGATCACGTTCTGTGCAGCGAACACACACACATGTTCACACAACTATTTTTTCTTTCTTTAGTATTAAACTAAACCATAAATTTACTTTGTTTTTCATTTTGTATTCATTTTAGAATTTCTTCATGTCTTGCTAATATCTATCAACTTAATTATAAATTAATTTATCTTTTTCCAAATGTGTGACATCTTTATAGAAAATATTATCATCATTTAATTAAGTATTCACATGGATCATTACTTGTGGTGTTCCTTGAAATCTGAATGACAAGTCTTTTTAGATTTCCAGAACTCTCCACTTCATCGATCACTGTATCAAATCAATTCGTGTTCTCGTAACAGCCGTTTCGATGGCTTTCTCTGGAATTTCAGTAAAAATAAGCCTCCTCAAGATTTTGGTACTCTGTGTCATTCCAGTGGAGGTTTGGATGGTACTCTCTCTCCTCTGCCTTTCCATTTCCCCAAGACGTTTCACAATCATTTTTGGTGTCACCAAGACTTTTCTTACATATCTACTCTGGCAGTTCATCTTAGGTTTATTCTATATTTTTAGTTGTGTTTTTTTATGCAGCACTATTCTATTTCAACTTGCCTGTGGTTTGTTGATGTCACTTAGCTATGTGGGTTGGTTTCTGCACTTGAGGATTTTTCTTAATATTTCAGCTGTTTTCATCAGTACATTTCTTTGTATGGTTTCAGTCCTCCCTTTGATTCCAATTTCCAAAGTCTTTTTTCCAGGTTTTTCACAACTCTTCCTAGTGCTCTTACAATTATTGGTATTATTACAGTAGTTTTCTTCATATTCAATATTCTCTTCTGCTCTCTGACAAACTCAATTTATTTTGTTATTTTTTCGGCTTCCTTGTTATCTGCTAGAATGGCAAAATCTACTAAGTGACAGGTTTTTCCTTCATGTTGTCTGGTGCTACCAGATCAGGCTGTCTGAAGATATCGGCGTCCTGACTCAAAATGCACCAAACATTTATGTTTTATTGTCTTTTTTTCTGCAAAATCACAAACAAAAAACAATTCCTCCCCTCCATTCCCTCTCTCCCCCCACTCCCTCCCTTCCCTCCTTTCATTCAACCAAACACCATGAATAAATACTTAAACATGTAAACATATAAAGAACTTGAAGCATAAAAACTTTCACCAACATGACCGGATTCGGCATTAAATAACCCGAGGAAGGTTTATATGCCTTAAAACAAACCAACCAATGCTTCATGTTGACTATTATCATGTCCGGTCTTCTTTCTTGAATCAATTTGCCAATTTGTATTTCCATGTTCCAAAGTATTTTTGCCTTTTATTTTCCATTGTTATCATTATTAGTTATACTGATTGTGAAGAAATATTTACAAACCAATTTATCTCTTTTAAGAAAGTTGTCTTTGAGAAATCAGACATCAAAACTGTTCCGATTCCTAGAAACGTGTTTGGAAATGGTGCTGCCTTCATTCGCTTTCTTACAATCTATTGGATATTCTCAGTTCTAAGATAAGAACCATGTTAAAATTTGGTGACCAAATTTGCTTAAAGTCTCAACGAAATTGAACTGATTTGTGAGAATGTGGTCAATTTACGAATAATATTGGCAAACAGGATTCAAATCATAACGGACATGTGGCATTCACACACACACACACACACACACATATATATATATATATATATATATTATTTATACAAAGTGTTCTTCACAGCTAAAAATAACCTTATGGAAAACATAAAAGCATGTAAAATTATAGGTGTTATAATTAAAATTTTAATATTTCGAGCGGTCCTCCGTTTTTATAAAAGATTGTGTTATTTAATAAAAAATGAATCTAAAACCATTGTGACAGCGTTCATTTTCAGAATTTATTTTGAAAATGACCATATCTAATTTTAATTAAAAACGCTCAGTGAAAATAAATGTAAGATTTGTTTGTTTTAATGGATTCAAATTGCGCGTTTAAAATGTTTTGGGCAGACAACAAAATTGTTATCCATTTCATCGATGGCTTTCGGGTCATTATCTGATTGGTCAATTTGAGTGGTGTGGCAGTTTTTATAAAGTAAACAAACGCAGACGACAAATTTGACGATAAAATCTTTCTGAGATTATTTTATCAGATGGAATCTGTGTGTTGAATCGCTAACACCTTGTTTTTTCATCTCTGATTACGCTATGTGCCCATGTTAAATTTACTCCTTTACATGTAAAATCGACATTATGATGTTGAATATTAAATTTAAATTATAATTTTAAAATATAATGTACTAGACAATGAGAAGTTGTTCTCTTAGTTTTCAATGAGAATTTATTGAACGAAAGTGTCAATTTTGGACTGCAAACTTTTATTCTGTGGAATTGATGACAATTTAAAGTTATTTTTCTTGTTAAATTCCAAGAATTAAAATATATGTATGACTGAGAGTAATTATTTAAAGTTGTTTGGAAATCCCAATATTAACTATTGTTTGGTGAAAAGAAATTTATGACAAAATGTCAGTATTTAAAAGGTTATATTTGGAAAACAGAATCCATATGTTAGCCGATATTTGCTTGAAAATGTATGGGCACAAGGAGCCATAATATTTTCTGGTTAGTCAAGAAAGACTAATTGTTTTGAAGGATTTGTTGAAAATATCGGACACAAGGATCCAGAATATTTTCTATTTAGTTAAGACGACTAAATTAGTTAAAAGATTTATTGAAGTTAATATTTGTTTATATGAAGGATAAACAAATATAGAAGAAATTGAAGCCATTGTATTTTTAATTTGATTTCAGATTTGCAGTCCAAAAATTCACATTTTAATATGTAAAAAAAGGAGTAATAATTATTTTTTAAAATTAATATTAGAATTAATTAAGTTAGAAGATCATGATTATTTAATTTTCAGAAACACAAGTAATATTTGATAATTTATAAACAGAAAAAAAGAAGGCCGGTTTCCAGATTTTGCTCATTCAATGAAAATGTGTCGTCTGCCTAGAATGTTTTTCCTGTTGGAAAATTAAAAGAACTTTTTTTCAAGTGAAATGTGGTTGCCCACTGATAAGCGAACTAAAACAAAATTTCCACATCTATAAAAAAATATTTTGTAAAGGTGTGTTAAACTGTGAATATTTTAATTTGTTAATATTTTCTTTTTTATGTGACATATGAACAAATATGCATGTCAACTCTTTTTTTTTCCCTTTTTTCTCTTTATTTTTAATAAATTTTCGATTCATCAATATACAAGCAAACTTTGTCTCTTTTTTTCCCCCCATTTATTTTTTTATCGTTAACAAAGAAAAAAACGTATAGATAAACACGTCTTGTCACAATTTATTTTAAAATATTTTTTTCATCATGCTTTGTCTTGATGTGCGAAAAGTCGGTCCATGCAAACTTTCTCCACAAAATGGTAAAGAAAACTGTTGTCTTTTTTAAAGGGAACATGTGAATTACCATTAAGTGCAAGTAATTCCTTGTTGCATGCATACGTGGACGGACATTTAGAATCTATTAAAATACATTTGATGTTGTGGCGTGTCTTGTCTGTTTGGTTGAAATGTTTGGCTAGTTGAGAGTATGTATCTTGCCTATGTATCTGCTATGTAGACATTTTGTACAAAAGATGTAATATGACATTGGGGCTATCACAGATAAGGTATGGTGGTTATATTTGGGTGTTCTTGGAACCGTGAAGGGCGAATTTGTGAGCCGAGATGCTCAAAAAATGTTATAAAATAATAAACATTTAACAAAAAAAGTTTTTTTAAAACTTATAAAACATTTGTTTTGGGATACCTACTACAATAGGTATTGTGCTTTGGCATTAAACAATCCAAAAAAGAGTTAATATGTTGTAAAACAGACAAACCAAACCTTACATACTTCTGACTGTTTTTTAGCCCAGGATTAAAAAAGGGCATTTACTATACGAATCTAAGCCAAAGTATTAAATGTCCCACCCCCCCCTTTTTGTTGTTAGAATTTTCTTGAATGTCTCTTCTCTTCATATGTTTTTCCTTTGCCTCCTCCTCATGTTGAACGTTAACTATGAGTGTCCAATATACCATTACTACGCTTGATATGTAAATTACTAATACAGCATGTTATTTATTTGTGTTCACATGAGGTGATACGCTTCTGCAAAAGGCAAAATGTGAATCACTGGATTAAAAAAAATAAAATAAAAATAAAGAAGGTGGGACTTTTTCTCAAAACTTCTTTTGAGGCAGGAGGAGATAATCGGTAAATGCAACTAAGGAATTATGAACGCCGACGTAAGTTATAGTTTCAAAAACTAAAACACAAACAACCTTTACAAAATATAAACAGTTCAAACATCTCTTGTGATAGATTTTATTCTTTATTTAAAATTTTTTCTTCTTTCTTTTTAGAATCCTTGCAGCCTTCGTTTTTCAGCCAGCAGACTAAACTTGTACTTTCATCCCTGTGCTTCAATTCTTTAAACATGTACAACGTTGTGTTTGTTCTTGGTGGACCGGGTGCTGGCAAAGGAACTCAGTGTGTAAAAATTGTTGAGGTTAGTATCTATTTTATTAAATGAACTTGCATCATTTAAATAATGGAATGTTCTCTTCCTGTAATGATACTTGATAAATCTGCTCTTTAATTCTCTGGTGATGAGAAGATTGTTATATTTCTAACTAAGAATGATCCTCTACCCAATTCTTTTCGACGTGACCTTGCACTGCTATGAAAGATATTTATTTGTGATTGGTCATACTATATTTTAAAATAACATGTTCATCAGTCTGTCACGCTTAAGTTTTAAATTATATTTTGATTGTCAAACATGCAAATTAAATGAACCCATTTTAAGAATGGCCATTTTTGTTTATCCACGGAAAAAAGCTTGAGATTTTACTCAGTATCAAAAAGTGCACAGCATTTTCTCCATCAAGGATGTGAGTGTTTGACCCCTAATAAAATCTATAAAGGATGTGAGTGGTTGACACCTAATAAAATCTATAAAGGATGTGAATGGTTGACACCTAATAAAATCTATAAAGGATGTGAGTGTTTGACCCCTAATAAAATCTATAAAGGATGTGAGTGTTTGACACATAATAAAATCTATAAAGGATGTGAGTGGTTGACACCTAATAAAATCTATAAAGGATGTGAGTGGTTAGCACCTAATAAAATCTATAAAGGATGTGAGTGGTTGACACCTAATAAAATCTATAAAGGATGTGAGTGGTTGACCCCTAATAAAATCTATAAAGGATGTGAGTGTTTGACCCCTAATAAAATCTATAAAGGATGTGAGTGTTTGACACCTAATAAAATCTATAAAGGATGTGAGTGTTTGACCCCTAATAAAATCTATAAAGGATGTGAATGGTTGACACCTAATAAAATCTATAAAGGATGTGAGTGTTTGACACATAATAAAATCTATAAAGGATGTGAGTGTTTGACACCTAATAAAATCTATAAAGGATGTGAGTGTTTGACACCTAATAAAATCTATAAAGGATGTGAGTGTTTGACACATAATAAAATCTATAAAGGATGTGAGTGTTTGACACCTAATAAAATCTATAAAGGATGTGAGTGTTTGACCCCTAATAAAATCTATAAAGGATGTGAGTGGTTGACACCTAATAAAATCTATAAAGGATGTGAATGGTTGACACCTAATAAAATCTATAAAGGATGTGAGTGTTTGACCCCTAATAAAATCTATAAAGGATGTGAGTGTTTGACACATAATAAAATCTATAAAGGATGTGAGTGTTTGACCCCTAATAAAATCTATAAAGGATGTGAGTGTTTGACACCTAATAAAATCTATAAAGGATGTGAGTGTTTGACACCTAATAAAATCTATAAAGGATGTGAGTGTTTGACCCCTAATAAAATCTATAAAGGATGTGAGTGGTTGACACCTAATAAAATCTATAAAGGATGTGAATGGTTGACACCTAATAAAATCTATAAAGGATGTGAGTGTTTGACCCCTAATAAAATCTATAAAGGATGTGAGTGTTTGACACATAATAAAATCTATAAAGGATGTGAGTGGTTGACACCTAATAAAATCTAAAAGGATGTGAGTGGTTGACACCTAATAAAATCTATAAAGGATGTGAGTGTTTGACCCCTAATAAAATCTATAAAGGATGTGAGTGGTTGACCCCTAATAAAATCTATAAAGGATGTGAGTGTTTTACCCCTAATAAAATCTATAAAGGATGTGAGTGTTTGACACCTAATAAAATCTATAAAGGATGTGAGTGGTTGACCCCTAATAAAATCTATAAAGGATGTGAGTGTTTGACCCCTAATAAAATCTATAAAGGATGTGAGTGTTTGACCCCTAATAAAATCTATAAAGGATGTGAGTGTTTGACCCCTAATAAAATCTATAAAGGATGTGAGTGGTTGACACCTAATAAAATCTATAAAGGATGTGAGTGGTTAGCACCTAATAAAATCTATAAAGGATGTGAGTGTTTGACACCTAATAAAATCTATAAAGGATGTGAGTGGTTGACACCTAATAAAATCTATAAAGGATGTGAGTGTTTGACCCCTAATAAAATCTATAAAGGATGTGAGTGTTTGACCCCTAATAAAATCTATAAAGGATGTGAGTGTTTGACACCTAATAAAATCTATAAAGGATGTGAGTGGTTGACCCCTAATAAAATCTATAAAGGATGTGAGTGTTTGACCCCTAATAAAATCTATAAAGGATGTGAGTGTTTGACCCCTAATAAAATCTATAAAGGATGTGAGTGTTTGACCCCTAATAAAATCTATAAAGGATGTGAGTGTTTGACCCCTAATAAAATCTATCAAAGATGTGAGCTTTTGATCCTTAATAAAAGTCTGTCTTGAATGAAGAACATCTTTTGTTATGATGATATTAATAAAGTGGTTAAGTCAGAAAATCACACAATTAACAAGATGATGGAAAAATAAACTTTTGCAATTCTCTAGCTCTTTCTGATTCGCAATGTTCTTTCATCAGCCAAATTAGTATGGTAACTTTTCAAACCACTAAACTTAATAGTCAAATTCTAGGACATCTCAACATCACAAAAACCAAACATGGTAACTCTGAATAAGAGGCCCCAAACCCAAGAGTATCATGACAGCTCAAATTTTGAGGTAGCAACAGCCTAATAGTTTCCCTAATGGTTTTGGCTAATCCCAGCATGAAATTGTTGCCACATTTTCTTTTATCGTCTGGAACCAATTGGATGAAGACTTGCCATTTGACCAATGTCTTAATTACATCACATCTCGCTGATCTCTGGTTCCCTACTGCACCTGCAAAGAACTTTCCTTTCTTGATCTGTTTACCTAAAACCAAACTTTTTTCTAAGAACCTCCCATCTGTGGAACACATTGCCATTGGACTGCTTCCCTGCAGACTATAACATGGTTGGCCACAAGTCAAATGTAAACCAATACTTGTCGAGCCGTCTTAAATATTGTTTTTTACCATCCATCGTTTTCAACCCTCTCATAGTAGAATTCAACAGTCAATCTCATTAGCCCTTATCCTTGAGTGGCTTTTAGCCTTGTTAATATATATTGCATTCGATGCTAAGTAAACACGTTTCACAAACAAATTAGTCATTGTAATAAAGACATTCTTATTGAGGCTGCACTCTTTTTGTAACCGTGTTTGTTTGGATCTAAAATTGTGATAATAACTAAAAATTGGACAACAATAATCCAACGTTAATCTAAGTATAATTAGGGGTTAGTGATTCTTTTAGCTTTTTTTTTTCATCTCTCACGTTTTTCACTCTTGACATTCATTTTCAGAAATATGGTTATGTTCATTTATCAGCTGGAGATCTTCTTCGAGCTGAACGTTCTAATACTGAATCGGAATATGGTCAACTGATTAGTGAACATATTAAACGTGGCAGCATTGTACCTGTGGCAATTACCTGTGCTCTTCTTCGAAAGGTATGATTTTCTATTAAACTAACCCATGTCTGTATTTTAATTCTATAAAAATAGTTATAATCTAAAAATGTATGTTAGATTACAAAGAATTATTATGTTAATATTTACCAATAATATTTTATATTATTGAAATTGTGCAATTAGGTGTGCTACAGTCGGCTTATATTTTAATTTGGATTATTTGAACTGCTATTCGCATCTCACGTTTCGGCTGATGTAACCTCCTACCTTCTTCAGGTGCATCTTTTCGAACTCTGGAATCTATACAAAATTTCAAACTGAACCCTTTATTTAATCCACAGGGGTAGATTTTTCTCGTTCTGTCAGCCATGACTGGGTAGAAGTCTTAAATAAGTCATTTTTATTTTATTCTTAATATCACCTGAATGAGGATTGAACCATCAACCTCCCGAAGACTGTCACTTAGAACTGATTTTTACTTAACACTTATATCTGTTGCACCACGTGTCTAAGATGAGAATAGTAGTCTGAATTATCCAAATAATCCAAATTATCGATCCTCATCTCATTTGTATTGGTGCTACCAAATTTATTAATAAGAATTCCATTTGATATTGATCTTCAGTTATGCGAAGAGGAATTTGTATCAATTTCCAGTGCAGATTTAAGCGTGTTACATTTCAGTTGTTATTAAAAATAAAGGGGGGGGGGGGGTTATCATTTTTTTTACATTCTGATATTTACAACTATCGAATAAGAAAGAAACAAAGCTTCATTGCTCTTCTTCAACATGGACCATTGTGTAATAGTATAAGTTAGCTTACAGAAATCATCATTGTAATCTTTCTTTGTATACATTTGACAAATGCTAAGATATTTTAGTTACTATTGTAGAAAATATACTCAAATATAATAATATAAAAAAATCAATTAAAATAGTTACTATGCTAATAGTAGCTAAAATGTAATATGCTAATATTTACAAAGAATAATTATATTTATAGAGAATGATTATGCTAGTAATTGTTAAGAGGTCTTCAGTTCTGCACTGTTTTTTTTTTTTACCCAAAATGAAAACTCAAAATATACAAATGATGACACTATTAAATACAAACTATTTGAACTTTAAACTCTTAAAATGTTATCTTTAATGCAATATTTCTTATCATTTTTGCATCATGTCATTTTAAGGCAATGCAAATTCAATGTATTTTGAAAGCATTAAAAAAAGCTATTAAAATAATAATAATGCTAGTATTTTTCAAAACTTTTTATGAATGTATCCATTTTATAATAAAGACCAGTGTGTATTTATTTATCCATCCAATCACACAAAAGTTATTGAGTAAAAAAAACTGAAAAACTTAGTGGAAAGAAGAAGGAAAAAGAAAACAATTATTTTAGAATAGGGGGATCAGTTTCGTATATAAATTTAATTCAAAATGATCTCCCATTTCCAGGCCATTCTAGTGTTTTAGGGCAGTTAAAATCAGTTTTTACCACTAACCCTGAGTGGCTGCCAGTAAGGATTAGGTTAGAAGATAATAATGAATGTTTTGAAAAATAATTTATTGGAGGTAGGGCTGAAATGCAGCTATATCGCTGCAAAATTTATTGAAAGTGTTTTCTTGTCTTTATGATTTTGTCGCCACAGCAAGAGTTAATACTGGGTACAAAATTGACTTAACATGAATTGTTACTTTTGCATTTAAATCCGTTCCTTTCTTTTCTTCAGGCGATGGAGAAAAGTGGAAAGAATCATTTCCTCATTGATGGTTTTCCAAGGAACAAAGATAATCTCGACGGATGGAATCAGGAAATGAATGATGTTGCCGATGTGAAAATGGTGCTTGTATTTAATTGCAGTGAAAATGTAAGTTTTACCGTTTTTCTATTTCCTTTTCTCTTCGGAATATGTTGAAAGATTCTGTACCTTCTCGTCATTCATGGTGGTCTTTTTTTACTTTGTTTCATTTTTTTTTTTTTTAACTATACTGTCTTTTTTTTTTACCAAATTATTTTTTATAAATAGTATTTTGAAAGTTAAATTTAACTATTATGGTATCGTTTGGTTATGCAATAATTAATTGTACCGATTTGTTATAAAACTAATTTATATAAAAGACTAAGACAGGAAGAGATAGAATGAGAGTTTTTTAGACAACACATGTTGGAGCCGAGAGAGAGAAAGAAGGGATAAATAGAGGAGTGGAAGGACGGCGCATGTTGTTGTCTGAAAGTTGAAATTTAAATAAGATTTATCGAATCAACAAAACATTTTTGGTGATAGTTGATACTTCCAAATTTCAGAATTATTATCCATTTCTTTCTTTTTTTTTCTACTTTTGACTATTTTTTATGAAAGATTAGGGTACCTCATATTTATGATTTTTTTCCTTTTCTGGATTGGATTTTGAATTGCTAACATTTAATGCATAATAACGGTATTTGGTGGTCTGTTAAAAAAGTTTTCTTTGTTTTATGGGTTTTTTTTTGGTTTTTTTTTCGGATAATAAAAACTTACTGCCCAGTTGTTAAAAGGATGTTTGGCTTGCTATGAAAGTTTAACGCAAAATAATACTCTCCCTTGAAATTCCGAAAAGTTTAAAAATAAATAAAGCGGTTAAAAAATCAAGTAGGCATCCATTATTACGTTAAACTTACATAGAAAACCAAACTATTGTAATCTCCTTCCCCAAATCTCAAGATTTTCTGAACGGTCCTGTCACCCCTCTCCTCAAAAATCTCAGCATTTTCTGAATCGTCCTGTTTATTTTAAACTCATCATTTCAATTTTTATATTTAACAAAAATCCCTCTACATTTTTGTACCAGAAGCTAAAACTTCAAACATTGTGTCTCCCATATGTACTTTATGAGTCCATGGATGGTTTCTACAGTACCATTAGGAAACAGTGTTTGGTTTTCTTAACAACCTAAACCTACATAATGTCCATGCCTCCCAAAATCCAACCTTTGGTCCATGTTCTGGGATGTGGTAACAGAGTTAAGTCAAAGTACGGTGTATCCTGTAATAGGATGTGACTTAATATATTTTGAATTATTTTTATGTCCTCCACACAGAAATGTGTCCGCCACCAGGCAATATATCTGCATAATATTTTGGAACTTCATTTCATTTAAAGGTCTGTGTTAATCGCTGCCTTGAACGAGGAAAGACTAGTGGCAGAACAGATGATAACGCTGAGAGTTTGAAGAAGCGGTAAGTATACCTACCATTTTTTTTTTTTTTTTTTTTTTTAATCATATGCTTACTCATGCAAACTGAAATCCCCCAATCAAAGAAATTCAAATCGCATCAGTTGTATTATATTCACTTTTTGGAATAGTCTGATCTGCCATTTCACCCAGCTGTATGTAAAATAGCCGTATCTTCAATCATTTATGCAAGGTATTGTCTTTAAGAACTAAATAACCAACAAAATGTTTGATATGCTGTAAAAAAGAACAAATCAAGTGAAAAACGATTTCAAAACGAAGTATAAATTATAAAACTTTCTAGAATCGTTCTCATATTTATAGAAGTTTTGTCAGCTACATGCGAGTTTGAAATCGTATTTTCATCGCTTAGCGTGAAAATTGAAACGACCCGTTCTTGTTTGATTCATTTAAAATTTTACTAAAATAAACATTTTTGTTGAAATACAGAAACAAAATATTTGAAAAAAAATTTTGTTCAAATACTGAAACAAGATATTTAAAACTTAATATTTTCAGCCTATTTTTAAACAGTTCTTGTGGTGTTCATATAATTTATATTTTCAATTTGGAGCATTATGGCAACATTTCATATCACATAGCAGAATACCCTTCCTAGGACGTGTTTATTCTGCTAGTCTATATTTATATAAAGTTAGCTATGTGTATATGTTTATATATTTGTATGTACAGGATATACTCCTAAACTAATTTACCAATCATTATGAATTGTGGAACACAACTATTAGATGTATGAGGTTGTAATATGGGCTACATTTAGTTTACTTTCCTCTGCCAAGGAAGTTATGTTTTTGGTCAAGTTTGTGTACAGTCCAGCATTCACATTGCTTGACCAATCGTTACCAAACTTGGTCAAAATATCGGCCATGACCTAACTTAGAACTGATTTAATTTTGGGATATCTGAGTACACGGTCAAGGTCACACTTTTGGTGATAATTTCGGTTCTGTTCATCGTAGAGATTCGCTACTTGACAAATATTGTAGCCATTAAAGTCTTGCATCACATATAATCTTGACCTTGGAAAGTTCGGTCAAATTTTGACAGAATTTTAACTTCCGATTTTTCCAAATTTGATGTATGGATGATAGTAACCACCATGCAAAATTCCACCTTGATGAAATAAAGAAATTTTAAGTATCAAAGTTTCCATACCTTTGAGAATACTTCATATAATATAGAGAAGTAAGGCCCAAATAAGATTTTAGCCCATCCTTACGCTTTCAGGTGGAGGTATGCAGTCTTACGACTGACTTATGATCTTGTTATATATACACATACACACACACACACATTGATTATTGGAAAAGATTCTGATTCATATGTTAATATTTATTTTCTTTATGATAATGCTTAAAATAATTCATAAAATATGTAAAATAATTGACATCAAATAATAAATATTAAACTATTTTAAAAGGAAGATTTTTTAATTTATTAGATAATTTAGTTTTATTATTGACTTTCTGTGTTTTATGTGTCTGCCTGTCGGATTTATTTAATTTGTGTTGTATAGTGTTATATTTCAATTTGAATTCAGACATATTTTTTTTCAATCGATGAACTATCCAATTTTTGTAACAACAAATTTGAACCGCCAATGTTAACAACAAATTTGAACCGCCAATGTTAACAACAAATTTGAACCGCCTATGTTAACAACAAATTTGAACCACCTATGTTAACAACAAATTTGAACCGCCTATGTTAACAACAAATTTGAACCGCCTATGTTAACAACAAATTTGAACCGCCGATGTTAACAACAAATTTGAACCGCCTATGTTACGTGCCTGAAATATAAGAACATATTTTTAAAAAAAACATAAAGGGAAAATTTCTGCTAAAATAGAAAAAGCCTTAAAAAAAATAGAAAATAAATTTTCTAATTATCGATTTGATAATATTTTCTATGCGATAACTCTGTATGCTTAAACTATATATTTGCATATTTTTTTAATTGAAATATCGTACATTTTTGTGTTTCAATAGATCTAAAATCATTTTTCTATTTTCAAAGATATTTTCAATTAAAGATTACTCATTATCTTGCAGAATTGTAACTTTTAATGAATCAACTAAACCAATCATTGAACATTATCAAGTACTGAATCTTGTCCAAGAAATTCCCGCTGAAAAAAGTCCAAATGAGGTAAGTTAATACTTGAGTTTTCTTCAAAAACCAAACAAAAACAAGCAAGCATTGATAATGGCTGTCATCCATCTTTGGATATTTTGATGTTTAAGTATGATGCAGTTTTGAAATCTGACTATTAAATTATTCTGATGTTTCTCCAAATTTATGCTGGCCATCATTTTTATCATTTTATCTATAAAATGCAATAAATATTATGATAGGTAAATAAATCAAAGATGCCATTCTAAAAGAATAATGGAGAAACTTACACTAATCAATGCACATCGACACTTCGGAACTAATCTGTATGGCTTGTGATATTGAGAATCTGATATCTTCGCATATGCATCGTATATTGAAGATGTGAAGATAATGTAGTTAAAAGTAAATTTACCTTTCCATAATATATCCTGGCTATGACACAAAACTACATCTGGTGGTAAGACCCCATTTTGGGAGCTTTGGGAAGTGTGAAATCACTTGTACTTGTGCCATTACTCCTAGTTTCATTATGATCCGAAGTTGTCTCATCTGTGGTTTAAATATAATCTGTCCTTGATATGACATGAAGCTGCATGTGGTGGTACACACACACACACACACATCATAAATAATGAGTTGAACTAAACACAATAAATAAATATTTGAAGATATTAACAACTTGAAGGAGAAAAACCTTTACCAAAATGGAAAGATTAGAAAAATGGAATGTGAAAAGAGTTTATATGCTATAAAATAAAAACAAAAACTTTTTATGTTCTAAAACAGTAAATAAATTTGTTTTCTATGTTAATTTTTATACGTGAAATGTCTTTCCAGTATTAGATTAGCTGATTAAAAGATCTTTTTGTATGTGTGTGTTCGTGTATACATATAAATTTATCTTATAAGATTTTTAAAGTCAGACACAAGTAGCAATCCGTATGACAAATCGCTACTTGATTTGAACTAGCCTGTTTTTTGTCTTCCGAATATAATTTAGTTAGCTTACATTTCTTTATGATAATAAATAGTCTGGCTAGGAAGTTTGTTAGTCTGGGGCCATTTTTCATTTATGAACTAAACAGAACCCGTCTCTTGCAAAATTGTAAAAAGCATTTCCTACATTTTTCTGTGTACAACTTCAGATTTATGAACATTTTTTTATTATTAATTCAGCTTATGACACTTTTTAGTTATTGAATTTATTTGTATAGCAATACTTGTAGCTGATATAATTTTTGTTTGAATAAAAACTTGAATTTTTTTCACTGACATAAGCGCTCAATCATTATTTTTAATAGTTATCAGTGCATTCCTCTTCTTATTTGTTTACAGCTCTCATGACACAAACCTTTCATTATAACATAAACAACACAAAATTTCTCAGAAACAAACCTTATAATAGAAAGACGAAACATTTTACACAAACTTAAAATCGTTTTTACCAAATTCCATACATTATTTCGGGTGGAGATAAATACACTTTACATCATTTTCGTTTAATTAATATTTTTTAAATTTATTTATATAATAAAATAATGTCGTTTTTACCCATACACCTTCACATATTATAGGAAAATAATCAACCACTTCATAGGCTAATTGCTTAGTGGAACAGATTATCATAAGTCCTCATGGGTGTTTCCAAAAAATATGCATTCGTTTTCCATCCTTTCAATATTTGTTATTTGGAAATCTGACTCTCACAAATAAAATTACCAAAGAGAGAGTCGCTACATTTTTTACCCACTTCAAATTATCTACTCTAACCTTTACCCAAATCACCGAGTTCTTTCTGTTAACACACTGCTACATTCCAGATTAAGGGAATATCATTCAGCCATTCCGGCTGCTTTAAAGTTATACATTTTGGGTAACTGGATTACGTTTTAATGAACACATCGTCGCAGGCCATATTTCCGATCACACGCAAGTACATTTTTGACGTTGGTCTTATTTGTCTCTATGTCTGCTTATAACTACCACGAAGCGATTATAAACACGTTGTCTCCTGAAACATGCAATTTTAGAGTTTTATATACTTATTTTAATTTTTATTAGTTATTTTCGACGATATATTTTCTTATATACTTTTTTAATAACACAAACAGGTCACAAATATGTAGCTAGGAAGTTACAACGTGTGGTAATTCATGCTCTCGAAACAAAATAAACAGTGGAATTTCTTTAGCCAAATAAATTTATTTTCAGGAATATTCTGTATTGGATCCTACGTTATTAAAAAACAATAAAACAATCATAATAAATTTAAAAAATTATTATTTCTCAATAATTTCCAATTAAAAATAGCTGTTTACTTCTCTTTTATTTACAATATTACTTGTGGAAACTCCCACTGTCCAAACAAATTAAACATTGGTGTGGTCAAAATGGATTTCTTACGTGAATAAAAATACAATATCTTCTGGATTATTCTTTTTTGGATACGTTTTATAAACTTATCTCAATTTCAATTAGTTAGTTTGATTTATTTTTTATATAGTTTTTTTAATAACACAAAAAGGTCACAAATACGTAACTAGGATGTTACCACATGTGGAAAATCATGCTCCTGAAACAAAATAAATTGTGGGGTTTCTTTTTAGGCCGAATATAATTATTTTCTTTGGGAAACCAATAAGTCAATAAACATCTTTCATTAAATATTTGTCTGTTTTTTTCATGATTTCATTAATTTGAATCTATTTAGAATTGAACGAATTATTTATCGCATGGTAACATTATTCATTTTTTCTTCATTATCTAAATTTCAAATTTGAACGACTTTTATTCAAAAATTATTGAAAAAAATAAACAACACAATGCCCACCAGCGATTGAAACACTGGATTAACTTTCAATTTTCACGGCATTTTCAAGTACGTTGGAACTTTATTTCATGACAATACAAACAATATAAGTCTGATCATCAAAATAGGAAGTGTCGCTATTGTAGTATTGAACAAATTATTTATCGCATGGAAACTGATATTTGTTTTCCTTAATGAAATTTTCAATTTCAAGCGATAATTTGTTTAGTTTTTGTTAAGTGCCCCCCCCCCTCCCCCCGATTTCTTTTTGAGGTGAGGGTGCAGGGATTTTTGTTTAGCTGACTTGCCATAATTTTTCAAATGGTCTCTATGCTACGATTGCCACATCCCCTCTTTGTCTGTCTGTCTCTCTCTCTCCCCCCCTTTCCTCTTCTTATCTGATTTAAACTTACGGCAAAATGTTTGCTATCGCTGTTATGTAGCTGACTTGCCATAATTTTATAATAGTCTCTATGCTAAGATTGCCACATTCACTCAACTAGCTAAGAGGCTGGGGTCTGACAGATCCAGGAACCGCGTGCACCATGCTCAGACAGGGAACACGCACACTTTGATCTTAGCCAAAAGGCCAACTAAGCATAAAAATGACTGATGGGTTGCTTGATACTCTAATATTTACTTTTTTAAAGTTAAATAAGTCTTTTTGATTTCTGTCTTGCTAGTATATATAATTATATATATATATATATATCATTAATAATATTTCCTTTCCTAGACGTCTTTACAAAAACGGGGAGTAAACTCTGGATTAGTGATGATAAATTTACTTCCTTTTGCCAAGTCATTCAATGCTTGTAAAAAAAAAAAAGCCGGCAGAAAAAAAGCACAACTGCAAGCAAGCTTTTTCATTTCAGGAAATTTGCAGCAAAGACTGCTTACGGAGAAAAGGGAGAAGGGGGGGGGGGGGGGCAAATAGGTAGTGAGAGTAAATAATTAGAGGGGTTGAGGGAAAACATTGAAGATGGGACAGAAAGAGAAGGGGTAAGAAAAGTATGGAGGGAGAGAGACTTTTTTCATAAGTATAAACAAAAATTTCTCTAATTTAAGTAGTAGTAGTAGTAACAGTAGTGTTAGTAGTAGTTAAGCTGGTTTATGACATCTCAAACATGTTCTGGGTTATTTACTGCGGAAACTCATTTTAAGGCTTATTGAGATATTTAATATCAATGAATAATAATTATTATTACTTTTTAGATAATTAAGCAAAGACATCCAAATTAAAAACAGCTCTTTTGCTTTGGCTATTTAAATATTTAAATTCTTTTCTGAATATTTATTTATATTTACACACACTGGCAACACCAAATAGGTATAGCTATTTGATGTGTGTGTATAATATATATATTAGAATAAATCGTCCAATACACTCAGCACGAAATAGTAAGTTACACATTTATTTGTTTATTTATTTATTTTTTCACTCACTTCTGTGCTTATGATTTTCTGTCGACTGATTACATCCCTATATATATATATATATATATCACATAAACAAATATCTTTTAAACAACTAATTTAATGTGGATGACTACATTTACTCCCCACTCTTGTGTTGAGTTTGCTAGTGATGAAAATAATGATTTCTACTTCGCTTAAAGTATTACTCTTCATAATTAGTATAGAGTTATCTCAGAAACTGGTAGTGCAAAAACAAAAACATGTGCACTATAATCTCCCTTACTGTCAGGGCAAGCGTAATTGCATAGAGGTAAAATGTCGGATTACTGATGCGGGTTTTGAATCTCAATGTGAAAACACTCGTCATGTGTAGCCACACTGAAGATCTGTGAGATGGTGAAACGGCTGTTTCTGGGTGACTATTGTTACGAATGTCAGATTCTACATTCCACCCTTACCTCATTAGATCCCAAACTTTCAAATAAATATTAAATAAATATTAAAATCTCAAATATAAAACAGATTTTACTTCTAAAAACACCAAGCGAAAACCTTAAATCTTGGCATTTACCCTTTTCTTTTGAAAGAGAAGAAATCTTTTTAATTTAATAAATAGATTTCTCAATGACATTGTGTCGCCATCGTCAAAGAGTTGTATCATGTACACCATCTGAGATCAGAGTCCAAGGTAAAAAAGACACTTCATGTAACCACTTATGCGTAAATGTACTAGAAATATCAAGTTTCCATCACGGTGCGCAGAGCAGAAAAAACAGACCAACTTCTAGTAAACACAGAAAGTGAGTTTCCATTTTGACACAGATGTTCACATCTCCATTTCTTTCAGCTGTATAGAATTGTCTCTTGTCAGAGAAATTTTATATTTGACATAGATATTTTACATTTGAAATATCTAAGAGTCTACAGGTCTAGATAGGATATTTTCTACTAAAAATCATAAAGTCCTATGAAAAAACTAATAAAATTACAATTTTAAAACCTGTGTCAAATTTTCTGACAATCTTGGATTATAATGGAAAAAAAACATTGTTTTTTCTGGAGTTATGATTTCTCACCATGTGTGCACCATTAAAGATTTGTTGGACGGCAGCTATTTTGATTTTCAGATTGAATGAACATTCTGTCACATTTTCAAGGCTAAATTCTTAGTCTAAGTGTTCACCAAAGATAAGTAATACCTTATTCCACTTTTGATTGCATGTAATTGATCATTCTTTGCTAAATAAGAATAATTACAAACCCTTCCCAAATTAATTGGGTGTTTTTTTGTATATTTGTACATCTTTCCCATAAATGAACATTATATTTTTATATAATCTTTTGTGTTGTTTTTGTTCTTCATGACTGGCTTATTGGTTATTTTCTGAATCCAAAATGAATTCCTGAAAAGAATACCACTTTTTCATTTTCATTGAATCCAGTGATTCATACATTCATATATTACAGAGACACATCATCTTTGAGAGATTCAAATCAGTGGTATATAACACACACATAATTGAATCTTTTACTGAAACTGATTGGTGTAATTCAATACGGTAAAAATTTCTCCATCATTATCAGCTGGGAAGTCAACTGAGACGGCTAGGAGGTTAGTTTTGTAGTCAGTAGTGAGGCTCAAGGTTCGTTCAATAAAGGCACACTGTTGAGTCTTCATAATAGCTGTGAAACAGTTTGTATGTGGATGACTATATTTTATATATATATATATATTAGTGTTGGGACGATTAATTGGGAATCGGAAAAATCAGAACTTTTTGGGGTATTGGAATGGGAAAAATTTTAGCCTTATTTCTTGATTCTGAAAACAACTTTTTAATTTTTTTCTTGACAATTAAAAATGAAACCAACACAATGTATTGATTGATTAGAAGATTGCTTTGCAACATAAGACTAAGGGCCACAGGACCGCAGATTAGGAATCCCATTCCCAGATTTAGCATTGACTATCGGAGTCTAATTTACTTTTTTTTTTATTGGTAAATTATGGTAAGCAAAGTAAATATTCTAGAGTTCACTTAAGCCTATTGCCTTATCAAACCTTTTGAAATGTTCAATTTTTTTTTTGGCACCTATTTGGTAAACATCTATATGGCGCCTCTCAGAGTTCAGTTTAGTATTAAAAGATTTAAAACACTTGGGACAAGTTTTTTTTAGTTGTCTGGTGCAACCCTGACCCTAGTCATTGTCTGGTCACTGTGTATATATCCTCTGAAATTATTAATGTTTTATTGTATTTTTTTCTGTTTTGGTACAAGTGAAAAATATAGATAAAAATCTCACAATGAGTTTATCAAAATCTTAGATGCAATACATAAAGGGAAAACATTTAGAAGTTTGTCAAATTAAAAAAGAAATTATATCTACATTTAAAAGTACACCCCCCCCCCTCAAATGAGATCCTACAATTTTTTTAGGCGATTATGCTTGAACACACTGAAAAAAAGTTATGAGTGGGGATTAGTTGCGCATATAAATTTAACATAAAATGACCTCCCATTTCCGCGCCATTCTAACTTTTTAGGGCATTAACTAAATTTTTTACCACTTCGATCAGTAAAGTCATAAAACGACCCGTAATCGCTTTATTTTTCATATTACCAGCCGGACTTAGTAGTAGGAAGGAGGGAGTTTTTTATGACTTTTAACAATGACATTTTATTTTATACTAAAGTTGGTTACATTTCCTTAAAATACTGTCTGGTCCGAAAGGGGTGATCATTTTACGTTACATTTATATGCGAAACTCATTTTTTGTTTGTTTTTATTTTATTTTTACCACTAAGTTTTTCAGACTGTTTACATGTAATCGCCTAAAAAATAAAGAATGCATTTTTATTTTTGGGTAAATTAGAATAGGGTGCAGTGCTCTAATAATACCTTATTTTCTTTCACAACAAAAAGTTATAATTGCAAATTGGCAAATAAAAACAAACAGAAGAAAACAAGCCCTGATAATTTCATAAAGAAGGCAGTATTTACAAAGTACCGGAAAAATGTTTAAAAATGAAATAAAACATTTTCGTCAAGAAAATTACTGATAAACATTTATTGATAATTATTAAAAAATTAAATATAAAACGATTATTTTTTAATTTAAAAAAAATAATTTATATTTTCGTTGGTGGCTTTTGTCCGGTCATCGCTTAATCCCCCCCCCCCCAAAAAAAAATAGAGATTCTACTTGTTTCCGTGAACACCCTGAAAAAAAACAATTATTTAAGAATTTTGAAGGGGGGGGGGGGGGTCAGCAGTTTCACACATAAATTGAATGTAAAATGAGCTATATCCGAGACATTCTAGTGTTTTAGAGCAGTTAACCAAAAAATGTTTTTCGGGGGGGGGGGGGATAAATTCTGTGCGTTTATTTTTATTTTTTTTGGGGGGGGGGGGTCTCCTTTTTAAAGCGATTATGCATGGTTTTATGACCTTGTCAGTCAGACTTAGGGTTAGTGGTAAAAAAAATTAGTGAACATCTCTAAAAAGTTAGAATTGCTCGGAAATAATGAATTTACATTAAATTTATATATGTAACTGATCTCCCACTCAAAATGCTGAAATAATTGTTTTATTTTTTTTTTTCTTCATTGCCTAAAAAAAAAAAGTAGAATCTCATTTTTGGGGTATGATTTAGCTGAGGGTGTTAATCTACAAATTTGCCATTATTATTAGTAGTAGTATTACTATTATTATTATCTGTATCTTGTTTTTCTTTTTACAGTAAAACAAATCAATCTAATAAACGACCAAATCTTTAGAATTAGGATAAAAAAATATTAACATTCTTTGATAGAGGGGAGGCACAGAATAGTTAACAAAGCCCACCTCCTACCCTCCCCATGTTAAGAATGGTTTTCTAAATATTAACATTATTTAGAAACTCATTCTTAATATGGGGAGGAAGCTTTGTTAACTATTCTGTTCCTACACTATCTTATTTTGCATCCCAATCGACGACTATTTTCAATTGTTTATAAAAAAATTGTCAGCTAACGACAAACTAATACAAATCGGCTTTGTTTTAAAAAAAAATCTTTAGTTGTCTCACAATTTTCTACTCGTGTAATATACCCTCTCTCCCAGTGTATTTTTTACGTTTGCAAAAATATATGCGGACATTACACAAGGGTGTTACGGTTATTTGAAAATTTTTATAGAGCAACAAATCTCTAATTAAATATTTAGAAATTTTAAAAGAATCGGAATCAGTAATTATATCGGAATTGGGAATTTAGAACAGAATCGGTAATTTGAATTGGGAAAAGTTTTGAAATCTTCCCATCACTTGTGTGTGTGTGTGTGTGTGATGGATATTAAAAATTTGATTTGTTAGTCAGAAAGAAATTGACATCTTGAAAAAGTTTAATTCACTGTATTAGATGATTGTTATTGTGTCTGTTTTAATGATATGTGTACTAGAATGGCTATCTGGCATTGTCTGTGTCTTATATAAAAATAATACCAGTAATGAATTAAAAAAAAAAATTATCTAATTGTTAACATTATAAATCTTATCTGAAAAAATATATTCTCTGAAATAATTGACAAATTCAAAATAAATTATTTGCAATTCAATTTCTTTATTATTTCTTTAAATATATTTCACGTTAAAAATTATCCATTATACAAATTTAGAATACTAGCATATTTTTGCTAGGCTACCGCATTACCCTCTTCTCTTTCGCTGTTTGCAAGAGGATGTTCCTATTTACTTGTCTAGAATTATATAATTGTTAAAAAACTACATACAATATATATTTAAAGCTAAATGAATTGGACTATTAAAATAATTTAAGTTTATTATTTATTTATTTTTATTATCGTTTATGTTTGAATTCATGTTTTGAAACATGACGTAAATCATGAATATATAACATTACGCCAAAGCTATAATTATTTTGTTAAAGGAATATTTTAAGATCTATTTATAAGAAAGTGCAAATTGCTAAGTTGGTAGAACGTCAGACTGAAGATCTCAAGGTTTCGATTTCTAGCCATGGCATCTGCTTTATTTGTTGGGAATTTGACTATTGATGCAATATTTTCCATTTCTAAAAGTAATTAGGGTCTCTGATATTTCGAAATTAGACAAATTCTGCAATGTATTTATTAAATTTAAAAAATTCGGACAGACAGACAGACAGACGACAAAATCTCTTTATATAAGATATTTAACTTTTTAAATGATGTAGCCATGTTATTTTGTTTATTTCTCTTATATAAAAATATGCAAATCTACATTTTGTGACAAAATCTTGTTACGAAAATGCTGAATTAATGTTTTTTGTGGTCTAAATATTATAGTTAGCAAAAAGACGAATGATTTTTTTATAGATAATTCTTTTTTGTTTTCTTACAGGTTTTTGAAGATGTGCAGCAAGTCTTTAACAAATTGGATTCATGAAGTTGATGTTGTTGTCCTTTAGAAATTGTTTAAACACTACGAGAATAATATTAAAATTCATCTGGCTTTAAAAATATGAACAATTATAAATTTGAGGGATTTGAGATTTTTTTAATTTGAGGATATTTTTCTTGGATGAAATTTTATATAAAAAAATAAATATATTAACACATATATTTAATTTTGACACATTGTTTTTTAAATCATTCTCTGAAAAAAATTATACATAGATGGCATTAAAAATAGGGAAAAGTGGTTATTTAATGGTTTTTGTCCTGGGTCAAGTTCTAATGTATACAAAAGTAAATTAAAAATAAAATGGGAAACCCTGATAGTTGCAATAAAATGAATAAAGATGAAAAAAATAATTTTTATCTTTTACTTCATTCTCTTTTGATAAGTTCAAATTTATACTAAAAACTTATTAAATTCATGTGATAAAAATGGATCTCAGATCTTTATTCTAAAATCTTTTCGATTTTTTAACATCTGAATTTGCTCAATTAAAAATAAAGTAATGAGCTTTTATTGCCTTGAATAATCCGTTAAAATATCAATTTCAAAAGTTAATATCCCAACTTCTTTATAGCTGAAAATGGGAGATTTACCATAAGGAAATGTGTCTCTTTGTCTTTGTACTTATTTAAAAAATAATTTAAACTCTTTTAATATTGGATTGACAGTTGAAACGATATTTTTCTGGTTCATTTATAAAGATTTGTTTATTGCAATAAAAACAGTCAGAAATGTATGTACACCCTAACCCTAACACACATCTTTGAAGAAAATATAAGATAGGACTCCAATTGATCCATGCAAGTACATGTAATATTTTAAATCATGAAATGTTTGCAATATTAAAAGTTTAATTTCAAAATATCTTATATATGTACATGTTCATGAGAATTACTGTATATGTTTTATCGTAATCTACATCTTGTAGATGCTCCGAGGTTGGTCATCAGTGGTGGACTGATTTCACTGTAGGTTTCAGGTTTTAAATCATCAGACCCATTCCACCAGCAATCTCAAAAGAAAAATGCGTTCTCCTCGGATGCTCCATTGTTTTTCCTCCTACAATGGCCTATTTAAAAATTGTGTGGGAAACCATTGCATGCACTTTAAGTTAATTATATTAGGGAGAGATTAATTAAATAATTTATTATTGACTGTATTTTCACAAACTAAATTAGTTATGCCTCAACACGCAATGTAAACAGTAATAATACAAAAAAAAAACGTTAATATACAAACACATATGCACATATCAAAATATATTTAGGCAGCAAACCTTCCTTTAGACATGTTTTTTTTGCATAAAATCGACAGAAAACTCTTTAGTCTTATTTTGCAGTAGCTTTGTATTCTCATGTACTGATTTTTTTTTTATTGATGAAATAAAAATTTCCAACTGATGTTTTAATGTTTTCATTTTCATTTTTCCTAGCACTTTCGTCTATTTAACAAGCCATCTTCAAAAAATTATATTTCAGGAAGAATTATCAATGATAGTCATCAGTGTAATGTTTTTATAAAAATAGTTGCCAAGTAAAGCCAAAACATAATGGCCACATTTGAATGCTATGAGAATGCAATTACATTTTTGTATCAAAACACCTTCCAATTAAGTTAACACAAAAGTGTTAACTTTATTGGAAGATGTTTTGTGTATGTATTACACACACACACACACATATATATACATGCCTTTTGGGCTAATCTGAAAAAAATTTCATACCCAGAATTTGATTTACAATTGTTTCAAAGTCAATTTACTTTTAGAACTTAAATTTGATTTTTTTTGTTAAAATATATCATATCTTTTCTTTATAAGAAAATGCGAAACAAAAAAAAAAATAAATTATACTTTTTATCAGAAAATCTATAAAAAGTTTCAATAATATATAGACAAATAACTTATTTGCAAAGTTAAATTCATCAAAGATTTTATTTCTAATTTAAAAAAAACTTTTTACCAGTAGAGTCCCAATGATCCATCATTATGAGCAGAAAAAAAATTATATTAGAGTTCCAAAACTAAGGGAGGTCATTTTAGTTTATTTATCTTGACTTTTGTTATTAATTCATACTTCATTAGATCAAAGGTTAGTAAGAAGTTATTTCTCTTGAATTGTGTATGTCATACGCTGATAACAAAAACTTATCAACTGAAAAGCGAATGAGATGCTTTGCATGGTGTGTGTGCCCATCTACCAGAGAAAAAAAATTCATAATTGTAGATTTTTGTATAGTTAAGGCTAATTTGCATGTGTGGATAACTAATTTGCATGTGTGGATAACTAATTTGCATGTGTGGATAACTAATTTGCATGTGTGGATAACTAATTTGCATATGTGAATAACTAATTTGCATGTGTGGATAACTAATTTGCATGTGTGGATAACTAATTTGCATATGTGGATACAAACTGACGGATTGAAAGCAGCTTGTGTGTTTGTAGAGAGCAGAGAGAAAGTGTTGGTGCTGGAAATTAAGTGTCATTTCAGCGTTTGAGAAACGGGAATTTCTGTTTGAAGTTTGAATGCCATTGTAACCTTTTTCTTTCTTTTCTTACAGTCAATTACAGTGTAGTATATTAAATATTTTTAAAACGTATGAATAATTCACATTAATCACAAGTAAAATGTATTTAAAACTATTATTATTATTATTATTATTATTATTATTCCTAGTAAAAAAAATCAACCTGGGTCAGTTTAAGGTCAGTATTCTATTTCTGCTCTCATTACTTTTATGCTCTTATTTTTTCCATTTTCCTACATTTTCCCCCCTTTTTGTCTGAATTTTGAAATGGTCAGAATTCAACAGGTATGTGTGACGTTCGGGGGGGGGGGGGGGAGAACAGGTTTTAACCTCGCTAATCACATGCCTACACACACATGATAATGTGTATTGACTGACAGATTAAAGGTACACATACATACATATACAACCAAAACATACAAAAATATGTAAAGACAAAAAAATAAAATATAAAAACCTTAAGTTCAAATAATTTAAAAGCATAATTTATCAAATAGAATATATAAAAAGAAAGATAGTATGAGGAAATAATAATTTAAAAACTTGCTAGATTAGCAATGCCATTCTGCTATTTTTAGTTTCTAGGTTTAGAAGGTACTCTAATAATCTAGTGGTACTTATGTGTAAACACACACACACACATCTAATGTATTATGCAATATCATTAACACCCGTGCTCAACTCAAGAAGTGCAAAACTGGCACAATAATTCATTAAGTTAAATTAATTATGATGGTGATTAATTTCAAAAGTCAATATCTTGAAAAAATACTTAGAATTTAATAAAATATAAAATTCTTATTTAGACAAGGAACTGTCTGGTATACATACTAGTATTCTATTTTAAATTTGTTTCTGTGTTAGCATCTTGAAATTAACCCCCTACACTAATTCAATATGTTACTGTTATCCTATAATTCTTATGCCTAACATATGCTTGAAAATATATATATAATTTAGAAGAATTTTAAAAACCAATCAATGATTTTTTTTTTAAATAAATGATTTTTCAATGTAAAACATCCTTATCAAAAGTATATAGACATTTAGTTCTTTTTTTTTAATTCTTTTTAATCCATTTTGACTGAGACATATTCTCACTGCTAAGATAGGAGTCCGATCAAACCTACAACCATCTAGTTTATAGTCGGCACTTCTGACTACAGGACGGACGCCGTTAGTAAATTATATCTCAATGTTTTTATATAAGCATTGACCACTACTAGACAGTGCTCCATTTGTTTATTTACTTTGCATTATGCTAAATAGTAGTAGGCGATATCATTAACAAGTGTTCAACCCAAGAAGAGGGGAAACTGGCACAATAAGTTATTCAGTTAAATTAATTATGGAGGTGATTAATTTAAAAAGTCAATCTCTTTAAAATTGGGGCATGAAATATCGCTAAATATTGTTCTCCAACTGATTTAATTTGTATTAGGCATCAGTCAAAAAACCCGTGTCCTGGAAGGCGACTGGTGCACAGAGATTAAAAAGTTGAGCCACCGCATTTGACTGAGTTTACAGCTCTTTGGCATCTGCCATTGAGATTTTCAAAGGTTAAACATCCGGCTCATGTATGAAGAATTCAGCGTGATTGCTTCGACAGAAAAGATGCGTTGAAAACTAACGGCTGTATTTACTGCATAATGCGTTAGTTGAAGTAAAATAAAGTGCAGTGGAATTACTTGTAGGTTGAGATAGGATAACCATTTTGTGTACCAGAAGTGTAAGGTTGAGGTTGTCGAAGTTTTGTTACCTTGGTGATACTATTGGAGCACAGTGGAGCAGGTGCTAGTGTGATTGTAAGAGTTAGGAGTGGATGGAGTAAGTTCAGGGAACTTCTACCTTTACTAACCAGTAGAGCATTACCACTATCAACCAAGGGAAGAGTCATCAAGCATGTGTATGCAGTGTGATAATGTATGGAAGTGAAACCTTGCAAATAAGAGTTGAGGACATGAGTTGCATGAAGAGAAATAATAGACTGATATGATGGATGTGTCATGTGAGTTTTAAACACAGGCTTATATCTGATGACCTCAGAGGAAGATTAAATCTGGACAGTATAGGGAAAAATGTGCAGAAGTGGAAATTTAAATCGTATGGCCACGTTGAAAGAATGGATGAGTTTTTGTGTTAGTAGTATAGTTGAGGTAGCAGGTTCAGTTCACAGAAGAAGGCCAAGGAAATAGGTTTCGAAGTCAATTTCTAAAAGCCATTTAACGCATGCCAGCATGTAAAACGGATGTTAAACAAAATATGATGATGATGAAATTTAGGTTTTTGAACTTTTTCTTTTAGTTATCTGGAGGGATTATAAATCTATGTATATAGCCTGTTCAAATGACAATAACACAAATCTTTATGGTGAAAAAGAGAATTGAATTTGATTGGGATCGCACACATTCAGTTTAAATCACATAAATATGTGATCAAACTCTGAAACTATTGTTGCATTAAAAGTCTAAAAACCTAAACTAAGTTTAGTTGAGTGAAGGTTGTTTTAATCTTAAAGTCCAACCAGCCAAAGTAAACGTCATATGTAAATGGTAAATAGCTTTTCTAATACTTAATTTTGTTTTGACATCATCCAGATCCGGCCATGTTATTAAAAAAAGTATTCCAAATCGATTATTACATAACTGATCCTGATCAATATTTTATTTTTCTATTCAAAAGTAAGGAGGAATTTTATCTCTCACAGACAGAAGTCCTCCTGTCACTCATTAACATTCAGAAGATATTTAGTAACAGGCATATTTCTGTAGAAGTGTTATTAATTCATATTTCAGTCTTGTTTAAAACATGAAATGTAGGTTAAATCCTCTATATTAATAAAATTGTGTCACCACTTCTATGCTCCTGAACACACAAAGTTATTAATCATCTCTAATAAATTCTTATATTCCATTCAAATGAAATAAAGTACACTCCCTTAATGTTTGTAGTAAAGTGCAATTTGATTGGCTAATCAACATAATCTATGATAGATTTGACCAATCATCAGTGCATTTTATCCAAATTAGTTGACAGATTTCGTCCAGTTTGGACTTAATTTTGATTAAAACGTTTAATGAATAATCATGTTTGAGAAAAATGGAAGTTGCCAACGAATATTAACAATATTGATGAGATAAACATTGAATTCCTTCATAAAAAAATGTTGCAAAGTAAGTTTATCTTTTCTTTTTTTTTTTAAATACGAGTAAAACAAAACATATGAGTAAAATATTTCCACTGTTAGAATGGATTTAAATTTGTAATTTTAAAACTGTTAAGAGGCCAGTCAAATGTAGATATTTTTTTTAATGAATATATTATTTATTTAAAATTCGAAAAATCTTCATCAGGATAATACAGACAATTTTTTTTTTTTTTTTTTTTTTTAGCGACATGTTGCCACTTAGCCTTGTACTTCTGTTCTTGTTGAAGCCTGGTATGTAATGTCTGATTAAAGTGGCGTGTGCATTTAAATTTGTAATTTTAAAACGGTTAAGAGACCAGTCAAATGCAAATATATTTTTTTAATGAACATTCTTGTGTGAATCGAAAATTCGAATTTTAAATAAGTATGTTCATTAAAAAAAATATTCGCATTTGACTGGTCTCTTAACAATTTTAAAATTACAAATTTAAATGCATTTCTAACAGTAGAATAATTTTACTTGAAACTGACACGTGCCGACCAGGGCACACACCACTTAAATCGGACATTACATACCAAGCTTAGACAAGAACAGAAGTACAAAGCTAAGTAGCAATTTGTCGCTTAAATAAAAAGAAAGACAAAATATTGTCTGTATTATCCTGATGAAGATTCTTGTGTGAATCGAAAATTCGAATTTTAAATGTTTATTTAAAAAAACAAATATCTGCATTTGACTTATCTCTTAAACATTTAAAAATTAAAATGCATTCTAACAGTGAAAATATTTTACACATAACTGACACGTGCACACGGTAAGTACAGCAAGTTGGATATAACTTTATAACTTGTTTCCAAAATGTTTAATCTTTTAATGCATGAGAATTTGCTAAGAATTATGTTAGCTGTTTTTCCAATTTATACATATATTATTAATGTGTTGTCCTGATAGCATAAGGGTCTACAAGGTACCAACTTCTATAGCTTAGCCAGTATAAGATATTTTAAGTTAACTGTTATTCATAGTAATACAATCGCCAAATAGAGCAAGCAAGCAAATTCAGGTTTTGCTAACCTACATCTGACTAAAATTAATATTCTATGCTAATTATATGCTTACCTGCATATGACTAAAATTAATATGATATGCATATGCTAACATGAATATTACATAATTAATATGCTATGCTAATTATTTTTTAACCTGCATATGAAAAACATTAATATGCTATGCTAATTATATGCTAACCTGCATGGAAAATACATTAATATGCTATGCTAAATCTGCATATGACATAAATTAATATCCTATGCAAATTATATGCTAACCTACATATGACATAAAATTATATGCTAGTCTAATTATATGCTAATCTGCAGATTACATAGATTTATATGCTATGCTAATTATATGCTAACTTGCATATAAGAAATTAATATGCTATGCTAATTATATGTTAACGTGATTATGACAAATTAATATGCTAACTATTGATATGACATAAACTAATGATATGCTAATTATATGCTAACCAGTATGACAAATAATTATGCTATGCTTATTATATACTAACCTCCATATGACATAATTTAGTATGCTATGGCAATTATGTGCTAACCTGCATATGATATAAATTAATATGCTATGGTAATTATATGCTAACCTACATGACGTAAATTCATATTCTATGCTTATTATATGCTGACTAGCATATGTAATGAATTAATATGCTATGCTAATTATATTCTTACCATCATATGACAAATTAATATGCTATGCTAATAATATGCATATGATATAAAATAATATGCTATGCTAATTATATGCTAACCAGCATATGTCATAAATTAATATGCTATGCTAATTATATGCTTACCTTCATATGATAAAATAATATTCTATGCTAATAATATGTTAATTTGCATATGATAAAAAATAATATGCTATGCAAATAATATGCTTACCAGAATATGTAATGAATTAATATGCTATGCTAATTATATGCATGCATTCATATGAAAAATTAATATGCTTTGCTAATTATATGCTAATTTGCATATGACGCAAAATAATATGCTATGCTAATTATTAGCTAACCAGCTTATGTCATAAATTGATATGATATGCTTATTATATGCTAACTTAAATGTCATGAATTAATATGCTATGCTAATATTATATTAACCTACATATGATATGAATTAATATGCCATGCTAATTATTTGGTAACTTGCATATTACATAAATTAATATGCTATGCTTATATGCTAACCGGCATATGACATGAATAATTATGTCATGCTAATTATGTGATAACCTACATATGACTCAAATTAATATGCTATGCCAATTATATGATAACCTACATGACATAAATTAATATGCTATGCAAATAATATGCTAATTTGCATATGATTTAAAATATGCTATGCTAATTATATGCTAACCTACATGTCATAAACTAATATCATATGCTAATTATATGCTTACCTTCATATGATAAAATTATATTCTATACTAATAATGTTAATTTGCATATAATATAAAATAATATGCTATTCAAATAATATGCTTACCAGCATATGTCATAAATTGCATATGATATAAAAATATTTGCTATGCTAATTTATTACTAACAAGCATATGTAATGAATTAATAAGCTATGCTAATTATATATTTACCTTCATATGACAAATTAATATGCTATGCTAATAATATGCTAATTTGCATATGATATAAATAATATGCTATGCTAATTATGTTTACCTTCATATAACAAATATGCAATGCTAATAATATGCTAATCTGCATATATTATATTCTATGCCAATTATGTTTACCTTCATATAATAAATTAATATGCAATGCTAATAATATGCTAATTTTCATATGATATAAAATAATAGACTATGCTAATTATGTTTTACTTCATATGACAAATTAATATGCTATGCTAATAATAGTCTAATTTGCATGTGATATAAAATAATATGCTATGCAAATTATATATTTAATTTCATGACAAATATGCTATGCTAATAATTTGCATATGATATAAAATATTTGTTATGCTTATTAATTGCTTACCAACAGATGTAATGAATTAATGTTACACTAATTATGTTTACCTTCATATGACAAATTAATATGCTATGCTAATAATATGCTAATTTGCACATAAAAAATATTCGCTATGCTAATTAATTGCTAACCAGCATATGTAATGAATTAATATGCTATGCTAATTATATTCTTACCTTTATATGACAAATTAACATGCTATGCTAATATTATGCTAATTTGCATATGATATAAAAATATTTGCTATGCTAATTAATTGCTAACCAGCATGTCATAAATTAATATGCTATGCTAATTATATGCTTACCTTCATATGATAAATTAATATGCTATGTAATAATATGCTAATTTGCATATCATATAAAATAATGATATGCAAACCAGCATATGTCATAAATTAATATGCTATGCTAATAATATGCTAATTTGCATATGACATAAATTAATATGCCATGCAAATGATATGGGGTTGTGAAGTAGTCCAACAGTAAAAAGAAGAAGTTAAGTCAAGGTTGGGTTAAGATAACAAGTGTATTAACATAAAAGGTACAAAAGTAAGGAAACTGACTGGCACTCGGCTAGACAGTTACAATACTGTCCTTTTCTCCCTGGTGATTGTCTACTCGCACTATTTATAGTGAGAACCGGTGTAGTTTCTCTTCTGTTAGAACGGCCGGTGTAACATATGGTTACCTGCGTATGACATTAATTAATATGCTATGGTAATTATATGTTTACCTTCATATGATAAATTAATGTGCTATGTAATAATATGCTAATTTGCATATGATATAAAATGATATGCAAATTATATGCAAACCAGCATATGTCATAAATTAATATGCTATGCAAATTATATAGTAACCTACATATGTCATAAATTAATATGCTATGCAAATTATATAGTAACCTACATATGTCATAAATTAATATGCTATGCAAATTATATAGTAACCTACATATGTCATAAATTAATATGCTATGCAAATTATATAGTAACCTACATATGTCATAAATTAATATGCTATGCAAATTATATAGTAACCTACATATGACATAAATTAATATGCTATGCAAATTATATAGTAACCTACATATGACATAAATTAATATGCCATGCTAATTATATGGTTACCTGCATATGACATAAATTGATATGCTAATTATATGCTAACCTGCATATGACATAAATAATTATGCCATGCTAATTATGATAACCTGCATATGACATAAATAAATATACCATGCTAGTAATATACTAATTTGTATAAAGTATGAAATAATATGCTATGCTAATCATATGCTAACCTGCATATGATATCAATTAATAGACTATGCTAATAATATGCTTACCTTCATATAAAATAAATTAATATGCTATGCTAATTATATGTAAACCTGAATATGACAAATTAATATGCTATGCTGGTTTGCATATAAATGCTAACCTATATATGATATCAATTAATATGCCATGCTAATTATATGCTAACTTGCATATTACATAAATGAATATGCTATGCTAATTTGCATATATAACATAATTGGCTATGCTAATTATGTTAACCCGCATAGGTCGTAAATTAATATGCTATGCTAATTATATTCTAACCTACATATGTCATTAATTAACATGCCATGATTATTATCTGCTAAGCTACAAATGAAATACATGTCATATGTAAGTTAGCATGTATATGCTAACCAGCATATGACATAAATTAATATGCTATACTAATTATATGCTATCTTACATATGAGATAAATTAATATGCTATGCAAATTATATGCTAAACCTCATAGACATGAATCTATATGCAATCATAACTATATGCCAACCTATATATGACATAAATCAATATGCCATGCTAATTATATGTTAGCCTACATATGTCATAAATAATAATACTATGCTAATTTATGCTAACCTTCATATGACATGAATTAATGACCACTCGCCCTAAGTCGAGTTGCAATCAAAATACAAAGGTGACAATGGAGACAATTTTGTTGATTGATGGATCTATTAGTAATGGAGATTATGTATGTGTCTGTCACAAGCCCAAACTATACTATTAAAGACTATTATAAATGGAGGAGGTACTGGGAATTACCCGTTCACGCTATATTCAGGTCAAGTATATAGAAAATAACATTCTTATTAAGAATTATAATATATTTTTTTGTGTGTGGGAGGGTGTAGTATCTGTTCTGTTGTCATGAGACCTTCCTCTTAAAGCATTACCTCCTCCTTTAGGAGTAGTAGTATTACAATTTTTAATATTTTTCATTCATCTGATGTCGCTTTTGTTTGCTCTGCAGCTTTTTTTTTTTTAACAAAGCAGGCCGCCACTGTAGACGTAAGGGGCTACTGAGAAAAAGGGTGAGAGTTTTTTTATGGGAGTTAACCTAAATTGGGATTTGCGCAGCAAGATGTCTATTTACATTAGTTTTAAATTTCTGCATGTCAGTACCGTCAGGAAAACAGAAAGCAGGGAGAGAGTTCCAGAGTCCAGCAGCACGAGGAAAGAAGCTTTTGGAGTAGAAACTCTTCGGCATCTGGGGACCTCCACAGTGAATGGATGGGATTTGGCAGATTGTCGGGTTGGTCTAGTGAATTTACGTTGTGGGGATACCAGAGCAGCAAGCTCATCAGTGCACAATCCATTGAAGTACTTGTAAAACAGGCACAATGAAGCAACATTGCAGCAATGTGAGAGGGGCTGGCGATTGGCGAATAGTGAGGAACCTATCAAGTTGACAACTTTTTTTTTAACCTTGTCTAAGAGAGAGACTAGTAGATGATGCCCCAGATCAAAGTGTAGTCTATGCGGAATCGCATTGCCTGGCGGAGCGTGAGCCAGACTTTTCGCGTTTTCCAATGACATAACCGTCTTTGTATCGTGCTTCCGAGACATCGTAAGAATAAGAGAGGGGCTCACACGTTACATAACAATCACACAGGCCAAAATCAACTGCAGTAAGTCAATTGGCCTGGAGCAGTGACACCTACCTTCCGGCTCCTTACTGGACAGATGGCCCGGTTCAGATCCTTGGCGTGTGGTTTGGACCAGGCCTTTAGCTCGAGAGGAATTGGTCGGAGGTACAGTCAAAGGTCGAAGCGTTGGTTAACACTTGGCTTCGAAGGAAACTTTCCTTAAGACACCTGTCCTCACTTCTCTGGGACGGGAAGAGGCACTGGGTTCGCAGACAGGTCTGTATTCAACGTCCATGTGAACAAGGCTTGGGGATACCCGACTTTATGTGTCATTGAGACGCAGTGAGACTGACTTCCTTGAGTCGAACATTGACAGAAGAATCTGTTAATAGTGTTATCCCTGACCTCATCCTGGGCAATTCGGCCAAGGGCCGTCGTACACCGAATCGCAGTTCTTCAGAGTGCTGAGCTGCGCTCAAAAAGCTTCCTCGGTCCAGTGACCTTTCTCGGTCTTCTAGAAAAGAACTTAACAAGTCATTAGTGAGGGGGGGGGGCAGCTGACTATCGGTTCAGGTGGTTGGAAGAAGAGATTCACTCCAAATGGAGTTAGACACCAGTGACGAGTCATCTCAACAACTCTTGAGTTCTCACTGACCTGGCAATTAGCTCGAAATGCGTTACCTCTCAATTTCATACTGAATGGATGTCTCGCCAGAGTGTCCCTGCGGCGACACGCTAGAAGAAGAAATGCCTGATCATGCTTTTTTCCAATGCCGCAAACTCTGGGGGTATGTAAACGAGGTGATGGGTGATATCGATCCCGAGCAGCCACTACCGCTAAACCTATCCTACGTCTGGCTGCCATGGTACAGGGAGAGACGAATGGTGTTTCAAGTGATCCTGGTCGTAGCGCGAATGGTAGTGTGAACGTCGCATCTGAAAGATGACTAGGGGGTTGAATCTTTTGCTGATCAGAATCTGATCGCTTTTTTCAAGCACCAGCTGAAAGTCAAGATCAGATGTGATAGAAAAAGATTACATTACTCAGTTTTTGAAAAAAAGGTGGATACAAGTAGCGAGCTTGTGTGTACGAAAAGGAGTCAAATATGAGTAATTGGTCCCTGACTGAGCATGATGCATGAGGTTACTGGTCTGGTCGGACCCCAGTCCTTCGGATAAGTTTAGCTTCTTAGCTAGTTGAGTGAATAAGTTACCTCCACCACCCTGGTAATAGAAATCCTCCAATTCGTTTTTATCTCCTATTCCATTATCTTTCTCTTCCTCTCTCTTCTCTGGAAGTCAGTTGCAATTTCATGAGGACTGAAAGATTTTGAGGTGAGATAATAAAAGATAGATTATAATATCTATACAAGTTGCTGGACTTTGAAGAGAAGGCCTAACATCTAGGATGGACAGACAGAAAGGATGGTGACCATGAGAACTCCACTTTTTTTTTTACTGCTAACCAAATGCGAGAGATTAATTTTTCACTAGTATCTTCCAATGTTAAAAAATACAAACTATGGATTATGCCAAGATATGTCAAAACAAAAAATAATAGTTGTAAATTGTTAATAGCACAGTGTTGTTGTCTCGTCATTTGGATGGGGAGAGGCGTTTTATTCCAGCTAATCAGATGCATTATTATGACTGTACGGAGAGATCAAACACCTATTGATTCCGACAGGATGTATACACAACAAAGATAATTACGGGCCTCCCTGGAGCCATGATGACGATCACGCTCACCCATCCATATGCACAGCAGTGACCATCAGCTGCACCACACATTCAGTGACATTGGCAATTTCTTAATTTATCTAAAAAAAAAACAAACACTACACACAGTTTGTCCCTGCTTAGCAGTCAACTCACTTTCATCGTCTTTATAAAGTTCACCATAAAAATGTTGATGTTAAAATGTCCCATTTTCCTAATTACTCAGAGATTTAATATCAGAATATATGTATACTAGCTGAAGTACACGTCAACGGCAAGTTTCTCAAACCATTCCTTTCTGCATGTTAGTTCAAATGAAAAAAAAAGTTGCGTTTTTTTAAGTCGCAATAAAATAATTAAAATATTCACGTTCATGATGAGAATCAATAACGGTAACTCTATAACAAAAAAAAAAAAAAGCGATTGTCTCGTGTCAGATTCGAATCCTGAATTGAAGGCAAATTATTCAGATTCATGATGATTGATATCAGCTTGGAAATAACTGGAATGCTTAACAAAAAAGCAAAAATAATTGTCTCATGTGAGATTCAAACCCTGAAAGATGGTATAAAATATCGGAAATAAAGACTAGCACTGTAACCACTCGGCCACCAAAAAAACAAAAACAGATTGTCTTTTTAATCTACTTATAGCGTTTATGAGTTTGGCATAGGAATCTAAAATAGTTTCATTGTCTAAAATAAATAAAGAAGCATAAATATGAAATCTTAAAATTCTTTAATTAGTCAAATATTTTAATCAAATAGTTTTTTTCCATTTTTTAATCAAAAACGTATAAATGTTTTCTCTTCAAAGTGAACAATATGTAGTTGTTTGGTCAGCTAAACGGGAATGCTAAAAATGTCTGAACGTTTTTTTCTAATGTATATTTAATTTTGAATAATGAGTTTTTAAAAAGGTCTATCGACTCAAAGATGGCGATTCCAAATCTGCGGTTAGTTTGGCTCTTAGATCAACCGTTTAACTGTGATGCTGCGACACACATACAGACAACTTTGCTTTATATATATATAAGAGATAAGTACCACTATCACTACCTATTAGGATATATAAACACCAACATGATCTCTGAAAAAATAAACATTATACCAGTAGTGGTAGGGGCAACTGTTCTAATGAAACAAAAAATCTTAAAAAATACTTAGACACAGTCCCTAGAAGACGAAGCTGTAGTGAAGTACAGCCCTAAAAGGGGCAACATCTATTAAAAGGCTTCAGATATAAATTTAACTCATAACGAACTAACTGAAGTAAAATAATTTTTTTTAAATCAAAGTATAAAGCTATTAACAATAATTCAATGAAATAAAAACTGAAAATAATAAAGTATAAAGCTATTAACAATAATTCAATGAAATAAAAACTGAAAATAATAAAGTATAAAGCTATTAACAATAATTCAATGAAATAAAAACTGAAAATAATAAAGTATAAAGCTATTAACAATAATTCAATGAAATAAAAACTGAAAATAATAAAGTATAAAGCTATTAACAATAATTCAATGAAATAAAAACTGAAAATAATAAAGTATAAAGCTATTAACAATAATTCAATGAAATAAAAACTGAAAATAATAAAGTATAAAGCTATTAACAATAATTCAATGAAATAAAAACTGAAAATAATAAAGTATAAAGCTATTAACAATAATTCAATGAAATAAAAACTGAAAATAATAAAGCTTTAAGAAAATAACCCAGCAAATATGATGATACTCATTTTCAATCTAAATGACGACTCATGTCAAAAAATAATTCACTGATTTTCAGATGTTCATTCATCATCAAATCCTCAAACAAGAAATCAATATATTTTTTTTAATTTATTTTTTATTAATGATGTTGTGGTTTTAAAATTAAGCTATTATTATTACTATATTCTTTAATTTATTTAAATTGTTTGTTGAAGTTGTACAAATTCATCGCGCATGTTTTGTGCTTTTTTCTTAAACTCATCTGCCAGTTCAGCATTTTGTTCGACACCATCCCCTCTTCGATACATGATGCTCAGATTTACACAAGAATACATGTGACCCAGTTCGCAGCCCTTTGATGCATAGTTAAAAGCTTTCTTCATGTCCTTCTCTAACGTCAATTGGTTCTTCATATACAAAGTGCTCAAGTTGAAGCATGCCAGAGGATGGTTGTTCGAACATGCTAGACCCAAGTATTTAATTGCTTTTGGAAGGTTGCGTCTATCTTTGGACAGACTAAAGATACCGGCCTGATAACAAGCAGGATTATAACCATATTCACATCCTTTCTCTTCGTAACTGATCCCGTCATCAAAATCTGTTGCACAGCCTGTAAAAAAATAAAAATAATAATTTGGCAATAAAACATTGAATAGTCTCTTCGTAATACAACATTTCATCATAGAAGTGTTATCATAGCTATTGATGTTGGCTGTAGAATCAGTCATGCAAAATTGTTAAAATCCAAAATTTCAGAAAAGGTATAAACTAGTGGGCTACTAAGGTTGACACCAACTTTGCCTAAAAATCAAATAATTCTCAACATGAATCATGTCTTTGAGAAACATTATTTTGACATTTCTTGTTGGTTTGAAATATAGACACATAAAATATAAAAATTATAGAAATCTGTCTGCATGAATGATATAAATTGTTATCTACAATTATTCACCATGTCTACATATTCAAATAAAACATATTCAAATAATACATATTTAAATAAAAAATTAAATATTCGAATATTTTTATTCAAATAAAAATATTTAAATAAAAAAATTTTTAACAAAAATATTCAAATAAACATAATAAGCCTTGGTATATAAAAAAGCTGATAAAAAACAAAGCAAAACAACATCTTTCGCTATTTTGCCGTGCGTGCCATAAGCTGATCCGGTGCATAATCTAACCCCCCCCCCCCGGAAACATGTTTCAGTATCTCCAAGCATCCCTCAGAGGAGTAAAAGTGTATTCATACATACCTGTTAACTGTTAATCATGTCAATGATCATCTTAGAGTAGACTAAGATTGAACAATCCATCTCTCGTCTGATTGCAACGCAATGGCAGATCCATGATTAGATGGATCTGCAATGTGGAATTTGACCAAATCCAACACATCAGGTCAGAGGATTTGTTGAACACACTACATTGGCCCAGCATGGAAGTTATCCTAAGGATAAATCGATTACGCTGGTATGGTCATGTGGAACATTCACCTTCCTGGATAAACTGTTGCAGAAGGATAGATGTCTTAAATCACAGGAAGGTTGTCCGACCAAGGAAAACTTGGAAGCAAGTGATTAGACAAGACCACACAGAGTGGAATTTGGAGACTGTTAACTCGCTGAACCGTGAGAACTAGAAAATGAACTTGCAAAATAATAGAAAACATTCGACTTCTGAACAAGGGAAAAGTGACATTAAATTACTAGAAGAATCTATGCGTAAACATGTCCCCTTGTTTTAGTTAAATTACTGAATCAATTTCCCGCCAATAATGAAATTGAATCATATTGACTTTTGTAGATAAATTGTCTGCTGTAATGTCACTGGTATTTGGCAATTGATTTATTAATTGAATAGGTGCTTCATAACAAATCCTTTTCCATAAGTAAGTACCGTTGATGAATTTATCATCGGCCTCGTGCGTAGAAATATTACAGTCTTTGTAGTCTTGATAGTGTATCTTCATGGCCTGATCTCATTCATTTAACGCTGGCGCGTATCTCAAATGTTTCAGATCGGTTCCCTGCCCTAGAAACTGATATCAACACCGTAAACTCTGTAAATACATTCTGATACTTTCTTTTACGTCCATGTCGCCCATTTAATGCGTCTCATAAATTCATTTCCCCTCTGCTTACAGTGCCGTTCTTTGTCTCTTTTTTTTCTTTTATTTGTCAATTATCTTTCCTTATTCATTTGTAATCTCTGATGTGAATCATCTTTTTCTTTTGTCTTTTTCAAACCTGAAGAAGCTATATAATATAACGAAAGATCATATGGAATAAATGGAGAATCTTAAAAACAAAAACGTGTAGATTTTTAAACACTGTTGTTTAAGTAAGATTTAGTAATAGAGGTAAATTATTAAATCAGAGATCTGAGATTACAATAAATTGTAGACATAATAGAAGATTTACATAGTTAGAAAAGTTTTTAACATCAAAGTCCATATAAGTAAACATTATATAATATAAATCCCATTGTTAGTGCAGATATTTAAAAAAATATTTTTAATTTAAATATGCATAAGTTCTAGATAAATACACAAATGAAATATTAGATATTGATAGAACTGAACTCTTATTAAATCAGGCGTAAAGTTAAATAAAACACAAGTGTGACAATGTTGAACGACCCCACGGAAGATGGAGCCAAAATACACACTAGTATGAATTAGAAGTGGGCCTACGAAGACCGGCGAGTATCGCGCTAGTGTGAATTAACAGAGAAAGGCATAGATATCTTTATTAAAACCAAAAACCGATAAAGGTAGACAACGACGCCAAGCTATCTAGAATTTCAGCTTAGATTGTCATGGTGTGTCGAGGTAGCGATTAATGCATAAACCAGATGTTGGTCAGTAGAAATAAGAATTGATAAATATTGTGGATTTGGCGCCACTGTCTGATTTTGGTTGGAAAGTGTGTCACTTGACGTGGCTAGATGAAAGACAGGTGTGATTTGGCCTAATGGGGGGGGGGATTGAGAACCTCAACCATGGCAGGGAAGAGGGACAATAAGGAGAAACTGATTTTCATGTTTGTAGTTTCTTCTTTCCGTGAAACATTTCTGTAGGTTTTTTCATATCTGAAAACGTCTCTCTCTGAACACTCGATGTCGTTCAAACTAGTCACATCAATTTTTCAAAACTGTCTGGGAGGAAAGTTCTTACTCTTTTTATCTCAACAAGAATTCGCCCATGCAAAACAATGCTCATTTACATAAGTGAACTCTTGTCATTGCACAAAAATTTTTTTTTGTTCAATCCCCGATGGATGACACATGACACAACTCTCACTCTTTTTCTTTGTGGACACTCCCCCCTGATCCCACATGATGCAGGGTGGTGGCCTTTTGTTCTGTGTGCTTCTTCGAAGTGGGACATGCACCCAAGTTTCTGCTTCTAAATCGTCTGACGAAATTTCTGCTTCTGAATCATCAAACGAAGATTCCACTTCCAAATTTGTGGCTCCATTGTGGGGATCACTGGCACTACCTATTAATACCTTAGCGCCAGACGACTCATTACTTTCCTCATCATTTTCCCAAGTTGGTCCAAGAATGGTCCATCTCCAAAGCAAGTCAGAGATATGATCATGCCAGTCACTCGCCGCCATTTGAATTTGGTACTTAATGGTTTGCATTTTCAAAAAATTTATCTTGATTGTATTTTTAACTCAATGTTCGTACCTGGAGTCTTTGTACTTTCATTTTTGTTTTGCTTTTTTCCTTTTCAAATCGCATATATACTTTGAGTTTCTTTTTGTTTGTTTTTTTAAGTCATAAATTTGTAAATAATGAGAAGCCAAATGCCACAAGTATCAAATCAGCAAACAAGATGATAAAAAGAGGGGGAGGGGGTGCTGATTATGTGACGAATGCAGGAAGAGGGAAACTGGTCACATATTTTTTTTCTCTGCAAGAATGGAGTTAATACTAAGTAGGCATTCGCTGTTTTTCTTACATAATAGCAAACTTTTTACCTCGCCTCATTTCACTACTTTAATTTTTTTTAAATAGGATTTTTTACAGTTTGTTTCAACACTATTGCATTTTTAATTTAAATAATCGAAGTTAATAAAAAATAATAATGTGCAAGTCACATAGTTGCGAAAAACACGTACAAAAAGTGGTCACACAATTTTATCAATATAGTTTATTTTACATAGATTTTTATGATTTTAATCCCATATTTTTCAAAAACATCCCTCCTCCTGAAATTCAAAGGTTTCATGTTTACCTTGGCCCATGATTCTGTAATTTCCATATTTGAAGCAGCTATGTCCGTATTTATAGTCATCACAATTTGTCTTAAACATTTTGACCGCCCGTTCAAATTCTTTTTTTACCGATTCAAAATAATCGGCAAGTCTGTGACAACCTGAAATAAAAAAAATTTTTAACTAAAATATATCCAATTTATTTTCTAAAAATAAAAACGTTCTGATTTGTTTGTCTTGACATTATTTCATTCTGTCTATTGTCAACGATTCATTGTATTAGAGTTGGGCGGTTTTTAAATTTTGGTTTCGGTTTCGTTTTTTTTCCCTTAAAACCTCGGTTTACGGTTCGGTTTTTCGGTTTATTTGAAAAAAAATTTTTACTATGGAAACTATTCATTCTCTTGTGTGATGATTAGTTATTATTCAACGTTTAGTTGAATTATGCCACTGTTTCGATAATTTTGTGACTGAATCATTCTCCATGATATGAATCATAAGTTTTAAGGTGTTGACTGTTGTAATCAAAGTTCTGATACCTTTTCAACAGTTAACTCGTTAAAACAGTGACCAAAGATTCATGAAAGATTTCTGAAGAATAAAACTGAGTTTGAATATACATTCTATCTAATTCTTTAACTTATCAGAAGCGGAAAAGACGGTGGGCCCTATAGTCAAAATATCTTGGCGGAATGGAAATTTATGACCCGCCCTTAAAAATAAATGGACCATTCCCCATTTTTTTTTAAATCACCCAGCTTAATCCTTATTATGCCACAGAAATTAGTTTCAACAAAAACAAAAAAAAAAAATCAATTTTATAGCGTTTCTGTTTTGCAGACATGAGTTTTCTCCCTTTAATTTTCTATAAATAAATAATTAGCTTGGATGTACTGTTGGATTAATGGGACGCATTTGATCGATTTTGAAGAAAATTAATTTAAGTTGGGAATTAGTTCAAAACAACTTTTTACAACTTATTTTTTCTTAAACTCAAAATGCGTGAGGTGTTAAATTAAATCAGCAATGTTTTTACAATAATTCTATCATGTAGAAAAAAGTAGAGATTATTAATTCACCTAAAGTCATTTTTTTTAGATAACTCTGAAACAAACATAAATAATTATTTTACAATTTTGAGTTGAATCAAATAGATTTTCGACATCATACGGAACGCGTTTGATTTTTTCTTTTTCATTTGAAAATAGTTTATGCTAAAAATACGATGTCATGTTGTCTGTCGTATTTCTCTTTTTTTCATTTGAAAATTCAAAATGTTAATGATAAACAAACTGTAAACAAAGATTTCTTCCGACAAGTCAATTAAATGTTTTTATCATATATTTGTTCAATCTGTCCTCTTACTAATATAACATTTTTTGGTAATATTCAATTTTATTCAAATCGGAAAATCTTTTCAAATGTATTTCCTTGTATATGGTGGCTTACTGTAGCAAAATCACAATACCGAATGGTTACGGTTTAAAAAAAAAAACCCGATTCGGTATGGAGACGAAACCGAAAAACCGCCCATCTCTACATTGTATACAATAAGTTGAACACATGTTGCAATTTTACTTGTATCATATTTAAAACTAGAAGAATACCCGTCTCAGGGCGGGTAAAATTAATTCTCCCCAACAGAACAGTTTTGCACCACTTTTTTGTCCCCTTACAAAGATTAAAATTAAGATATAATGATACTAAACCTTATGTTTAGAATGCTTATTCTAATTTTGATCAAAATCCATTACATGATTTTGATTCTAGAAACCGTCTAAAATTAAAGTTTTAAGCTTAAGGGGGTTTAAGATATTGAAATTCAGATAATCTTGCTTAATTTGGGTCTAATAACTATAGATCAAATTCAATGCAAATCTGAAATATTTGAATTTTCAAATTAGAGGTCGTGCCCATATTATGCCCCCTAAAAACCGTTAAATTACTCCAAAGAAACTGAAATTTGAGGAATACTTATTAACTGATTCATACCTATTTTTAAAATTTCACAAAAATCAGAGATATCTGAATTTTAACAAAGAGCTTCAACCCCCTTTTTATTTCCTCTGCATAAAACTAATTTAAACTAAATATAGTTCACATTATGACCCTGTACGCCTAGCAGCTGTGTTAAAAAATTCCTAATAATCGAGTTATTAGTTTAGGAGTGAATCCTGTACATACAAATATATGAACATATACACATAAATAACTTTATATAGAGATTTCAAGTAATGTTATTCTATAGTTTGGTACTGAGATAAATTGAATTGAATGAATATTGTAAACTTTTTCTGTGTCAAAAAAACAAGTCATCATAAATCAATTATAGACTTGGATATTGATGAGATGAACTTAGAAAGAAAAGACATTTTTAAAATAGGAGAGATATCTTATTGATTGCATACTCTATTTTCGCTTGAGAACAAAATTTAGCCACCTATCACAGTCTTAGGGTCAGTCTTTCAGCTCTCAGGAGCAACATACCAGTCTCAATCCTTATCTGGTCAGCCCATTTCTTTGGTGTTCGTCCTCTTCAATGAAACCTTCTTGATATGGTTTCTTTACATAGCTGAAGTCTGGTAGCCGGAAAACATGTCTAAACCACGTTAATCTATTTTTCCAAATAACGTTTTTGATGGATCTGTTAATATCAAGCCTCTTTCTGATATCTGCATTTCTTAGTCTCTCTTGCAAAATTACTCCAAGGAGAGTTCTTAAACATTTAATTTCAAAGACAATGAGATTCTTCTCATGCCCTGCTAGTATAGTCCATGTTTCACTTGCATATACCGCAATAAGAACTATTAATGCATTGTAAAGTCTTCAGAGGCATCGATATGTTCTTCCTGCTCCATATCTTTTCTTTCAGACGTTTAAATGCAGAAGTTACTATTTCTATTCTTTTGCTAATGTCAGATGAGGATCTTAGAACCAATGAGCCAAGAAACACAAAATCTTCAGTTTTTTAACTATTTCGTTGTCGATTGAGATATTATCTCCAGAAAAAGGAAAGATTTTGCATTTGCCTGCGTTCATTTTCATCCCCTATTTCTTACAAGAGGCTTCAAGCTTAGAAATAGATAGCTTCAACTTATCGAAGACAGTTGCAACGAGAATGATGTCATCAGCATAACGAATATTGGGAGAAAGCTAAGCACCAGTTCTGATTGCAGACTTCTCAGTCCTTTCATCACAAATTCCATAAAAACGTTGAAAAGGGCAGGAGATAAAAAATAACTAATTTGTGCTATGTCCATTAATAACAACTGCACACATTCTGTGTATAAATTGTATAAATTTTCAACAATGTTTACGATTTTGCTATCAACTTAGTATTTTCCATAGCGCCTTTTGCCACACTGTGTCAAAAGCCACTTTGAAGTCTATGAAGTTGAAGTAGAGTGCAATTTTTCTTTCTTTGGTGTTTTTCATTAACTGTCATACTATAAAAATAGCAGGCCAAAATCCATATGGTAATTCTTTTGTAGAATCCTTAATACAATTCCCTTCCACTCGATAAAACCTTGGAGGTACATGCATGACTTGAAGGTCACAATATGTCACGCCCATGTTGGGAAACTTTAAAATGTAGTGGGGGGGGGGGCTACATTAAAGTTTTGAAATCTCCAACACCCTAGTGACGGCTACCCCTTCCCTCCCACAGACATGCACTTATATAAACTAAAATAAATAATAAAAAATAAGAATGTACCATAGACTAGGGAATCTGTAGATCAAATAAATTTTTTGGACTTTTTTGACTGGAATAATTTTGGTTTCAGTTAATCTCAGTTTTTTATTGTCTCCTCTTACCAATGATACGTTTGTATCGTCTCCTCTTACCAATGATACGTTTGTATCGTCTCCTCTTACCAATGATACGTTTGTATCGTCTCCTCTTACCAATGATACGTTTGTATCGTCTCCTCTTACCAATGATACGTTTGTATCGTCTCCTCTTACCAATGATACGTTTGTATCGTCTCCTCTTACCAATGATACGTTTGTATCGTCTCCTCTTACCAATGATACGTTTGTATCGTCTCCTCTTACCAATGATACGTTTGTATCGTCTCCTCTTACCAATGATACGTTTGTATCGTCTCCTCTTACCAATGATACGTTTGTATCGTCTCCTCTTACCAATGATACGTTTGTATCGTCTCCTCTTACCAATGATACGTTTGTATCGTCTCCTCTTACCAATGATACGTTTGTATCGTCTCCTCTTACCAATGATACGTTTGTATCGTCTCCTCTTACCAATGATACGTTTGTATCGTCTCCTCTTACAAATGTTAAGTCAATTTTTTAACGGATATTTTTTAAAACTCTTATTTGTAGGAGATATTTTAAATTCTTTCATAGCGGATATTATTTTTTTTTATTCCTGTTAATTTATTGTAATTATGCTCACCAAGCATTCTTAGAGAATATTTGTTACGGTCTTCTAACCTAATCCTAACTGGCAACCAGTCGGAGGAAGGAGGTGAATAGGTAATTGCTTCATTTGTAAAAAAATTTTTTTTGATTTGGATTATTTGGACTACTATTCTCATCTTGGATGTTATTCTCACAATGTTTCAGCCGATGTAACCTCTGACCTTCTTCAGGTGTATCTTGTTGAACTCGGGAATCTATATCAAAAAAATATTTTAAATATTTTAAATCGATTTTTTTACCCTAGCCTTTGGTCGTAGCATTTAAAACATGCCATGATGTTTCTCTCTTTCCATGTGAGACCCCCCTCCAAGTCAATATGGCGACTTTTTATTTTGCGTACCTAAAAGACAAGACGTGCCAAAATAATTTCCTTTAACATGAGGCTAACACATAGAAATAATTATTTTTTTCTACCTAGCCCCCCCCCCCCAACACACACCATATTATGAGTAAATGACTTTGCAGCTCATTTTAACCTTTCTTTCTGTCATTTAAACTTTTTTCATGCATCGCTTATTGGAAATATTTTGTGAAAATTTAGACATTTTTTTTCTATGAAAGAATTTCTTGTTTACGTTACTAATTTTCATAACATGGTCTTATGAAGGTTTAGACATTTTTATTCGAGAAATTTTTGTCTGTGGTAATATTAATTTTCATAACATGGTCTTATGAAGGTTTAGACATTTTTATTCGAGAAATTTTTGTCTGTGGTAATATTAATTTTCATAATTAAGCCTTCCATTATGCCCCACTTATCGTGTGACCTTACTGGGAACCCTTTTTCAATGGTGATTTCCCATACTGTGGCATTACCTTTCCTTTCTGTGGTGATATTGGCTAATTGATATGCATAATTAGCATAAGTAGAAATAAATTACTATAATAAGTCTCTCCTTACGTATAGCTAGCAGTGAAAGTACACTAGCAACTGATGAGGTAAATCTACAGCTTCACAACAATGGTGTCGCCAATAGGATCCCAATTGTCTCTCGAGGACTCCGACTTCATGGACACATGGATGAGATGCTTCACTGCGAGTGCAAGGACTAAAAAGTTAAAAGACAACAAGGAAACGCAAGGAGAAAATGAAATAACAGATTTATTTTTGGCTACAGCTGGATGGCAGCATGTCAAACAGATGTTAAACCGATGACGATGCATATTAACAATGATTTTCTGTCACGTCTACACAAATTAATAATAATCTAATACTACTCAGCTGAACATGAATTCTAGATAAATATAAACTGAATGTTTTTATACGTGTTCAAGATGAAATTCAAATAATTTTACATCATATTTCCAATCTATGTTAGTTCATGATTTCAAAATGTACAGGAGTCAAGTTTTCATGAAAAAAAATGTTTAAACAATAAAAAAAAAAAAAACAGCAGAAAAAAAGTTTAATCAAACATTAATAACAATGTATATCTACATAATAAAAGGTAATGTACGTGTCCGGCTCGCTTCAATAATCACATATGCAAATATAAATTTTATGAGCAAATAACTGATACTAAAAAAGGAAAGAATAATCACGTATGCAAATTGAAATTTTATGAGCAAATAATGAATCTGCCGGAAATACTAGCTAATTGATATGCATAATTAGCATAAGTAGAAACAGATTACTATATAAGTCTCTCCTTAAGCTAGCAGTGAAAGTACACTAGCAACTGACTAGGTAAATTTACTTCACAATAATGGCGTCGAGGACCCAAACTTCGTGGACACATGGATAAGATGCTTCGCTGCGAGTGCAAGGACTAAAAAGTTAAAGATAACAAGGAAACGGGAGGAGAAAATGAAATAACAGATTTATTTTTGGCTGTAGCTGGATGCGAGGTCATCATGAAAGTCTCAACCATGGTGTATCCCATGAACCTAGAAGACCTGACTTTCGGAAGAATAAGTTAGATCATAAAAAGAAATATGAGATCTAAGAAAAGGTTAGTCGTGGCAGAAAGAACAAAGTTTATGCCTATGAAACAAGAAATTGACAAACCTATCATCAAATATCTACACCGTCTATGAAATGCAAGTAGATATTGTGAGTTTGAAAGCCGTGTACAACTCCGCCAATTTGATGGATCGATCATAAAATCTTTAGGATACTTTGAAGGTTCCTTAGAGTTAAAAGACAAATTCGAGGTAATACTTATAATTGTGACAAATTGTAAAAAGAACCACAGATTCCTGAGAAACGATGTGCTTAAAATAAATTCTACCAAACTAATTGATGAGATAGAAATGGAAAAATTAAAAAACTACAAAGCCAGTTTCAAATTAAAAGAAAATGTTAAAAGAAAATGTTATTATGAAGCATGAAAATTACCAGTACATTAGTAGTAACAAAACTACGAAAATTAATTGAACAGAACCTTATTGACCAATGATCATGTTTCACCTGGGGGTAGCAAGTGGGCATCACCCACTGTAGTTTTGAAGAAAGTCAGACGGAGACATACGCATATGTGGAGATTATAAAATAGGCATAAACCACAAAGTTTGCTCGGATTCATATCCTATATCTAATGTGGAGGTTGCATTACATGCGCTGGCTGGAATAAGCATTTTTACATAAATAGATTTGAAAACGGCATACCACCAAATTTCAATAGATGATAATTTCAAAGAAGTAACAATGATAAATACGCCAATGGGGTTTCTAAAATGGAAAAGAATGCCATCTGGAATAAAAACAGCAAGCGCCATATTTCAAAAGGCCATCAAACAGGTTTTAAAAGATATAAAAAATATGGTCTGTTACTAAGACGAATTTGCATAGGAGCAAATAATGAAATTGAATTAAAAAAGAAAACTGACATCATCTTGAACAAATTAAGAAATGCGAAAATGACTATAAATGAAAAAAAAATGTGTAAACAATAGTAGTAATATATCATTTTTAAAAAGAAGGTATATCAAGCCTTAATAGAAAAAATATTAAAAATATCTATACCTACAACAAAAAAGAACTTGAATCTTTTTGGGATTAGTCAATTTCTACAGGCGATATTTACCAAAATATACAGACCTGACTGAATCGTTGACAAATTTAAGAAAAAAGAATGGTGAATTTATTTGGTCAGAAATACGACAAAAAGCTTTTGAGAGATTGAAATTAGTTATGGTAAAGAAACCAGTAGTAAAAAATTTTGATTCTAAAAAGGACATTACGTTAACCACAGATACAAGTGAACATTCGATATCTGAAATATTATCACAAGAAAGACATTCGATAATGTATTCATCAAGAAGACTAACAAACACTGAATTTAATTATTTAAATATAGAGAAAGAAACATTGGCCATTGTATGGTGCACCACCAGGGCTAGACAATTTCTAATTGGAAAAAAAATTTCTTGAGAAGTGATTGTAGGCTATTGGAATTTATATTCAATCCAAGAAAAGAATTACCCAAAGTTACGACATCGAGAATATTAAGGTGGGCAATAAAGTTTTTCTTCATTTTTTCTGTGTATATTAATTATTGCCTAATACGTAAGTATAAACAAGTGTTTTTATTTGGAATTGCGTTTGTGTTTTCCAATTGCGACCTCATCCCGACAAGCACTCAACATTCTTAAATTTTCAGCAAAAGAACATTTTGCACTTTTCAGCAAAAGAACATTTTGCACTTTGCAGAAAAACAAAGACATTTTTGATCACTCTGAACAGTTATTTACTCAATTATTGCAATTGTCATGTTAATTCAAAGTTATTCTTATGTGCGTCTACAACCAATAAAGTATCTCTTGTTTTTAGCGGTTAAAAGCCTAAGCGGGGGGGGGGGGGGGAAGATAGTGTAGCATGACAGATCTATTTTGTTTGTATGTGTGTGCAATATCTTGCGTTGTGTTGTGGCTTGGTGCACGTGCGATGATGACTAGACTTATATAACTGTGCAGGTGAGAGGACACTTCTGCGCAGACTCAACAAATTAATGCGTGCCAAGCGAATTGTTGCTGAAAGATGATTCAGTTCCTGATTAGATTTCGTGCCGACAACACATACTATCCTGTTCTCGTCCTTCGCCAGAAGCAGCCAGACTTGATGGAACTCCAGGATACCACATTCTATTCTTGAAAAAAGCAACCAAACAATTCTCTTTATGTTCCAGTGTTCCCTTTAAATAAAGTTGATTTATACTTTAGTGGAGATGTTAGTGTTTTCATGGAAGATGGTCATCCTTTTCTTATTCAATATTCAATTCCAGTCAGATACTTCCAGATACAGCTAATGCTATCAAGTGTCTTTCTTCATCCTGACGTTCTTCCAGATCAATCATCCATAATCACTAAATACATTTCAATATTTTCTTAGAAGGTATGACACAGGATGTGGGGGTTTAATTTGTGTCTTTAATTTGGACTCCACATCACCTCCATAAGTTGTTTGGTAGAAATGAACATCAACATTGTAGTTTCAGAAGAAAAAAAAAAGGAAAATTTTCTGTCTTTTTTTCTTCTTTCTTTGCAGTATTTTCATTTTTGAAATAATTTACTTACTAGTCTATTTTTTTTTTTTTACTAAGAAAAGCCCTAGTCGACAATGAAAAAATTCAAATAACATTTTGTCAACTTACGACAAACTACTGCAAATCGGCTTTGTTTTAAAAGAGAAATACTCTTTAGTTGCTTCATTATTTTCAATCAGTTACGGGGGAAATATCTGAGAAAAATATAGTTAGAAAGATCTACTCGCATAATGTACCCCCCCTCTTCTTACACACGTGTATTTTTCCTTTTGTGAAAATATATGCACACATTACACAGATTTTTATGGGAATCTGAAAATTTTAAACGAACAACAACTCTATAACTAAATATTTAGAAATTTGAAAAGAATTGGAATCTGTAATTGTATCGAAATCGAGAATTTAGAACAGAATTGGTAATTGTATTGGAATCGGTAGTTGTATTGGAATTTGGAAAAATATTGGAATTGTCCCATCAGTAGTTGTGAGAATAATATCCAAGATGAGAACAGTAGTCCAGATAATCCAAAGTATCAATCCTCATCTAAAAAAATTCAGAAACTCAATTTTTCGAATATTGAAACTTGTTTTTCTTTGGTTAATTTTGTTCAGCTTTCAAACTTGCCTAAGATTTTGTAATTTCTTCTGAATTCAGAGGGAATTAAAAACTTTTCTTTTTTTAATTAAACTTTAAAAGTGGTTTACAAAATATACTCATTAAAAAAAAAAAAACTTAGTTCGCCATATTATATCATGAATTAAAACAACATTGGCTATATTAGAAGCGGTTTAGCTTCTAAAGAGGCTGCCATATTTTAACAACTAGTTTTTCGTAGTGGTGACAGGGCAAATTAGCCAACTGTGTAAATTTGTGCAAATATTAATTTGTTTTCTGATTTTTGCGGATTATTTGGCAAATATTAATTTGTTTTCAATTGTTTTCATTTTACTTCTTCTGGTGCCGTTGGATGTAAGACAATTTCTTCAGCGGTATTCTATATATTGAATACGTCATTATTATGATTTTAATCTAAATGAATAAATGCAAAAAAATTCCATATATCCTAACTAATTAACATTAAAACAGGTTACGCTTATTTAATTATGTGATACAAACTAAGATTTGTAATACCGTATATATAGTAAACTGCAAACACCCTTAGGTTTTAAATTTTCATTTTTCATAAAAATATGGTTATATGTACAGAAATTAATTGAAATAAAACAGGGAATGGGGCAAGAACAAAAAACAAAAAATTTGGTTAGTAAGACCCTTTCTAAATAATAGACCGCCCACTGTTTCCGGTTTATTCAGAACTGAAAACAAGCAGGTGGATCTCTAAATAGGAGTGGGATCTAAGTGGAAGAAAAAGAAAACAGAGGGATGGGGGGATGGAGTTTGGAGAGTGGATGGTGTCCTTCCAAGATAAATGCAATTTGGAAGAGGCCGAGGATACTACACTGTGATCTTAGCCAAAAGACCAAAGATCTATAAAAACATAATTTAGTTTTTATGATTTGGCATAAAAAACCCTGATTTAATCGATTATTGTATTATCTTTTGATGAGTAGTAGCATCGGTTCTGTTATCATAAGACAATCCTCCCAGAAATTACCTCCTTTTTTAAGAAGGTCAGGGTAATCCTTTCCAAGTATTACATTCTCCTTTGTGACATCATAGCTAAGTGTTCTTTCTTTGATTTATGCAAAAGTAGATTAGCCCTCTCACCCACCTTACTGCCCGGTGAAATGTCTCCACAGTAAATTTTCTGTTATCTCTGGAAGGTGACGTGTAAACTTATTCTATCTACATATATATATGTATGTATATGGAAATTCTTTTCTTTTTTTTAACTGTGGAAGCTCTGAAATACCTCTTGGTGTGATGGACCCGTAGATCTTGTCAGGTCATCCATCTTGATGGAAAACTCTGATATAAAAACTGTGCTACTGACTACTTAGGTCTTGGCAGCAAATCGCTGGGGGAGGGAGGCCTCCTTAATCCTGATCGACAACCTTCCTAGAGCTGGAGACTTGAACAAAATATCCAGTTTGCAAACCTAAAATTACTTAAGGTGTAGATGGGCTCGGCCTATCGCCAGGACTTTGCACTCCTTCTTTGTCTATTAGCCAGGCGCATAGGTACTAGCGCAAGGATACCTCAAAGACATCCAGTGCTTGACCTTGTTTCCTGACTAGGACAATGAATACCGTCTCTTTTTCTCTCTCTGGGCAACTTGGGGAAAATTATTTGTCACTATGTCTCACATGACAAGTCTGGGTCGTTCTTGTTCCGACAGGTTAAGGGTACAGGTTAGACAGCTTGTCTGGTTACTGTTTCCGACTGGTAGTACAGGAGCCCTAACTTTTAGGTAGCGCTAAGAGTGGCTTCTCTATCAACAATTGTATAATACTGTGGATAAATGTACGTACCATGTCGCGCATGGAAAGGGACCTTACAGTTATCCCCAGTGGGCTTTCCCGAGGTCACAATCCCCATGGATCACGTCTCGACTAATGGTTTGGTTGTGTGAGCTTATTGGCATCAAACAAGCACTCACTTTGTCCTCCCCACTCTATCTGAAACCAAAATGACAGTACAAAGAAACAGAAACAAAACTAAACCAGACACCCACTAAAAAACATCTTCGCCTCCGCCCTTGAGGCTAGCATTCACAAATATCCGGGGGCTTAGAACCAACATCAATGACATAGAAACTTTTCTCCGAGTAAACTCCCCGAATATCCTAGCACTAAGTGAAACAAACCTACAATCCTCAATCTTCTCACACCATTTTGACATGACTGAATACCTCCCACTCTACCGTAAAGACTCTGACAAACATATGCATGGGCTAGGAGTTTATGTTCGGAACACCCTCTCCTTGAATAGAGAACATAGGCTAGAATCAGATGATCAAACCTACAGGTGCTTTAGATTAACCTTACAGCACAGCGTTAGTTACTTATATTTCATATACAGTTCTCCTTCGACCCAGGATTGTACCCTGCTTAACTCTGTCTCTGAAAATATAGATACAGCACTCTCACTTGACTTGATTGCCCAAACACATGTATTTTGGGATTTTAATGTACATCACCGTTACTGGCTGGATTCTCCAGCTATACAGATGCAGCTGGTAACACCACATATAGTTTCTCCATAGCACACTCCCACTCACAGGCTGTCACTTCCCCAACCCGCCTTCCTGAAGGTGTGGACCAGCAAGCCTCACTTCTCGACCTGTTCCTGACCTCACTGCCTGAGGTTTGTGCGACAATTGCCCATAGCTCGCCTAGGAACGCTGATCATCTTGTGGTAATGATTGATATCAGCCTAAAATCTCGTCCCAAAGCTGATAAGCCGTTGCTCAAAACGACGAGATACTACAAGCGGGCTGTTGGGAACTGTGCAGCTGCTATTGCTCAGAGGCAGCAAGCATTCTGACAATTCAACCGCCACAACTACAAATACACAGAAACTTATAGCATCAAGAAATCATTGTAAGACTGTAATAGATGAAGTAAAGAGAAGGTATACAGAGATGGCCAGATAACGCATTGAGTACTTATGATTTCTGGAAAATCTTCAATAGTGTTGTGAACAATGGGCAATCAACAATTCCCCTGCTATACAACCACAATGATATCGTTGGCACGGCAACTGATAAGACTGAACTACTTGCCAACATTTCGTCTTAAACTCCACTTTGGACTCCGCAAACTACTCTCTCCCAAACTTCCCATTGCGGACTGAAGCCATCACCCCATCTCATGTCTGGGACATCATAAAAAACTTTGACACCTCCAAAGCATGTCGGCCTGATCTTATACCAGTAATAGTAATACAGAAATGCCCTGCTGAACAGGCCCCTGTTCTCTCCAAACTCTACAACAAATGCCTTGCCGAATCTTGCTTCCCTGATAGCTGGAAAATTGCCTCTGTGATACCAGTCTTCAAGAATTCTGGAGATAGAACTAACCCTCAGAATTATCGCCTCATCAGTCTACTTCCACTCTTCACTAAAATCTTAGAATCCTTAATCAATCTCACGATAGTCCGTCACCTTATTAATTCTAAATTTCTTTCTGACCATCAGTATGGTTTTAGGCATGCAAGGTCATTTCTGAATGCATATACCATACACTGGACCAGGCAAGTGAAGCTAGGGCAGTAGCGCTTGATATATCCAAAGCCTTTGACAAGGTCTGGCATAAAGGTCTTCTCATAAAAATTAATTCATATGGTATTACTGGCTGAATAATTAATATAATTAGATCCTTCCTATCCAACAGAAAGATCCAGGTTATCCTCGATGGCCGTTCATCCAAACAAAATGACATAAATGCAGGGATCGATCCTTGGACCTTTATTGTTCCTGATTTTCATAAACGACCTCCCTGATAACATTGTGTCTGAGATGAGTATATTTGCTGACGACACCACGCTCTACTCTCATCATGTGGGTAAAACGGATGTGCATATATCTGAGGCAATGGCTGAATCCTTAGAAAGTGATCTCCACTCTGTAGTGGAATGGGGTCATAAATGGATGATAACATTTAATGCTGTTAAGACAAAGCTCCTTTCCTTCAACAACTACAAGAAACCTCTTCAACCACCGATTGCCATGGCAAATAACACCCTACCTGAGAGTTTAACGTTCAAACTCCTCTGCCTAACATTCACAGGTAACATGAATTTAAACAAATACATAGAAGACATTGCAAAGGCTGCTGCATAGAGTATTGCTGTCACATCTGGACTGGTGCACCGTCCACTAGTCTCTCCCTCTTAGACAAGGTCCAAAAAAGAGTCTTTATCCACCAAGCTCCAGCCCCATGTCCCATGTCTCTTCTATTTTGGAGGTAGTATTGTAGTATTACAACCTCCATTTTTAGAGGGGGGGGGGGGATCTTCCCAGGCTTTACCTCCTCATTTTTTGTGGAGGGGGGTAGTGTAGTACATTTTCATTTGTCATGATACATTACTCCCAGGCATTACCTCCTCTTAGGAGGACAGTATAGTATATGTTTGTTCCTCACAATACTATCTTCCCAGGATTACTTTCTCTTTTTTTGGGGGAGGGGGGGGGGGTACTATCTATTCTGTTTTCATGATATCATCTTCCTAGGCATTACCTCATCCTTTGGGGGTTAGTGTATGTCGTTCGTTCATCATGGTCGCATATTTTTGCTAGATTGTAATATATTTCAATTTCATTTTTAATAAACACTGATTTTATTTGTTTCTTACAAAACAAAACATACTCTCTCTTAACCTACCATTTACCCTAAGTCCAGTTGGACTCCCATCCTCAAACAAGAAAACCCTCAAACGAACATTTCAACTCTTAAATGGCTGCCAAATGTTTCCGATTAGTTTTATCTCACATTTTGACCAGGAGAGTAGTTATTAGAAGATAAATTAATATTTGCACAAATTTGTATGGTGGACCAATTTGCCCTGTTACTGCTGCGAAAAACAGACAAAACTAGTTGCCAAAATATAGCAGCCTCTTTCGGAGCGAACTACAACGTTCTCTTTTGGATCAGCAGCACTTTTTATGGCTGCCACTGTCTGACCCAATCACAATCAAGAATTTATCTCACGTGACTAAAAGTAATAAATCAATCGCAACCATTAAAGAAAATCGTCTCCCTTGAATATTTAAAAAAAATAAAAAGCAGTGCTTATTTTTAAATACCCTCTGAATACTGGACGACTTAACAATATTTTTTCTTTTCGGTTTATTTTTATTCTACTTTTCAAAATAGAATTAACATTGAAGTATTAACAGTTTCATCACGTTAAAAGTATACAATAAATTCTACTGCATTTGATATAAGGCATTTGTTGTTGCTGTTGTTTTTTGTTTACGATTTCTCGACTGTTAACTATTCTGCACTTTTACCATTTACTATCTTCTTTGAGTGTTTTTGAAGCATGTGGTCATACGACAGTTTCCCACTTTTTTACGCAGTCCTTTGCAGTATTGTTGTACTCTGCAAGATCTTTCAAGCTATATCAGTTGAGCAGTAGGGGGCAGACAAGGCAGTGTTGCATTGTCGGTCCTCTCCACATTCACAGATGGTTGAGTCAGTTTTGTAGGCCCATCTACTTATAGCAACTTTTAATTGCCCCATTCCATTCTCAGGTGATTGAGTGTTTTTCACTGGAGCCAGGGTGCTTCTGAGCCGGGAGGGAGGCCCTATGTCAGTAGGAGAGGGACAATTCTTTAGCCGTCTGATCCACAGCTTTAATCTGGTCTCTTCCTGAGATGTTGTTAGAGGTTCGACATGGCTGAGGAAGCTTCTCCTTGACTTCAGTTGTTGGACCTTTGGTTCACGTCCATGAAGGAGATGGCGTTCATCACTGATAGCCTTTGTGATTTTTACTCGGTTGGCAACTTCCCGCCTCACATCGCAATACCAGTGAGGAGATGCAGGTTGTTCAGGTTGGTAGGCTTTAGGCAGCCAGTGATTAAGCGGCAGGTGTTGTTCAATGCGGAGTTTAGTTTTTTGACATGCATTGATCTCTCCTAAACAGGACACGCATACTCTGCAGAGGAATAGCACAGGGCTAAGGCAGTTTCCTGAATAAGAGGATGCGGTCCTGGGTTATGCCAAAGTATACAGGATTGGTGCGATTCTCAACTTATATTCCAGACCACGTGATGTTTAGGGGTCGGTTGGCCTCCCGGTTCCTGAGATGAAACGAGCAGACTTCAGTTTTTGCAGGGTTTGCATGCAGGTGATTACTCTCATAGTAGAGGAGTAGCTCATCTAAGGCTGAGTTGAGGTTTGTGTCTACTGATTCAAACGTACTCTCTTGGGATGTTACACAAAGGTTGTCAGCATAGATGAACCACTCAGTGTTCATTGGTTGGCCATTAGTGTAGATGTTGTACAGTAATGGAGCCAGCGCACCACCTTGACGTAAGCCATTCTTTTGTTGGCGCCAGCGGTTTTGTTTGCTGTTTAAGGTACCATAAAAGCGCCTGTCTTTTAAGATGGCTCCGACAAGGTCTGTGAGTGCCAGGTTTTTTGTCAGCTCCAAGATCTTTTTCAAGAGGAAGTGGTGGTTTACAGTGTCATATGCGACAGACAGATAAACAAAGACAGATTCCGTTATCAGTCCTTTCTGAAACCCATCTTCGATGTGTTGAGTGAGATCCAGGAGCTGGCTTGTTGTGGATTTGCCAGGCCGGAATCTTGCTTGTTTGGGGATGATGGCTGATTGAGCAACTGAGGCCAACCTGTTGAAGATTAGGCGCTCAAACAGCTTAAACAAGTGGCATAGCAGGGAGATTGGACAGACACACTTTGAATGCACTGGATCTTTGCCAGATTTGAGAAGAGCGATGATTTACTGTTGTTCCTATTTACTATGCCCTTTTACTATGCTTTTCTACTGGGCAGAGTTAGACACAAGGTCAGTTTTTAATGTGGGGAAAATCTATCTCCCCAAAAAGGGACACTCCAGATTGGGACAAAAATAAAAATTGACGCAGTCTAGGTTTTCTCCTTCACTGACCGAAGAGAGAAAAAATTAAATATAATAACGTTAATTATATTTTGAAAAGTAAAATAAAAATAAACCGAAAAGAAATATTCAGAGTGGATGTAAATATAAACACCGCTTTTTATTTTTATTCAAGGCAGACGATTTTAAATAGTTGCGATTAATTGGTTAATTTGACAAATCCTTGATTGTGATTGGGGCGGAGAGTGGCGGCCATAAAAAGTGTCACCCCTTTTCAATAGATTTTTGTTTGAAGCAAAAGTACTAATAGTATCTGTGCGGAAGATAGAAAGGTTAAATCCTATTTCAGTCACGTAAATAATTTAGAGTGAAATGGGTTTCGGCATTACTCCCAACATTGAAATTGCCTTTCTGTCAAGTTTTGTATAAAAATAAAAATGGAGCTGTCTCCCACACATTCGGAACACATTCTGCAAATGTTACTTCAACCATGTTTCAGTTAAAAAAAACATAAATAACATCATAAACAATAAGTGGTACTGATACAGAATGGGACTCAATTTCTGCCAACTTTGAGTAGGCTGTTTCCGGCAGTTTATGTAAGCCACCGGAAAAATCCGACGCGAAAGCCTGACAGGCGATAAGGACGCTGCTGTTTCAAGTAAATACATTTTTTGTTTGTTTATACTTCGAAAACTAAAAATAAACAACTGGTCAAAGGTGATAAAATGAAATAGCTAATCAACTGTTTATTATAATTTTTTTTTTCCAGAAAAGTTTACAATAACTTTTTTGGGGTGTCCAAGAAATAAAACAGTCAACTGGTAAACAGTCTATTTTTTATAGGTATATTAATTCCAGTACCTTAGCCAGCTCCATTTTTGCTTGAGAAACGAATGTGTCCTTCCTTCCAGATGTCCGCGCTCTGCAGTTAGTATTTGTGCATCTCCATGCATATTTGTCCATGAGCTTGCTCCTTGGAGTTAACCTGCACATGTGTTCACAGTTTTTTCGAGTCATCTCCTTCTGTCAAGAATGATGTCTAATAACATCGTTCTTGGCAGGAGGAGATGATTCATTCGGGAGATTGAATTCGCTCAGCTAGATCGTTAAAATTTATTTCCTGATTTGACAAATCTTTTCTTGATTTACTCAATATCGAGATTTCTTAAAAATTGGTCGTCTGCTGACATTTGATTGGCTAAGGCGCCTATCAGTCTTCGTGGCGGCTTTTTCCGGTGGCTTATGTTAACTGCCGGAAGATACCGATGCAAAGTTGGCAGAAATTGGGTGCCAGTACTCAATAAGTTATAGCAAATTTCATCGCACCGAAATAAAAACTCACCCGGAAAATTATAGTCTTTGTGGTACAAGGTCGGAAAATGGGGGCGCCAGCTCCCACAAAGTGGCACTCTGGTTGGTACAAAAATAGCTGTGAACGGACCTGTTGGCATTCTGCAATAAGGGCACCACAATAAACACTCCTACCCCTTTTAAAGTGGGAAGATAATGCCTGAGAGGGTGCACCGAGCTGAACTATACCTCGTTCCAACAAAGAAGGGTCTGGTGGTTCAAGTCAGTTCCTAGGTTGTTAGAATGATTGCCAAGGATGCATCTCCCCTGCCCACACCCATCGGGCTGGTAAGGAATAAGTCCAAAGACGGTAACTCACATTCATAATTTTCTCGCTAAAAGAAAACATTGTTTCCTATGCAGTACCTATCGTCCTTGAACTAGTTTATTAAAGATAGGAGCAAACACATTTTTCCGGTTGATTTTTCATTTCGGCGTTTCACGTGTACAATGAAACTCACTATAACTTTATATAACTTATATATAGGTGCTTATCTGGAGATATCGAAAAAGTAAATAAAACAAACTGAGGAATATCTGTTTTATGTTTGTACCTGTCACGGGCTGAATATATCCTATACCCAAAATCACGTAAATTAATCAAGTAGTTTTTATTTTATAAATAAAAATTAAATTTTACCGATAAACGAATGAATGTACGCGCTCTGGCCATGCCTTTGCCCCCACACCGTCAGAAACGATGCCCAAATCACCCCCGTATGCAATAGTTAGGGTTATCTCCCTTGAATATCTCTCGAATATGCCGTAATGGCGGTTGTATTTTCCCGTCATTCGTTTATCGGTAAAATTTAATTTTTATTTATAAAATAAAAACTACTTGATTAATTTACGTGATATTCAGCCCGTGGCAGGTACGTACATCAAACAGATATTCCTCAGTTTGTTTTATTTATTTTTTTCCGGATGTCTCCGTGCTTCTGGATAAACACACACATGTATATATATTCAATAACAACATTATTGGCGATTTAGTCGTTTCGCAGCCAAAATGACGGACAATGAATCGTCTGCTAATTTTCGACTTCACAAATTAGTAAGTAAGTAAACCCAAATAAATTGTTTTTGACTAATTTTCAAATTTACCTTAAATTATTTAAAAGGAAATACAGTTGGGAAATTAGTCCAAAACAATTTATTTTGATTTAATTACACATTTGTGAGGTCGGAAAAAAAATCGAAAATTAGCAGACGGTTCATTGTCTGAAATTTTGGCTGCGAAACGACTAAATCGCCACATTGTTTAAGTAAAAATAAGTTATTTTGGAAAAAATGACGAAACCAATTGTACTTTAAATAATTTACCTGACTGAAATAGGATTTAATCAATAATATAAAAGTATTTCTGTTTCGGATTTTTTTTTTTAATGAGGATTGATTAACAATTCCTATCTTGGTTGTAATTTTCAACAACGTTTCGATTGATGTAACCTGCGACCTTCTTCGGTGCATCTTTTCGAACTTGGGAACTCTATAGGCCTAGTCGACAAGAAGGTTCGAGTCATTCAAATAATACAACACTGTTTATGAGGAAGATGAACACATCAAGGTTGTCTCTAGGCAAAAGGTCATTTTTTTTCTTAGATATTAAAACTAATTAGTTATTTAAAAAAGAAAAGTAAAAATTAATGGTGAAATTTCTTAAAAAAAACAATAAAAAAGTTGCAATACACAAGTAATGTTTTAAGTCATAGAAAACAAATGTTAAAAACTGTTTATATTTATGAATAGATTTTTGTTTATAATTCTTATAAAAACAAAAAACTGGTAAATAAACAGAAGGGCGAGTGAAAAATATTAACAACACATCGACATCACAAGTTAACTTAAGGTGTTAAGACATCGAAACTTAAATTCTTTTTATTTTGAGGACTCTAAGCATTTAACATAAGTTTTTCCGATAATCGTTACCTTCTGGAGATTTTTCATGGAAGCACTGGAACCTATATTCCACTCCAACCCGCTCTATATAGGCTTTCGCCTGCTCTTCGTCCTTTAAGTCATAATCCATGATTCAAAATCACCTCCTCTTATCATTCAAACGGCGACGAGAGTTACAGGCCCTTGTTGAGGAGGGGGATGGGGGATAACTACTGTTGCTTTTTTAAACAACTTGTTTAAAACAAGTACCAATCCTTTCTTACTTGACACAAGGGTACTCGCTCTTGGAGTGAAGTAACTTTCTATTTTGTCCTCTTCCAGGTATTACCTCCTCCTTACAGAGGGGGGGGGGTCGCCTGAGGCGCTTCTACTGAGGCATACCAACGTATATGATTACGTTAAATTTTGCATCCATCCAGTGCCCCTTTTTAGAAGGGGGGAGCTGGATTCTTCATTATAAACTGACCTTGTGTCTAACATTTCTACAGTGGGAGGCAGGTAAATATGCTCCTCACCTCGGTACTTGTTCGTCTTTTACCATAGTCCGTTTTTCACAACTTTTTACTGACCATTTTCTTGTTCTTTTTTCGGTATACACTTACCTATCAGGCTGCTAGAGAATTCCGGGGGTTTGGGAAATTTTTTTCAAATATTTTACATTTTAGGAGGGGGATCAGTTTCCAATGTAAATTCAACGTAGACTGATCCCCCTCTTTTTGACCATCTCAATTAAAAAAAAAAATCTTTTTGGGTGTACAATTACCTATCATGTCGATAGAGAATTCCGGGGTTTTTGGAAAAAAAAATTTTTTTAATTTAGATTTTAAGCCGAGGGATCAGTTTTCAATGTAAATTCAACGTAGACTGATCCCCCTCTTTTTGACAATCTCAATTTTTTAAAATTCTTCTTCTGCTTACCTATCATGTCGCAAGAGAATTCCGGGGTTTTTGGAAAAAAAATTCAAAATATTTAGATTTTAAGACGGGGGATCAGTCTTGTTCGTCTTTTACCATAGTCCGTTTTTCACAACTTTTTACTGACCATTTTTTTTGTTTTTTCGGTGTACATTTTAGGAGGGGGATCAGTTTTGACCATGTTGCATGTGTTGTTCTTATGGACCATTTTTTTTTGGTGTACAATTACCAGGTCGCTAGAGAATTCCGTTTTTTGGGGGGGGGGGTCTTAAAATATTTTAGATTAACCATTTCGTATCCTGGCAACTAGATCTAAAACCATTTAATTGAGTTCACAATTTTCAATAACTGTTAACACTTCATTGAAGGTTTGACGAAGGGAAAGGTTTTCTGAAAATTATCTTGTGTGCTTATGATTTTCCATCGACTAATTATACCCATATATATATAGATATATATATATAGATATAGATATATATATATATATATATATATATATATATATATATATATATATATATAGATTATATATATATATATATAGAGATTATATATATATATATATATAGATTATATATATATAGATATATAGATTATATATATAGATATATAGATTATATATATAGATATATAGATTATATATATATAGATATATATATAGAGATATATATATATATATATATATATATATATATAGAGAGAGAGAGAGAGAGAGAGATATATAGATATATATATATATATATATATAGAGAGAGATATATATATAGATATATATATATATAGAGAGAGAGAGATATATATATATATATAGAGAGATATATATATATATATAGAGAGAGAGAGAGAGAGAGATATATATATAGAGAGAGAGATATATATATATATAGAGAGAGATAGATATATATATATATATAGAGAGAGGGAGAGAGAGAGAGAGAGAGAGATAGAGAGATAGAGATAGAGAGAGAGAGAGAGAGAGAGAGAAAGGATGGGATGCTAAGTTATAAGATAGATGTTTGTGGCAGATGTGCATTACCTTCATAGTTCTGTCCTTCAAAAACTCTCTCACAATATTTACCATTTTGTCAGTAATACCAACATTTTTCATTTTCACTAGTAAACAATAATGAGATACCGTATCAAATGCCTTGCTAAAATCCAAATATATGATATCCGCACTATTTGTGTGAATAGCTGTGGAAAATAGGAAACAAAAAGACAAAATTGAGATTTCTTATTTTTTATTACATTTTTTTGTTGTTGTTATAAAATTCATATCATTTTTCTGTTGATTGCTGTGTGCGAGTTCCAACGTGTGTGTGCATTATTATTTGAAGCTGTAAAGTTGCATAAGTGTTGGCGTAAGTGCTGCACCGGGGACCGTATCGATCTGTGATGATGTTGATTATCTGACATCTCTTTTGTTTTGTTTCTTTCAACTTCCTGGAACTGAAGTGTTGGTAAACAAGCTGTTTCTTTTATCTCAGTCAATCAGCTCCTAGACTTGTTAAATCGTACGGGAGGAGTTAGATTATCATTTTTACTAACAAATATATGCTTCATCCGGTCACATACTTTTGCTAGCTTGGGAGGATGGTATCATGACAAAGGAACATATACTACACTGTCCCACCAAAGAAGAAGGTAATGCCTGGGAGTATGGTATCAAGACAAACGGACATGTACTACACTACCCCCAAAAAGAGGAAGTGTGCCTGGGAGGATGGTCTCATAAAAACAGAACAAATACTACACTACATACTCTCAAAAAAAGGAGGAGGTAATGTCTGGGAAGTTGGTATCATGACAACGGAACAGATACTACACTCTCTCCCTTAATTAAGCATTGAAAGAGTACATTAGTCTGAAATAGTAAACTGAACTGAGCAGCAATAGTCCAACTAATAGAAGTAATAGTACAGTTTTTGCTTCAGACAAGCAGATACCAAATTCTATGTTTGATTTTTTTGATCGTGTTACTAATTTGTTCACATAGTTACCTATCTACCTGCAGGTAACTATGTAAACAAATTAGTAACACACGCCTTTCTCTTTGAATTTATTTAAGAGAAGTTGAAGGAAGAGGTCATCTAGCTATATTGATCAACAATAAACATCGTTATTACTAAACTTGGCTTTTCATCAATGATTGCAAGCAACCTCTTCCTCTCGGATCATTCGCCATTATAACTAAACTTTTTAAAAAATACTACAAGGAAATGTTTAACTCCTCTTTTGATGGCCATTTTTGGGGGTACATTTGTAGATTAAGGCCCTCAGTTCCCCCCGACCCTAATGAGATTCTATTTTTGTAGGCGATTACGTCTGAACACTCCTGAAAAAACTTGGCAAAAAGAAGAAAAAAACAACACGAAATCGACTAAAAAAGTACCCCCCCCCAAAAAAAAAAAACTCACAGAATTTATCTCCAATAGTTAAAAAAAAATGGGAGATCATTTTACATTTAATTCATATGTGAAAGTGATCCCCGACTCTAAATTCTAAAATAATTGGTTGCTTTTTCTTTCTACCAAGATTTTCAGGGGTTTCACATGTAATCGCCTAAAAAAAGTAGAATCTCATTTGGGAGCGGGGGATCTAGCTACAATAATACCTTTTTGGGTAATGTCTTAATGTACGGTTGTTTATTATTTACCATTTAAAATAAAAATGGTAAAATAATTTTTTTCCCCTGTTGATAGTGTAACTTGCTAACTCTGTTCCTACAAAAAAAATATGATAGAACTTGGAGCTATGTCCTTTCTTGATTTATTTTACCGGTTATCTTTTTTCAGTATTTCGCGTGTACAATTAAACTTGCTAGAACTTATGTTTTAAATGTTAATGTTATTTATTTATTTATTTTTTGTTTTACTAAAACATGTTTTTAGTAAAAGTAGGTTGTTTTGGAGCAATGAAACCCTGTCGACACCGATTTCACCATAAATAAAAAGCAACCCTAAACTTTACCATCGTTGCTAATACAAACAAATGTAAGTGTGAAAATATTAACTTTTTCTGATTGCCCCTAGAAATAAAATAACCAACAGATACCTTTACAACTAAAGATTATTACCTGTTAATTTATAATACTAAACCTCCTAAGATTTTATGTTAGGCTTAATCATTATTCTATTCCCGACTTATTCTCTTAATCAATTAACCAACTGAAATCATGACTGACATTTTTCTAGCTAAGGTGGCCCTGCGACACATCAATTATAGGACATATTTGGAATTGTCTATTTTATTGAACTAATTATTTGACATAATTTGGCCACAAAAACACTGCTACTATTAATCATAACTCTAGTTTGCATTTTTCTCAAATCAAATTTGTGAACAAAATCCTTTTACAACATGTTTGATATAAATGGCTTTTATTGTTGCTTCGGTATACTGTTTGCAATGGTAACGATTAAACCACACACACTTTCTTGAATAAAGAAAATTCATATAGGTGCACTTTAACAAAATATGCTTGAAAAAACAAATGCTGTTTAACTACACAAAATTTAAATATAAATATATACTAATACTGCCTTAGAAGATATATATATATATATATATATATATATATATATATATATATATATATATATATATATATATATATATATATATGTGTGTGTGTGTGTGTGTGTGTGTGTGCGTGTGTGTGTAAGGTTAGTGAGAGAGAACCTCAATAAAGTGTTCGATTATAAAGAAAAAATCAAAATAAGAGCATGATATTTATTTATATATGTAATTACAGAAGATTAAGACAACATCGGTACCGTCGGCTTAAAAAATCCAAACAAAGGGGACTTATAGTTGGCCTCCTATGCTGGACTCTCTTCAGCCTCTGTTATTTCCGTCTCCTGTTCTGTTTATATATATATATATGTATATATATATGTTAGGGGAGAAAAGTTTTTGTTTTTTGTAGAGTATGTTTTGAGGAAAGTCAAAGATGGTGGGCCAAAAGTAATATTTAGTGTTAGCTGGAGAAAAATAATAACAAATTTATTAAAACACGATCGAGTGAATGAGCGTAATGTGAGTTTAGTAGCCTGTGATGCAGTGGTTAGTTTCCTATTCTTCAAAAAGGTACAGGGGAAAAATCGTCTTAACTTTATATATTAGAAATGTAATGCAGAGGTTCTGATAATTATAGCAAATATGAAGACACCAGTCAAAATTTAAGTAATGTCAATTATAATTCTTTATTTCAGAAAGGCAGATAATCTTATTTAGATTAGTAGATAGAAAAATAGCTCTATAACTATTTTGGCATGTTATATAGAGTGTTTAGCTAAAAGAAATGCTGCAATAAATGATGTGTTTAATGTAAACTTTCACAGTGTCATATAGTGTTTAGCTAAAAGAAATGCTGCAATAAATGATGTGTTTAATGTATACTTTCAGTGTCATATAATGTTTAGCTAAAAGAAATGTTGCAACAAATGATGTGTTTAATGCATACTTTCAGTGTCATATAGTGTTTAGCTAAAAGAAATGCTGCAATAAATTATGTTTCATGTATACTTTCACAGTGTCATATAGTGCTAAAAGAAATACTTTCACAGTGTCATAATGTTTGCTAAGTATTATTTTTTGGATTTATTTTATGAGGATTGATAATTTGTATTATTTAGATTATTTGGACTACTGTTTTCATCTTGGTTGTTATTCTCACAACGTTTCGATCGATGTAACCTCTGACTTCCTCAGGAGCATCTTGTCGAACTCGGGCATTTTTATGTCGAACTCGGAAATCTGTAAAAAACTTTGAACGGAACTCTTTATTTAATCCACGGGGTTGCTTGTTCTTGTTCTGTCAACAATAACCGGTTAGAAGTCTTAAGTAATTCGTAATTGTATTCTTAGTATCGTTTGTACCTAGGGTTGAACTTCAACCTCTAGAAGACTTAGCACTTTTATCCGTTACACCACGGATCCGATTCAGGAGTTCAACGTAAAGATTCCTGAGTTCAACAAGATGCACCTGAAGAAGGTCGGCGGTTACATCAACTGAAACGTTGTGAGAATAACATCCAAGATGAGAACAGTAGTCCAAATAATCCAAATAATCCAAATTATCAATCTTCATCTAAAAAATTCCAAAACATAAGTTTATTAAGTCGTCCATAAAATGAGAAGAACAGGTGTTACACATTTCATGTTTGCTGGACGAGTAACATGCAGAATTCGTTTGCAGGTGACATGTACTTTGAATTAGTCTATGATATTTACTTACATTATTTATATGTTCCAGACTTCAAAGTTTCAGCTGTTGTCCTCTCTGCTTTCCTGAAGGTGTTTTATTTTTTGTAGTAGTCAGCAACCTTTTGAAATTTCCAGCTGACTATGACAAACGACACCGGAAGAAAGCTGGAGGGAAGAATCGGGGTGGGTATTTTTATTGCAGAGAGATGGGTAGATAAAGTGATTGAAGTTGATCATGTAAGTGATCAAATCATACTATTGCAGTTGATGGTTGGTGAGAAAATTTTTACAGCTGTATCTGCTATACACTACAATATGGCTTGAATGAAGATGCGAAAGATGAGTTTTATGATAGGCTTATTGTAGTAACTAGTAAGGTTGATAAGAAGAAAGTACTTGCTGTGACAGGAGATTTGATCATGTTAGAAAGACCCCTAGTGATTTTGAGGGTTTTCATGGAGGAAATGGGTATGGTGATAGGAATGAAGAAGGAAAAAGAATTTTAGAATTTGGTATTGCAATGGACATGTTGGGTGCAAACATCCTTTTTAGGAAAAAGGAAAGCCATCTCCTTTAGTATGAATCTAGTACGACAAAGACTCAAGTAGATGATTTGCTAGTTAGGAAAAAGGACAGAATGCTCTGGTGAAGAAATTGTGACACAGCACAAAACGGCTATTTGCAATTTTATGCTGAAGAAAGTTCATGAGGTAAGGAGAAAATTTATGGTTGGAAATTTTCACAGCTCTCTGTTTATGTACCACAATGTGGCTTGAATGAAGATGCAAACAATGAGTTTTATGGTAGGCTTATTGCAGTACCTCAATAAATGGCTAAAACTGAACAGAATTATTGTGAATAGTAATGGCGCATATGTTTGGCACAAGCTAAAGACAGCATTTGAGCAAAAAAACTGTGAAGAAAGAATGAAATTAAAAATGTTGTTTTTAAGGCTTTGCTGCTATAGCCTCATCAGCTCACCATTATAGAATCCACTTTGAATTTTTTATGTTAGCAGAGAAAATCTGAAAATATCATAAAATTGAAGTTGTTATGGGCCATGCAACATAACAATGATTCAAAATATTTCACCAAGGAATGATTAAAAAGAGAGTTCTGATATGATGAATAATTTTAATTCTATCGAGATGCTGTAGAATGATTTGAAATGGAACGTGCATGCAATCCAATCCAAAACATACACAGATGAAAGAATGTGATAAACCGATATCAGATACCGTTTGAGTAAACAAACATTTTCCTGAATAGGAACTGACATCTTTGTTTATTTTTGTTTTTTATTCCCCATTAGATTTGTAGAATATAAGGACAAAGTCTCATTTTAACATTTTTAAAACAATTTTATTGGCCATCTTCGTTAACATGAAAAGGAATGAGGAAAGTCTACGAGCAGTTTATCTTCGGGTGAAGATAGCCGGTTCTCTGGAATCAAGTTGATAATGGCAGAAGAGAGGAAGGGGGTTAGTAGCTGAGGATATCTGCAAAGGATTGCAGAAATCAATTCCAATAACAGCATCATGTTACTGTTATAGAATTCACCATGTCAAAAATTTGTAACACGATGCTGATTAATACGAATTATGTTTTTTATTATTGTAACTCACTTGGAGTATTGACACCAGCCATTACTAGTCCTTTCTTGTGAGTAACGACTAGTGTTTTTCTCTGGTATCTGAATGGCAACAAGTATCCTCAATATTACAATGCTTTCCATTTCATTCCAATCATGGCCTGGGTGGTGCCATCTTTCATCCTCTCTCAGGTCTTCCACGGCCACTTTCTCTAGTTACCAACCTATTTGGGTGCCATTGCCTTTTTTCCTTTGGAGGGAGGGGGACTTCTTATTATTGTTATAGAATAATTGAAATTCTACAGAATTGAGATATCATAATAAGCAACATAAGTAAGTATGATTTGGTTTTTCATTTCCTCAGCCAGCCATTTTGGTTTGTTTAAATTATCTGTTCGATCCATAGTAAAAGCCTGACTACTTTCCCAGGTCAGATTTCTTATCAAAAACCAACTCTAGGATATGCAGCGTTAGGTTATACATGTGAGGTGTATTGACTTTTGCAGTTACACCATTTGGAAAGGTGGACCCCTACATTCTTCCAACAGTAGAAGGAAATGATAGAGAGTTTAAGCCTGGATTTCTTTTTAATCATCATCTTCTTATATGAATCAAATTTCACTGGTTCTATTCTATTATAATTTTACTAATCAGTAAAATTATAATAGAATTTTTTGAAAAATGTGTAGCAGTTATTCGCTTACAATCCATTTTCTTTTGAGCAAGTTTATCCTTCCACATGGAGTGATTGATACATTATCCAATAAGAACACAAGTGGGAGGCACTATCGCTAAACTGTTTGTATACCTTTTTTCCTCGCATTTAACCAGTCAGTTTTTGACGTCAAGCTGAAGAGATGGCTATGTTGTGTCTCGACCCAAACAAAGACTTGACATGTGTGAGACATGTGGACGCAAGACCCAACCAATGATACAGATGTACACACGCCTGCCGACTCAGTGTGCTTTTGTATTTCTGTCTACGTAACTCTTTCATGGTCCCTGGCTGTTTGTTGGTGAAACTATGTATGAATGAAATTGATTTAAAATGTAAAAGAAGAATTCGTCATTAATCAAGCTAATCTTAACCCCTTTTTCTTCTTACCTAATGAGGTCTACAGATACTTCAACTCTTATCATTACAAATGGTGATCTGACTTCGAACTTTGCATCTTTTTTGAATAGTGGCATCTCATATTTTCTTACAGTTTCACCCTGAAATTATATAATAGCCGATATGTTGAGAATCAATTTTACTGCATTTGACTCTTTCTTTGTAAACAAAAATAAAATAAAAAATAAAATTAACCTTTCAACTATTTTGGAATTACCGAAAATTTTTTAAAAAAACAGGAGACGACCCGGCGCCTTATGTAAGTAATGCATTTTTCTCATTTGTCATGGTTTGATATTGTTGTACTCTCGAGAGAGGCCTATTATCTGACATGTACCAAATTCATAAAATAGGAGATTTATTAAGGAGAAAAATAATTGAATGATAAAAATAAAAATCCATAATTTGAGGTCGATGTTAATTTTAAATTAAGAATGTCCCCGTAATTTTAATTTATTTTCCCATATGCTTTGTATTCGCCATTTAATCTACACCATATTTTGCTTTTGGATATGTGCATTCGGATTAAAGATGATGGCCGGGATTTCAGGCGGTTACAAAATCCTACCAAAATGGGTTCTTTTCAGGCGAGTTGGACGTATTAAAAATACTCTTCTTTCTCTCCCCCCCACTTCTGGTTGATATTTTAAGCAATTTAATGCTTTTTTTAAAACCCTTTTCAAGCATTACTTATCAGAAATATTTTCTTATGAAAGTTTAGACATATTTTTTATTATTCTAAATTTTTTTGTCTTCGGTGTTAACTTTCATATATTTTTCCCCTTTTGCCCTACTGTTTTACTTGGAACCACTTCACAATGGCGATTTCTCATACTGTGGCTGAGACCCTTCTTGCTGCTGCAGAGTTAGATACAGACTTTATATATGCAGACATATTGAAGGCAATTAAGCAACTTACCTGGGTGCTAAAGATTGTCATCGTCTACAGGACCGGCAGGACAGTTATAAAAGTGTGTGTGTGTGTGTGTGGGGGGGGCTCTCCTAAAAAGTTGGGGGGGGGAGCCGGTTAAACACATGCATATATAACTTCATTATTGATGACCGTAAAGTGGGGGGGGGGGGGCAAGTCAAAAAGTGGGGGGGCTTGAGGCAGGAAAGGCCCTAGAAAAAATAGCAGGAAAAGCTTGGGCAAGAGAAAACAAGACAGTCAGACTTCAGGAGCAAATAAGTGAAGTTTGGTGCCCATCTAACACTTCTAATCGAGACAATATATCCCTGCATACAAGGAAAAGTGGAATTCAAAATTTATTGGCTGAGAAAAATATAGCGAGGATCTTACCGCTGTCTATCGGACATCACAAAGAAAAATCCATCCGATAAAGTTCACGAGATTACCGAAGCTCACCACACTAGAGTGAAACTATCCGCGAAGAACGGACTTCAGGATCTAAAATCCTGTGATAATATCCTCCATGTCGCCGACAACTCCACACTAAAAACTATCCGAGAAAAACGGATATCAAAATTAAAAAAATTCTGAGATAATATCTTCCATTCAGCATGTCAGCTATCACACGAAAATACGCTATAAAAGGTATGTGCCCTACAAAAAAAAAATTACACATTTTTAATTCGTCCTAATTTGAACTTTCATATTTTCCAATTTTTTTTACTCCTGACTGATCAACCATTCTCGGTCTTAACAAAACCAGCCCCTCTATCAAAAACTCCCCCAGAGTGGAGCAGAACTTTTAGTTGGTTAATTTGAATTAATAAACACTTGTTATGTTTGCTAATATTGTCGTTGTTTTTTTTTTAATGTTTATAAATGGTGATACTAATGTGTCCCGTTCTTTGTTTTCCCATGATTACTTGGTTGTCTTCCTTTCATCGTTTTAATAAAAAAAACATAAACAACAAATAAAAGAAAGTTGTTTTCACTACAGCAAGTCTAACATGTGCCCCGTGGGCCAGATTAAATAGAATAGGAGACACATGGTGTGATAGGAGCGGAGGTTTCCAGCATTTGAACACAATTACTGTTTCAGATTGCTATTGCTTCATATTAAGGATTTTGCTTCATCTTTATATGGCTGTAAATTTCTTTCCAAATTGGGCCTGGCAGACTGGTTTATGGAATTCCATTGTTGTGACAAGTATCTGCCGACCCCACAAGAGTCAGGAAGACTCCGATAGTGTATTAGTATGCATTTAGTGAAAATGCTATACTGAGAGAGAGCCATACGAAATGGAACTAGGGTATGAAACTAGTGTGAATTTTGCTTAAAAATGGAATTATCAGTGCAACAAGACAAGGTGCCAATGAGTCTGTGAAAACCTTGTAATCCTTCATGCTCAATTTCGTAGGAGGGTCCAGGGAGATTGACCAGCTGTTCAAGAACAATAAATGAATTTTTGTCGTTTCGTTTTATTTTGTTATCATTTTTCGACCCTCTCCGATAAACAGAGTCGTGGGCGAGCTAGAGTGAGAGAGAGAAAGGAGGGAACGAGAAACAGAGATATCAGTCACAAGCTTTTCAATAAAAGAGGATGGGGCTTCCGTGGTACTTTGCCCTAGCATAAAACCAAACTGCATTTCATCTATGCTTATCTGACTTCTTATTTGCTGCTCAATTATTCTCTCAACCACTTTCAGGACCTGATCAATCAACTTTAAACCTCTGTAATTTCTTCTATCCAGATCTCGTCCTTTACTCTTGTAGCAGTTCACAATTCTACTAAGATCCCAGTATTTCAGACAATCCCTTTTTTATGATCTGATTTATCAAGTTTATGATTTATGATTGCCTGTTTTACCCACAGCCTTCAACATTTCTGCAACAACACCTGAGGACCCTGCAGTTTTACCCTTTTTCATCTTACTCACAGATTCCCATGCCATTTCTTTTTCAATTCTTATAGCTGGTTTAAATACAGCTTCTGCAATCTCGAGATTTTGGAGGTGTTCATCATTAGTCCAAGGCACATAGTTTTAATGGAGAATTGGAATGCCATTCTTGATTTCAAGATAGATAAGGTCAGAGGGACTAGGAAGTCAGATAGGTATGAGAGCAGTCTGTCTGACCTGATGGTTAGATGTAATAGATTTTCTCTCAATTACTAGTTGGGCAATGTGGGCATGGATTCATAGCGTACTTTCCTGTTCAAATACTTATTTGGATAGGATGCTTGTTAGAAGAGGCGATGTAGATTTTATTTATTGTCTTATGGTCCACTTATTAAAGCAATCACACCATAAATTGGTTATGACCTGGTTGCAGTTAAGCAATAAGCCTAGATTAGCCAGGTACTAGAAGTTGAATAACTCCTTGCTGGAGATGCGCAACTTCCTGGGAAAAGCTAGAAACTTTATTCGGCTAGATCTAGTGGGAGATATTACGTAAGAGAGTAAGTAAAAGGTTAGTTTAAAAACTAAGATTAGACGATTGTTCCTAAGGTATGGCAGAGTGTCTTGCACTATTTAGTCAAGATGAAGAAATTTGTAGAAGATAAACTGGCTGAGGTGTAATTTCCTAACCATAAGGGGGGACTTGCCACATGAGGCTAGTGAGCATTATCATGGCTAAGTAGCTAACTACTTAGCCATAGACTAAAGAAAATATCTGATATGTCAATGAGGTGACAATATACATTGATCCCGTGCAGTTGGTACTGCTGGATGTTGCATACATGATTGACCATGGGCTAGGAAGAAATGGTGTTTCTTGCGATCCTGGCCATAGCCAGAATGGTGGTGTGGACACGAATCTGAGGGGATTGTATGGGGTTGAGTCGTTTTATCATTAGGATCTGATTTTATTCCCCAAGCATCAGGTTAAGGTTAAAATTAGATGTGATGGAAAAACATTGCATTCCATAGAATTCAACAAATGGTTGGTACAAGCTGCAAGATTGTGTGTATGAAAGAGAGTCAGGCATGAGTACATGTTCCCTACCTGAGCATGATACACATGGTTCTTGCTCCTTTTGGACCCAGCTTTGTTAAAGTGGCCTCTTAGCTAGTTGAGTGAATAAGTCATGTCCCCTTTTTATTTTTTGGTAACAGAGATCCTTCAAGATGTCCACTTCCCACTTTATTTGAACTTGATCTTGGAATGACACTATCCACGTACGAACTCCACCACTTTTTCATTTCCCCGCACTCAAGTCCCACTCCCATTTAGAGACTGACTTGCTTAGAATTCAACAAAAGGTGGGTACAAGTTGCGAGTTTGTGCATACGAAAGGGAGTCAGCTCAGTTAATGTAGGCTCTTAGCTAGTTGAGTGAATGAGTTCTGTCCCTCCTTTTATTTTTCAGTAACAGAGGCTCTTCAAGATGCCCACTTCCCACTTTTCTTTTGATCTTGGCCTCCCTAAATTGAAGGACACCATTCACTCCCAAACTCCACCCTATTTCATTTGCTCCCACTTAAGTTACACTGCCATTTAGACCTCCTTATTTTCGGTTCTAAACAAACCGGAAAACAGTGGGCAGTCTACTTTTATAAAGGGTTGGAAGGTTCTTGTTAACGCCTGACCCCTAATTTTATTTGATTTCTTTGTTTTGAGTGTTTTTGTTGTCCCATTCCCATCTTTTCTCATTAAATTGTAAATATATTTTTTGTAAATAAAATTCTCATCTGAAACCATTGGGATATTTGAAATAGGGTAGTCCATAGATTTAATGTGGTATTATGGTGAATATGGTGGTATTATGATGATTGCTGAAGAAGTGAAAATGATAGACAAATGGTGAAAGAATGAAAGTAACAGTGTTCGTATGAATGGGTCAAATTTTTATTGACAACTTTTTAGGACAACCAAAAGTAAAGAGTTAGTAGATAACGAGAGTTCAAAGTGTCCAACAACGTTCGAGGTGAAGAAAGAGTTGTTTTGTCTGTAAGAAAAAGTTAAGTAGCCATGTTTGTTGGGCTGGCATTGTATGAGTTTGTGTGTAGTAGTTTGTGTAAATTGGTTAGGCATTGTAGACGTGTGTGTACAATAGTTTGCCTGTTTTGTTAGTGAGTGAGTTTGTGTGTGAACTTGTGTGTATGTGCGTTTGGTGAGCAGCGTGTATGTACTGTTGCTATGCATATAGTAGTTTGTGAATGTCTCTCGTGATGTGGGTGCTATTTGCCCTTGGCCCAGAGGTTGAGGTTATTTTGAACCACTTTCTCACATACATTGGCTCTGAAAGAAAAACTGGAAAAAAGACAAAGAAAGCTATGTGTTTGGGTTTTTATATTATACGCAAAATTAAGAGGTAAAATATTCTTGCGCTTGTGGTTGGTTAAAAGAAACTGCTGATTTGGGCTTTTGTCCTATTGAGAATCGATACCTAAAAACAACATTTGCTGCTGCTGCTTCTCATATGACTTTATGTCGATAAAAAAAATGCATATACTTCTGGGGGTATTTTTGGAACATTGCACTAGTTCACCCAAAAAGAAAAATGGAATTCTACTTTTTTAGGCGATTGCATGTAAACAGTCTGACCAACAGCAGTAAAACAATAAAAATAACCCCTCCTCAATTATTTTAGACTTTAGAATTAGTTTCGCATATAAATTGCCATAAAATGATCACCCACTTCCCGTCCATCTAGAAGGACATGTAATCAATTATTTTTTTATAATCTTCACCACTAAAAAAAAGGAGATCAATTGTGTGTGTGTGCGTGTGTGTGTTTGGGGAGGTAGAAATTATATATTAAAACATGTTATAAATAAAAAAAAAATTTTACTTTGAGGACGAAATTGATCTCACGTCGCTTGAAACTTTTCCGTCTTTTTTATGTATTTTAAAATTATTTTCCGTATTGCCACCCGTTAGTGGTTGTGTTAAGGAAAGGCATGTGTTTTTTTAATGATATTTAAGTTAAAATTAAATTTTATTCTTGTTTGAATCGATTTCAAAATCAGATTTTAGCCAAGAAACCCATCCTCGACCTGCATGTCGTAATGAATAAAGAAACCTCTTTTTGGTAAATAATCTTTTGGTGGCTAAAGTATATTCTAGGGTAAAAAACTCATAGCAAAAATTAATATTTTTTGAAAATTCTTTCAGAATAGGACATTTTGAACGATAGTGAATGAAAAATCTTTTTTTTTTCAACAAAAAAAATGATAATTTAGAAAAAAAATTTTTTGTATAATTTAAATTTTTTTTCTAATATTAGCACTTAATATGAACAAGTAAAAAATACATTTAATAACATATTAAAGTTTTTACATTGGATATTCTCCCCAGATAGTTATTATCAATGCAACAAATACGTCTGTATCACGCATACCCCATCGTCAGGCGTGCTCGTATAAATAGGTGTGGGGCAAGACTTCACTTGTTCAGCATTGTCATCTCAACTTTCGTTTATCCATTGTAAAAACTGTAACATGTTATTAAATGTATTGTTTACTTGTTCATATAAGTGCTAATCTTAGAAATATATATATAAAAAAATTATTCTAAATTTTTTTTTCACAAATTATTATTATTTTTTTTTTTTTTTTAAACATTTTTTTTTTTGGAATAGATTCATTATTGTTCAAAATGCCCCCTCCTGAAAATAATTTTTTTAAATATTAATTTTTGACAGTGCTATGAGTTTTTTTTACCCTAAAATATACTGTAGCCCCTTTGACAACAATATCTACTTAATAAAGTGAGGAAAAATAATTTATTACATGTTAATTATTTTAAGCATAAACAAAATACTCAAAATTTGTTTCCCCATTCATCAAACACAAAATTTATCTCCTTTTAAAATATAATTAGTTATATGTCCTAAGGACATATATCATTGTCCTTAAAACGCTATTTGATCCGGAAGTGGGCGATGATTACCGCTCGGTGACCCGGAAATAGGTCATTATTTCATTTTAATTTATATGCGAAACTGATCCCGCACTCTAAATTCTAAATTAATTTTTTTCTTTGATTTTTCCTTTTGCCACCAAGTTTTTCAGGCTGTTTAATAGTTGAACATTGAGCAGGTATTGAAAAAAAAGGTACTGTTCTAGATGACGCACCTGATTTTCGTGACTTCGCGTCGACAACGATCGGGCATGTCGCGGAAGCGCCCGAGCGCTGACGGAATAATATCATTTTTTCTTTCTTTTATTTTATAAAAACATTGACAAAATCCCCCCCCCTCCCCCAAAAACATTATTTTCACACACAAAAAAATGATGTTAATCTATGTATTTTTTCTTTTAATTTATTCGTTTTATATTAGCGTCTGCCAGTCTTCCAGTTAGAGCTTGACAGTTTGAATGCAGGGCTTGGCTATCGCCAAGAACGGGGGCCCTAACCCTTAAACCTAACCCAGTTTTCTTTCTTTCTTTGGTTTATGTTAGCAAGAAAGAAAAAAAGAAGAAACAAATGAAAAAGAAAACATTGACAAAATCTCCCCCCCCCCCCAAAAAATTTCTTTCTACACATTTGATTGAAAATGGTTCATTTGACCCCTCACTCTACAGTTTGTTCGGTTTTTATCTTTTTATCTATGTATTTTTTCTTTGAATTTATTCGTCTTATATTATCGCTTGGCGTTTTCGTTTCGGCAACTTTGGGGCAATTCCGCGATCTGCCCGATCGTTGCCGATGCGAAGTCACGGAAATCAGGCGCGTCATCTAGAACAGTACCGAAAAAAAAAAAATCAATTAATATTTTCCACACAACATGTATTAAAAAAAAAAAAAAAATTTGAAAATGTGATTAAAATTGAACACCTGATTTTAGATAGTTTTTAAAATTTTTTAATCGTATTTTGTCGTAAAATTATTTTGATTTTGTAATACTTATGACTTCCGGTCAAATCTCGACATAAATATTGTCTCAGAACATAATTTCTTAGACTTCACACACATATATTTTCTTTAATCTTACTTTTTTTCAAATGATGCAAATATTTTTACGATTAAATTATTTTTATGTTTCGTAACTTTTTCCATCACGTATTCTTGTACTATTGTTCGCCCGAATGGGTATTAAGAGTACTCTTTTAAACATGCACACAAGAGTTGAAAGTTCACCTAAAATAAGAATTCATTTAAAATTCATAAAAATAAAAATTAATAAAAGCAACAGCTTCTTAAACGTTTGTATTCTAAAAAATAAAATCACGCTAAACTTATAGGACTGAAGAGTAATTAATAATTAATGTAAGAGTAATGAATATTGTGAATGAAGACAGGAGAAAAATATGAATGAACGAATGAATGAAGGCAACTTGATTCAAAGAAATGCGTAGAAGTTTTTTTTGTGTGTGTGAGGGTTGTCTTCCCCTGAATGTCGTACTTCGCCACCAGGCGGCGTTTCGCGCCAGTTTCTATTCCTAATCTTATTCTTTTTTTTGGCCACCGTAATTTCAAAAAGATTTCCCCAAATACTGTTTGTGTTTACCCGGACAAACTGTTCTGATTATATTTGTCAACACTCATCGCATCTCTCATCGAGTCCCTGAAGACCATAACTACAAGCCAAGGTAAACAAAAAGTTAAATTAATTCGTCTTTAAAAAAATCCAGCGAAATCTTCTCGACTGACTGACACATAAAGCGCACCTTCACATTATTTGAAAAAACCGTTTTCAAAATGAATCCTCAAAATGCCTGTTAATTTTTTAACTAAATATTTTTTTCTTTCTAATAATTGAATATTCTTAATCAAAATAAATTTTACCCGGCGACTGTAATCGAATTTTATCTCTTTTTTCCTCTGCTTATTTTTCTAAGAAACTCAACTAAAACGATAAGGGACACTTGACAAATGTCCGGCCATAAAAGAAAAACACGGACAAACATTCCATCGTCCATTATTCTCTTTCACTTTTTTCTTTTGTAAATCTCCAGACTTTTTCATTCGAACTTTTCTCGCATCTGATTTACTTTAATCATCTGATTTACTTATCATAAAGCAATTTGTCTGTATGACTTATTTAAATATATTTTAAATATTGTAGGCGTCCACTTAAAAATAAAAGTTCCATTTTAAAAAGGGGATTCATTAAAAACTCTTGTTTACATTTTTACAGAATAATTTTGTTTTCGTGAAAACATTTGATTTATAAATTTATGGATTTGGGCTTTAAAATGAAAGTCTGTTTGATTTTAAAAGTACCTTTTCACTTTAAATGACAATTTTTAATTCCTATTTCAGTCACGTAAATTATTTAAGAATGAAATGGGTTTCCGCATTATTTGTAAACAACTTCTTTTTTTTTACTTAAACCATGTTTTAAAAAAAAATAACATTAAACACACTAAGTTATAGCCAAGTTTCATCGTACACGTTAAACGCCGAAATGAAAACTCGACAGGAAAAGATGGTCGCCATCTTTATTATAAACAAGTATAACACAAGTTGCTAATTTTTCTATTTACGGACAGGGAATCTTTTTATTTGAAAAAAAAAACGGAAAATGTTTTTCTTTGCTTTTGTATTTACCCAAAAGCAATGGAAAACATTTTCCGTTTGTTGAAAAATTTTCAACACGCAAAATAGTAAAATGCTTTCCCCTTTTTCTTTAAGTGCAGCTTCTTTCTCGATCTATGGTGACTATATTTTTTGTCGAGTTTTTATTTCGGTGTTCCTCCTTGGCCTTTTGGCTGAGATCAAAGTGTAGTTCTGATACTACACTGCAACTGTTCTATCCTCGATTGGTGAATGAGAAATCCTTTGAGATTAAGAGAATTTAAATTTTTGTCCTAATCCAAAGTGCCCCTTTTTGGGGAGCTGAATTTTCTCCACATTAAAAACTTATCTGTATCTAACTCAGCCCTCAAGGGAACCAAATGAATAGGGACTTGTCTTTTATTAAATGTTATTTTACTAACACATGGTTTTAAGTAAATTAAAAAAAACATTTCACTCTGAATAATATACGTGACTGAAATAGGAATTAATCGATTTTTGAATTCCACATTGCATTGTTTTAACTTGTTATTTTACATAACATTATGTCAGAATTTCGGGTTACTTGTAAGGAATGTGTATCATCAGGATTTCAGTTCTTATAGTCATTTCCTAGTATTGACGGAGAATTCAGTTTACGATTTTTGAAAGCCAATTTTTGTGTCATCTTCATGGCCATGGTCATCTTCCTTTTTGCGATTTTTTTTTTTCGCGGCTTTCAAATCGGTCATTTCCGGGACTGATTTGGAATTCTCCGTAAATCTTCGAAACTGACTCCATAAGAACTGAAATGGTGTGGGTGCCAATTCTTTATCAGTACCGAATTATGTGAGAAAATTGTTAATACTGAACTTTAATTCAAGTTAGAAATTATTTTTACTTCATTATTTCATTTATGACGTCATAAATGGTCTTCCACCTGTTTCAGTGGATGGCGTCATAAAGGGTCTTCCACCTGTTTTAGTGGGTGGCGTCATAGAGGATCTTCCCGATGTCTTCCTATCTGGATAAGCTTATTTCTTTCAACTTATTTTAAAGCGTTGTTTTGGTAAAAACAGTGTTCAGAACGAAAAAGGAGATTGCGTCGATAAGCAATGCATGTGTATTCCTGGGCCTCTGATAATCGCTCGAAAATCAAACAAAATACTGGTCGAAACACATCCAATAAAGGTCACCAATCGTACGAAAATGTTCTAACTGTATTTTGTTTAATTTTCGATTTTTGAGCGATTACACGTGCATTGTTTACGACGCCATCTTTTTCGTTCTAACGATTAAAATTTGCTTGAATAATTTGTTGAAATGAAAACTAAATCAAGGGAGGCGCGAGAGCGCTCTATCCCTTAATAGACTTCAAGAATGGCCTATGCTGGAAATTTAATTTCGGGTATCTTTTACGACGCTCAGCAGACTAAAAACGCTCAAAAAACAAATATACAACAAATAAAAGTAACTGTAGGCGATAAAAGTTATTTTCAAACTTACCTGTGGCATTTGTTTGTATTTTTAACCCGTTCGAAGTGCTATTTATTAGAAATTAAATTGTTCGTCACACCAAAATCGCAAAATCCAACATGGCGGTCGGGGCTATGTAAGAGAATCACGACCGACCGCCATTTTGTTTTTGTGCAAAAAAAAAACACAAGAATTTTTTTTTTTACATCTAATAAAAACCCATCTATACTATGTAAAAATATAAACAAATATCATAGCTAAGTAGGAAAATATCTATTCTCGACCTAGGTCGCATTTACTTGTTGCATATTTATGTTTTTAATCACTTTATCGTTCGTTTTCTTGAACCCGTTCACGACTCTGCTGAGTGTCGTAAAAGATACCCGATAGGTTTTATAAGTGTGCCGAATTTCAGCACATTAGTCAAGGCAACCCAGAGATCCAGAAAGGTCAGGAGTGATTTTGTGTTATCCGTGTGTACGTACGTGTGTGTGCCACCCTGTATCTCATCAACTATTTGATGGATTCAGCTGATTTTTGACAGAGATAGAGGTCCTAGGGTCTAGTTGATGGCATTTTAATTTCAGTTTACCATATACCTTAGTTTTCCAGAAAATTCCAAAAAACCTTAAAAATGACCATTGTATTGAGGCATAGCCTTTACAAAAGTAGTGACATTCCATGATAAATGCCAGTATACTGAAATCATATGCTCTTAATAGGGTTAAGATGAAAATTCATATACACTAAATGTACAAAAGCAAGGAAATTCCCACATGTTTATACTTTTATTGTCATTAAGGGTATGCGAGCACAACAGGGCTATGTATTTTACTGGTAGGAATTTTTCTTCAGCGCACCTCACCCACTTCATCCACTAATGTTTAGAGATTTATACTGTAGTGATGTGATAATGAAATGGTTTGGTTGATATGTAGTCATACCCTTAATGACAATAAAAGTGTAAAAATGTGAGAATTTCCTTGCTTTTGTACATTTAGTGTATATGAATTTTCATCTTAACCTATTAAGAGCATATGATTTCAGTCTCATGGAATATCAAGTAAACATGGCATTTTTATTTGATTACTGAAAACCATCAAATAAAAAAAATGTTTTTTAATTATTTTTTTAAAATTTACAATCATTTATATCTGTTTGAAACCGTCTAAATTAAACTTAAAAACCTAAGTTAAATTTAGACGTTTTCAAACCGATATAATAATTGACAGTAAAAGTGTCACAAATCTGGAAAACAAGTCCACTTTAAAAAGATTTCTGCGATTTTTAGATATCTAAAATGGTAAATTTGTAGATTAACTTCCTCTGTGTGTGTCCCCCCCTCCCCCATTAGATTTTATTTTTTAGGCGATTAACCTAAAAAAACTTGGTGGAATGAAGAAAAAAAATCAGTTAGGATTTAGAATAGGGGATCAGTTTCGTATATAAATTTAAAGTAAATTAGCTATTCTAACTTAGGAGGTTAACAAAAAAATGTTACTACTAAGTCCGAATTAAAGGGTCGTAAAACCGCACGTAATCGTCTAAAAAAGTAACCCCTCACTACACACTAAAAAACGCAAAAAAACAAAAATTGTTATCTTAAAGATTACCGCATTCTTTTTTTTATAAGGGGGATAACTGTAAACTTTAAAATTTAATTTCTTAGAAAATGTATCACAAATACATAAAAATATCACAAATAAAAAGTATCACAGTAAAATATTCAAGCTTGTTTATTAATGTTTTTTCTAAACAATTATGAAATGAATTTACTCAACATTTGTTGCGTTTCTGTTTGTTTACTAATATTTAGGTGAGAGTTACGATTCGATGCTGAATTTCACTTCCGGTTGCCCCCCCCCCTCCTCCGTTTTAAGAATGTTATCTTCTTGAGAGCTATTTACATCCAATAATTGGGTAAAATAGTCGTTTCCCAACCAAAATGGTAGATAATAAATCGTCTATAGTTTTGATTTTTTTTTTTCGATCTCAGAAATGAGTAAGTAAACCCAAACAAACTGTTTGGGCCAAATTCCCAACTGTATTTTCTTTTTAAATAATTTAAGGTAAATTTCAAATTACTCCAAAACAGTTTATTTGGGTTTACTTACTCATTTGTGAGGTCGGAAAACTGCAAACGATTTATTGTCCATCATTTTGGTTGGGAACCCACAATTTTACCAATAATTGTATAAGTAGAGATTAACGACATTATTTTAACATTAATTATAGTTTTAGGTGATTGTATACGACGTCGGTCCCAAATCCTTGGCATGATCACGTGATATTAGTACTTTCACCGGTAATAAAAAAAAAATACCGGTCAATCGTAATTTCAAATACAAACATGAAGTGATTTTCAGAAATGAATAAATTTATTAAAACAAAGAAACTTTTTTCAACGAACAATGTAACCCTGCATGCTCCCTCGTCTTTAACCATGCCATCCCATTTAGATGAATTTATGTGGCGACAACAATACGGTCGCACAGAGAACGAAACATTTGCTACAACACATTGCAAACTTTTATCAAGTCAATTAATTCCAAATTCCAAAAGATAAACAGAAAAAAAAACATATTGGTTACATTGTTTGTCGAAAAAAGATTTTTCTTTTAAATAAATTTATTCATTTCTAAAAATCAATTGTTTGTTTATATTTGAAATTGCGATTTCCCGGTAATTTTTTAGTGCGGGGCATTTTACCGGTGCAAATAATATACCGTGATCATGCCAGAGATTTGGTGTTCAATTAATTTAATTTAAAAAATCTTATTTATAAAAATGTCAGTTTCTCGGGCAACGGCGCGTAGATACACCTAGTTGATTAAGACTCCTTTATTAATTCTCTTAACACTTCGCTGATTCGTGAATCCACCTGTTAAGAAATAAAATTTGAAAGTTTATAAATTGGGGCCTATTCTGGACAATTACTTTTTAATATTCAATTAGTTTCAAATCGACTCCGTTAAATAACTAAAGTCACAATTTTGGTTTGCAGGCGCATTTTAGCCATCTTACTTCATCATACAAATGGGGTTTAAATTGAAATCTTCATTTTTGTATCAAGTAGCCATTGTCGCCATTTATAATAATACAAATTTAAAAAAAACAAACGCTAATTTAAATAATCTTGGGAAAAAAACATTTAGCACGAACATTTATTTAAAACAATTCATTAAGAAAGATACTGCAAAAGAAAACAACTTAAAACGATGCTTATTTATATTAAGATGGCAGATAAAAATAAAATAACAACGGTCTCAAAGTACTGGTGTCCAATTCTTTTACTATTCGTATTCTACGAACTCCGCGTTAAGGGAGATAATCTACGACAAGCAGGCTTGGCGTGAATGTCTTTCAGAGTTCGTGGAGTCCGAATAGTAAATTAATATTATTTTTTTATAAAAATTCTACTCGATAATTTTTCCTAATTTTTGGTGTACAGTATCTTCAACTGATAAGTTATCCTGTTATTTTATTTTGATTTGCCATATTATACGGTACATAAGTGAATGTGTACAAGTATAATAACCGACTGCAAAGCGGAGATCACGTGACACCAATCGCACCGCCTCCACATCGCTTGGGGGGGGGGGATCGCTCCAGACATGGCATGAAGCCACTTGATGTAAGGAGCTAACAAGAACAAATATTATTATCGCAAAGACATGCCGTAGTCTTGAAAAGACCATGGTTATAGGTAGAAGGAAAACAGTCAGCAGGAAAGAGTTCCACAAGCCTGTGGTTCTTGGAAAGCTACTAGAATAGGAAGCTGTATTACAATGAGGTATCAAAACTGCGAATTGATGGAGACCAACGAGTCAAACGGGCTGGAATAAAAGAAGCAGGGAACAGATCACATAATTCTGAAGAAGACATGCCATAATAGTATGTATAGAAAAGACTGAGACTAGCAGCATCACGTCTGTGAGAGAGGGGGCGTAGAGAAGAAGAAAGGGTAGGACCAATCAAATTACAGATACGTTTCTGCACCTTATCAAGAACCCTGAAATGGGACAAAGATTCACCAGCTCAAATATGACAACAGTACTCTGTACATAGTCTGATTGTAGAGATAGAGAATAGCCTCAGGTGTTAGAAAGTGTTTGGAGCGATAGAAAAGCGACCTTACGAGAAGCAGAAAGCGCAGTGGGTCTAATGTATGAACTCTAAGAAAGATTTGATGAGAAAGAAAGACAGACCAAGAAGTTTCAGAGTCGATTTCTCTTCAAGAACAGAGCCATCCATGAGAATCTCAGGAAGAAAAGACTTGGCAACCAGGTTTTTTTTTTTTTTTTGTAAATGCATTTATTGAATTTTGAAAATCAACTGGAAAAAAATAACATTTGCTAAATTTTTCGTTTCAAAAAACTTTCTTTAATAAATTGTTTTTTTGACAATCACTTGTCTGTTTGTATTTCAACGATTTAAATTAAAAAAACAAAAAAAAAAAAACGAACCGCCCGATATGTTTTTGGACGGGACGCCAAAACGGTGCGACCAACATCATGTGATCTCTGCTCGGCAGCCGACACATATCTGTATCATACTTGTACACATTCACCGTACCGAAAAAAGTTAAAAACTTTCGTTAAATCGAAAACTCTCCATTGAATTGACCCAGTTTTTTTTATTAATCTTGGGGAAAAAACGCGGTCAAACGTAAGATTACTAATTCCTAAAGATTTATTTCTTAAAATACCAAATCATCCAGAATTAACTCTAGATATTAATGAAGTGAAACAATCTGCAACTAGTAGTTGTCAACTCTGTTGATTCATGGGTTAAAAAGTGGTTTATTTTCGACATTTTATTTATCCGTAACTCTGAACCTACTGTGGCGTCAGTACTTTGAGACCGGTGTTAATCTGAAAAAGTACCTGAGCTTACTTGGGCCGGCGAATGGTATTTTGTTCTGTTTTTTTAATGAAATAATACGAAACAATTTGTTTTCAATTTTGACAACAGGGCAGACAATCAACCGGAAGTAATATAGAATTAGAAGTTTTTATTCAAAACAATCAATAATAACAGCGAACAGTTTTTTAAATTTTATTTAATGTAAAATTTTATAAAGCGAATAGTTTATTTATTTTTTGTATAATTTAAAACTTTAGCAAGATCACCGGAACAAGAGGTCACAACCTGAAACTGGAAAAGAAGCACAGTAGGCTAAACATCAGAACGTATTCCTTTGTGAACAATTGGAATTCTCTGCCAGACTGGGTCGTCGACACAACAGATATAAACGACTTTAAATGCAAGTTGGACCAACATTGGCTTCACAGACAATATTCAGTCAGACCTGTGCACAAACTGGTATAGTGGACAAGAGAGAAAGGAACGGGAGTTACAGGCACAAGCCTTTTTCCCAAATATATGTTATGTTTATAAAACAAAGTTATTTAAAAATAATGGTAAAAATACAGATCTATTTTTGGATAAAAAAATTAAAGCCTGAATTACTTCATTGGGTTAGGAGTGAATGTACCTCTTCAAAATTGGTTTCTGATTCACAGCTAAACTAAAGAAGTGCCCAAATTGTTTTGGGTTATATTAAGCCAAAAAAGGCCGGCAAATATTAATTTGTTTTCTGATTTTTGTAGTGAAATTTACAATTTTTCTTTTAAATAAAATCAGGGTACTTCTGTATGTAAACCCGGTTGTGAAATATTGCAGTTAAAAATAAAATGACAGGAAAACTACATGAAATACTAGCAAATATATGCTTCCTCCTGTCGCATACTTTTGCTAGGCTGGGAGGATGATATGATGAACAAACTACATTGACCCCCAAAGGAGAATGTAATAAGTAACATATACTACACTAATCTTCAAAGAAGGAGGTAACGCCTGGGAGGATGGTATCATGACAAACAGAACAGGTACTACAATACCCCTTCCAAAATAGGGGAAGTAATACCTGAGAGGATCTTCCTGTAAAAGCAGAAGGTAATGCCTGTATCATGGAAACAAATGATACTACACTACCACTGCCCACCAAAAAGAATGTAGTCCTTGGGAGATGGTCTCATGATAAAAGAACAGATACACAGGAGGATTAAAAAAGGAGGTAATTCCTGGGAAGATGGTCTTATGACAACAGAACCGATTTTCCGAACATCCATACTTACAAAACCTAAACGTATAAAGCAGGGCTGGGTTACTCTTCAGAATAACCAAACAATGTACTTATGTAGTAGTCATTTTTACGAGCTTGCACACATGTTTAATAAATCAGATTTTCATGAAATTTTCGATACTTATTCACTTTTGGATTAAGTTATTTTTAAAGTGCAGTTTTCGTTAGATATATGAGGGGAATTTTTTTATGAAATCTGAACAAAATATATTATAATCGATCAAAATTATTATATAAAGCTGAAGAGTCTAAATAAACATTTATTTTGTAAAATCATAATTTTGTAAACTTAGCGTGAATTTGTAAATAAAAAATGGAAATAAATTCAATTTCTATTTTTGGGGAGGAAAAAAAAACCGGCTTTTTCTCATTAATATATACTATAATCTGTTGAATTGCAAAGAAAAAAAAGCATTCTCAAAATAATTAATTTTTAAGAAACTAGCAAATATATGTTCCCTCTGTTCGCCGAACGGTAGGGACCTCCAAAGCTAACCATAGAATTTACCCCCACTTATTAGTAACACGATATTATCATCATAATTTTTTTACCATTCAGAAGAAGAAACATAAAATAAACTACTGATGATTTTTTTTTTTTACATTTTTCAGCGTACGAAAATAATGAAAATGAGAAACTAAAAACGTTTGTACTTTATTTACACCTTAAAACAACGTTCCTCTTTGTAGTGACCAATTTTCACGTGCTAACACCCATGTTTTTAATAAATCTAGCAAAAATCAAGTAATGGTCAAATTTTCCCGAAATTTTCAATAATTATTCATTATTGGATTAATTTATCTTTTAAAATGCGTTTTTCATGAACAATATATTAGGGGAAAATATTTTTTCTACGTGACCCCTCTTCCCCCCCCCCCCACATTTCATTTTATGAAATCTGAAAAAAATATATTCTGATCGATCGAAATTTTAATGTTATGTAAAGCAAAAGAGTCTTAAAAGGAACATCAGATTTTTTTTTTTCTTTTTTTTTTTTTGTAAACACTTTTGGGTAAAGTATCCGTGAATTCATAAATAAAAAATGGAAATAAATATATTATTATTAATTTTTTTTTTATTTTTTTTTTAAACCATAACAATTTATTTAAATCTGAGCTTTCGAGAAATAAAATTCTCCTTGTCAAAGCAGTGTTTTTCTTTCTTTTTTCTTCATCGTCCGATGGTAATGGACTTTTGGGTCAGAAAATCACATTATATATCTCAAAGCTCGGCTACGCCAATTTGAAATAGAAAGAGTGTGTAGACATTTTTTGAACCATTGTTTCAGATAGTATTAATTTTTTTTTTTAATTTTTTTACTTCATTTTCTCATTAATATACACTCTAATCTGGTGAATTGCAAAGAAAAAAAATGTTCTAAACAATAATTAATTTTTCAGAGATTCATTTCAATAACATTTAGATATTTTAAAATTTAAACATCTATTTTGAAAATGTTTTCCCAATTTTTCAAAATATTTGTATATAATATAAACCTAACTGTTATTAATCGTAAAAGACCGACATCTACTTAGACCGATTAATTTGTGCTTTTTTTTATAGAATGTTTATTTGATCGAGGTAAGCAAGAGTTTGTTGAATTCCTGACATTGTCCATAGAACATCATAATAAATAGACTTTATTAACGTTAACTCGTAATGAGAAAGTTATCGCTTTAGCAAACGCACGTGTGTTAATAATTTATTATCTTTACAAGTTTTTTTTTCTTCTTTCAAATTTAAAAGCTTATCCATTCAAAATTCTTTCGAATTTTAATTTTATTCACCAAAATGCGACGTGACTTAAAACATTTTCACTTTGAAATGGTCTCATTTATTTTTAATTGACAAATAATATTGTTAAATCATTAACAAACCACGATACTTTTTAAATTTTCATTTTTAATTTGATTTTTATTATATATAAAATTTAAACCAAACACTAATAAAATAATAGCAAAAATTGTTACTTCCATTAGTCCTTTTAAACTATTTTTATATTTATTTTGATGAAATTCAAATTTTTTTTACCTTTAAAAGTGTTCACTTCAGTTATATTTTTTTAGTTATTATAAGTGTAGTATTAAAGTAATCTGTTTCCCTTTTGCTCATCCATACATAGTTAACATTATTGATGCCATCATTTTATGGTGCACTTTGGAGGTCCCTACTGAACGGAAAAATCTGTTTCATCCCCTGAGTTTTTAATTTTAACTATTTAGTAATTTGAAAAGTTTTTGTTAAAAGTTTTAAATATAAGGAAGGATTGTAATACATGGGAAGATTCCCCCACACACCCTTTAAAAATGGGTACAGTAATTCCTGGGAGGACTGTCTTATGACAACAGAACCGATACTACACTTATAAATTCCGATTTAATCGAGTTTCTTTTTTATTCATTTAAAATGTCTAGTCACAAAAATTCTTTTATTGCTCCTTGCCGGAAGTTTTCATGTAATTATCTCCCTTGAAACTGAAAGGCCATCTCAAAGTGCTGACGTCACATTCAGTCGCTATGGGTAGGTTTGAAGTTTCAATATAACCATATATATATATTTTCTATCTATATAAGTCAATGTTTTGTATCTTATAGAAATCGATGTATTAACAGTTAGAACATTCAAATAAGTTTCAATAATAATGTGAACAATTTAAGTTCACAAAATCTAAAAATACCATTGAAATTTTTGTACTTTTACAGAATTTAAACAGAACTTTTTTTCTTTTTAACACTAACCTTAAACTAACCCAACAAAATGAATAAATTTTCTTTTTATAAAGCCAAAATAGAATTAAACAGAATGTCTCGATGAAGAAGAAAGTATTAAAAATCAGCATGACCTGATGGAAGCTCCGTACAGTATGATATTTCAGGAAAACTTCCCCTCGTAAGATGTATGTTCAACTCTAATTCAAATTTACATAATAACTCCAGTTGTTTTGTGTACACGCTTAATTCAAAAATAAAAATGTTTACTTTTTATTTTTGAACCATTTTGGTATTTTGTTTGAAACCTTGCAGAAAAATGTTAAACCCAAATTTATTGGCCACACATGAATTCCTCCAACTGGGGTAGCGACATTCAATCTGGTTTTGAAGATCTTTGTCTTGTACAAGTTACCTAATAACTCTTCACTCACAATAAATTGCAGGTAATTCTGTCACCACTCCAATCTGTGCTCTAAACGCATCTTTAGAAATAAAATCTTCTATCTCCTCCTCCTCCTCCTCCTCCTCCTTAGAGTAATTTGCATCTGCTTTACTTTTGGGAATTTATATTTACTATTTAAAGTTTTTATTTATCAATACATAAACAAATTAGTCACCCAAGGTATGGCATCAGCTCCAGTGGTCAGTGGCTTTTCTTGTAGAGAAGCACATTTTTTTGCATGAAAAATTGATTTGTTTTTTCAATTTTCCATAATTATTTCCATTTCTAGCATATGGTAAAGGTCGCATAGCCTGGACGCGCACGAGTGTCGTTGCCGACATCGCACACTGCCCATGGCCGTAGCGGCAGTGATTTGTTAAGAATCACCGTGTCTAGGGCACAGCATATGGAAGGTGAAGCCCATCCCTCTCTTTCCGCTGCCTTGAACCTTCCCTGAGTTTTAGTCAGGTACCCATTTACTGCTGGGTGGACAGAGGGAGTTTTCAGACCCGAAAATTCGCATGCCGTGAGTGGGATCGAACCCGGGTCGTCCAGCTCAAAGACAAGTGCTATAACCACTCGTCGACAGGCCCTCCCTATAACTGTATAACCTATTTCTAGCATCTCAGCAGGTAATTGATGAAGAATACGTGTTAGTGATGATGTCAAGATTTCTCCCTCTTTCCTGAAGAGAAACTAAAACAGATTCTGTTGATCTTAAAATTAGTTGACTGACATTTGTTTGCACTTGGTTGGTTGAGGCCAAATTTAGTATTGCAAATGCACTTGGTTGGTTGAGGCCAAATTTAGTATTGCAAATGCACTTGGTTGGTTGAGGCCAAATTTAGTATTGCAAATGCACTTGGTTGGTTGAGGCCAAATTTAGTATTGCAAATGCACTTGGTTGGTTGAGGCCAAATTTAGTATTGCAAATGCACTTGGTTGGTTGAGGCCAAATTTAGTATTGCAAATGCACTTGGTTGGTTGAGGCCAAATTTAGTATTGCAAATGCACTTGGTTGGTTGAGGCCAAATTTAGTATTGCAAATGCACTTGGTTGGTTGAGGCCAAATTTAGTATTGCAAATGCACTTGGTTGGTTGAGGCCAAATTTAGTATTGCAAATGCACTGGCCACAGTCGCTGCTCTAACAAGTGATTTTCCTTTGTAACAAAATCACAACTCAAGTTTAAAACAAGTAACAATGTTTTATTTTGAGAGGTTACAATACTTGTTTTCTTTTACCGAATGACAGGCTTGCAATCAGAACTCTGAGCGCAACTGAATCAAAAAACAAGTCCAACCAAACATCCTAGCCTAGGGCTCAGGTGCATGTGTCTCTCAGACCCACAGAAACCAAACTGACCTGCTCTGCTGGAATTTATATAGATACTGGTGTCCATCCCACTTAAAAAGGCTAAGCTGTTTTATCACTCTGCATAAAAACTTACTGACCAGGGGATCTCATATCTGGAGCAAATATTAATTTTTCGAGGACTCAAGTGGCTAACAATCACAGCATGGAACCTGTCATCCAGAAGACATTACTATTTAAAATTCACCAGCCCATTGTGTGTGGTGTCCTTTCTTTCAGCTAAATATTTTCCACTTGCAACATTGCGCAAGGAATTCGTCTGAAAGAATTTTCATTTTCTATTTTAGCTTTCAGAAAAAAAACGTTTGTAACATTTTAGTTGCAGCAATTGTTAATGGTTTCAGTAATTTTTTTTATGCACGCAAAAGGCAAAGGAATGTCGCCGTTCAAAAAAAGATAGAGGTATTAAAAATAAAATTGTAACTCTAAAAAATTAGTTTTCAGTCTTGGTTGTTATGACATTTTGGCCGCTGCATTTTCCAGCCGTCATGTAACTTAGTAACGTTTTGAATTTTGAATTCTTTTTAGTCAACATGTGCTTGTCTTTATTGAATCTATAGAAAGTAACATAAATTTTACCCCAATATCCAACCTGAGAGCAAAATCCTTTATCTTTTTTGTGCTTTAGAACTTTTTTAAGAAAAAAATCTGATAGGAAGGATTGTTTCCCAAAAGCAAACCATATTATCTGCGTCATTTATTCTAGAGAAAGTATTGCCGGGTAGATTCCATATACTCTCCAGATCTTTTCTCTCTCTCGCTATCTTAAATGCTTTTTATTTTCTTCACCCTGTTTTGGTTATGACCTCAAACTACATTTGATGGGAACTTTTGTGGAATGCGGATTCACCCATAGTTGCCATTATTCCCAAGTCAATTCTGTCTTTTTGGATTAAATAGAATCTGTCCTGGGTATGAGATGAAAATACATTGATATCTTTCATAACTTCAATAATAACTGTCGATTTTGAAAAATAAAAATGTGTAATTATGGAGAAATATTTACACAAACGGTGCAAAATATGCAGTTGACACAGAATCTGCTAGACTTCTCCACCATTGGTATGACTGAAGTATGACTGCGACACAGCCACACCGACGGTGGAGGAAGTGTAACAGGTTCTACATCAGATGCGTAACATTAAGACATTCAGCAAGTATGGGATTCCTGTAGAAGTGTACAAGGCCATGGCAGAGGTATTTTCTGCATGGATGCGTTGTCTTCAATGTGCTGTGGGCGACTGAGGTCATCTCTGATGACTGGAGTGAAGCAATCCTCCTACTCTTCTACAAAAAATTAACCAAAAACCAGGGTTGCGTAATCGGAAATACATGGTCTGACTACGACTCCTAACATTCCGAACTTTAGAATTCCAAAATATCTGACTCTGATTCCCTATTTTAAAGTCTTCCACTATTCAGACTGTTCATTCTTAAGAGATTAGATAATACAACTCTGACCCTAGTATCCTTAGGAGTGTGACTCCTTCCAAAACCTGTGACTCTGTAACCCTGCTGGAAACTGTTAAATTACAGGGGGGGGGGGTGGTATCAGCCTCAGCAGTGTGATAGTGAAGACATTTGCAATCTCAGTAATCTCAGGGTGGTTTCTGCCAAATTTTCATCGCACCTTCGAATAGTCAGCAGTCCACTGTTCTGTGCTTCATCGATTTTGTAGCTGCTTTCAATTCTGTTGATGTCTCCATCTTTCTGACGCATCATGCAGGCAGTGTGTGCTCCTTCGAAGCTTTTTCGCTTGGCTGTGAGACATGAACAATAAGGATGGTTGATCGGCGGAAGTCTTTAACAATGACTTCCTCTACCACGTCCTGCGTTGCCAGCAAGCTGACCCTGTCTCGGCTGCTGTTCTCCACCAACGCCTCAACCTGAAGTCTCTACCATTTGTCTTGCAGCAATATATTTTATGGTTCAGTCATGTGGCTAGCACCCCAGAGGGAGGAATTAATTTTCTACGTAATCCTCTCAACCTTTCTGCTTGGCTGGTGCAAGCATAGCGACAGACAGTTTAGGATGTGGGTGACAACCATCAGCGAGACTTTGCTTCACAAGTGGTTGATCTTTGATAGTAGACTTGAGATTGGTTAGCCATCTCGTGCAACCTTGCTCACGGTCGCCATTCAGGATGTGGTGCAGGCAAGGGAAGACGCCTGCTCAACATAAACGGAGAATATAAAATGTGATATAATTATATTTCTCTTTCATACATTAACGTGTCATCATCAGCGTAAGACATTTTTTTATAATCTTGAAATTAAACAAAAAATTTGAGAATCAGGGTCATAACGAAAAAAATTAATTTAAAAAATTGGATAATTTCTACTAACGATTGACTTGGAGATGTATGGTGGCCCTGTTCTGTAATAAACAGGTGGGATTAGCTCACCAAACACCACTCTCTCCCTCCATACCGTCCTCAAAATTTTATTTTCAGAGATTCAACAATTTTGTTAATTTCACAATTCATCGGAAAGATAAAATGTAAGTTTGTATTTGTTTTGTCATTTTTTCATTAATAAATATTATTTAAAAAGTTTGACACAATTATTTATTAATAAATAAATAGTTCAAATATGACATTTTCTTTCAAAGTTAATTTCTATTTATTTATTAATAATTAGTTTTTAATGTTTTAACTTTTGTTTTCCAATGAATATTGTCAGTGTAGTCATTGACTTTAATTTACTTTTTCACACTAAAAAAAACAAACTCTTTTAGCTTTATTTTAAAAGAATTAATGTAATTTATCGTTACGACACATGTAAGAAAGTCTTACATGAGTCGTAACAATAACTTAGTTATTCTTTAATAATTAATGTAATTTAAAATTACATTAATTCTTAAAGAATAAATCGAGTAATGTAATTGTTCAAGATTTTAATCAATCATCATGTAAAAATAATTAATAAAATATTACTGCAAACGAGTCTTCCATACTTAGAGATTTTGTAGCCATATTTTTTGTTTACAATTACAACACATCAAAAAGATGTTCGGAGCCTAACTTTCACTTTTTTTTTTGATAATTAAGCAATTTTTAATAAAAAAAAATAGGTACATTCTTTTGTAATTCACTCTCTTAAGATTTTATTTTAATAATTATCTTTGAAACAGTTACAGAAAACTGATATTTACCTATCCAGCGAATTTTAAACATATTTTATTGAATCTGCAGTTTTAAATGATTTTCCGCTTTTTTGATAACATTTTCCATTCTATTTTTTTTTCACACATAAATATGCATCTGTGTCCTTTTAGATATTAACTTAATGCTTTTATCTTTCATACATAATCAAAAGTTAAACGAAAACTACTTTTAAAAAAATTTAAAAAATACACTTAAATAAACTATAGTCAGTACAAGCGACGGCCATTTTTGTGCGTTCCTAGAAAGTACAGATTAGTTAACAACCCCCCCCCCCCTTCACATGTTAAGAATGGGTTTCTAAATAATAACGTTATTATTCAGCACGGTCGTCCGGAAACTGCAGAAGTACCGAATGTTTTAAGTGTTTTTAATCTATGCATTTCTTATCGTCACTTTTACTTCGTCAAACAAGTATTTTCCATCATGGTTGATTTTTTGGCACTTGTATAGATCGGGTATACGAGTCGAAATTTATTTTAGAAGAGTTCCAATGGTGTAAGGGGCAGATAACTCTTTTTTTTAGTACGCAATTTCTCCGAAAATGGAAAATATCCATTTTTTAAACAAGAAGTCATGCAAATTTAATATTTGAGAAAGTCAACAGTATATTGACAGAACATTTATTGAAGAAAATAGAATTTGGGAAAATCAACAGTATATTTTTTTCATCTCAAAACCAACAAAACGAACAGTCCTCTTATTTGAATTAACAGATTTTTTTGATTTTTTTTTTTTTATAGTTTAAAATATTAAATTATCGCAGAAATTAATATTTGTGAAAATCAACAATATATTGAAGAAAATAGAATTTGGGAAAATCAACAGTATATTTTTTCATTTCAAAACGAACAACCATCGGTTTTGGTTTAAAACATTTTTTTTTTTTTTTTTTATAGTTTAAAAAATAAATTTATCTTTTTTTTTTTTCTTCTCTTGATTTTGTTTTTTTAAACGGGATAGAATTCAGAAATTTGTTCAAAAAGACTCTGTAGGGCGGGGGAGGGGGGAGGAATTCTGCCGCCACATAAATTCTGATAAATAGGATAAGCCACCACTTTTTGTTAAATATAATAATTCGCGCATATTCAAGGCATTCACGTCGATTACGTCCATTTTTGGAGAAGCTAGAAATTATGTACTTAAAAAAAAAGAGAGTTATCTGCCCCTTACACCATTGGAACTCTTCTAAAATAAATTTCGACTCGTGTACCCGATCTATACAAGTGCCGATTTTTTATTATTTTGCTATAATTCGCTAATTTCAGATCCCCCCCCCTCCATTTAAACCAGGAAAAAAAACTGAATTGGCTAAATTTCTACGTGTTTTTATTGGATAAGTACCCTCCAAATTGGAAACTCAAGTCTCGTTTAACGTTAACTGTCCAGGAAGTGTGTGCTCATCTTACGTTAAATTTATAAAGGAAAGTGATCTTAATTTTTTTTTTAATTCTTTCTTTATGGATATTTTTCAGGCTGTTTAAATGTATTCGCAAGAAAAAAAGTAGAATATGAATTTTTTAGGGGGTAAACTGTGCCGGGTAAGATCGTGACCCTCGTAATAGTAAACTATATTACGACGGCCGTTAGGGTTAGATAATAAAAATAAATACCAAAATCTGTTTGTATTTTAATTAAACTATTTTTATACCCTGTTAATTTTTCGTAGCGTAATTTTTTTGCGGTACCAATAGAGTATAGCTTTTCAACCAGACAAAACCGACTTTTTGTTGGGCTTTTTTCGACTGTTTACGTAAAACGCCGGAGCGCTTATCCAATCAGAAAGCGAGAAAAACAGACTACGTTAAATCGTAAATTGGCGATTGTCAAGAATTTCCAACAGAGAAAAAAAGGTGTGAAATAAACAAACAAAAAACAGTCAACAAATAACTATAAAAGTAGGTTAGATTAAAGAAAAGAAAACGGTTCGGTTTTTGTCTGGTTCAAAAGCTGAACCAGTCCTGGGAAAAAAAATAATTTTTCTTTCTATAGTTATAAAAGTTGTTTCATTATTTTTTTTCGTCAAAACCTAAATAATTTTTCATAAAAATAAACATACGGTGGGTGTTTTTCATGATTTAAATGTTTTCTTTTTTCTATTGGAACGCCGCCTCGTTTTGATTTTGACGCCGGTTCGTTTTCATTTGGCTGTTTACTTAATTCAAAAGTCGGTTTTGTCTAGTTCAAAAGCTGTAACAGTACCTTGTTTCTACTAATTCAAAAAAGACTAGTAATTCATAAAATGTGTGTGTGGTCACGTGATCATTTCGGTATCTTGGTAGAAAAAATCGTCAAACAACCGGGTTTATTTCATTTTTTCAATTTTTTTTTTCTACTGCTAAATTCAACCCAGCTTATTCAGTAACTGACAGTTGTTTAACTAATTTGCCTCCACTTTTCTTTTGTGAAATCTTTCACATGAAGACCTACACAACAAAGCAGTTCGTATCTACAACAACACGATGCCCTTTTCCGATTTTACGTCATGCCTGATTTTTACTACCAATTTGAACATTTTTTAATAAATGTGTGTACCTATACCAAAATTAATGTCATCATTCACCTTCTCGTTGCTACTACATTAATAAATCAATCCTATTAATTATTAGCAGCAAAAGGTTTCGCGATATTTATCGCCCACTTATTCATATTGGATGCTTTCTTTCCTCCTGTCTTCTGTCATTCCTCATGTGACGTTTTCGCTGGTTACTTCATTTGTTTTTGGCCTTTTAAATTTTTGTGATGGCCTCAACTTTTCAACAGCAGATCAAAATATTCTTGGAGTTTGTTCAATTTTTACTTTTTTATTGTATATAAAATCTTTTAATTTTAGTAACCATGGTACGTTTTTTTTTCTTTTTCTTTCACGCTTCTAAAGATAGACATCTCTGCTCGTTGTCCTTCGTCGATAATTGTACTCATGTCTCTCTTCCCTTTCTATCTCACTATATGCGTTCACACATGAACTATTAATTTTACTATAAACAACACATTCGCATTTTCTTTGTGTAAACGTATTACACGTGCGCCTATTCGAAACGTTACTATGCGCGGTGCTACACGCACCGGGATTGGCGTATACATCTCCTTCTCTTGAATGCCATCTCTATCTCTTTGTTGTCATCATCCATCGTCTTTTCGATTCTGACAATCCGATGCTCGTCCCCTACTTTATAATAAAGGCTAATGTGTACTTATTTGAATATAAATGTCACGGAAAAGTCATCGAAGAAATCACGTGCCGTTTTCTAGCCCTTGGACGAAACCGTTTCAAGTTGTCAAGAAAACAAATAGCAAGTCAGACAACCACCTCTGACTCATCCCGGAAATCCGGTCCATTGAGTTAGAAATACTACACGATTCGTTGGTCAGTAGTCTAATGACAAAATATGGGGCAATGAAACCTCATAAAAATTAGATCGAAAATGAAAATATAAGAATAAAAAATAAATCAAAGAATAAATTAAAAGAAAAAAATTAGATTAAAAATAATTGGGTGCTTAAGCATATCCGCCCCGACATTAAAAAATTTAAAGAATGTATAAACGTTATTATGTACTTACGTGTTAGCTGAAAATAAGATTGTGCAGAAAAAATTACGCAAATTCATCCAGTAGTTATTTAATTATAAGAAAAATAAAAAAAAATGATTTAAATGATTTTACGTAGATTTTGACATTTTTGTAAACAAGGGAGATAACAATTTTTTTTTTTTTTACCAATTGCGGAAAAACAGCTTATAAGTACGATATAAGAGAAAAAAAATTAACAAAAGACATAACCAAGTTTGAAAAAACAACTTATAAGTACGATATAAGAGAGAGAAAAACGTAGCATTTTATTGACCCACAGGATAAATTTCGGCAATCTGTTTAAAAAGGTTTTCTAATGTTATTCCCCGAAATTTTTGTCGCCACATGAACTCGACCAAATATGAGTTTATCATATGCGTATGGGTACCACATTCAGCCTTATTTCGTCTTTTGGCCTCTTGCCACATTCTTTCCACATGATTTGTGGTTGCGCTTGTTGTTGGGTCAACAAAATTATATCGATGGTTGACGCGCAAATCAGACAATCAGAAAACCCCAAACCAAGAAATCGTGAAAATATGAGTTATCGTTCTTGACCACTGGAAAATCTAAGATACAAAATGGTGGAAATATCTACCGAGTGAAAAAATCGTTAAAATAGTTTTTTTTTAATAATTAAATAACTACTGAATGAATTTGCGTAATTTTTTCTGCACAATCTTATTTTCAGCTAACACGTAAGTACATAATAACGTTTATACATTCTTTAAATTTTTTAATGTCGGGGCGGATATGCTTAAGCACCAATAATTGAAATTAAAAATAAAAATTAAATCAATAAGGAAAAAAAAAAAAAAATCAGAAGTAACGAATGTTGAAATAGTATTCCGATAGGTTCTCGAATCTGCAAGGGGAGATAAATGTTAAATTTTAAGAATATGAATGAAAATAATTGTTTAAAAAATTAAATAGGATGGCGATTAGATAAATATTAAAGTATTAAAAGATATTACCTTTGATTTAATACTTATTTTAATATTCACCTAATTTCTATCCTACTTAAATTTTTATTTTACACACATCCCCCACTTCTAGGCTTTGAGAACTTCAATGATCTTTTTTTTTTATTGATTTTTTTTACTCAATTATTCATTCATTTAATGATCTTTCTATCTCAATGAGGTTTAATTAATTTATTATTTTTAATTTAATCTTTTTATTATATTTTCGATCTTTTTGATTTTATTTTTATCAGTTTCATTGCCCCACATTTTTGTCATTAGATTACTGACTAACGTGGGAGTCTTGTATTCCTAGCTCACCGGGACGGACTTCCCGTTCTTCCTGAAACCGCCAGTATCAATCCATGTCTAATCGAATTTTCACTATATTCGCAATAACAAGCAATAACAATTGCGGTCATCCCTTGACTCTGTTTGATCGGTCAAGACTTAGTTTCAATAGATGGTAGTGTGGTGACTGCTCTAAGTACTGCATCATGAGCCTGAAGTCAAGTGACTTACCAGTAATCCCTCATCTCGTGCTTCACAACGGGTTCAAAACTGGATGTTAGCGGCAACATTCCGCTGGTTTCCCATGTCTGATTGGTTAGCCCTATCGCATATGTCGCCATGTGTACAGTGATGATAGCAGCAGCCTGCCTGAAGGACTGTTACTGCTGCTGTCACCACCACAACCACTAGTAACGACTACAACTATGGCAGGTCCCAGCGGAACCGAAAGAGATTCCTTTCATAATGTAAACCCCACAGCCGTGCAGATCGTCATGGCAATAAAAAAAATAGTTCCAAGTTCCTCTAGGCTGGGATGGCGCCGATGATGATGATGACGTTGTCGATCTGGTCGTCTCGTCCAGCTACAAACACACTCCCACATTGAAACTGTTTATAGCAGCGAGCAATCACTGGGCAAACAGCAACCGGTTGGCTCTGTGGGGGGGTGGGGGGGCGAAGGATCATTCAAAGCAGAACAAAAGGAAAAGAACAATGTTCAACAACTCGGTCTGGGTCTTTTTCTTGTATAGAAGAGTAATTATTAATAAAATAAAAGAATTGATTTTACATTGGTCAATGGTAGGATTAATGTCTACCGTGCTCGCAAATGTCTTTTAGTAAGGGTTGTTTTTTCGCTACGTTATTTCGCTAGTTCTCTGTGTGTGCAAATTCTTTACACAAGTGGTTATCGAACTCACAAACTTAACAGGCGAAGGTGGTGGCTAGAATTTCGTCCGGTTTGGTTCTTCAGCGCATGCCTGGGCGTCAATCCAACTCTCCCAGGCGTCAGTCCAACTCTGGCTCATGCGCGAAAAAAACATTCTTTTATTGAAGATGTCTATGGTCGTACACCCCCTTCTCCGCCATCTTCCTTTCTCAAGGAGGGTAGGGACGGGTGCCTCACTCTTTTTTTTTCTTAAAATAAATGGGATTTTTTCCTACCACACCGTTATCGCCAAAAACAAACGCGACAACCGTGGCTTTTCTCATTCTGTCACACAGTAGGAGGTGCTCTGTGCCTGGCTTGTAATTAACAATCACAGGCTCAAATAAATCTCTGTCAAGTGGATTCGTTTTTCCCAGGTCGTGACGTCTTCAAAACAACCGTCACAGAATCGTGGTTCTAAAATAGCGCCATTCACCCAAACAATAATATTGCTTTATTGATATTTCAGAATTAAATTTGTGATATGGAATTCTCTAATCTCCACCTCCCATCTGGCAACTGTCTCCTCGCCTCTGGTGGTAATTGATTTTGAATATCTTACACGATTCCACGAGACTAGCCGGCGTCTCGTTCTGCCGTCCGAATAAGTTCATTTCTACATCAAATATATACTAGTTTTATATCTCCACTTCGTCTCGTCGCAGGGCCCTCAGTCGGCATAGCATCACCAAGATGCATACCAGCGCGTCATCAGGGTACCCGATCCCCATGGGGCCTCGGATACTTTGTCACAATAATACTGTTTTTAGAAGCTTTCAGCTGTTATAGCGCAGAGGCAGCATGGCACAGCCGCGTGCAGACTATTGCTCAGTTTCTGTGGTGGTTCTTGTACCGAATAGGATAGTCATGGCCATGCTAGATGTTGCAGTTTCACATGTTCTCTGTCAATGGATGAACAATCCAATGCGTGGTAAATTCTGCCTTGGTAATGATAGGAAGAGCCACTAGTAACACAGTGTATATGGGGAGGGGGGGGTCAAGTGAACATTTACCTATGACTTTGAAACCCCCTTTCTTGTTGATGCAAATTGAAGGCTCATTCGAAGTGAGGGAGTGGGGGAAATATACAGAAATCCATTTTCTTCTTCTTTTAAATTCAAAGTTTTGGGGGTCTGGGATACAAAAAAAAACTCATTTAGTGTTATGCCGAAATTCTGAAAACCGTTTTTACGCATATCTTGATAAATGATAATGGTATAATGGTGGTTCAGGGCTCATTGGAAGCATACTTGATTTTTAAAATTCATAATTTTGGTGGTCTACACCCCAAAACTTTAATTTGGGGATATATGGTTGAAATCCTGAAAAACTTGTTTTATGATTGATGATGAGGGTTTATGATTGGATTGGAAGCATAGCACATAACTCAAGTCCCAGTCCTAATTAATAAAACAACTTTTAGGCAAATTTCAACTTTATTCATCAACATAGTCTCCTAGGTGATATTGATTCCGACACTTCTCTAACAAGTCAATGCCATTTTTCTAGAATAGTTTGTCTTTGGCCTCAAAATACATCTCTGTTTCCGATATCACTTCTTCATTGGAACAAAATCTCTTTCCCTGGAGCATTGTTTTAAGATCTTCAAACAGCCAGGAATCGTTGGAGGAAAGGGTGGGTTCAGATCCAATTCTAAGTGCAATTCATGTAGTTTTGCAATCAACTTGTGACACGGTGCATTGTCTTGGTGAAAGAGTACTTCTTCTTCATTCGTGGCTGCCGTTTTGGGGCGATTTCTTCCTTTTTAAAAGCACTAATAATTCTATATAATATTCGTTGTTGATGGTTCTTCCTTTCTCAAAGTAATTGATGAACAAAATGCCTTGTGCATCTCAAAATACGGAGGCCCAAACCTTGCCTGCTGATGTTTGTGTCTTTGGTCACTTTCACCTGCTGCTGTCCACTCAACTGATTGTCGATTTGATTCGGGAGTGAAGTGGTGGATCCATGTTTCATCCACTGTCACATATTAATGCAAAAACTCCTTGTTGAGTTAGAACGGTTGCAAACGATGCTTTGAATAGTCGCCGCGGCGTTATTGTTTTTGATCAACTGTTAGCAAACGCTGCACCTATTTTGCACACGGCTTTCTCATTGACAAATGTTCATGCAAGATGGTGAGTATTCACAGTCTTCTGCTATTTATCAACTTCAATTTACGATTGACCAAAATGAGTTTGTTGACTTTTTTATGTTTTCTAGAACAACTGCCAAATTTGGGCGACCCGAGTGGTCAGCATCATTTGTTTCTGTACGACTGTGTTTAAAGTCAGCAACCAACCATCAGAAAGCAATGCTTTATCAACATAGAAAATTCCGATTTTTTCATAGTTTTGTTTTTAAAATGTGCAACAGTAGCTTCACTGAAATAACTATAATTTTATAAATTAATAATCCGATTTGCCTCAAATTTTGACACGTGCCATTTGAAGATTAGTACTTTATATAAAAACAAAATCATATGGATGTTTTATTAGTGGCACCATCTATGTCAGGCTCGGGACTATTGAGTAATGTGTTATGAGGGAGTGAAATGTAGGTAAAGAAATCAATTTGATTAAACCAATTCAAAATCCTAATTTGGGGACATTGGACTGAAATCCTAAAAAGCATATAAGATAGTATGAATTATGAAATAAATATTTAGTCACACTTTGTATGTGTGTGTATATATATATATATATATATATATATATATATATACACGCATGCATTCAGCACAAATATGACCCAGGCAATGAAAAAAATCAATAAGGACACCAATGCTTCATATTCAGTTACATTTGTGAAGTGCATCCTTCAACTCTTTACAAACTCTTGTTGTATGACCTTTTGTTTTGCAATAGGCACACTATAAATGTTAACATGCTTTTAATACCAATGGGTCACTCTTGTTCCAGAGTTTGTTAATGTTGTAGCAGTTACATAATTACAATCTATTTTCTTTTGCACTTGCATCTTCTCACTCGCGGAGTGATTGATGCGTTGTTCGTCCAGAAGACTTTTGTGTGGGATAGCATTTCTGCCCAAACCTTTTATTTTTGAACAGTCATACTTTGAGTGTTGTATTTATAGAACGTCAAATCCCTTTTCTCGCCATGACTTAGGCGAGATAAAAGACCTGGACTCAATCTTTTATCGTACATGCATGTCTCATGACTCAACATATTTTGTATTCCCGTTTTTCATAACTCTTTCAAAATTAAATTTAATAGTAGAGGAAGAAGTTTGTCCTTTTAACCAAACTTGGTAACCCGCTTTCTTCATATCCAACAAGGCCAGAAGGATGGATATCTACTACAAAATGGCGATCCCAACATCTTTTCGCACCCTACTGTGAACGGTCATCTGTGTGCGTTCACTGCACAGCCTGTGATCGTCCGTTTGTTACTCGATTCCAACGCCGGCCACAGTGTCAATCGTGCTGCAGTCAGTGCTGCAACAGAAGAATTCTCCCTCCAAATAAAACAAAGTAAGAAGGTTTATTTTTTGGAGGTTATAATCGTACTGGTTTTAATGGTACTGGTTTTAATGGTACTGGTTTTAATGGTACTTGTTTTCTTCTACTGAACAACATACTTAGAAATAAGAAATCTCAGCCTGACCAAATCAAAACACAAGTCGAACTGTACATAATCCCTTAGCTAAGGGCACTAATTTCAGCTGACACTCTGTCAGACCCCAGAAAAAAAAACTGTCCGTGAGATGCCCAGAGGGCAAACTACCCCCTGCCAATCTACTGGAATATATATAGAAATTCCTGAGACCACACAGACATCCACTTGAAAATGCTAAACTTCTTCCAATCTATGGACATCAAAAACCTAATGCCTGGAGTGTCCTGTATCTAGCCGGTCATTATTTTTGGCAGAACTCGAGTGGATCATAACAACAGTAGAGAACCTCATATCTGTAAAACCGTTACTTTTTTAAAGCTTTATCTCTCACAGCATAAACTTCCATTTAAAAAGACACTAACTTTTTTTAGTGGGCAAATCGAATTCTGGGTGTCCACCCCAAATCAGAGATATTTTCCCATTTCTGACTGATTTCTTTTTTTCTTAGTTAAATATTTCTCATTCACAAGTTTGTTATTTGCAACTATGCAACCCACTAAACATGCAACTATGCAACCCACTAAACATGCAACTATGCAACCCGCTAAACATGCAACTATGCAACCCACTAAACATGCAACTATGCAACCCACTAAACATGCAACTATGCAACCCGCTAAACATGCAACTATGCAACCCGCTAAACATGCAACTATGCAACCCGCTAAACATGCAACTATGCAACCCACTAAACATGCAACTATGCAACCCGCTAAACATGCAACTATGCAACCTGCTAAACATGCAACTATGCAACCCACTAAACATGCAACTATGCAACCCGCTAAACATGCAACTATGCAACCCGCTAAACATGCAACTATGCAACCCGCTAAACATGCAACTATGCAACCCGCTAAACATGCAACTATGCAACCCGCTAAACATGCAACTATGCAACCCGCTAAACATGCAACTATGCAACCCACTAAACATGCAACTATGCAACCCACTAAACATGCAACCGCCTAGTGCATGTTTACACTACAACGCAATCTGATAGGTTATCAAACTGCCTAGTTTTTCTTAAATATTCTGGATTCTGCTCTGATATTTTCAATAAATCTCGTTAATTCGAATTCAGTTTTCCAAATATAATAGGTTATTTTAATAACGACATTTTGTCATAAGTTAAAACAATAGTTAATATTTTTTGGGGATTTCCAAATATAACTTTAAACAATAACTTTTCAGTCATACATATTTTATATATCTCAGAACTTTTCCAAGAAAATAAATTTGAATTGTCATGAACTGCACAGATGAATGTCTGCCGCCCAAAATTGACTCAATCGGTCAACGGCGTAAGTAAGAGAGAAAAAGTTTATTATACTATTCTTACAATTTAATTAAAATTTTTCTCAACATCGAGTGAAGGAGTTAAATAATTTAACGTAGACACAAACTATCCACAGAGATGAAAAAATGAATTGTTGATAGTTAAAAACCAATTTTCAGTTGAAGAATAATTCTTCAAAATATTCTATCATCAAATTTGTTGTCTCGTTGTTGTTTACTTTTTGAAATTGTCACATGCCTTAAATTAACCAATCAAATAATGACCCGAAGGTAACCATTTGTCAAATAGACAAAAGGTCGTCTACCCAAATACCAAATCGTACAAACTCTTATTTTCACTGAGCGTTTTAATTCAAACTGAAATATGGTCATTTTAAAAAATAAATTCTAAATATTTTTCCCAGAAATATAATTTATATGAAAACTTAATTTAACATAATTCTATGATTTTATGACTATTTTAGTAATATATCTAGTAGCAATACACATGAAAAAATTTAAATGGCTTAAAATATCTCAATAATGGCATATATAGAAAGAGCTTGATGATCTAAGAAAGAATCTTTTTAAATTTTTTAAATCTGACTAAAAATAAGGAAGTTATGACTATTTTTGTGCCTCACACGATTGGATATTTTCCCCTCTTTAAGACCATATGCGTTTCGTCACATTTTTTACGCTAATTTTTCAGTAAAAATGTTATATCTTTGTTAAAATACAAGATTAAGCAATGAAATTTACCATATAAATGTATTTTTGTACAAGGAATCAGAATGTGCCACTGAAAATCTCCAGAAATGAATGGTTTCCAAGTAATCTGCACTAAGTGCACATAAATATGCTGCAATACTTTAAAAATATCCATTAAAAGAAAGAAGTTAGAAAACTCAAAGTTGAATTGTAATACATTTTATGTACAAGAAACTAAAATCTAATACTAGGACTGTTTAAAAATGAATATATTGCAAGATTTCTTTGGCATTATTGTAGATTAACACCGTCTGCTAACTCACCCCCTTACCTCCCCAAAATATGAGATTCTACTTTTTTTATTTAGGCAATTACATGTTAACACCCTGAAAAACTTGGCAGAAAGAAAGAAACAAAAACAATTATTTTAGAATTTAGAGTGGGGATCAGTTTCACATAAAATAATCCCCCATTTCAAGGCCATTCTAGCGTTTTAGGACAGTTAATTATTTTTTCTATGGGAGATAAATCCTGTGCGTTTTTCTTGTTTTTTTAGACGATTATGAGGGTCTTTGTGGGAGGAGGGGGGGGGGGCGCTTACCACTTGAACTTCAGGTTAGTGGTAGGGCTAGGGGCAATTAAGTGTGAACACTCTGAAAACTTAGCAGAAAGAAAGAAAAACCAATTCATTTAGAATTTCGAGTGGGGGATTAGTTTCACATATTTAATGTAGAATAATTCACCATTTCCGGGCCATTCTAGTGTTTTAGGGCATTCATGAATTTTTTTCTATGGCAAATAAATCATGTGTGTTTTTTTTTTATGGGGTCTGCTTTTTTATTTTTTATTTAAAAAAAATTTTTTTTCTTAGACGATTATGTTTGGTTTTAATGGGCTTTTTTGTAGGATTAGGGCTTCCTAATCGGACTTAGGGTTATTGATAAGGTTAAGGAAGGGGTTTTGTTTTGGATGGAGATTGCCATTCGGACTTAGTGTTAGGGTTAAGGGAGTTTTTTAGGGGGTGGCTTGCCACTCATATTTAAGGTTAATGGTACAATACGTTCAAGAAGGCATTTTTAGGAGGTGGGCTTGTTAGTCGTACCTAGAGTTAATGGTAGAGTAATTATTTATTTTATAAATTTCACTAAAAGGCAAGAATGGCCGGGAAATTGGAGATCATTTTACATTAAATTTATATGCGAAACTGATCCCCCACTCTAAATTCTAAATTATTTTTTGTTTTGTTTTTTCTTTTTTTCGCCAAGACTTTAAGGGTGTTTACACGTAATTGCCTAAAAAGTAGAATCTTAATTTATTTTTTTTTAAATTGGCGACTAGAAAGTCATTACTACTAGAAGTTCGAAAGTTGAGTGAAAACCAGTATTTTTTAAAGTATTTTTTATAAAAGAACCAAATAGGTTTAACTTTTTTAAGCACAAAAATATTGTCTTATTTTTACAAAGCTTTACAAGACTAGTTAGCTGCTGCTGATGTTATATCAGCAATACTAGCAGCCATTGTTGACTTTCGCTCAAAAAATGGACACTATTTTTTCGGATAAGGTTATTTAAAATTACTACTACGGAAAGACAAAACAACATACAATTATAATTTTAATGCATGAAAAAAGATAAAAGATTGATTTATTTACTAGTTGGGTACGAAAAATGTAACATTTTTTATATTCATATTTAAAAAAATTTCAAATTCGTTCTAGAATGAAAATAAACAAAAATTGCCTCGTGTTTATAACTGCTACTACAATGTTTTTCAAACTATAAATAGAAAACGCCTTTTTTTCCGGATAGGGTCATGAAATATCAGGACTACCAAAAGAGAGCACATATATACAATTATAATTTTAATGCATAAAAAAGTAAAATGATTGATTTACTTACTAATTGGGCGACGAAAATGTATTTTTCAAAAATGTTAGACCGACGGCGAGTTGAAGTCTTATTTTTAAAATTTCAAAAAAATGAATGAGCCGAATTACTTCGTACACCGACAAACCTTAAAAGTGATACTTTACCTGATTAGTCTCCAAATTTTAGGCCGAAATTCCACATACAGCAATGGTACGAGACTTTTAAACGAACTGAGGGTTAAAAAAAAAGTGACGTAAATTGCTGAAAATAGCGTTAACATTTTTTGCTTTTATTTGCTCAAAACTCTTAAAAATATATAATGTATATTATTATTTATGAATGCACCTGAAAGGATATTCATTTCCTAACAAAATGATGGTATTTTGAACACTTAAAGTGCTTTAGTTTTTAAGATATGACTATTTTAATAGAACTACCCTCAAATCTGCGATTATCCAAACAGTTTTCTGGTCGATGTGTATTGCTATATCTAGAGAGTGCGAACACTAGCAAAGCATAATTATTATTTTTTTGATGGAGGACGTACTATATATATATATATATATATATATATATGGAAAATAAAAAGGAAAGCCAAACACTATTTATGTATTCATCAAAGTTTTGTCTTTATTGTAGACTTCCTCAGGATGAAGAAAAATGCAGAAAAATCAGTTATTAATGTTTATTCATCCACAAGCATAAATTATGTAGTTTTTTACCATTTCAAGCAAAGAATATTGTGAATATGTAAGCATAAGTAATTGAATTTAAGCTGACCGACTTTTCTTTTTTCTTTTTATATTAGAATATATACCATATATGTAATCACTGTTTATCTAATTATGTGAATAAATGCTAAAGTTTTTGTCCTATGTTTACAACAAACTGCTGAATGAAATGTTTATTATTTAGCATTTTGATTTCAAGTAGCCAACTTTGCGAAGCAATAGCGAGCTTGCAAAGCCAGTTAAATCATTTGAATTATTTATTTAATAGCGATAAAAAATATTGCATATACATTGAACAAATGGAACAATAAAATTACAAATAAATAACACCAAACATTAATTAATTATGGACTGCTTAAAAAAGTAGTTATTCTAATTAGATAGATCTATGAATGTCGATGGGTCTTTTTTTTGTACTTTATATAGAGTGTTCCAAAGGATTATGTTGTATCATTGATCTAAATAACATTAACACATTTTGATAGTAATAAAAAAAACAACTTTCACATTTATTCATTTTTATATATATATATATATATATATATATATATATATATATATTATATGCACATTGTTATTCCCTCCCATGGGTTAATGTTTTCATTAGCCAAATCCTAATAGCAATCACCCAAATAGACATAATAAAGTTAATAATGAAGTTTCTCTCAAACAAAGGATTGGCTGACCTTTACTTGACATCTTTTTCTTTTGTTTTGTATGGGGGTGACACACTCCTTTTGTGAATGTGCTGAATTAACAGGTGACTTTATTTTATTTTTATTATGTATTGTTATCCGAAAGTAAAGTTTATTCTGTGTATACAGTTGTTTGCTAATATTTTTTGGGGATCTTTAATGTTTAGAATTTCAAACTTCTCATTCAAACATAATTTATACGACTCATCTAAATATCTACATGTACTGGCCCACTCGATTATTGGCAAGCGTCCGCTTTCTTTGAGTTCCTAGTAATGGATCGCTAATGCTGTTTTGGGTCAGCGTCTTTTGTTATGGAATGTGGTTTTATGGTTGTAAAATCTAGGGAGGTAATACTCATGTAGTACTTGGCAAATATTGTGGCTTTGTAAATAATGCTTTTGGTTAGGCAGTTATTTCGTAGTGGGCAAAATGCACGAGTTCTACAGTTACTGCTTTTCTTTTCATTATTAACTTTCTTATTTCTATTTGGGTGATTACTATTAGAGTTTGGGTTATTGCTATTTCTAGTGGTTATATTTGTGTTTTTAATCGTGTTACTTTTATTGTTGCTGTATTGATCACTTTTCTGCTGCATTTTAGTTTTTTTATTGTGTGCTTCATTTCTAAATCTCATCGAAAAACACTTGCCCGTAACTAATCCCTTGCACAAAATATTCAATAAAAATAACTTAAAACTGTCCTTCAGTTGCTGCAAAAACTTAGAAATGATACAGCACACAGTAAGAACAGCAATCACCGAAATAGAAATAATAAAGTTAGTAATGAAGAGAAAAGCTTTAATTGTGGAACTCGTGCACTTTATCCACTACAAAATAACTATCTGAGCCAAAGCATTGATTATCAAGGTTGTGTGTCTATCATCCGGGGCGGGAGACATGGACAAATAATGTGCCTTCCTACCCGAATACTTACTGGGATAGGATATTAGTTAGAAGAGGCAACATAGACTTTATATTGTGTCTTACTTTCCACTGGCTAGGTCAATTGGACCATAAACTAGTTATGTCCCAGTTTAACTTAGGAAATAGACCTAAACTAGCCGAGTATTGGAAGTTGAATACCTTCTTGCTGGAGATATGAAACTTCTGGGAAAAGCTACAACTACTTATCCAACGGGCTCTAGTGGGAGTTAGGGTTACCTGGAGTAAATGTTGGGTTAGCTTGAAAACTAAGATCAGAAGCTTCTCTGTAATATACTCTCAGCATCTCACACTAGATACAGCCAAGGTGAAGAAGCATTTAGAAGAGAAATTAACCCTAACCTGCGAGCATAGAATTAACTAAACAGGACCTATGATGCGAGGTTAGCTAGCGTTACGAAGGCCAAGTAGTTAGGGCTAGGCTAAGGAAAGTTTCCAATGAAGTCGTGAACACTGAAGTTACTAGGCGTGGCTCTGATAGGTACATTCGAAAAGTTAAGCACCCGGATGGACTTGGGAGATCTGCGAGGGATTTCGGGAGCATTTCTAGGAGATCTTCACCCAACTGCCCAACCTTCCGGTCCAGGAGTTTGGCAATTATTTGGCTGACTCTCTCTGCCTTGATGCGACTAGAGCAGCTGGTTGCAAAGCGTGAGGTCTTGGTTGCGTTGAAGCAGGTCGGCTGCAACAAATTGCCTAGACTTGATGGTCTGCCCTACGAATTTTATTTGAAGCTGTGACACATGTTTGTACCGATTCTGACATGTGTTCAACCATTGGTTTGACGAAAGTTGTATCCAGGGTCAAGTCACCAAGGAAGTGGTCACATTGCTGAAAAAGCGGGATAGACATGGTGGGGAGGAACTAAACGATTACATGCCCATAACTCTGCTAAACAGAGTTAAAGATTTTGACCAAGATTTTATCAAACCGGTTGCAGCGTGTTATCGAGGAGTTCATCAAATACGAGCAAAACTATGAAAGGGAGATTCAGAACAACTTGCATCTGATTTGTACAATTCTAGAAGACGGACACGGAGGCCGCACTGATCAACCTGGATCAATCTAAAGTTTTCCACAGGGTCAACCATCGCTTCTTGGCATCTGTTTTAGAGACCGTCGGTTTTAAACCGGACTTCTGCAAATGGATTCTCTGTTTTGTATTGCTTGCTGACGGCAGTGGTGCAGATAAACGGAAAGCGTTTGCAATCTTTCGCTATCTCTCAGTCAGTGCATCAAGGCTGTCTGCTGTAGCCCTTGCTCTACATCCTTATGTCGGAGAAGCTAAGGAGTGGGGCGGCAAGTTTGGTCCTACACAGAATCGCTTTGCCTGGTGAGGCACAAGCAAGGATTTCCACGTTTGCCAATGACATCACTCTGCCTTTGTGTCATGCTTCCGAGACAAAGGCGCTTACACGTTATGAAACGATCACAGGAGGCAATCGGCCTGCGGTTAGGTGCCGGGAGCGGTGACACAATGCTGTGGCTCCTTTCTGCTGGACGGATGGCCTGTTTTGAAACCTCAGTGTGTGGTTCGGACGGGGCCTCAAGCTCAAGGAATTAGTCAGAGGTACAGTCAAAGGTTGGAGCGTCAGTTAACATGCAAAAATTTGAATGTATCGTAAATGAACATCTCGCTGTACAACTCTTCACTTAGGATGCCCCCTTTAATTTTTGGCCCCTGATCCACAGTAGCCCCTTACGTTTTAATTGCAATATGCCTTGTCTGGGGTGAACTAAAGTTTTAAAAAAAATAAAGGAAACACCACTTTCCTTCACCAACTGGCTGTACTTCCCTTGTCTGCAAACCAGCTAAAGGTTCTCTGGCACCTTCTGTCTGCTTCTCTGGGGCAGGTAGAGGCACTGGGTTCTGCAGACAGATCTGTATTCAACGTCCGTGTGAGAGAGGCTTGGGAATGCCTGACTTTCCTCAGTCCAACCGTGACAGAGGAATCTGCATGGAACCCCACGGTTGATATTGCTTTTCCCATCCTTATTCAGTCGAGGACTGTCGTAGGCTGATGGGCGAATTGCAATTCTTCAGAGAATGTAAAGCTGCTTCCAGCCAGTAACCTTTTTTTTTTCTTATAGCAAGGAATTCCACAGGGGATTAGTGTGTGTGCATGTGTGTGTTAGGGGGGGGGGGTGCTGCTGACAATCCGTTCGTTCATCTGGCAGTTTGGGTGGTTGGAGGAGAGGATCTGCTCCGAATGGAGTTGAACGCCAGGTATGAGTCATCTCGGCAACTTGGAGTTCTCTCTGACCTGGCGATTGGTCTGGAACACATTACTCCTCAATCCCATACAACAAAGTTCCGGAATGGAAGACTTGCCAGAGTGTCCCCCGCTGCGACAAGCTCGAAGAAGAAATGCCTAAGCATGCTTTCTTCGAATGCTGCACACTCCGGCGGTTCTGGGAGTATGTTAACGAGGTGACAGCTAGTATTGACCACAAGCAGGCTCTGCTGCTAAACGTATCCTACATAATCGACAAGGTCTACCTGGCATGGGACAGGGAGAGATGAATGATGTTCCAAGCGATCCTGGCTGTAGTGCGAATGGTGGTGTGGACATCGCGTCTGAGAGAAGACCAAGGAGTTTAATCATTTGCTGATCCGGATCTGATCGTGTTCTTCAAGCACCAGCTGAAGGTCAAGATCAGATGTGATAGAAAAAGATTACATTCCTCAGGTTTTGAAAAAAGGTGGATACAAGTAGCAAATTTGTGTGTACGAAAAGTAGAGTATGAGTATGTGTTCCAGGGCTGAGCATGGGGCACACAGTTCCTGGTCCTGTCGAACCCCAGCCCCTCTTAGCTCGTCGGTGAGAGAAATCCTCCAAGATGCCTACTCCCCACTTTCAATTTTTTTTCATTGGTCTCCACCAAATTGTATTTATCTTGGTAGGACACCACTCATTCTCTAACACCATCCCACGTTTTCTTTTTCCTCCCACTTAAATCACACTCCCATTTAGAGAACGACCTATTTGTTTTCGGTTCAGAACACAGTGGGTGCTCTATTATTTAGAAAGGTCTTACTAACCAAATTTTTGCTTTCCAACACAGTTTTGGCCATCTTAAATAGGATGGCCCCCGAGTGTAAATGTGGTATTGTGGTGACTGAAATGATGGACATTTTTATCACTTTAGACCAGGGATGATCAACGACACCCATTATCCCATACTTTTGATGGCCTTGTGCCGAATTTGTTTTAAATGTAATTTTTTTTTTATATATATTTTCTGCAAATAAATAATTCAAAGTGTTGTATTCTTGGCATTCAGCAATATCAAATGTTTACTATCGACGAAAATATTAGATATATAACATTGTTATATACTGCCTCCTTTTTTGAGGGTCGAGTAGTATAGTATGTGTTCTGTTGCCATGAGACCATCTTATCAGGCATTGCTTTCTATTTGGGGTAGGGGGTATACTACGTCCACAAGAAATTGTCACCATCGGCAGTCCATTAACAAACTCAACACTTTCATAACCTAGCAAAAATAATCGACAGAGGGGGCATATTTTTCTAGTCTTTATAATTTCTACTCTTCCAGTTTAGGAACACAAATGAACGGCGACTGTTGCTGTAACCTTCATTTTAACCAGAAATAACTTCCTATCCAGTGATCCACTAATCGACTTGTAAACCATACACATGTAAACGTCTTTTTTTCTTATATATGATCACCACGGTGATTTCCATGGGAAAATTTGACATTAATAAATCATTATCATTTCTGGCTCGAATGACAGTTTAAGGGCAAAGTTTTTGCTCGCATTAATGAAAAACAGTATTTTCCAAGAAACCACCACCGGGTCATTTTTCTACGCACCTAAAAATAGTCACTTAGCTTCCCCCCCCCTTCTCCTATAAAAATATTTTCTCGTCCCTTCCTCGCGAGGGCAAAGTAAGACACAAGTTTGTTTTTAATGTGAGGGGATATCCAGCTTCCCCAAAAGGGGCACCCTGAGACAGAAAATTTTTTTTTTTTTTTTTTTTAATATTACAACTACTCATGCCGACGAGTTAACGCTTTATTATTATTGTTGCCCCCCTCCCCCATTTTATGCATTTAATGCGTTTCGTTCTTTTTTATTTGATCGAACTTCAACTCCTACTTCCTCAACTTCTATCTTTTCTTCTTTCTATTCTTTGACATATTTTTTACTCAATGTTTTTTTTTGGGGGGGGGGGGGGTCCGATTAGTATATAACACGTACGATTAAAAGAAAAAGAAAAACCTAAACATTCTGCCGTCATTATCCTTCTTTTTTTTTCCATTTAAATATTTAATTTTTTCGTTTTTGTCTATTCAATATTGCTTGACAGATGATTTTTTTTTACTTGGAAATTGTATTGGATGTATCACATCATTTGTTGTTGACATTTTATAAAAATGGGAATTACAATTCGTTTTAAGGTTCATTATAAAATAAATAAAAATTACTTTCATTTTTGTATCGCTTAAAAAATAGGATTTTGAAAGTTAAATTTAATCTATTGTTTGATTATTAAATTATAATTAATAATTTAATAATCAAACAATAGATTAAATTTTAAACCAAATTGTTGCTAAATTATTGAAAATTATCAGACAGGTTGAGTATTTGCTAAACATTTTAAAGCCAGAAATGACTTTCTCGTCAACAGCTTTCAAATTTTGAAAGATCACGAAGTGATTTTTTTTTCTTTTCAAAATGGCTGGGTTGAAATGCATTCTGGTGAATTTAATTTCGTAATTAAATTTTTAAAATAAGATTTTTTTAAATTTCGCTTTTAGTACTTTACTCTACTGTATTTTTGATAACAATAAATATTTGATAATAGCTAATAAAAAAAATATAAGTCACGTAGAGTTGTGTGTGTTTTCACACACACATAAGAAAATTGGTCACATAATTTTATTAATATAGCGATTTACTAGAATAAATCTTAATTTCGTTTTTGTCGTTTTGGTCGAATTTGATGCTAGTAAGTTATTTTTACTGATATATTACATTAGGATTCATCAGCAAACAACAACGCCGACCAGGTAAGCACGTAAGTTGCTGCTCTTTAGTAACGTCAATGAGTTAGCAGTTTTGAATCCACCAGAATTTATTCTCGGTACTACTACAACTTCCATTGTATACTCCTCCTATATAATAGCTGTTCTCCCACACATCATCTCCCTCTCTGTTCTCCCACACATCATCTCCCTCTCTGTTCTCACAGTGGTTGATTATCAGCTGATCAGGGGACGCAGTCTTTGGCATTAAAGAATTTTTTTTTCTTTGTTAAGATAAGAATTATTTTAGTTTCTGCTGTAGCAAACATTATTTCTATTGATCATCTACATAATGACATTCGTATTTAAGAAAACTGATTTTCTAAACTTTTGGGATTCATCTTTTGTCAGTTCAAATATTGAATAGTATACAAATCAATATCTGATCAGTATAGGTCATGAAAATCCCATGGCAATATTGTGCTCATGTCATTATCACATTATGGTTTAATAACTGCATGATTGAGCATTTTATGTTCATAAATAATGTAATGTCTCTTTTGTTCAAACTCAGTTTTGGGGATAGACCTGCATAACAATATATATATTCTTAAACTACATTACTAAGGGTAAGTATATTTTATTTTGATCAAAGGGGGAGTGTCCCAAGCTTGCGCTGACATTCATAAAGATAAAATACGTTTTACTTTATTTTATTTATAACTTGAAAATTATAGAAATTTAAGAGGTTAAGGGCTTGGAGCGGGGGTGCACCAGGTGTGCCTATACATTTACCAAACTTTATTTCGATGCCACTGTATTTACCCCCAATGCCGAGTATATTTTTCCCCACCTCCAAAGTTTAGTTTATAAAATATTAAAATAAAAAAACTAATAAAAAAGTTAATATGGGTTCCTCATTCAATCCCGGGCAACTCTAGGACTTCTCTATTTTTATAAAGTTAGATATGTTTATATATTTGTATGTACATGATTCACTAATAAACCGATCATGAAAGATTTTGGAACACAGCTGCTAGGCTTCAGTGGTTCAAATGTGGGCTATATTTATTTTTATACAAACATGGGGGGAGGCTTTGCGAAATTTCAGTTTCTGTGGAGTATTTTAAAGAGTTTTAGGGGCATAATATTGACATAACATTTGAAGATTTAAATATATTGGATTTGCATTGAATTTGTTCCATTATACCTTGATTTTAATCTTCATAGATGGATATAAAAGTGGTGCAAAACTTCTGTTCGGAGAATTAATTTTACCTGTCGTAGGGCAAGTAAACTTCTAGTATATAGGTACTTTTTTTTTTCATTTTACTTTAGTCAAAGTTCTCAGAAATCACTTCCCACTAATCTCTAGATGAGATATAGATATTCAAATATTCTATTAAAGTTCTCCTTTATTTCTCAAAGTTAAGAACATTAATTTTCCTCTCCACAATTGACCAGTTAACTATGTTATAGTATATCTTTCTTGTGGTCTCTTGGTCTTACCGGATTCCAGGACAATAATTCATCAAGTCTGGTGGATTATCCAGCTAAGTGTTGTTACTTGAGGTAACATCACTAGGAGAAGGTGCACCATTCCTGTATGAGCAAGTCTATAGCTGTGTCGAGGGGATCTTATTTGTGCTTCGAATACTATATTTTGAATATTTGGTCAGGGTTTACTTGTAGGGTTAAGTATCCTCATGTCAGCTTGTCCTGACAAACCCTTGTACAAAGAGACCGAAGACACTCGAGGATGGTGTCTAGTAGGTAATTCAAACTCTCCTGTGTGTGTGTGTGTGTGTGTGTGTGTGTGTGTGTGTGTGTGTGTGTGTGTGTGTAAGTAATATATATAATTTTATATAATTTATTTTCTTTGTCATAAATATTATGTTTGTATTAGAGTTGGGATGATTAATCTTAATCGTAAAAATTGAAACTTTTTGGGGTGTCGGAATCGGAAAATTTTAGCCTAATTTCCGATTCCATAAAGCGATTCTTTTAATTTTTGTTTAAAACTTAATTTTCTATTGCTGGTACTAATGATAAATATTTGTTTTTAACCTACCAGTAAAATCTATAGATCATAATAACATCAAAATGTTTTAGAAGCTATTTACATCCAATATAAGTAGAGATTAAAACAATTAGTTATAGTTGTATAACAATGTAGTTCAATTAATAATTGATGATTAAACAATATCGTAAGTTTTTCTTAATGTTTAGTTAACTAAAAAATTGTATTTCTTTTCAGATATTTTAAAATTTAAGCATTATAATTTTGTTTTCCTCTCTGTGAAAATAGTTAAGTGAATTCATTTACGAAAAAATGTTTGCTTCTTTAAAATGAAAATAAACATTTATTAATTAATTATTAATAAATTTCTTTTAATCCAGAAAGGTTTACCAATGTTTATTGTATTATCGGTGAGACACAAAATAATGAACATTTCCGTTTTGTATAGATTTTGTTCCAGTGCAAAATTATACTAAAAAAGCTGACGTAAACAAATTTTGATTTTGTTACATAATTTTGGTATATGCAATTACCGATTCCAATAATTGTATCGGAATCGGGAAATGTTTTAGAATCGCCTCACCACTAGTTTTTACACAATTGCTTGTATATAAATTTATGAATTTATAGTACGTTGTTGTTGTTGTTGTTAGTGTAAATTATATAGGTTAGTTAAAACTTTGTTTGATAAAACCGTTTCAATTTGTCTCTCATCTTGACAAGTACAAAGTAGAGCAAAGAATTCAACATTTGAAATAATGGTTCACTTCCTTTTAATTTCTAATGAAACGCATATTAATCAGTTTTTAAATGAAAATGTAAGAATTTATTTTTCGGTTTTGGTTTACTATAAAAATAGTTTGTGCGTTACAGAAAAGTGTTTAAAACTATAAAGAGTTTGAATGCAATTTTTAATTTACATTTTATACTTTTTCATATACTTGCTCTCCTCATATTTATTTATGTCTATAATACCTATGGTTAAAATCAGAGGTATCTGAATTCCCTCTCCCCCCCCCCCCCCCCAGCCACTAAATAAAGCCAACATTATGGGGTGGGGCAATTTAAAAAAAAAAAAAGAATAGATTTCGGTCCACATTTGATCGAGCATGGCAAATTGCAAATATTCACTACAAAATTTATTTTATTTTAATGGAGATCAGTTTGTTCTGTAAATTGTAAAAATGAACCAGCAATTACACACCAATTTTCTCTGGTTAAACAGCACAGATCATATAAGTATACATAAATGTGAGGGGTGAAAAAAAATATCCACTATATTCATCATCATCAATTAATGCTAATCTAAAGATTTTTAACTTCCAAACTAACCTATCTCTGGCCATGTCTTTATTTATCCCTTTTTCTCAAGTTCATTCTTATCACTTCCTCTCATGTTTTCCTTGGCATTCCCCTGTAAACAAGTGCAAAGAAACAGATGCCACAAATATAAAATTCTAGGAAACAAGTTCCAGTTTGAAAAATAGTGCACAAAGTTCCATGCTAAAGAGAAAAACTTCTCAAATTATTATACATATAAAAAAGGAGGATATATTTCACAGAAAACAATAATATAAGATTTCTTGAGATAATGAAATTATTTAACATGAGTGCCATTTTGAGAGATAACTTCAAAAAATTATGGAATTTGTCAATTTCTTAATAGTAACAGGTTGTACTGGTCTTGCCGTATTTTTGCTGGTCAGCCATCTTGACGACATCTATTGTTTAATGATAAACCAAGGATTTTTTTATAGGAATGAGATCTGAAGAGGCTGATAACCATTAATTTTTTAGCTTATGTGCCGAAAGAGTCTAGGAATGTTTAGGTGATTGTGGCCGGGTGGGAGAAAGGTCGTGCATGAATATGGGAGTAACCGAGGTACAAAATCTCGCCAGGTCTCCAAGATCTCCCCCAGGAAATTGTAAGCGGCTGCAGTAACTTTAATCCCTGACTGGGCCAAAAAGTCTGCTTCAATGATACCCACCCAAACAACATGACTCCTTCACCCTGTTGGTGACTATCATCTCCGAAATAGACACAACCCTTTACGCAACTGTCTCGGGTCCCATCAGTGAGCAGCACACTTGTATCCACCATGACGGACCCATTGAAGTCTCACATTCCGGTGGATGGACATTAAGGATGCAATTTCAGACAAGCTTCTTACACATGTCATAGTCCAGTGTTTTCTGGTGGTTTTTGGTACATGAAGAAATCCACTAACTTTTGACAAATATTCCCTGAAGATCTTGCAATCTGATCATTTTTTTCATTGACAAAGGGTCCCTCAGAAATTGTTGACCTAATTCTCCACAATAACAATGTTCATAAAGATACTATTAGTATGTTCACCCCAAAACTGTTGAATCTGAAATAAAAAAATTTAAAAAACTGTTAGACAGGATAATGAAAACCTAACAATGGTGTTGCCATATTGTGCAAACCAGTTTCAATCAGTAATTCACAGAAAACCAAGGAATCCTAAATTTCACTATAGCATCCTGACTCACTTTTTCTGGATGTGTAAGTTTCCTTCCCATTTTTCCCAATTTTCTTTTTATGATTTTTGTTTGCATTATCATTAATGCAAACAAAAATGGTAGATTTTTGTTTTAACCTTTCTCTCAAAATTCCACTTGGGATCATTTCTTTACGGCAAATTTGACATACAACTTTATTTTGTACAATATTTATAGAAAATATTCACAAAAAGCAAACATTCTTTGTATAAAAAAACTACTTTTGATCGACTTATAAAATTTGTAATTTTACTTATTTTTCAATTATATACGTGCACAAACAAACAACTGGAAAATAAATTTTCACTTTAAAGAAACAAAAATAATCACCAAATGGATATATATATATATATATATATATATATATATATGTATGTATGTATGACATCACTGTTATATTTTCGAATGTCTTGTGTGTTTGGAAAAATATTTTGTTTGTTTTAATATTGTACTTGTCACACCATTTTTGCATTTAAACTTTCTGCAAAGAAAGAAATTGTTAAAGGTTTTAAGTGTAATACTCTGTGGAGTCTGTAGTTCAATTACTAGTCTAGAAATCTTAAACCTTTTAGTATGACAAGATTGTTTGGCCAATAATCAATGATGAGTCTTTTTTATTGTGTGAATGTAGATGTAACTACAGTATTAGAATAATACAATAATCTATATTCATTAATAATATTGCGTGACCACTTGTTTTTCTTGTGACTACGTAACTTATTTACACATTATTTTTCATTTGAATATTTATTGAAATGCAATAGTGTAAAATAAAATTTTAAAAATACTATTTAAAAGAAATAATTAAATTTCATAAAAATCCACCAGAATGCACTTTCTTTCGGTTTAAAAAAAATCTGTTTATCTGTCAACAGTCAAGACAACTCTAGAAAAACACACACACACAATCAAATACACAAACGGTCAAATACACACACACACACACACACAAAGTGCGAAAGCAAACATTGGAAACGAGATTCCAAAATAAAGTCAAGATCGTGAAACAAAAGTAAATACTCTCAATCCACAGAGGATAGTTACAGTTATGAAAAAGAATCTATTTATAATACGCAAAGTCAATTTCGTGTCTGTACGTACGTTATCACCCTCTATCTGTTTTTTAAAAGATGAGATCGCCGAAGATGCTATGCAGAAAGGTAATTTTACATTTCACCCGATGTCGCTGCTGTTGAAAATGAAACTCTGATTAAAATACACTTTTTTGGCCTTCAGGCTAGGATCAAAGTGTAGTATCGTTTCTGTCCCAAAATGGTACAATGTTTGTGTCAGACGTCCATAGAATGGAAATTTGTCACAAACACCTACAAGTGTTTTGGTGATAGATCCCCATAACCAGATATATTCTGAAACTACATACACTAGAGTACTTCGATAAGTATGTTTCAGTTCAAAGGTAGTACAATAATATTGTGGGGTCTGCAATTGCACAGGACGTCCATAGAATAGAAATGTTTTTAAGCACGGCAGCAATATACATCAGATGAAGGATAAAACTTGGAATTTCGACAGGTCCTGCTAGTTCAATAATAATTGTCTATTAAAATTTTAATAATTTTATTTCTTATGACTGATATTTTTCAAACTCTTAAAATTTCTATTCAATCAAATATTATAAAATATTATAAAATCGATTTCTTGTTTTTATTTCAACTAAAAAGTTTTAAAGTATTATTTAATACATTTTTATTTAAATTTAATTAAAATCTGCATAACAATAACATTCAATCCCAGAATAGTTTTTTTTTTTAAATCTGAAATCATTTATCCCAATAGTTTAGAAAAAAAGAAGAAAAAAATTAAAATTTCTAAAGAGTTTCATCTAGGCAACACCGGGTAAATACAGCTCATAATTAAATGTTTTGAATTTTAAAAAATGAAATAAAACTTAACAGAAAAATGTGACACTTTCAGTTATAATCTTTTTTTTATATATCTATAATATTATTTCTATTTTTATTTCTATTTTCAGGTGTTTGCTCGCTATGAAGGTAGTCATATGACTATTTTCAGCCGAAATTCTATTTCCTCATGGACATCTGAGAAGAGCATTTTCTGCCAGCCACTGTTTTTCTCTTTCTGCGATTTATCCAATGAATCCTTTTGGCAATGTGTCTTTTTCCAACACTTTGGCCCAAAGGCTGCACCTCCTCCAAAAACATCGATTCCATACGCTGTTCAGACAACACACTTTTTTTCTTTCCTATCCAATCTTCAATATTTGTATGGATGGCTGTGTAAACAGCATATCCCTTTTAGATTGACACGACTGAACATTAGACAGATTCAACTCTATCGAAGTAACTGCTCTGCTCAAAATGTAAGAACCTCTTTGACCCAACTTCGAAGCGATGCTTGTCCACTTATTGACTGTCCATACCGGCAAAAGCAGTTGACCATGGCTGTTGAAACCAATGCAATCCGGGGGCCATTGAACAGTGTCCTCAACTCTGCCCGTCCAACTGTGTGCATAAAGCCACTGAGTGGGTGCTTTCACGAATGGCAACTCCCAGAAAGTCTAAAAAGCCGGAAAATATCATCAAAGCAGTTGACATGTAAGAGAGTTGTAAAAAAATATGCCAACATGAAAAAATCTCCAAGTGTAGAATTCTCACGGAAGCTGTTCATGTATTCTGATTCACCTCGTCACCTGTCTTCTCCTGTACCACCAGAACAGCCCTCTTCACTCTTGCCAACAAATTCTGCCAACAACGGACGATATGTTATGCTGAACGATAAACTACGCAATGGACAAACTTCAGAGAACGGCTGCACTGAAATGCAACGAGATGAGTTTGAGGCTAAAAATACTGTTGCAAGTATTAGTAGCCCAAATGGCAAGTCGTTACATGCTGCCTGCAACTTGGTGCGCCGTAAATACCTCAAGTATTGGCGGAAGTCCTTAGACTTTACCACAACTGCTGGTGGAGAAAAGCGCTTTCTCAAAAATGTCCGTCTTTGCGACGTTTTTAAGCCCGGTTCCGACAAGTGTTATCATGCTCAATTACCGCAAAATGTAAGAATTCCTTCTCGACAACATATTAGTGGCATTGCCGCCCACACACATTCAGAAAATGTGCCGTGCACGTATTCTCAGCAGCGGATTAGTCGCATGTCCCGCTGGAATGCCGAAGACAAAAATATCTTTTCTCTGTTGAACCAACCGGTTAATGCGAGAAACCAGTGTGCAAAATCATCTCATCGAAATGATAGCGAAGAAGCTGATAAAAATATGCGGATCAAGAGTGATTTTGACATGCCATCTTCAGATACGCGCTTGAAAAATCGACTTAAAACCGATCCAAAAGAGAATTTACCGTCTGATAAAAGTGTGATAAAAACTGCCGACAATTATGGAAATCAAAAACTGAATTCATCTTCACATTCTCATTCCTTAAACTTTTTAAGGAAACCCAGTTCTCGTCATTATTGTCTTGGAATATCTGACCCATCTTTGGATGACTTACAGCATGTTAGTGCTTGCAAATCAAATCTTCAAAATGATCCGCTGGAAAATCCTTATGAGAAACCTTCGCATCAGACGTGTTTCTCTGAAGATTCAGCTTTCAGTAGTGGTAGCAGCAGTAGTAGTAGTAGCAGCAGCAGTAGCGTTATCGAGTCTCGGACGCATGTCATACCGCTGCCCAAAGTGCAGCGAATAAAGCGGAAAAATGGACGACAAGCACCTTACTCTTATAACTATTTTACCAACTCTGAACAGGAAGGTCCGCGGATCCGGCGCAGGCGCACGTGTCCCTGTTGCATTTTTTCATCTCCCATCAAGAAACGGCGACGTAGATCGCGTACTTGTGGCTCTGACCTCCCCGGACATTACCAACGTTTCGTTCAAAGTACTTTGCAATTGAACTCGTTACGAAACAAGTTGCATTTATTTCTCACAGTATTGTTTCCAAAACTTGTCCCTCTTTTAGAATCTATAAGCACCGAATCAGAAAACATCGACCATATCCTCGATGAGGCCGTCTCGTTGGTACAGAATGGTCAGTTAGTTTCATCTGTGGATGAACTGGCATCAGAACAATCGTCCTCTTTAACTGCTGCAAAATCTAAACCTTCAGAAAACCGGAGTGATGACAATGTCGACAGTAGTAGTAATTGCAGTATAAAGGATGAAGTAATTTCGTGTGGGCCGCCGCCGCCGCCGCCGCCATTATTAAATGTAAAGATCAATGTGTGCCGGTCACCTGGGCGATGTCTTGCAAGATTGCGTGAAAAAAGTCTCACGTTAATAAGTTCCTTATTACCTACGTTGACGTTTAGGGAAGAAGATTTTTACGATACGACTAACAACCATCTTGAATATCTGATTGATTTGATTGTCCGTGGCAACCAATCTCTTCCTTTATCAGATGGTGATTTGTGAGAGAAAGTTGAATTTTCTTTTTTCTATTTGTATATTTGTTAGGGATTTGTATATTAAAGAGTGGGTGGGGATTTTGAGCACAAACTCTTAGGGTTTGGGTGGGTTGTCAACCAAAAACAAACACTTTTAATTCAGACTGTGATATATTTTTTTTCTTATAAAAACTCTATTTTCATTAGTATTTTACTTTCATTTGGATGGAGGAGGAGGGTGATGTACATCTCATTGAATAAAAAAAATGTTACTTCATGGACATTTATTAGCAACAAACAAAAAACTGTTAATACAAATGTTAAAATCTTGTTTTTAAAAAGTTGAATTTTTCATTTTGGTTTGAATTTAAAATGATTAAATTTAAATTCTTCAACAAAAAACATGAAAACAAAGCAATTTAAATATCAAATTATATACCCCTCCCTCCTCCTTATGTGAACGGTATGTCACAAAGATTTGTTTCACTTAAAAAAAAAAACTGTCAAATTTTAGGTATTTGGGGAACCACAAAAATCGGTTCTGTCAAACACAAATTTAAAAAGAAAAAAATTTTCATGGATTTCCAGAATATTTTCAATTATTTTCCGTTTCAGTCGAAACACTTTTAGTTACCATTGATATAAAAACCATGCAATCAAATATGGTAGTTTATTGGTAAATACCAGTTTATATTTTTTATTAACAATTAATTTTGGTTTTCAAAGGAAAAATCAATTGTTTCAATTCTGCCTGTTTTAGACATCTTGTTGCATTATGTAATTATTAAAAACAAACAAAAACAAAACATTTAAATTTATTTCTTATTTGCCAGAAAATACTGTCTATCATTTCTTCCTCTCCACAATTTATTAAATGTTCAGGAAAAGATCAATGCCGATGCATACTTGTTCTTTTTATCTTTTTTATTCTTTGGGAAAACATGTCATCATAGAATCATTTTATTTTTTAAAGTATTTTTTGTTTTTATTTTATTTTTAAAATAATACAAAGTTTACGTATAAGCTGATCTTGATATCTAGTGATTGGTGGTTGTCGATAGTTTTTATGGTATCTCAACCATTATGCGGACGTTAGGAAAGATATGTACCTCCTTCCCCTCTCTCTGTTATGGATTAAAAAAAATCATTTCATCTCTTAATGAATCAAGTATTTCAGCATAAAAAAACAAACAAAACGAAGCCCTTTTGATTTTAAATTGTTAACCAATTCTTTTCTTACACCCAGCGCTATGTTTTTTCACAAACACTCATAAAATGAACAACAAAATAATGTGACCAACAAATTAAACTCCTCTGCCAAGAGTTAATAGAATCGCTGTAGGTCAGCTTCCTCTAAACTATGATTCGTTACATTCATTTCATATCGAACTGTTTAAAGCATTTTGTTAAATACATTTTTTTTTTCACATTAAATTTTATTCTTGAATTCAGTTTTTAAAAATGCTTCATTAAAAACACTCCTGCTAAATGTCATAAAATAAGCCTAAATTTCACTGAAACTATTTTTTTGTTATCTGCAATAAAATGTCAGATGTTTAAATAATATAAATTTATAAATAACACTAAGCTTTTTGATAAAATGTGATATTTCCTTAGTTTTACAAAACATTGCATTATTTAAATGGAGTTGATTCATAGTAAATTTATAGATTATCTTCACTCTTTATAGTTCTTAATTTAAAGTTATTTGTTTTTTTTACTTCTGCCAAGTGTTTTCAGTAGAGTTTGTAACTGTTGAGCAATCGTCACCAAACTTGGTTAAAATCTGGTCATGGTTTAACTTACAACTGATTTAAAGTTCAAGATCACGGAAAAGGTGAAAGTCACTTTTGCTCACTTTGGTGCTGTTCATTGTAGAGACTCACCAACGAAATTCCACACCGTATTATTGATATGACAAGTTTAGTCATTGTCAACATTTTTTAAATCACATTTTATAAGATTACAAAATATTTGATAAAATGAAATGAAATAATTGAATGAGATTCTGTCATTAATTTCACATGAAATTTCTTTACATCCTAAAATTTATCTTTGCTTTTCAATATTTCTTTCCCAATTTAAAAAAATATATACTAAACTAAAATCCGCATTTTTGAAATGATTAGAATGAGATTTACTCAACGGCAGCTGAAATAAGATCCACCTTTGGAAACAGCAAACACGTAAGCAAAATAAAATCATTCAGTTTTTACAGTTATAAAATAAAAATATTTTAAAATTTGTTTTTCAAAGTTTTCTTTGAAATTGCCAATAAAAATGTATTTTATTTCTTAAATGAGATAATCCTCGCAACAACATCTATTTTTATTTCTTTATTACGAAATATTAACTTTTGTTTCTTATCAGTTAAAACTGTTCTTTTCTTTCGTCTGTAAAAAAGAATGTTTCTTTTTTTACCATTTTTATTTTTTTCATCTGAATTAGCCTGGGGGGTTAATTCTCGCCAATTCAGATGAAAAATTAAAAAAAAAACACTTTCCGAGCCAACATTCATAAACCAGCAAATGATACATTATCGTTTATTTGATAGATATCACACACACACACACATAATTCTTCTTTTTGTCGATAAACAAAAATCTTATCTGCTGATCTGATTGTCACTTTATAATTTTCTTTTCTCACGTCTACCTCTCATCCCCTAATTTGTCTGAACGATGGGGACATTTTTTTTTTTTTCTATCCATCTTTATGGGTTCAAAACTGCTGATTATTAATCTCCTTATGCCGAAACGAAAGAATGACAAAAAGATTCTGGAATCTGTTAAATGAGAAATTTATGTAAATTGGATGTTTTTTAATTTTTGTTAACACTTGGTTCGTAAGAAATGTCACGAGGAATTCATTAAAAATTATCCGTTATTCTTAATGTACAAAAAAAAATAAATAAGATACATCAATTTCAATTATTGATGAAAATGATATTTCAAACTTAAACGTGACATTAAAAAAATAGCATTTTTTAAATGACTTCAAACCTCTCGAGTCAATCCCACATTCAGGATGATTGTTACAATCGACGCGTATTTTCATAAAAAGTGCCGACCAACAGAAAATATTCTTAAATGATTATTACTGATGAAGCCAACAAAAAAAATTTCCAACATCAGATTCTGCCTTTTTTTTTCTACTCAATTGATGACTATTTCTAGTTTCAAACCATGGATTCTATCCAAAATTATAATTAAATTTTGTTTTGTTGTTTATAATTTGAGTGCATTGGTCAACATTTAAAAATGTGTACGTCAATTGTTGAGAATTGTCAACTTGGCCATATCTCTGTATAAAAAACGATTAACAATGGAATCAAAGCTAAGATAATTTAATCATCTCAGCTGAAATTTAAAACGTAAAAAAAACAATTAACATTGAGTGTGGCCATTTAATGCTACTAAATGCTTTCATATTCATAAAAATCTTAAGATCATGAATATTTTAAGATGAAGTAATTCTTGAATGCATTTCGTATGATTAATCTGAAAACTTTCAGGTTTTAAACGACTTGTTCAAATGTCTTAGGCTGTTTAATTCTAATTCTGAAATCTGGATGCATCGCCTAAATGAGTTGATATCCATTTGATGGATCAAAGTGTAGTATCTATTCTATCAGTGAACGAGGAACAATTAAAATTTTTGTCCCAATACAAAGTGCCCGTTTTTAGGGAGCTGGATTTTCTCCACATAACCGACTTTGTGTCAACTCTGCCCTTGTGGGGAGGCAAGTAAATAAGTTGACCCCCATTTGATAATCCTTTATTACTGAATAAACAAACAAAAACAAAATGGCTGATTATTATTTTTTTATGAAAAAAAAATGTTCATTTTAATCGCTCTCACTCAGTGACTTGTTTCAATTCTGCCTGTTTTAGACATCTTGTTGCATAAATAAATTTGCAGAAAAAAAAATTATCAATTTTGAAAGAATGGAAAGTTGTTTCTCTCTTCTGAAATTGGTATTTTTTGTTATTATGGGTTCAGTGGCAACTACTTATAACAAACGCTGAACCATCTAAGGAATAGAAATAAATAAAAAAAACAAGTCAAATCTTTATTTTCGTTTCGGTTATTTTTCATGGTTCTTTCTTTATCCAACACTATACATCGGATTATCTTTGTAAAGAAACAAGATAATGAACATCTATGATTGTTATTGTCACTACAAATTACTGTAAACTGGTATTTACTGATTTTAATGCTGCCATCTTCTTTTTTCAGACGATAACTTAGACATTAGAAAATCTCGGCCGAACTTTGAAAAAGAGAAGGCTGGTATAAATATCAAAATTGAAGTTGTTACACAATTGTCTTTGTTATTAAAAAAAACTTTAATTTTTTAATAGACAACCAGTTTCATTCATAAGTCCATTCATAAAATGCATTCCATATAAAACAATAATTTGGACCTGTTATGTTTTTTTTTCTCTCCTCCAAATGTGTTAAATGATGACTTGTTTTATTTGCACTACAAATTGACTAAAATAATTTATTTAAAAATGAAAGCAAAATTCTTCCATTTTGTTCACACTTTTGTTTCATTCTGACTAATGATTTTTGCATTCATTTAAAAAGATCTTTTGTTTCTTTTCATTGGGAAGGCGTCTGACGAGAAGTCTGACAAAAATATCAAATTGTATTTTCTTTTTCTTCTCCAATAACGAAAGCATTTATTCAATTTGTCAACATTTCATGAGGCATTTGATAGAATTGTACTTCACATCTAAAAAAATTTGGCAACTGATTAATTAAAAAATTTTTTTACATGATCTCATATTAATTTAGCTTTTTAAAAAAAATAAATAAATAAACATTTAATTAAGTTTTATAATAGCCATATTGAAAAGGAGAATTTATTAGAGAAAGAATAAATTTTAGAATGTCATACATAGTCTTCTACTATTGTACATTTGACAGCTATACCATTGTGTGTAATTACACAACATTGAGTCTAGTGTACACATTCCAGGATCTACTGAAACATTTCAGCATATATCGATAATGTGTGTGCGCACACACATCAAAAAACCAAAATTATTTATGTATTCATCAACGTTTCATCTTTATTTCAAGACTTCCTCGGGATGATTTCCACATTTTCATCATATATATATATATATAGAGAGAGAGAGAGAGAGAGTGTGTCAGGTTGTATATGAAAAGAAATCAAATGAAGTGTTCGATCATATAAGAGAGCTAATATAATTTATTTAGATACTGTATATTACATATTTCAGCAATGTACCGCGGTTTCATCCAAAAGGACAGATTTAGACATCTTTGGTAAATCTCCGTGCCCAGTGGAATCATCGGCAAGCTGAAATGATTGTAGACACGCCTGACAGGGAATGGCGTCAACAATGACATATATATATATATATATATATATTATCGTTTCCGACAAAGCTAAAAATCTCCAATCATGCAAATTGGTCTTTATTGCAAAATAATAGCAATTTCATCGTCGTCGCTATACAATCAAAATAAAAATAGAATTTTTCCATGTCCATAAAATTCATTTTATGGACATGATGATGAATATTTAGAAATGCGGAACAAAAAAGCACATTTCAACAAAACAATCGTATGAAACTCTTTACAAGTCACCATTTTTAATTCTTTTATGAGATTTTTAGTTTTGGTGTCAAAAACAATTTTTGCTTTTTACTCTGGAATTACATAGTAAAACTTTAGTATCGTCTAATATCTATTATCATTAAAGCACTTGAGCTTGACTACACAACCAATATATATATATATATATATATATTAGCGTTAGTTTAAGAGTATTAACATATATCTGAATAGCTCGGTGAGTATGATATCTAGCTGACAGCATCAAGGTTATTGTTAAAGTAAACTCTCCCTACCATGATGTTGCATATGATGCTATCCTACACTTTAACCTGTGCAACACCGGGTCGCTCTCTCATAGTATATATATATATACTTCAGTGTAAGTTTTATATATATATATATATATATATATATTTTCAGTATAAGTTCTCAGTAATCGTGGCTAACACTTGATCTCTATATGAGATACATAGATATCCGAGTGTTCCATTAAAGTTCACCTTTACCTCTTAACGGTTGAGTTAGTAAAGAAGTGAAAATCATAAATTTCCTTCTCCCCAATTGTTAACGTGTAAGCCAGTTAGGGGTAGTCATACTGAGGTGATCTTTTGGGCTTCGAAATACTATCAAATTTTGAATGTTTGGTCAGGTTTAACTTGTATCCTCATGCTAGGTTGTCCTGACAAACCCCCTGTACAGAGACACCTTAGGCACTCGAGGACAGTGTGTAGTAGGCATTCAAATTCTCTATTCTATATGTCATGAGTTTACATTACAACTAAATTCAGGAATTTTTTTTTTTTCTTAAGAAAATGAGATCCTTTAAAAAAGATTTTTTTAAATTTTTTTTTGTCAATTACTTGTTTTCAGAGGGTGGGGGGCTTGATCAACTTATATGGATTTTATTTATTTATCTTCTTTTTTTTTATTTGGTAAATAAAACAGTGAAACAATTCTTTTTGTTGAAATTTTTTCTTTACATCCAAATTTCTATCTTACTAATTCTGATTGACAGGAGAATTCTTGTTTGTTGCATGAAGTAAATGTTAAAAAATAAAAAAATAAATAAAATTGAACACATTTTTAAAACATTGAAATTATACACTTTTTTCACTTTCCAATGAAAAAATAACTGAATTCATTTCACTAGTCATGAACGTGAATTCGCTGCACAGGTCGTGATTGTCCACTTGTTGTCTTCGTCTGAATTCAACATTGGCCGTAGTAACAAAAGGAGGTTTCCTTCAAACAAGATCACAACTAAAATTTAAAACAATATTTTATTTTGATGCTATAATAACATCCGGCTTCTCCACTGAACATCAAACTTGCAAAAGTGCACAAACAGTCCATCCATCTTATATATATATATATATATATAGATATTGAAAAAAAAAATGTTAATAAAACTAAAATGCATTGTATGGCATTCTAATTGCTCATTATTATTTTTAATAATTCATATAAACAATGCTTTCTAAACCAAGAACAACATTTCTTTTATATATATATATATATATATATATATATATATATATATATATATATAATGTCTCATTTTTTAGCCCATCTTAGAAGAAAACTAAACAAATTAGCCATACGTTGTAACTGATTTCATCCTTCTTTATCCTACTCTCTCACTTAGCGCAAATGCTGGATGGACAAATGTTCAGAGAAACAAGTCGTGTTTATGAAGAAAAAGAAACAAAAATTGCCAACATGACCAAATAAGGAATTCTATAACCAACCGTCCAAATTAAGACTCACGTGAACACTAGGAACGCTGAAGAATCACTAGCAGTGTTAATTTCTGGGATCATCTCACAAAGTCCCAGAAAATATGAGATGTAAATGTCAACAAAGCTGAAAACGCCAACTAAAATAATGTAACCATTCTGACAGTCGAAGAAAAGACTCGGACTTATTTGTTTGTCGTGGAGAAATTCAACTCTCAGGAAAAGCTATGCCCCGCAAGAAAAGAATTCATGGAGCAACAGAAGAAAGGATAGACCGGCATTGAGAAGTTATTTATTTTCATGAGAGGAAATTTAAACGTGATCTTGAGAGAAAAACTTACACTGATAATTCAAGTCGAGCAAACAAGACTATATATATGTGAAACAGCAAACAAGACTATATATATGTGAAACAGCAAACAAGAGAAAAAGAGAGGGGAGGAGAGATAAAAATATAAAACAAAAGGGAAAGAGAAAAAAGATATGTCATCAGCCCAGCTATGTTTTCTTTTATCATTACAAAGATCACGCACACGCTTTACAAAACCTTGTTTATTTTCATGTTATTTCTTTCATCCGTTATTAAAATAAATTGCATTTATTTTAAAGCATTGTTTGTCATCTGTCTCTATTTGTTGGCACACGTAAATATTCAAACTTAAGTAAAGATATTTGTTTTAAACGGGATTAAATTATTGGTTCCATTTGCACTGCGCTTGGCATAGACCAGTCAACCTACTCAAAAACAAATGACTGTTTTATGACTGGACATAAGAGGCCCCCTGGTCAGTAGGTTTTCACCTGTTAGTGGACGTCAATTTTTTCAAAGTCTCCAGCGGCTCATACTCACAGCATGGAGTCTTGTATTCAAGATTATTATTTCAAAGAGCCAGCCAATTTCTTGAGTGGTAAGCAGCATGCGCACATCTATCCACTAAACATGCAGCATGGCACATGTTTGCAATTGACGCATCCCCCTGTCAAAATTTGGAATCAGTGTTAGGCCATGGACGATATGGTCCGTACCCTCTTCAGGGTGCACAACGCCTGCCTCTTTTTTTCTTGTTGATTTGGCAAAGAATGTGGCCAATCTATCTTCATTGATTTCTTCCATTGTTTCTGTTTGTTGCTGATGGAAATTGGCCAGCAAATTCTGAAGATTCTCCGGTTGATAAATGTTTGGTAGAAGCTCTTCTCCACATCTTCCATAGAGCACAATTCTCTTCTCCATTGCATTGAAAATCCTGATTTTGTGGAAAAGTGAGTTCTAAACATTTTTGGTGAAAGGCATTCTGATCTGGGTTTTTACATGTTTTGTTTTACAATAACTGAATGAGTTAATTTAAGGAGAGTAGAAAGTGACTAACTTGGGTTTACTTTCAGCAGCCTCGTAACTCTTGCTTTACTTATTTTGTCTTTTAGTCCTCACATTTCATAAGCGATGTTTCTGACAAAGGGGGAAGAATTGCTGTTTTCTGGGTCAGAATCTATCCATACAACACTTCTCGTTGGCTAGTTTTTAACCCTAAAGTAGTATTTTTTTCCTTTTTTTGTTTTTTGAGCTCCTTACATCAAGTGGCTTCATGCCTTGTCTGGAGCAATTTCCATTAAAAAAAATATTTAAAGATATCCATCATCATATTTCTGTTTTATATGCTGGCATTTGTTGAATAGTTTTTAGAAATTGACTTTCAAACAAAATTATGGCCATGTCTTTATTTATCTCTCTTTCTCTCAATTCTATCCTTATCAGTTATGTTTTCTTTGGCGTTCCCCTGCCAACTGACCCTCCTACTTCAACTGTTCTACATCTACTAACCCATTCTTTCAAAGTGACCAAACCAACAAAGTTTCCTATTCTACACACATCTCCCTATACTATTCAGATCTGTTCTTTAATATCACCAAGGTAACAAAACTGAACAACCTCAATAGCTTCATCATCCAAATTTGTTCATATCTGAGCAGTGTTGCCAATTTAGCGTTTTTTCCGCTGATCTGGCGATTTCGTTTGGAATCTAGCGAGTAAAATTTGTATCTAGCGTTTTTTTCTGTAAATAAACACAATTTCAGATAAAAATGTGAATAAAAGTGCTTTCAAATACTTTCAGACATAAAAATAACGTATCCAGACTATTTGTTTCTTTTCTGTTAACTATTTTTTAAAATCGCTATAAAATCGATTTTTCGGGGGTGGGGCGTCCCATCTCTTTCGTTTTCAATAAGGTCTACCCCCCCCCCCTCCCCAATTTAAAATAAGCATTTACTCACTTGGTTAAAGTGCAGAAAGTGATAAAAAACAAAAGACTTATACCAAACGTAGTAGAATTTAATTATCTACCGACACGTATAAAAGTATACAGGTCGATAGATAATTAAATTCTACTGCGTTTGGTTTACGATTTCTCAACTGTTAACTATTCTGCATTTTTACTATTTCCTCTGTTCCTATTTACTTGCCTGCCTAAAAAGGACAACGTTCATATTTTTATCAATTTTTACTAATTTTCCAACGTTTATTATTACATTTAATTGTCAGCGTGGATCATCTTTTTTAAGATGCAACGTATGTCAACACCTCAACTAAAACATGGATATTTTATTTTAAAAGTTTATTTGATTTATTTTTGAGCAAACTTTTAAAAAAAGTAAAAGATTTCCACATGTAAAACAAAAACAAAACATTGTAATATTTACTTGCCTGCCAGTTTTTAATATTGGGAAAATTCCGTTACCCCAAAAAGGGGCTTGATTAGGACAAAAATTAAAATTGCCTCAGTCTAGAAAGATTTCTCCTTTACTGACCGAACACGGCAAAAGATAAAGTATAGTATTAACAGATACTACACTTCAACGTTAATTCTATTTTGGAAAGTAAAAAAAAGTAAAAATAAACCGAAAAGATATGGCGCTTGTTCGTAATTGTCCACAACCCGTTTTTCCCAACTTTTTTACTGTCCAAATTTTATTCATTTTTAGGTGTACAATTACGTATCATGCCGCTAGAGAATTACGGGTTGGTTGGAAAAATTTGTGATGTGATAAGTGGGGGATCAGTCTACGATAAATTTATATAGGAAACTGATCCCCCTCCTAAAATCTAAAATATTTGAAAAAAATTTCCGAACACGGAATTCTCTAGTGATATGATAGGTAATTATAAACCGAAAAAAGAATAAAAGTTGGGAAAAACGGATTTGTCACGTAAATTCTGCAAATATTTAAATCGTAAAATTTTTTAAATATTCAGAGCAGACGATAAAAAAATATCCTTGATTGTGATCGGTGGCAGGCATAAAAAGTGCTGCCCAATTTAACGTAAAATGCCCCCCCCCCCCCTTCCCAGACATTGTAACGTCTAAAATCTGTTTTCTGTGTGTTTGACTTTTTAAGGCGATTTTTTATTGTGGTTTTACGACTTGCCAGAAAATTAGTTAACAGCATAAAAAAGTTGGAATGGCCCAGAAATGGTGGATCATTTTACGTTAAATTTATACGAAAAACTAATCCCCACTTTAAATTCTAAAATAACTTTTTTTTACATGTGAACACACGTAATCGCCTGACTGAGATTATTTTCCCCCTGATCTAGCGGATTTTCAACATCGAAAAGATAAAAATCTAGCGGTTTTCTGGAGAACTTCCCCCCTTATCTAGCGGATTTTCAAAATCTCAGTTGGCAACAATACGAAAGTTAACAATCTAGCGGTTTTCTGGAGATTATTTTCCCCCTGATCTAGCGGATTTTGAACATCTCAGTTGGCAACACTAACGAAAAGATAAAAATCTAGCTGTTTTCTGGAGATTATTTTCCCTCTGATCTAGCAGATTTTCAACATCTCAGTTGGCAACACTGACGAAACGTTAAAAATCTAGCTGTTTTCTGGAGATTATTTTCCCTCTGATCTAGCGGATTTTCAACATCTCAGTTGGCAACACTGACGAAACGTTTAAAATCTAGCTGTTTTCTGGAGATTATTTTCCCCCTGATCTAGCTGGTTTTCTACATCTCAGTTGGCAACGCTAACAAAACGTTAAAAATCTAGTGGTTTTCTGGAGATTTTTCCACCTGATCTAGCTGGGTTTTTTAAATCTCAGTTGGCAACACTAACGAAACGTTAAAAATCTAGCGGTTTTCTGGAGATTTTTCCACCTGATCTAGCTGGGTTTTTTACATCTGTTGGCAACACTAACGAAACGTTAAAAATCTTGCGGTTTTCTGGAGATTTTTCCACCTGATCTAGCTGGGTTTTTAAAATCTCAGTTGGCAACACTAACGAAACGTTAAAAATCTTGCGGTTTTCTGGAGATTTTTCCACCTGATCTAGCTGGGTTTTTAAAATCTCAGTTGGCAACACTAACGAAACGTTAAAAATCTAGTGGTTTTCTGGAGATTTTTCCACCTGATCTAGCTGGGTTTTTTAAATCTCAGTTGGCAACACTAACGAAACGTTAAAAATCTAGTGGTTTTCTGGAGATTTTTCCACCTGATCTAGCTGGGTTTTTAAAATCTCAGTTGGCAACACTAACGAAACGTTAAAAATCTAGTGGTTTTCTGGAGATTTTTCAACCTGATCTAGCTGGGTTTTTAAAATCTCAGTTGGCAACACTAACGAAACGTTAAAAATCTAGTGGTTTTCTGGAGATTTTTCCACCTGATCTAGCTGGGTTTTTTAAATCTCAGTTGGCAACACTAACGAAACGTTAAAAATCTAGCGGTTTTCTGGAGATTTTTCCACCTGATCTAGCTGGGTTTTTAAAATCTCAGTTGGCAACACTAACGAAACGTTAAAAATCTAGTGGTTTTCTGGAGATTTTTCCACCTGATCTAGCTGGGTTTTTTAAATCTCAGTTGGCAACACTAACGAAACGTTAAAAATCTAGTGGTTTTCTGGAGATTTTTTCCACCTGATCTAGCTGGGTTTTTAAAATCTCAGTTGGCAACACTAACGAAACGTTAAAAATCTAGTGGTTTTCTGGAGATTTTTCCACCTGATCTAGCTGGGTTTTTTAAATCTCAGTTGGCAACACTAACGAAACGTTAAAAATCTAGTGGTTTTCTGGAGATTTTTCCACCTGATCTAGCTGGGTTTTTTAAATCTCAGTTGGCAACACTAACGAAACGTTAAAAATCTAGTGGTTTTCTGGAGATTTTTCCACCTGATCTAGCTGGGTTTTTAAAATCTCAGTTGGCAACACTAACGAAACGTTAAAAATCTAGTGGTTTTCTGGAGATTTTTCCACCTGATCTAGCTGGGTTTTTTAAATCTCAGTTGGCAACACTAACGAAACGTTAAAAATCTTGCAGTTTTCTTGGAGATTTTTCCACCTGATCTAGCTGGGTTTTTTAAATCTCAGTTGGCAACACTGCATCTGAATTCTCATCCGTCTCCATTGTTAAGACATACAAACTGATTATCATTTCTCAACCTACTAGTAATTTCACTCCACTTACAAATAGCACAAAAAATTGAATTGCTCCCGTTTCTACAAACTAAGAGGAAGAACTTTCTTCTTTCCAACACTATAAGCACTGATCATCACTTCGATCTTGGTTAACATTCACTCCCAGACTTTTACTTTCTATAGCATTCCTCCAAATCTTTTACTTAACGTATATTGCAAATACTAAATCATCAGCATAAAGCATCTCTTCCGGACAACCCGTATGAAACTCCCTGGACAATGCTTCTAAGACAAATGAAAAAAGTCCCAACAACTTTTAGACTAAATTCGACTTTATTCATCAACGTAGTCTCCTTCGAGGTGATACACCAATTCCAATGCTTCTTTAACAATTTGACGCCTTTCTTGTAGAACGATTTGTCTTTAGCCACCAAAATATGTCTGGTCCAGTTTTCGGACACATGTTCTTATTCCTAGTGAATGGATGGAGGTTTGTATAATGAAGACATTCACTGCTTCAGCTGCCATCGAGAAGTTGAGGGGAATCTTTGCGACACACAGTTTATCTCTGCTGGTTGTGAGTGACAATGGCCCTTGTTTCTTCAGCGATGATTTCAAAAAGCCAATGGGTTTAGCCATATATTCATGGCTCCTTAACATCCTTCCTCCAATGGACTAGCTGAATGTAATGTGCATGCATTCAAGAAAACAATGAAGAGGATGGACAAAAAACATTAAAACATCCCTTGAAAAAAAAGTGAGCAGATTTCTTTTTACCTTCAGGACAACTCCGCACACATCAACTGGATTTCTTCCATCTGTTTCAGCCGGACAAGCAGAACAGCATTGTTTACAATTACAAAATCGAGAAAGGTACAAAGATTATGACCCTTTTCCGAAAATTGCTGTAAATGATTTGGTTTTTGTGAGGAATAATTTCCCTAGTCAACGGTAGATAGAATGGTAGATGCAAGGCAATTAAGTAATTTTGCGGTGTGGCACCGAGACATTTGGATCAGATCCTATTTCCAGAGGAAAGTGTGGATGATGGTGTATATGACCTCTAAGTCAACCAGAGTTAATAAGTCAGAGTGAAGCCGAGTATAAACATCAGACAGAAAGCATCGCTTCTTTGGAGATCTGAATGCATGCAGAAGGCTCTATTTAAGTTAAGAGACTATGTTCATTGATCCATCTAAGAATGAAGTGATGTAATATATCAAAGACTTGAATTGTCGTCTTTGAAGCAGAAAACTTAAGCCAAAATTACGGCGCTTGCATGCAACTTTTTACTTTGCCCTAGGGGGCGCTTTTTTGTGTTGTTAAAATAAAGGCAGACGTTAGTAATTCCCTTGCTTCACCTTCGCCATTAACTGTGTATGTGTTTCCATTATAACTGAGTCATAATGTGATCACCAAGAAAGGATCTTATCCGCTTTATAACCAATTCATGGAGTCCATAGGTGTTGAGTTTATATAGAAGTAAGCGGTGATTGACTTGATCAAAGTCCAGAAAGACAATCCATTATGCTCATCTATCACAAGTAAATTTGTGAGACAAACGTTTTGGAACATAAATTAAATCAAACAAAATTCTTTGCGAATTTTGAAGACAATATTTTACTTATTTGCTAGTATAAAAAAAAGGTTTACTTACCTTTCTCCCCTAAAATAATTCTCTTCTTGTTCACGAAAAAGACCTATTTGATTGGCCAAAACGATTCTCCTTGACCAATCAACAGATTTTGGTGGGCTGAATGCAAAAAAAACTTCTTCTTCCTCTTTTGAATGTGATCGTTTTCCATTCAACGCGTAAGGAAATTTCTCCTTAATTGAATGTGATGACTTGAATCTGAACAATTCAGTGGGCGTCTATTTTTACTTTTATTATAGTTGGACTTTTTAAGTCGCAAACACAATTAGTTTTACAAAGACTTTTCATGTATTATTGTCTAATTTAATACACATATTATCCTTTATCTCTGTCTCTTGTGTACGCTTTCTTTCAACATTTTTCTGACTTCGGCAAGCAACAACTGAACCATTCCCGTTCCAAATCACTTCATTAGGATCTTTACAAACGAAGTGAAACCAAATTTCTGATGAAATGTCTTTATTTTTAGCCAAGTTTGTTTCTTACTAAAATTATTTTGAAAATGAAACATTAAAAAAATATTTACTTACATTCTCAGAAATAAAAAATGTATATATATATATATATATATATATATATATATATATATATATATTATCAAAATTGGCAATTGTAAAAAAAAATGAATGAAAATGATTTCTTCAGAATTCTGAAGAAATCATTTTCATTCATTCATGAAACGAAAAAAGAAAACATTCAATTCTGAAAAAAAAGACAAACATTTTTTGTTTGCTACAAAGATAAATAAATTTATAATTTTAGATTTCCACAAAAAAACTGAAAAACTAAGGGAGATAACTTCGATCAGTTTTTAAACTATAAAATTCAATAATAGATTTTTGCTCTATCAATCTGATTAAGACATTTTCTTTTTTTATAGAAATAAAACTTGATATAGATAATACTGAGTTAACCAACGTTTGTTTCCCAAAAGCTTTTTGCCATATATTTTAATCACAGAATACATGCTAAAATATTCCTTAATTTTGTTTGAAAAACAAAGCAAAAAACAAACAACTTCCATTTTAATTCTTCTAATTAGCCGTAAATTGCAATTATCTCACCAAATGACCAATCTCGTACGATTCTCCTCCTCTCACATTGTATCTTATTTGACCCCCTGCCCTTATTTTATACTGCGTCTATCACCCATTCTTCTATCTCTTTCTCTCTCTGTGTTTATTAAGTCAAAGATAATAAAGAAAGGACAGAATAAAAAGGAAATATCGCAGTTAAAAATTGGAGATGAAAAGATATGTATATATATATATATATATGAACAGAATAATTTTGGATTTTGTCTTTTTCTTTTTTTATATTTAACTGGCTTTGCAAACTTTTCCTTAATTCAAACTATTTAATCCAAGCTCAATGGGTGATCCAACGGGTCACGTATTTCTAGTGAATTACAACAGAATCAAATTTCTTTTTAATTTCTCAACTTTTTTTTCACATATCTTTAAATCGTTAAACATACATGGATAAAAATCAAATTGCGTTTACAGGGTTAGTCATGGCCAATAGCATCCTTCCAATAAAACAATGTTCAAACACCTTGGACTGACATTCTCAGGCAACAGGAGTTGGAATAAGTACATTAGAAGATGGTGGCTAGTCTGCTGCAAAGAAGGTAGGCTCCCTTATTCTGGGTTAGAAAACTAAGCATCCTATATCCATGAAGTATTGTTGCCACAGTTGGGCTGGTGCTCCAACCGCTAGTCTTTCCCAGGGTACAAAAAAGAATTTCTAACCTAATAGGTTCTGTACTGTCTGCCAAGCTTCAGCCTCTGTTGCATCGCTGTGCCTGTTTTACAAGTACTTCCACGGAATGTGCTCCGGTGAACTCACTGCACGTGTACCCTAACCACAGTAAATACTCCTGACAAGCAGCAAAATCATACCCCTTCACTGTAGAAGTTCTTAGATGCTGGAAGATTTTCTACTCTTTCTACGCTTCTTTTCTTGGACCGCTTGCCTTTGAAATTCCCTCCTTGGTCTCTGTTTCCCTGACTGTATAAACATACATCTTAAATTTATTATTAAAATAATTATTTAATAGCTCCCTTTATGACTGGGGCCTTTAAGAAAAATCAAAATAAGCCCCTGAAGTAAAGCTAAATGCAAGTTCTGTCCATTGGATTTGGCAAACACTATATGACGGCTTACTATATGTCTGCTTGAAAACAAAACATAATAGACTTTATTTTTCTTCATTGCACATAGCGGTTACGACGGCCGTGATGACTGAAAGGTTCGGATTTGAGTTAAAAGATGAATCGTGCGATCAGCGGAAGAGTTATCTCCAAACTGATAATTCTGTTAGGATGAAACATATACGTCTGAATAATACTTAAAAATATTTATTATTAAAATAATTACTTATATATATATATATAAGTGTGTGTGTTTGCCATGAATTGTGAAAATTTCAGATGATGCCTGAGAAATGAAATCTAGTTTTAACATTTCATTTCTCAGGCATCATCTGAAAAGAAAAAAAAACAAAATCGTTTTAAAAAGTCTTATATTTTTTATTTGAAGAAAAGTGCATAAAGGACGTTATTATTTGTTTTACTTTTGCTTAGAAAAGAAATCAGAAAAAGCAGATTATTATGAAATGCATTTACAAAATTACTTTCTTTTTTTGCAAGGATAAACGAGTGAATTTACATCTGCCATGTTGACTTTTCCTGAACAGAATTTTATCTAAAAAATTGAGGGTTTTTTTTCCTGAGTTTGGAAAAACAGAAAAAAATTGAGGCAAAATGAAAACGAAAAAAAAATCATGATTATGTGAATTTATTTAAAAGTAAAATGAACAACAAAAGCTCAAAAGAATAAAATTACAAAACCAGTGAGAATGGTAATTTTTTTATGGAAATTGCTCCAAATAAGGCATGAAACCACTTGCGCTAAAAGAAATACTACTTCAAGGTCAAAAAATCTAACGATAGATGCTAGATGGATAGATTCTGATCCAGAACACAGCAATTTTTCCCCTTTGTCAGAAACATCGCTCCTGGAATGTGAGGACTAAAGGACAAAATAAGGGAAGCGAGAGTTACGAGGCTGTTGAAAGTAAACCTAAGATCCACTTTCTACTCTCCTAAAAGTATAAAGTGGACTTCTTTTCACTTCTTCTTCTGATGATGATGACTGCCTATAAAAGGCTCGATATGAGTTTTAAATTAATATTTCATAGAACAAAACTTGGGAGCAACCCTGGATTTGTAATCATGAGTCGTTGCTGTTTTTTAAGCAATAAGCGAGCATGAAAACTGCAAAATCTTGTTTTACAGTTTCCGGTTTTTAATTGTCTAGGTTTTTATTTACCAAACTTTGTCAAATAATATAAAGTACTTTTCATGTTTTAATTTAAGGAAAGTTGGCAAAGTAAAAAAATTTATTATGTTTTAATTTTGATAAAAATTCTTATTTTTGCCTGTCATTCCAATTTTGCAAGATTTCGTAAACATTGCGTAACATTTTTCCAACATGAACTAAAAAAATTCTCGAAATAGTCACAATTTCATCAATTAGCATCGGTTTATGACTTATGCTCTTGTCAAGTGGACAAGTTCATTTATTTAGGCAGTACCTTGTCAAGGGCAGTGCACATAGACGATGAAGTCGACTGCAGGATAGCCAAAGCTAGCACTTTGACATCTTCAATCCATTGTATGGGAGCGTAGAGGAATTCAGCTGCAGACCAAACTTCAGGAATACAGAGCTGCGATTCTTACCATCCTCTTGTACGCCTGCGAGACTTGGGCCGTATATGCCAGACACACCAAGAAACTGAACCATTTCCACATGACCTGCCTACGTAGATTGATGAAAATCAGGTGGTAAGAAAGGATACCAAACACAAATCAAGCCTCCTGTCAGCATACATCATGCTGCAACAGTGTCAGGTTTACTGGGCCTGTCATATATGCCACATGTCAGATTCAAGGCTCTCAAAACAGCTCCTTTACGGTTAGCTGACCAAAGGCAAAAGAACCGTAGGAGAACAACGGAAACCGTACAAAACCAGTTTGGTCTGTATCCTGACCCGTCGGAAAACCTAGTTCAGAACAGATGTTCCAGACTACTGCAAGCCACAAAGGAGCCACGATTGCTGAATCTGCACGCATTAAAGAACGCAAGACGAAACATGCTATTTGGAAAGAAAGAGCAGTCAGCACCTCTGCGATAGAATCATCCCACATGTGGGAGATACTCCAGAGCTCGGATCAAACTGACGAGCCATCTCCAGACTCACAAATCAATTGCATGATCTTCACAAGCGATGGACATACATCATCATCAAGACTGTATCTGTTTTATGTTTTTAGAAATAGGTTCCTCTAATTTGGTTAGAATTGACTCAAAATGACAGATGCTTTCTACAAATCCACAATCAGACGATGTATTGAGTACTGTTGTCATATTTGGGTTCTTAATAAGGTGCAGAAACGTATCTGTAATTTGATTGGCCCTACCCTTTCTTCTTCTCTACACACATGTGATGTTTTCTATATTATGGCATGTTTTCTTCAGAATTATGTGATCTATTCCCCACTTATTTTGTTTCAGCTTACTTGACTCGTTGGTCTAATGGTCTCCATCAATTCGCTGTTTTGATACCTTATTGTAATACAGCTTCCTATTCCAGTAGCTTCTTTCCAAGAACCGTATACTTGTGGAACTCTCTTCCTGCTGACTGTTTTTCTCCTACCTATAATCTTGGCCTTTTCAAGACTAAGGTCAATAGGCATTTCCTGTCTTTGCGATAATCATATTTGTTCTTGTTAGCTCCTTACATCAAGTGGCTTCATGCCTTGTCTGGAGCGATTTCCATAAAAAAAAAAAATTATGCATAACGTTCTCTGACTTGTGAAAATGAAAGTTAACAATTCAAGCAAAAATACACAAAAAATGTGAGTTGATTCAGTGAAACAAACTGACACTTCAAATAAAGATGAACATTAATAATAAATTGTTTTGTTTTAAACAATAACGTAAATAACTGAACATTATTTTGACAAAATTGTAATTAAGAATAATTGGCATCCATATTTGAAACAAATAATTTTGATGATGACTTATATAAGTCGAAAACTTAGATAATAATAAATCAACACACGGTGAATTTTGGAAGTTTCTTTTATTCTTTATCTCAATCTTCATTGCATTTCCAGATAAGGCGACGCTGTTTAAGCTGTGATTTGATTATTTGGCAAAGTAAATTAACAGACAATCCAAGTCCGTTCTTCAGAATTCAGCGCAAGCTCGATTTTTAATGTAAGTAAAATCCAGCTCCCCAAAATGGATGGAGGTACTGAGAAGCAACCCCCCCCCCCCCCCCATCAGAAGTTGAATAACACAAAGATTTAAGGATTATCATTTTTAAGATGTATTCAGTATTTTTATAATATCATTTTTCTGATAATTTGGGTAAATTTTAAGTTTTTTAAAGCTGCATTGCAGGGAAGTTCTCGAGAGATATGTTGATGGAAAGCCCTATAAAATTGTGTTCATTTTGGGACAGCTAATCATGGTCACCGATATGGACGGCTTGCTGGCACTAAATCTACCTTTCTCTAGTTGGGTATTTAAATTTGGTGGCTGAACTGGCTCTAAAAACTAGATGACAGTGGTCATGACTTCTATCAAAGCGACAGCAATCCTTTGTCCGCAAAAGCCCTTTCTTCACGTGTCCATAGGTTGCCGTCATTTATATGGACTAGTTCATCACATGACTGATTTCAAAAACACCTTTTCATTTTTTAGGATTTGTTCGTTCTGTTTGGTGCTTAAATCCAAATCCAAATATTTGAATTTCGGTTTTAGTTAAACTGAATTTTCCACTAAGTGTTGCTTTTCTCGCAAGGAAAGAAAGTAAAGACAAGAAAGAAGGAAAGGACGGGACAAAGTAAGAACCGTATCTTAACAGATCAGTTGGTATCTCATCTCCACATGTTCATTACAAGATAATGCCGGATATTGTCTCGATTTAATTGCGTCTCTACGTAAATTAGACGTTTCATCGTCACTTCAAAAGTTTGTCGCAGCGAATAATCTTCTGGAAATTTTGGAATGCTATGGAAAGTGAAGGTTTAAGAGTGAATGTCACCAACACCAAAGTGATGATCAGTGGTTGAAGTATTGGAAACGCCCAGAAAGTGGAAAGTTCCACTGCTCAGTTTGAGGAAAGGGAGTTGGATGAAACTCAATTTTTTGGGGTACTTATAAGCATTGGGTACACAAGAAGTGCAGTGGAATTATTGAGAGAGGATAACCAGTGTGCAAGAAATGTAAGACAATGGAGAAAGTATATTTGGATGCCGAAGGGTGTTCAGAAGTTTTGTTACCTTGGTGATACCATTGGAGGACAGAGTACAACAGTTGCTAGTGTGATTGCAAGACTTAGGAGTGGATGGAGTAAGTTCAGGGAACTTCTGCCATAGTAATGGCAGAAGTTCCCTGAACTTACTCCAGCAGAGCATTACCACTGTTGACCAAAGGAAAAGTCTATCAGGCAGACACAGTGTGATGGTGTATGGAAGTAAAACCTGGCCAGTAAGAGTTGAGGACATGTGTTGCATGGAGAGAAATAATATGAGAATGATACGATGGATGTGTAATGTGTATTAAAAACAGACATAGATCTGATGACCTCAGAGGAAGATTAAATTTGGACAGTACATCGAGATTCTTGTTAGTAAAATTCTATTCTGAGATCATCTTTTTCCATAAATTGATATGACAAGTATCATCAAAATAGAATTGGTATCAAACCATTGAATATGATAATGAAATAAAAAAGAAAAACTAAATCTTTAAGTCAAATTAATTGATTGCATTTTCTAAACTGATGTTGATGAAAAATCTTTTTTCTTTCAAGGTGAATCTAGATCAGCTTTTAATCTTTATCGAAGTGCCAAGCGCACTCTTTTGGAAAAATGAGTTTCTGCAACAAAAGAAAATCAGAATTTAATTGACACAAAACCATTAAGCAACATATTAACAATTTACGTATCCAAAAGTATATGTAAATTGTTCACTGAAGAAACATTCCCGGGACCTGTAAGTGAATGTAATGGATGCTAATTGACATGTTTGTTGATTTTCTTTTCTCCTATGATATTGAAGCAGTTAGAGGCAGTCTGAGGGAGAGCTTTGTTTACCAAGGACAATGAATGGAGAGAGAGAGAGAGAAAGAGAGGGGGGGGTTAAAAAGGGTGTTATGTTAGATATTATCCATACAAGAGCAACGTTAGACTCAAGGTGGTTTTCATAGATGAAAGTGACAATTTAAATAAAAACCCTGAAAATATTTTATATTGCTATTAAAATGATGATTATGTGAAACTTTACTAGTGAGTGGGGGTGGATTTGACATAAAATAAACATTGGCTGTGGTGGGTCCTGGTGATATCTGAGCTTTAAATTTTACATAAATAGCAATTGGAAAAACAAATATTTTTTAATAACAAAACTATATTTTTGTTAAATCAGTAAATATATAACAAACTAAAAATGAAGATCATTTAGAATATGATGATCTAAGTTGAAGCTATAAAATAATTTCAAAAAGATTCAAAATATTAAAAAAACTTTTATTAAATTACATTTTTAGAAAGATGCAACCTGAGTTCATACTACACACGTTTGACTTGACTTTTTAAAAAACTTCTTCAGCTTCTGATACTTCTTTTCGTTTTCGTTTTTGCTATTTCATTATTTTCTTTTTCATTTTTTGTGCTAGATGACTTTGTGGAGTTCTCTTTGATCTTCAAGCCTTCTGCTTTCTTCAGCTTCTTTTCTCTTTCAATTTGAAGCCTCCCATATGCTAAAATGGGAAAACCTGAAACACTGTCATCACTGGGTTTTTAATGTGGGGAAAATCCAGCTCTCCAAAAAAAGTATTCTGAATGGTAACAAAATAATATTCATGAAAGAAGGTGCAATAAATCCATCCCCTGCTTAGAAAAAAGGAGGTAATGCCTGGATATTGTCCCTATTTACTTGCCTGCTCATGACAATTTGGAGAACATCCAGCATTATGTGAGTGCAATAACTAAAAAAATGAAAGTTTATTATCTTCTTCGATATAATAATAATAATAATAATAAAGATGCTCATCTGTGTGTGAGTCTGTCTATACATCGTTAGGTAGAAAAACCACTGGACAAATTTTGATGGAATTTTAAACGTAGAATGTAGACATAAAACGTAGAATGTAGACATAAAACGTAGAATGTAGACATAAAACGTAGAATGTAGACTCCCTTTTATATCTACATTCTATGTTTCAGGCTGTTTGATTCCTTTTTGATGAGAGCAAAGGGTGTCAGAACCAGTCTTAAAAATAAATGTAGTTGTGGATTCAAAAACTATGTTTCAAATTTTCATGAAATTTGAAACATAATAAATGTGATTTATTTTTTAGCCGAACAAAGGGAAGTAGACCCTTCTCCCTAAGTAATAAGTTATTTCTTAGTCCTTATTACACTGTTACTCCTCCTAATCTGGGCAATGTCGGGTACCCTTGCTACGAATACGAATTAAAAAGACAGAATCATCTATGGACGATGCCAAAAGTGGTTTTGGATAACCTGATAACAACAAAGTCTGAATTTAATTTCATGCAAAAAAAAAACAATACTTGACTGGAGAAAATATTTTAATCAGAAATAATTAGTAGTGCAGCATTAAAAAAGCAGTGAATATCAGCGATATTGAATAGCAAATGATATTGAATACCAGTGGTATTTAATAGAAAATGATATTGAATACCAGTGGTATTTAATAGAAAATGATATTGAATAGCAATGATATTGACTATAAGTATTGAAGAAAAACAAAACGAGTCTTCAAAATAATTGAATCTTGATTAATTTTTTATTTTGACTCCACATTCACAGAGTTAAAAGGGGGGGGGGGTGTAGAACTCTTTAGTTTTGAAATGCAAAAAGAAACCCAACTGAAACATCCACGTCAACTAATCCAGCTTTTATTTTTGTCATAAAAATAATAACTTATCATTTGTGTTTTTTTGACCACTTTTAAGCATTCTTAGAAAACTTAATTTATTGTTTAATTCTAATTTCCAGTTGATATTCTTTTTCCTCTTGAGAATTAATTTTGGTTTCTCATTACACAAAAGTTGGCAGTGAAGGGAAGAACAAAATGTTACGTCTATTTTATTTATTGCCACGTTACAGTTACAGATGCACAATTCATGAAGTTTATGATGTGGACATTTCAAGAGACGAGAACCGAAAAATTAGTAGAATTACTTTTTTTCCAGATAAAATTATTTTGTTTTACTGATAGGGAGGAAATCAGGCACTGGTTTTTAGAAGTGAGTATAATGAGCAATGTGTAATTTATTTTTGAGGGGAACAAAGGGGGCAGGCCTTCTTCCCTTCTTGAAAATAACTGTGTACCCATAAATACATCTATTCAAAAGCATTACCGTTTTATCAATTTCTAACCTGCAAGGGGTTGTGATTCTAGCATAAAACATCATCTACAGGAATTGAAATATAGCTTTTGAGATGTTTTTCACACCAGTGCCAAGTCATGGTCTCCACGGGACCCAGCAAAAGGTGCTTTCATCTCAATGAAGAAAGGCTCTGTTCATGTTTTTGCTCCGTAGAAGAGTCTACCCGAGGAGGTAGTGACGATGCCTACCATATCCAAGTTTAAAGTCGCCTTAGACAAACATTCAGACAGTATATAGACGTATATATCTTCTGTCTTTTTACATAGCTTATTGCACTTTGCTATTTTTTGCCAATAAATTTTATTTTATATAACCTAATTTTTAAAAGAATATTTACACGATAATAGCTAACATTCTTGGCACTTTCCACACAAAACAGATCTTTTGTGGTAATGTATTTTTTCTTGGTTTTTAAAATCCTATTTGCCGTAAAATTCCTTTTCCATTTCTCTGTTAAGTCTGTTACGATTGCACGATAAAAATTATCTCCATTATAAAACTCCATTATTATACATTTTTTGCTTTTATCGTAAAAAAAACAAAATGGTGTCCAAAAACTTTATAAATAATCATGGGAGAAAAATTGGTAAAAATATAAAAAAATTTATCCATTTTTGTTTTTGTTTTTATAATCGGAAATTCCAGGAGTTAACCCCCCCCCCCCCCCCGCCTCCCTAAAAGAATATTAACATTTTTGTACATTTTCACAGAATTATATACATACGCCCACGCACACAGTGAATCTCATAGATCCGTCGTTGGAAGATCTGGTGTGATCTCAGGATCCATAAAGAAATGTGCTGGCAGTTCCTCTGAGCTATAACTGTTTGAATCTAGAGTCTGTAATGGCACAAATGTTTGCATTTCACTAGATTCTTCCCGTTGCGGATGACGAGGCGGATTCTGTTCACTGCCACAACCATCATTGCCACGAGCTGCAGATTGGCGACCATTTTTACTATTGTTTGAACTTTGACCTTTCTTTCGTCGTTTGCGACCTTTTCTTTTAAAACTATTAAAAAAGCCAACACCATCAGCAACGTAATAGTCTGTGCTGTTATTTGTCCCATCCTCTGACCGTTTCATGATATCACGGACAAAATTTGACACTTGGGCATTGTCCTTATCATCATCATCATCAACAGATGGAGATGCGGCCCCAGGGATCATGTCGTGGTGAGCCATGAAGCGGTTTAACATATGAGGAGGTGGGCTATTTGTATCTTCAACCAAACGGACACGTGGAATGTTGTCATCAGCATCAGGAGTCACGGCACTTGTCTTATATGTTTTTAAGGCAATACAATCAACACCATCATCTGGTAAAGGAACTTCAACTATTTTGGAAAGGGACCCTTGCTCTTTGGGTTTGGAATCGACATATGCTACTTCCAACTCTCCTGGGGTAACTGATAGTTCACGTTGACTCCCAGGTTTCGACCGAATACTTCTTTGACTCTCAGGTAAGAATCGGTGATTCAGTTCGATCGAGTTAGTTCGGTCTTCCTTAATTTGTAAGTCTAGCAAGCTGATCTGATTTTTTTTAACCCCGACATTGTCCAGTGAACCCTGTGACGAAAAATGTCGCCCTTTAAGACGAGTAGAGCGTGGAGGCTGAGGAGAAAAGATGCCATTGGTTGATAAAATATCTCCATGACTTGCAATTGTGGTTGAACTTAAACCAGCCCGGCTGTAAACCAAATCACCATGACTGTCCACAATAGGATTTTGACTATAAGACGGTGTTGTGTCTAGTGATGAATGACTCGTCCAGTCAGAAGACGGACCTCCAGCAGGTGAGGCAAAGAGTTGACCATTGGTGTTGACTGGTTTTATAGGATGGATCGTCTCAATGCTATCGTGGATGTAGACAGACTCTGAATCACCTCCATTATAATAACTATCCACCATAGATGCTTGTAGAGATGACGGCAAAAGCGGCTTTGGAATATCCAAGATTGCACGCTGCTTTACTTTGGTGATTTTAGTAAGTGCCACAGGAGAGCTTCTAGCAGCATCCAAGTAATATTCTGCAGGAATAGCTTCAAGGTTGGCACTGCTACGAGGAGACCAGGTTGCTGAGGAGCGTTTATCTATTACGATTGGTGGGTGAGGACAATTTGGTTTCGGACTGTGCGATTTCTGTGATAGAAAAAAAAAGAAAAATTATAAGGGACAAGACATAAACTGTTTTTGCAAAAAATAAATCTTAATTCTGATATAATTCTCAATTATACTTGGATATTTTTGGTAAATTTTCCGATTTTTGTTTATAAAAACGCTAGTATAGCTTACCATACGAAATAACTAAGTATTAGTCAGACTAGTGGCCATTACTCATTATAAAAACTAGGCACAGATTGCCTAGGGTTACAACATTTAGGGTTTGCCTTAAATTTCGACAAAACTTTAATAAACAAAACCAGGAAGATTTTATACATCCGGCGTTACCCGGGAGTGCTTTTAATTTAATTTTTGTTTGTTTTGTTTTGACATTTTTTACTATATTATTATTATTTTTGAATAGGATTTTGAAAGTTAGATAAAGTTATTATGGTTTGGTCATTAAATTCTTAATTGAACCAAATCGTAATAAAACTATAACTAATTTTGCTAAGGTATAAATGTTGTTTTAATTTCTATTAATAAAATTTTAAGCTGTAAATAATTTCCAAATCTTTCAATCTTTTAATAGAGTAGGATTTCTTAAGAAAATTAATTAAAGCCAGTTTAAATGACTTTAGAAAGTCGAACAATTAAAATGTCTTCAAATTCATTTTAAATTTTGAAGCATCATAAAGTCATTCATTCTTGTTTTTTTTCAACTATTAAAATGGCTTACTGTTTACGAAGAAATGGAAATGCATTTGGGTGCATTTAATTTCATAATTTTCTAAATGAGTTTATTGCTATTGCAATTTGGATTTAAAAAGTCGATCAAAAACAATAAAATGATATGTAAATTATGTAACAGTGAGAAACACATGGTCACAATTTTCTTAATATTCTACAACGGTGGCAATGAAGTAAAGGTCAAAGTGACCCTTGGTGACACGTTGTCATAAGGTTTTTGTTTATACATGTGTTTGTCATTGTAACATCAATCGAAAATCAATCACACACACGAACACACTGATCTGTTTTGGAGGATACATATGATGTTTGCATTGACCCTGAGTAGACAGAATACTTACATTCATTTTGTTTCGTCTCTTTGGTTCTGTAATGATTAGAGGTGTCTCGGCAGTAGGAGAATTTTGAGTATGAATGGAACAGCGATCATCGGAATCGTAACTTTTGGCTGAAGGTAACGAACGCCGCAAAACACTTTGCTCAACTTCATCATCATAATAGAGGGGCTGAGATAAAAAAAAAAAAGAAAAAACACATTTAAAATGTTAAAATTTCATTTCAATTAGGAAGAATCCCTTCACCTTTTACCTGGTTTGTCTCTCCTTACCCTCACCCCATCCACATATCACACACACCACCCATCCCCTTCTCACACTCACCCCATCCCGATCTCTCGTCATCCCCACCTCAGACCCTCAACACACACCAATGGATTTGTCCTTCATTTGATTCTCGTACTCTTGTCTGATCGCAATCTTTCATTCCACTTTCGATGCCATTTTCTCCCTGCAAAAGAATCAGGATTTTTTTTCAACTTTTTTATCTGATTTTCATTCCAGTCATTTTTTATTTCCACAACATTTTTTAACAAAATTCTGATTTTTCTGATTTCTTTACGAATTTCTGTGGTAGATTAGAAAATTGATATGCGAGACGGGCAAACATGAAAAAAGCTTTTATGTATAAGCTGCTATCTTTCTTTCTGTTTGTTTGGCTTACTTTTTCCTCTTCTTTCCTTTTCACTTCTTCCTTCATCTGTACAGAAGGAATAGGGTTCAGTAAAATCAATGGCTTTCGCCAAGGTCCGCACAGACTCGCTCCTTCTCCAAATAAAATACATTTGATATTTTTCAACCAATGAAAACAATTCCCGCTCGTTTCAAATGATATAAAAAAAGAAAAACTTTCAGTGCAAACATAAATTTTTCTAAAATCCAATTTATCAACTATCGATGATAAATACACTTTCTTCTTTATTTAAATGACAGTAGAAATAAGGACACAAACACATTATTAAAGCTGGACCATGGTATTTTGGTCGATTCGTTGGACCAAATTCATTAAAGAAAGCTCAACATTTTATACAGTGAAGCTTGGAAGAAAACTCGAAAGCGGTAGTAAGAGGGGGAGGAAGGACATAGATGCTGTATGTAGTGGGTTGGATAGATGAGGAGAAGGTGGAGATGTAAAGCAGAGAAGGAATAGGAGGCAGGTAATGAGAAAGATGCACAAGGGGGGAGTGGGTGGACACATAAGCAAGGAGGAGAGGTGGATATAAAAATAAAAATAAATGAAATCATACGGTAGAAAGAAAAATAAAGAAAATTAAAACACGTAGAGAGGAAGGATAAAGTTTCGGATAAGAGTATAGGGAGAGAGCGATGGTTGAGATTACCGATTATCATATTTTCTTAAATTATTTTCAAAAAGTATAGTTTTAGATATGGTGTCAGATGTTGTAAAAATCAGGCTTTTTTTGGAATGTTTTACATCTCTGACAGCATCTATTCCCCTAGATTTTTCTTTCAATATAAAATGTTGAGTTCTGTTTTAATAAAGTTCATTGGCAAATGAATATGGTCAAACGAATCAACTGAAATATCTTGGTTCAGCTATGATGTGTTTTGTGTCCTTATTTTTACTAGAATGTTGCATAGTTTTATAAACTAATTTTCCATTTTGTTTGAAATTTTTATTTCATATTTACTCCCTCATATATACGTATGATATTAACATTTTAGTAATTTTTATCCTTTAAATAAAACTGCCAAAAAATGAAAAGAGAGAGGAAATCAATTCGCCTGGGTGATGGTCTGTGCGTGTGCTCATTTTGTTTTACATTTAAAAAACAATAAAAACACGTGGCTAACAGGAGGAGGGAGTAGTCACTCTTTCACTCTTCTGAACTCTTGCTTATGCCTTGTATATCTTTCTTTCTCAAATATTTTAAGAATTTATCTTTTTTTGTTAAATAACTTTAATTAATTACTGTTTATATCAATGAAACTATTTTATGTATATGGAAAATAGAACAGTAAAATTACAAATGAATAACACCAAACATTAATTTAAAGAATAGTTATGCAAATTAGGCATTCAAAGTATCGTTTGTCTCTACGATATATACAGTATTTCAAAATATGTTGTATTGTTGATTTAAATAACAGTAAGCCATTTTGATGGTAATATAAGAGTGATAAATCAAAAAAACTTTTGCATTTATATATATATATATATATATATATATATATATATATACCATCAAATTTACTTTCGAAACAGAAAACAATAACTCCATACCCTTTCTTGACATTCTACCCACAAACAACAATAATAAATTAAATTATAAGGTCCACTGACAAATAAAAATGATTAATAATAATTTTTATTCGCAACACAATAATAAAGTAAAAACAGGCATCACAATCGGATTTCACCTTAGAGTACTGAGGATATGCAGCAATGAATATCTGAACGAGGAATTTAAATACATTGACCCCCCCCCCCAAATAAAAAACGTTACAGTACCCTACGCATTTTATTTTACAGATTTTATACAAAACTCAAACAGAAAAGGTCTCCAAATTCACTCAAATCACAAACAAAACAATTCACCAATTAGCCCGATAATAAATAGAAATTTACCTTTACCGACTAACACTATTAACAACCCATTTACACAAATCTGAATAAACTAGGTATTAATATAGTCAAAATAACTTCATCTATCATTATGGATATAGTCCGAAAATCTACTAAATTCGACACTACACACACAGTCAAAGCTGACATATATTCCATCCCTTGTCTGGATTGTGATTGGGGAGACCCAATGCAACTATGACAATAGAATTTACGAGCGCAAAAGAGACATCAAAACTAACAACAACACCTTATGTTCTCATACTATGGAATATAATCACCGTTTTGGCTTTAAAAATGCCACTTTAATAAAACTTATATAAAACAAATCTACATAACGATTAATCGAATCAGCTCTCATTGCCTACTCAACAAATACAACAAGCCGCGCGTGCGTGGTCCTCCTCTGTATGTGACTCGATGTGGCGAGTGTAAAATGCAATAAATTTGGGCAATTTGGGGCATTTTTGACCCCCCATTGACCCCCTGGGGGCGCGAATCAGAATTTTTCTGAGGTCAAGGATGCTCATTTTATATCCAGAACAATTGCCTCTACATTTTGGCCAAGTTTCAGAAATCGAATGGATGGATCAAACGTTATGGGAGAAAAGGGTCATTTTTTGCCATTTTGGGGCTTTTGACCCCCTGGGGATGCGAACCAGATTTTTTCCAAGGTCAGCGATACGTATTTTCTATTAGGAACAATTGCCTCCACATTTTGGCCAAGTTTCAGAGAAATTGAATGGATGGATAAAAAGTTATGGGGCAAAAAAATGTCATTTTTTGCCATTTCGGGGCCTTTTGACCCCCTGGGGGGGTTAACCAGATTTTTTCTTTTTAAATTGGAGAATGTCACTTTCTAACCTGACAAAAGTTACAACTTCATGCAAAATTTCATTGGATGGTTGCGGAGAAAAATCCGGAGGGACGGACGTGCCTCAAAACATAATTAAACAAAGTGGCTTCTATTATGTGACCCTCCCCACTTATTTAAGGCTATTATCAATGAAAACAATATAAACTTAGACACTGGATGATTCCCTGTCTTTAAATTAGGTCCTTTAAATTCCCTTTTGTTTTCTGTTTTGCTTTTATCTTCTCCTTTCCTTTTGCTAATTTGACATCTGCGTATAGAGTACATTACAGATTTGGTTTTTTGTCACTTTTAGCTTTTTCTCTCCTGATAAAGCCTCCACAATAGCTGGGCGAAAAGTTGAGTTTTAAGTCTTCCATTTTCCATTTTAATTTATATATATATATATATTTATATATATATATATATATATATATAGTATACATTTTTATTTATACAAACATTATTGGTTACATATGTGCATACATGTTTCGGTTGTACTCTTCACAATGTATATATATATATATATATGTGTATATATATATATATATATATATATATATATATATATATATGTAAAAATCCTGGACTGGTATTTTAAATATCCAATTCGGCAAATCCGAGATGAAGATTGTCTGTTGAAAGGCGTGGAAAAGTTCATATCTGCCTTCAAAAACCTGAAGCCAGGATTTTTACTTGTAACTTGTAACTAAAAGGCGGATTTGCCAAATTGGATATTTAAAATACCAGTCCAGGATTTTTACTTGTAACTCCAAGGAACTATACACATAACGGAGTACGAATCCATACGGACCAAGTGAGATATTTTTGAACCTTCTACTTTTTACTTGAAACCCTGTAAAAATTGTTAACAAACTTTCTCCAATTCTACAAACTTTTGCTATTCTGCTATCTGCACCATAGCGCCCCCTTTTGTCTTCGAAAATGGCTACTCAATACTGCTAATTTTTCCTTCCCGGCCATTTATTTCTTTATCCCCAACCTTTCTAGTTTTATTCTTCAATTTTTCAAAGTGAAATGGAACTAGGTAATATTTATTTATTATAAATACCACATTACCAAATTTTATCCTCTGACGAGAAGAGTTTTATCTTTGAAAAACCATGGGTTAAGGATTAATGCATCTGAACTTTCGATGTAATAAAATTTGTATTAATTTTATGTAACTTTATGCAATACATACATACATATATACATACATATATATATATACAGGGTGTTTCAAAAGTCTTGGGAACATTTTAATTTTAAATAACTTGTAATGTTCCCAAGACTTTTGAAACACCCTGTATATATATATACATACATATATACATTTGAGGAAATCTGTTATTCCTCAAATGAAACAACACTTTTTCATATCGAACGACATTTCTTCGAATCGATTTACATATCTGATGAGAGCGGACAACCGCTTGAAACGCGTTATATAAAATGATAAAATAAAAAAAATAATAAATAAATTAAAAAAAAACAACTTTTTACAAATGTTTGTAGCCTTACTCCTTTACATATGTGTGTGTAATATATATATATATATATATATATAATATTAGGATAAGTCAAAGTACTTTTGCTACACTTGATAAGTTATATTTACCTCATCAGGCAGACTGGGAAGATTGTCCACATGATATTCTACCTCAATTCCATTATATTTTCGTGAACAAAGAGTCACTCTTCTGAAAATGAACAAAACAACAGTAAGCAAAAATAAAACCAATGAGAAAGTATCAAAACGCAGCTGAAAAAAGTCCATTTCATCAACATTTCACTGTTTTCATACAACCACAGAAACAAAAGTCTCACCGACCAGAAAGACTTGATGAAAGGGGAGATAACTCAATGTTAAATGTTCAACATTTAAGGAAAATAATTTTTTTTAGGTCTGAGGTTGTAAAAAACAAAAGATAAGTGAGTTTTTAAAAAAATATTTCAAAAAGAAAAAGATAGTTTTTGTTAAATTGTAAGATAAAAATAATTATTTAAAAGATTTATAAAACGATAAATGTAATTTATTTTTTTAAAGAAATGTTCACTAATATTATCCCCAACAAACTTCTTGATCAGACTTTCATATTCCTCTCATCATTCTACATATTTTTATGAATTTTAATACATAGTTTTTACTTTTTTCATATATATATCATTATTATTTTTAATAAATATTAATTGTTATCCACTGACATGCATGTTTCATCTTTACTAAGAATAATCAGTGTTTAGCTTGGAAGCATCACTCAAACCCCAGACGCCAGTCACCATTGACTGACAGATCTAATGCCTTAGTCAATGTGACCAATGTGACAGTCATAGAAATGTAAGAAAAATGTCGTTAACGCATACTGACTTTCAGAAACTGTTCGATTTTGGGTGTGTGTGTGTGTATATATATATATTTATTAATAAATGTTTACGTACATATATTTATATGTACGTAAAAATTAATTAATAAATATATATATAAAATAAAAAAAATAATTACACGTCCTATTAAAAAAAGGGCGACTTAATGTAATGTTCTTTACCACTAGGAAGTGGAAAAATACAATAATATATATATATATATATATATATATATACACATAAAAATAAATAAAAATGTCTAATTTTATTTATAAAAGCACTAATTTGTATTGAACACCTTTGGAAAAATATTGGTTTTTAGTTCATGTTATCAATATGCTTGAACTTATTTAACTAATATATATATATATATATATATATATATAATATGATAAATATTTTTTTATTTAATTGTTTGCCACATACACATGTGTTTAATCTTTTTTGGAAATTACCAGTGTGAAGGATGATTGTACTGCCGGTCGCACGATTCGAACCCCAGACAAAAGTCACCAGTCTGAATTTCTATCACACGGCCAACCCAACAGCCATGGGGAAAGGGAGGAATTAAAATGTATTTATGTCTGTACAAGCGGACATATTTTAGTAGGCTGTCATAACAATGTTCAACGATCCATACGGACGTAACTTTGCATTACGCATTTAATAAACAGCCTATTAGTAATTCTCTTCAAGTTCCCTATTCTGTGTTAAAGGAGGCTATAAGCAATACTATGATAAATATTTTTTTTATTTAATTCTCATCCATATACACATGTGGTTCATCTTTTTTCGGGAATCATCAGTGTGGAGGATGACTGTTCTGCCGGTTGCACAATTCGAACCCCAGATATATTTTTTTTTGCTACAGAAAAATTAGTACAACATTAGTACCTTCGTTTTCAAGCTCAGAAGGACTTAACCCTCCGGCTCTCTTCAGCTTTTGTTGTCACCTGTTTTAGAAATGTGAACCCACGTATCACTCTCGCTTGGATACGTTGTTTGCTTTAGAGTGTCATGTATATTTGTTTAAAATTTCTGTTGGAGGGGGGGGGGAGTGGGACTATGAAGTTTAATAAAGTTCGAAAAAAGGAGGTAGAATGTAACAGTTAAAACAGGAAAAAATTTTTTTTTTTTTTTTTAAATCTCAAAGCGAGTCCCGTGAATCAATGTTTATTGGGGGCATATATTAGGCCGTTAACTTGGTGTCGTCTAGAAAGTGCTAAGGAGAGTATGTGGGTTTAAGGGTTTAACTTTCGAGAGAAAAAAAGAAAAGAAGGTTAAAAACCCATCAATTTTAATATCAGGGCCTGGATTAAGACTTTAAATCAATCCAAAAGGAATTTAAATTGAGATTTAACTCTATTCCGGTATTCGTAGCCATTAGTCGGTCTAAGGGGAGTAACTCTGCAATGTATGTATGATCCTGTGCTCGGAATTTAACATTATTTACTAAGGTAAAGGAAAGGCTTATGGAAGTAATGATATTGGTATACTGATTAAGTCTGATCTAGAGGAAGGACAAGGATTAGGTCGGCAAGATTGAACCTGTTAGGAGATTTCTAAGGCCTACTGAATTATTTTCGTGAAATCTGTGGGTTACCCTCTTAAAAGATGGAAAAATTATCATTGGAAAAAATTTTTTGTTATATATAAACTTGGTATACTTTACTGGTTATGGGCTGATTTAAAATATTAAGATATTTATTCCTTATTTTTTTTTATATATTTATGGTGGGTGATAGTTGGGAGAATTTTCCGGAGTGGAAGTCGGTATTTTGTGGGGCGGTTGTGGGGTTACGTATTAGGAAAGGGGGGGGGGGATGATATTGTTTGTAGGCCTTTATGTGTATCAGTAAGTCCAGTTTATAAGTAGTGCTTGTCTCCTGTGGATGCATCCCTTAAAGATTTTGTCTCGTACGTATATTTAAATGAATAAATGCAAAAGATTTTTCATTTATCACTCCTATATTACAATTAAAATGGCTTACTGTTATTTAAATCAATAATAAAACAGAAAATTTTGAAATGCTGTATATAGGGGAGAGGTTGACTGATTGACCTATCTTTTCTCCTCTTTCTCCCGTTAGTGATGCCATATAGAGAAAGGGGCAAGGGTGACTTTTGTGTTTACAACAAACTTATGAATGAAAAGTTTAATATTTGAGATTTTGGTTTCAAATATTTTAAGTAGCAAACTTTGAGAAGCGATAGCAAGCTGGCAAAGCCAGCTAGTATGTGTATGTATATGTATATATATATATATATATACAGAGAAATACCGGTTTCCCCTTAGAGTAAAGCAATAAGGTTCTCTTATGTAACATCAGTCGCCTGAAGAAATTAAAAAAAAAAACAGTATCTTCATAATACAAGAAGATCAATAGTTTTCGACTATGAAAAAAAAGAAGAAAAAAAAGAGGAAAATATTGTCGTATCATAAATAAGGTTTTTAAAACTGAATATTTGGATAAAAAAAAAAAAATGATTTTATTTCATTTGTTTAACAAAATCTCGCGTCATGTTGGCTGATTCTAAAAAAAATACACACACATTTATATATATACACACACACATATATATATATATATATATATATATATATATATATATATATACACACACATATGTATATATATATATATATATATATATATATATATGTATAAAAAATAACGGTTTTCCACTTAGGGTAAAGCAATATTCTTCTATTAGGTAACATCAGACGCATGAAAAAACAGGTAAACAAATAAAATTCATGTAGCACTATAATGTCTTCTATGTTCAGTAACGAGTTTGTTGCCTTTTTCTTTCATTTTTTTTCTTTCCATTTTTTAGTTTTGAGATTTCAATCTAAAAAAGACGACATTGTTTTCTGGTAAGCATTTAAAATTTAAAACAAAATCTATTCTTAAAAGTGAAACATTTAAAACGAATACAGATAAATATCTTAAAAATAAAAATGGGTTTGCATAATTAATTTAATTTCAATTAATAAAATAATTTAATATGTAATATTATTTAAGGTTCAAATATCGAAAGTTTTACAACATTCTAGTTGTCGAAATAAAATATAATTATTTTATACAGCAATTCATAATGATTGTAATAAGATGAAATGGAAAAAGCGGATCTACCAAAACAATACAGTGAGTTAAAAGAGTATTAAAAGTCTTCATCGTAAATAATTCAAAGGATGTAAATTTATTTGGAAAATTTAAAATGAAAATAGAGACAAGAGGTAAAGACAGGAGGGGGGAATTTTAAAATTGAAAAGAAAAGTGTTTGAATAACATCTAAAAAACAGCAACAAAAAACGTTGCTCCTTTTTTCTTGCTGTTTTCTTTCTCCTTCTCTTCTTTGATCTGTTTTTTTCTCAACGTTGTTATTCAAACACTTTTTAAATACTGATATAATTATATGAAGGTTCACATATCCAACTTTAGAATGTTACTATATTCATATTTAATTCATTTGGTTTTTGTGACAATTTGTACGAACCACAAATGAAAAATAAGAAAGGACATAACAGTAAAGCAGGCTTATTATGCAAAAACTTTGTCACTACTGCAGGACAAAACAGCATATGGGATTTTACTGAAGGTAAAGATAAAAAACGTGAAACTAAGGAGTATTTAAAAAGTATTTTGTTCAGGTACAATATTATATGGGCTAAGAATTCCATTCGATTTTTTTAGAAAAGATAAAGGAGAAAACCACACTTCTTGGTCAACCCAATATTGGATGGGAACAGACCAACTAAAGTAGCCATATGTGAGTTACAGAAAAAATCAGCTGAATTACCAAATTTGTATTATGATAAATATATTTCTTGAGAAATCTGATATTTGGATGATCATATTATATTTATGTATTTTCAAAAGTAAAATTACACTTTTGGAAAATCTGACGAATAAAGTGAGATTTATGGCAAGTTATAAACATTCAAGAAATGATTGTAAAAATTCGACTTTTAAATTTTAAAGGATTTTATTCGTTGTTGTTGTTGTTGAAGAGGAAGAATCTCAAGAATTAATTAATTCCATAAATTGGTTTTGGATTTAATTTAGTAGAAGAGCACAAACACACACATAAAATATTAAATCATGGTTATATTAATCTCTCATTTAATGGCAGTGTTGAAACAAAATAGCTTTTACACATGTTTCTGGAGAAATTGGAAGCAATAGTAATTAAACTATCTAGATTGTTATAAATGCTATAAACAACTCCTCTCTTCCAATTTTCATTGGGATTGCCCCGGATTTGTCACTTTTCCGTCTTTCTGATGAAGTGGGAGTCGTTTATAACAATCTGATCTGACCATGGTTGCTTCCGACTACTTCAGAAACATGTGTAAATATTATTTTGCTCTGAAATTGTCATTAAATTATAGAATGATATAACTTTCATTTAATATTTTATTTATTTATTAACCTTAAAGCTATTTCACATGATAAGTTTATTTCATCCTGTCAAGACAGACGTGAATCATCAGATGTGGTCAATAGCTGGTGGTTGTATATATATATATATATATATATATATATATATATATATATATATAAGAATAAGTGTTTCTGTATATATTTATATGTGATGACAAGAAACTTGTTACCATTTCTTGACTATTTGGGAAACAGTATATCGATTAGCTGCTCTAACATGACTTTTTAGCCCTACTAGAGATCTACATTGTCAGTGTTACAGCCATATACACCTTTGACTGATGGATTTTTTTTTATTTATTTGTTAATGAAATTATTTAAAATAGATAAAACAAAGTATTTATGGTAAAGATGTACAACTGTATTTACAAAAATTAACTATAACATTATTGGGGAAAGGAATAAAGGAGAGAGCAGTGGGGGTTGGGGCGTCTAATAAAGATCATGCCAATGAAAAGTAGGTAGTTTCTACAAGACACAATTGGTGCAGCAGACAACATAGCAGCAGCAGCAGCAGCAGCCAGGTTGATTATACAAGCAAAAGAAAGCATGCAAAATTGAAAGAAAATCGGAAGGAAAAAACGAAGAATAATCTTTTTTTTAAATAATAAATATTTTTAATAGACGAACCCACAAAACCCTAAAATACTGGTTTTCTTATGGCAAACTGTATACCTTAATCTTACACTCTGTCTCTAATATATATAAAGCAGTGTTATAGTTTTCTTGAAGCAATTTGATGATATAGAATAATATTTCGGTCAGAGGGTGTCACAATACATTAATTTGGTAGTAAATATATATATAGATCTCTTCTCCAAGGGAAAATTAAGAATTTTGATTGGAGTTTTCTTTTGTTTTTTGTTATTAGACCAAATGACTTATGCAACTCCAAACCAATGGTTTCCTATGGTTAATCACTTTATTAATGTATAGTATCACCTACAAATAACAAATGTAATTCCTCTGTGTTTATTCTTCCTAAAATACATATATTTTTTACTTCAATTAATCCCAAACAAGGCACATTGCCACTGAGACGTAAGAGGCTACAGTAAATTTGGAGTCATATCCATAAAGGAGTTGTGCAGTGAGATGTTTGTTCACATTACATTTAAACTTCTGTATGTTGGTACAGTCATGGAAGCAGGGAGGGAATTCCAAAGGCTATCAATTCGAGGAAAGAAGCTATTAGAATCGAAAGCCTTCCGGCATCTGGAGATCTCAACAGTGAAGGGATGGGATTTAGCTGATTGTCTGGTTAATCGAGTGTATTTATGTGAAGGGTACCAGAGCAGCAAGTTCATCAGACTACATTCCATTGAAATACTTGTAAAACAAGCACAGGGATACAACATTGCAGCGATGTGACAGGAGCTGGAGCTTGGCAGACAGTGTGGGACCTATCTGATTAGAAATTCTTTTTTAAACCCTGTCTAAGAGGGATAGACTAGTGGCTGGTGCATGGGCGAATAGTGGCTTTGTAGAGATATAGGATACTGAAAGGCTTTTTTAGCATAGTAAAGCGAGCCCATCTTCGTAGCAGTAGCTTCTATGTATTTGTTCCAATTCATATTACCTGTGAGGAGCTTGAATGTTAGATTCTTGGGTAGGATGCTATCGGCCATGGCAATTGGTGATTGAAAAGGTTTCTTATAATTTTTAAAGGAAAGGAGCTTTGTCTTGGTAGCATTAAATGTTACCATACATTTATGTCCCTATTACATGGAGGTAACTTTTAAGGATTCAGCCGTTGCTTTGGATATGTGTGCATCTGTTTTACCCACATGTCGAGAATAGAATGTGGTGTCATCGGAAAATATAGCCATCTTGGACAAAATTGCATCAGGAAGGTCGTTTATGAAGATCAGGAATAATAAAGGCCCTTAGGGTACACCTGCATTAATATCACGTTGTTTGGATGTACGGTTATCGAGGACAAACTGGATTTTTCTTTCGGTTACGAAGGATCTGATTATATTAAATATTCGTCCAGTAATACCGTACAAATTAATTTTCATAAGAAGACCTCTATGCCAGACCTTGTCAAAGACTTTTGATGTATCAAGTTTTACCTGCCTTGTCCAGTTAGGATATCTGCAGTAGAACAGGCTTGCCTAAATCCATACTGATGGTCAGAAAGAAGTTTAGCATTAACTAAGTGGTGGACTATCGCTAGACTGATTAGTGACTCAAAGATTTTAGTGAAGAGCGGGAGGAGACTGATGGGGCGATAATTTTGTGGGTCAGTTCTTTCACCAGAATTATTGAACACTGGTACCAGAGGTAATTTTTCAGCTATCAGGGAAGCAAGATTCGGCAAGGCATTTGTTGTAAATTTTGGAGAGGACAAGGGCCAGCTCAGCATTTCTTTAGTACTATAGCAGGGATAAGATATATATATATAGAGAGAGTTTAGGAGAACTCTAAACTGTGTTTAGAGTGGAATTACATGTGTAAGAACAATATTTACTTGTATACACGTGTCTGGAGTTTATTTGAACAGGTAGAAATAGTAAATATCTCAATATGCAATTCATTATTGCTTGGCACTGCGACTTGCCTTATTTGAATTCTATTCTAAATCGGTAACTATGTTATAACCCTATTCTCATTTTAAGGAAATAATCGGTTTGAACTAGATTTCAAAACAATCGGCCTTTTTCTAGGTTTGATCTGACCCTGAGATGTGTCTGTAATTTTCATGTTTTTTTTTTTCTATCTTGACACTGAATTGTTCTTGAACGATATATAATATATCCATTGGATATTATCTGGAATTGTAATTGATAAAATCTAATATGCTGCGGATGACCATCATATGAATTTTCAAGCTTTATTTAAATGCAATTGTGATAAAAAATGGCTTTCTGAAACACGCGTACATATAGATAATCATTGTTAACTGTTAATTTCTGAGTTGGGATTACAATTATTTGAAATTATAATTACATGTTTTAAATTTTATAAATTACCGAATTTATATATATATATGTATATGATAAACATATTGTGTCTATTAGATCATTCTTTCTAGAATATAACATGAATTAAAACTTTAAAAGATCTCTTTTCGTTTGTGCAGATCAGATATGTCAATGTTTCACAAACCCTCTGGAAGATGACTCAAAGTTAGTCGAAAGCTCAAAAAATAAATTCCCAGACAAAAAAAACATGAATTTTGGAAAGTTCTTTTTACTTTACATTCTGATTTGCAAAATTTTGTTAAAAATTTAGAAAAACTTATCAGCAGAACTAATATGAAATATGCTTTAGAAACGAATGTGTGTGTATGTTTCTATATATGTGCAATGTGTGTGTGCTTTTCAATCAGAGGCATCATTAAAGAGGAAGCTAAAAAATCATGTTCACTTCTCACATTTGGGATATATATCAGCCGATGCAAATACTCAAGCTTCAGTTGCAGCCATCATGTCTGTGTGTCTCTGTATATATATATATTGTTATGAAGTTATTAACATAATCTCTATCAACAAAACTATCAGAAAGATCTTGTGTCTTTCTTGCCTAAGCGTATCTTTGATAAATACACATTGAATTTTTTTTTTTTTTTACTATTAATTGAATATTTAAAAATATTTAAAAGAAAACATGGGAAAACTAAAAATAATCTTAAAAAATTCTATTTAAACAACAATTGTAAACATAACTAGCTTTTTATTATTATAAGGAAATATTTTTGTAGGGAATAAATTTTGATAAATATTCTATTAATATAAACAAATTTAATATTATATCATTTTAATTAGTCTTGAAAAATAAATTAAATGTTCGTTTTTTGAAGTTTATCATAAATTAGACCTTCAAAATTATTTTATAAAGCAAAATGATGTAGCCAATTTATGATAATAATATGAAAAAATCGAGAACAATACTCTAAGAAGAAACTACAATAGATACTCTAGGATTCTTGATCCCTTAAGATCAGCAAATGTAAACTTTAGTTGACTCAGAAAAAGAAGGATATATATGATTGGGTTAGAAAAGTATTTCACTTGAAATTATGCAAACAATTACATTTTAACTACAGAGAATAATGATTTATATTAAGATGAGATTTTGTTCATTTGAATGAATCAGATAATTCTCTAGGATTATCCAATACAGGTAGTGAATCGAATCAAAAGAAAAGAATGTGCCAAACCTGGGATTTAGGAGTTCGACTTGACTAAATGTTAGAACTAAAAAGGATATGATAAGTTTGAAACGTATATAGACTTGACCTGCTTAGAGATCTGTTTGGGTTGCTACACCATGAAATAAGCTACCAAAACTGTGGTGTCAGCCTGGAGACGTCCAAACAGTTAAAGGTGGTGCTGGTTGATAATGGTGTTCACAACTGTTGATCTTCAAAAGTTAATTCTTTATACACGTCTTTTATCGTTACTTCATGCCGTTATTGTTTTAATAAAATCATAGCATTTTTATAATTCATAAGATGTCAAGTTCTGAAACAGTTTTAAAAGTTAATAACTTGTTATTTAATTGAATTTAGATAATAGAATTTGCTCTGGCATTTTAGAACAGCATAACAGCTAGTGACATTTTTTAGTCTTATTCATTTCAATATTGATGTAAGTAAAACATGAGCTTTTATATTTATTCAAATTAAATCAATAAAGAAATAAAAAAACATTTCCAATATTGAAGAAATTACATAAACCAGATTGTAAAGGAACATTATACAAAGAAAGATATGTATTTTTTTAAAAATCATCAAAATTTAAAGAAACAAATAAAACATTTTATTTTTATTTTTTCAGGTAAATGATATTCTAGCTTTATTGCATTTTCTTTTCAATTTGGCCAACAATTCTTTTATTACTACACTTAAATTACTACAGACAAGGTGAATGAAGAAAAAAATAGCCATTTTAAATAGCCATCTTTTTCTTCATTAAAAGTTCAACTGGTAACCTTGCCTGTAGTAAATTAAGTGTAATAATATCTTTTAAATACTCTTTTGGAAAAAAAAAAAACGAAAAAAAAATAAAAACAATCAAAATAAAAAAAAATTGTAACAAGATTTTAATAATTTGGTAACAAGATTTTAATAAAACAGGTAAAAAAAAATTCTCAGATGAAAAAAAAACAAACCCATCAGACATAAAAATGATAATATACAATGAGATAGAAACAAAAATTTGCACAGGCAATTTTTTCTACATCAGCTTTTCTTCGCTTCTCAAAGTCTAAAGAAGAAAGGAAAATCATAATTATCATTCTTCAATGTAATTCAGCTAAAAATCTAATTTACCTTTTTTACTCATGTGAAAGTTATGTTTGAAAAAGAAAACAACTTTTGAGATTGTCATTTGAAATAAGTAAAACATTGAGAGTTATATTTTGTGTAATGTCTATCCTTTTCCTTCTCTCTGTTCTTCTCTCCCAGTCTTTTTTAACTAACGCTAATCTTCTTTGCTAAAAGTAATAAATGAGATTCCTCACTCGTCTCTTTCCTTGGGTTTTATACTCGCTCTCTTCCTTCCCATAATTCCTCACTTCTCCAAACCACTTTCCCCTTTCTTAATACATAGATTCTTCATAAAAGAAGACTATTTTCATCATGATCAGGTAAGTTTCTGATCCATATTATTTTCACTCATTCAAACCACAGAAAATAATGCTGACAATTTAGGTAATTTATCAATAAGAAGACAACCAAAATAAATAAATAAAACCCCCAATAAATTACAGTGATAATGATGATTAGCTGTACCTGTAATAATTCCATAGAGTTAAGATACCAGACTAGACAACACAGGTAGTGAGAAACGTATTACTATACATGGAAGATAATATAATCTTATTTGGCATACAACTTAGATTTTTATTATTATTAGTCGAACTCGTACCCTAACATTGCCCGCAAAAATTGAGGTGATCAAGAATCGCAACCCCAAAATGAAATCAACTGGAAAGGATCAGAAAGACTCTTTTCATCCATAATGGAATTGTAAAAAGTTTAATTGGGATGGAAGGAGAGTGATACTGAATTGCTTGTTTGACCACACTGTGTGTGCTGTAGAGGGAGGGCATAGGGCTCTGTTTTTAATTCACAATTCACAATGGATGACATTTTTTGCCTAGACAATGGTGTGTGTGTTGGTGAGTTGGGGGGAGCTTTGTTTATAACCTACAATTTAGAAATGGATCGTAAATTGTTGATTAATCAAGTCAGTCCAGCAGGAGAAAGTTTGTGGAAAATAACTTTTGTGCTCAAATTGCGAGCTTTTCCCCACAAAAGAAAACAGTATCTGTAAAAGGAAGTGTATGTTTTATTCATATTAAAAGAGTCACTGAATTTAAAAACAATAAAAAAAGAATAGTTAATTAATAAAATGTTCTTTTGCAAATCAATATGCAAATTAGTTGATCATACGACATAGATTACATTATATTAGTGTTTGTTGTATGAATCTTAAAAGAGGGTTTTGATGTCACTAGAAGTGTAAGAAATGTCAACTTTTTCAAAAAAAATTAATTCACCCCACGTAAGGGGTTAGTGTGAATTTGGATTCATATCTATCCTAAGTAAGGAGTTGAGCAGCGAGATGTTTGTTCACATTACATTTAAATTTCGGAATATTTCAGGGAAACCAACGAAATAAGCGAGATATTCAAATAATAATATATTGTAAATAAACTGTCGTTTGGACCCCTCCCCCCCAAAAAAAACATGACTTTTAATTTATTACAAATTTTTACTATATTGTAAATGAACTGTTTGTTTTGCAAAAAAAAAAAAACCCACAAAAAACCACACATTTTAATTTATTTCACTAAGATTTCTAATAAAGTAGTGGATTCCATGATCGTTAATTAATAAATACTGAAAATTGAATTAAAATTGGTTGATTTTCTTAATTTTGATGAATTTTTAAGTGAAGGGAGGGGTCAAAATGACCATAGTATAACTGTTCGACAGATTTCGTTTGTTACTTTAGAACATGACGTCATTTTCTAGTGCTCTGACCTCCTTTACGATGGCCGTGCTTAATCTCAGGACCATCCCTGATAGTTTTGTTTGAAGAAATACTGCAGGAGTAAATTCGGGATATTTTAGATTTAAGATAATGTTTTGATATAAAAATATTGGACGAGGATAGAGATTTCTATAAGTAAATAATTGGAAAAATTAAAATTGAAGTTAGACTTTTACATGAGTATAGAAGGTTATTATATTTTAAAAGTTAAAACTTTTTTAATAAATATGATTTTAAAACAGTCATCAACTTTTATAAAAAAAGAAAAAAAATGTTTTAATTTTAAAAAAGCAAGGGAAAAATTTGATTTCAGTTTTAATTAGAAAAGAAAGCAATTAAATTTGCTTTCAGTTTTAATTAGAAAAGAAAGCAATTAAATTCGCTTTCAGTTTTAATTAGAAAAGAAAGCAATTAAATTCGCTTTCAGTTTTAATTAGAAAAGAAAGCAATCAAATTCGCTTTCAGTTTTAATTAGAAAAGAAAGCAATCAAATTCGCTTTCAGTTTTAATTAGAAAAGAAAGCAATTAAATTCGCTTTCAGTTTTAATTAAAAAAGAAAGCAATTAAATTCGCTTTCAGTTTTAATTAGGAAAGATAGCAATTAAATTCGCTTTCAGTTTTAATTAGGAAAGAAAGCAATTAAATTCGCTTTCAGTTTTAATTAGGAAAGAAAGCAATTAAATTCGCTTTCACAAATACCAATGTCTTCAGTTTATTGTGAGTTATTCTCAAAGAATTAAATTTTTTGGTTCCTTTCTGCAATAAAACTAAATTTATTCATTTTTTTTAGATTCTTTGAGTAAAATCATCTCAAATGTTTTATTTGTTTATTTTTTGTTGCGTTCATTTATCCCACCCTCAAAAGAAAATATTTTGGGGTACTCAAGGTTCAACAATGATCCTGCTCCTTTAGTGAGAGAGAGTTTGCCTTAGTTGAAGGGGCAGTTCTTAATATATTTACCTCCTCTCCCACACACACACACCCATACAAATAGCAAGCAATACCTACTACACCCACCTATTTAAGATAGATACCATAATTAATATCCCAATCTTGATAAAACTTGGTAATTGAACCATCAGATATAAGAATATTTTTAATATGTTGGGGTAGGAGGAGGACGAGGTGGAATGTCACCCACATTAAGTCAATAGCATGGCCATACCCGTAGTAGGGATGGCCATGGTCATGAGGCATTTTGGCTTAAAAGAAATCAGGATCATGCTATAAGTTTTCCAGAAAGCTTTTTTGATTCAGTTCGGTTTTGGAATTCATATCTGAATGACAGATTTTAAGAAGTTGAGTTTATTATTATTAAGTTATTATTATGACTAAAATATAATTTAATACTGAAGAAACGAACATTATATATATATATATATATATATATATATATATATATATATGTTCAAGACAGATTTGATAATTTTTTAAATATTCTTTCATTTCAGAACGATTTGAAGCATTTAATAGCGGTAAAGTGCAATGGATAACTGTTTCTATTTACAATTTATGGGTTTGAAAGCTGGAGATTATGGACGATTGGATTTGGAAAGCACCGGCACATTGAAAGAGAGTGCTCTGTTTCATAGGGATTCATGGTGGATTAAAATATTCGGAAATCTTAGCTGTAAGCTAGAGAATTATGATGGAGAGGTGGAAGCAGTGGCTAGCAGAAAGGATCATAGTAGGCATCGAGAAACTGCAAAAAATAAAGATGTGGCAAGGTCCAGGCAAAGCAATGTGGACTTTAGCAAAATAGATGGGCATCAGAGTGGCAATTATGAAGAAAGCATTCAATGAGAATCTTCGCTCCTCCTCATACAAGATTTGCAAGAGCCAACTATCAGCACCAAAGCTAAAGAGAACTGCCTTATGGAAGTCAAGAAACTCCTCAACGAGGTCAAACAAGGTCAAACAGCCAATTGAACCAGGAATGCTCTGGTTCCTCTCAGAACAAGTTACACAACATGCAGAACAACAGTTAGCTAACCTACATTTGAGAAAGACACCAACCACACTGCCTGCAACATCAAGATTGTCAGGATAAAAAGACACTGTGAAGGCCGCATGCTCCAGGTTCAGGTCCCGCCTGGAGGCCATGGTGAAGGCTCATAGCGGCTTCTTTGAGTGAGCTGTATTTATCAAAGGATCCTCTAAGAGATGTACTTTTGAGAATACATCAATTATTGGCCAAGATATGACATTTTCTTTCCTTTCCTAATAGTGTGTCAAATTTGTCTCGAACACCCTAGAAAAAATTAGCTTGGGTTATATTGTTTGAATGAGGAAAAAGTGAGTTTATGTGTAGCAGACGCTACTACCGGCCAAGAGGATATTTGTTGCGACTTTTTTTCTTTCGCTGTGTGATCAATCTTTCTTCGTCTGAGATAGAAGAGGATATTTTGTGAAAACACGTTGGCCGAAGATTCCGGCCAATCAGGGACCAACAGTCCAGCTCGATCACGCGATAATTGAACCCTATAAAGAAGGTGAGGCTGGCACAAGTCAAAGAAAAGGTAACATCTTCCGTTTCTCATCACCATGAACAAAGAACTCTGACCCAGACACACACATTACATTTTGCCACAATAATATACAGACACAACTTTACATCAACATCGCTCGCATATATGCATTCATATAAACACGAACTTAAACAAACGGAACTTTTCACTGAATGTTTCACTCCTTAAAAATGAACTCAAGCATTCTCTGTAACTGATAGCTCTACAAAATGGCTTATCCAAATAAATTGTTTTGTTAATATAAATGTTTTGCTCTAATTGTTGATTTTACTAAATACTATTCTTGTGTGTAAGCTTTAGTATTCCTTCGCTTTCTTTCCAATATAATTTCCGATATAATAATAATGTTTTTCTTTCTTCCCTTTTGTTGGTTTATTCTGTTAATTTTATCCACACGTGGTCGGGCCACATGAACATTGGGAATTACATGCCGCCATAAAGGCATCTCTCATAACCTTTTGTTCAGCTATCCTTCGCCATATTGGTTTAACCTTTGTTCAGACTCCTCGGCCATATATGTTTATATATTTGTGTTTACAGGATTCACTCCTTCATTCTGAAGTTTGGAACACAGCTGCTAGGCGTATGGGGTACAAATGTGGGCTATATTTAATTTAGTTTTAGGTAAAGGTGGTAAAACAGGGGTGAAAGCTATTTTATGAAATGTTAACAATAGGTAATAAATATTCTCCAAATTTCAGTTTCTTTTGAGTATTTTAAAGGGGTTTTAGAGGGGCATACTATGGGCACAACCTCCCATTTTAAAATTAAAATGTTGCAGATTTGCATTAAATTTTATCCATAATCATTAGATATCAATTAAGCAAGATTCCCTGAATTTCTATTCTTTCTCAAGATCTCTTAAGCCTTAAATTTTAGACATTTTCTAGAATCAAAATCATGTCATGGATTTTGATCAAAATTAGAATAAAGATTATAGACATAAGATTTAGTATCATTATATCTTGATTTTAAATATTCGTAAGGGACATAAAAGTGGTTCAAAACTCTTCTATTTGGGGAATTAATTTTACCCGTCCTGAGACGGTTATTCTTCTACCACTAGTGTATATATATATTGTTGTTGGCTCCATCGATCTCGGGAGATCATGGGGGATGCGCGTCGTGGTCAGAATTGTACACAGGGCTGCAACAGGCTGTGTAGTCTTTTTTTTTTTCTTCTTTTTTTCTCATCTTTCTGTTTTTTTTAACAGTGAGCATGTGATGGGGCGACTCTTGTCTTTTGTGCCCTGCGTGATCGCTTCTCCCTCCATCGGGTGTTTTTCCTCTCCTCAGCTGCACTGATGATGTTCCGGATGACGGTTCGCCAACCTTGGCGGTTTAAGGCAGTGGTCTCGAGCTGAGAGGGGTTGAGTCCGCCAGCTTTAAGATCCCGCTTGCAGACGTCCTTGTAGTAGAGTGCGGGGCGTCCAGTACGCCTTGTGCCAGTGGCAAGCTCTCCAAATAGCATGTCTTTGGGGATGCGGCCGTCGTTCATGCGAAGCACGTGGCCCAACCAGCGGAGGCGTCTAGCTCGCAGCATAGCATACATGCTGGGCAATCCTGCCTTGGCCAGGACGTCGATGTTGGTGACTCGATCCTGCCAGGTGATGCCGAGGAGTCTGCGGAGGCAATGAAAGTGGAAGGCGTTCAGTCTGCGCTCCTGATGAGAGTAGAGTGTCCATGCCTCACTACCATAGAGGAGGGTGCTCAGCACAACTGCCCGGTATACTTGCATCTTTGTGTTGGTAGTCAGCATACCATTTTCCCAAACTCGTTTGGTCAGGCGGGCCATTGCTGTTGCTGCCTTGCCGATCCTTGTGTTAAGCTCAGAGTCAAGGGAAAGGCTGCCTACGATTTTCGAGCCGAGGTAGGTGAACTCGTCCACAACCATGAGGGTGTGTTCACCAATGGAGATGCTTGGAGCATCACTAACGTTCTGGCACATGACCTCTGTTTTCTTTAGACTGATGGACAGTCCAAACTCGTTGCATGCAGCTGAAAAGCAGTCAACAAGACACTGACTGGCCTCCTCTGAGTGTGCAGCAAGGGCAGCATCATCTGCAAAAAGGAGATCTCTGAACTCTCGTTTTGGCTCGCAGACGTGCGATGTTGAATAATCCACCGTTGCTCCTGGTGTGAATGAACACGCCGTCAACAGACTCATCAAATGCATACGAGAGGAGCAAGGAAAAGAAAATTCCGAAGAGCGTAGGGGCAAGAACGCATCCCTGTTTGACACCGTTTTTGATCGGGAACTGTTCAGAGCTCGATCCATCAAATTGGACGGTCCCTTTCATGTCTTCATGAAAGGACACGATTAGGCTCAGAAGCTTGGGCAGGCATCCAATCCACCGAAGGAGGGCAAACAGTCCATCTCGGCTGACCAAGTCAAAAGCTTTGGTCAGGTCGATGAAGGCCAGACAGAGAGGCTGCCTCTGCTCGCGACATTTCTCCTGGAGTTGTCTTATGGAAAAAACCATGTCTATGGTCGATCTGGCGGGTCTAAAGCCACACTGTGCCTCTGGGTAGACACGATCAGCGAGAATTTGCAGTCTGTTGAGGAGGATGCGTGCGTAGGCCTTGCCGACAATGCTTAGCAGTGATATGCCACGGTAATTGTTGCAGTCGCTTCTTTCTCCTTTGTTCTTGTACAACGTGATGATCTTAGCATGGTGCATGTCTTTGGGCACAGTTCCTTCCTCCCAGCAGTGCAGCAAGAATCCATATAGGTGCTCCAGGAGGGAGCTACCCTTTGCCAACTTTACTACCTCAGGTGGGATGTTATCGCTGCCTGAGGCCTTGCCGCTGGCTAGGGAGTCGATGGCTTTGCTGAGCTCTTCCATGGTGGGTGGGGTGTCCAGCTCATCCATTCTGGGAAGCGATTTGGTTTTCGCAAGTGCTGAGTCAGTGACAGTGGTCTCCTTCGAGTAAAGTTCCTGATAGTACTCAACCCACCTTTCCATCTGTTTGCATCGGTCAGTAATGACCAGGCCTTCAGCTGACTTGAGTGGGGCAGTCTTGATGACGTTTGGACCGAAAGCCTTTTTCATCCCCTCATACATTCCGCGCACGTTTCCCAGATCGGCAGAAATCTGGATGTTCTGGCAGAGATGGAGCCAGTAATCATTTGCACAGCGTCTGGCAATCCTCTGTGCATCGCTACGAGCAGTACGGAGTGCCGCAAACGTCCTAGTGGATGGATCTCTCTTGTAGGCGAGGAGGGCATCACACTTTGCAGCTATGATCTCAGCAGCTCCAGCCTCAAACCAGTCTTCTTGCCTCCTTTCTTTCCTGCCGAAAATATCGAGAGCAGTCTGAAACATAGCCTCTCGGATGTGGTTCTACCTCAGCGTGACACTGTTTATTGGACAGTCTTCTAGGGCTTTGTCCATGGCCCTGGCGAAGCGTTCACGCAGCTCAGGCATAGCAGTTCCGACTATTGATGCGAGGCAGGGGCTTCTGCTTTGATCGGTGGGCACGTTTGGGAAGGAGGCGTATCTTGCTAGCGACCAGAGAATGGTCTGTGCTACAGTCGGCGCTGTGAAAGCTGCGCATAACCAGTACTTGATCAAGGAGCGACCTACGAGTAATGACGTAGTCTAGTTGATGCTAGTGGCGAGACTTGGGATGTCTCCATGACACCCTGTGATGGGGCTTAGTCGGAAAGAAGGTATTGGTGATGCAGAGGTCGCAGTAAGAGCAGAGCTCAAGGAGACGCTGGCCGTTTTCATTTAACTTACCGACACCGAAGTGGCCCAAAGGACGGGGCCAAGAGGCGTAGTCTGCTCCCACCCGGGCCGTAGTCTGCTCCCATCCTGGGACGGTTATTCTTCTACCACTAGTGTATATATATATATATATATATATATATATTTTAATATAAAATGAAATAATAAAATAAGGTGCCAATCAAATTTTATTAGAATTCAAAGTTCAAGCAAAGTATCTTAACGTCCTTAGCTCATGAGTTTTCAAAGATAATTCTTCTACTCAGAGAACCATTACCGCAGTGATGTTACTACAGGTAATAAAATTACACTTTGAAAATATATAAAAATATATACAAAATTACATAAAAATATATATACATCAAATATATCAACCCAAAACATACTTTTTTGTTAAATCTATACAATCCATCCAAGTCATACAATTTAAAAAACATAATCAGGAAAGATATCCAGAAGGTTGACTGAAGATTAATCCAGGTGATGAGTGATAGTCCAAATATGAGAAATTGAAAGAATTGAAAAAGTTGTCCAGTCGTGAGATGTGTCAGCAATCGATGAAGTGAAAAGTATCCAATGTTTATGTTAATTATTACAACGATAAATAAATCAAATCAAATAATATAAAAAGTTCAATAAACTCACTCAAAATTCCAAAAACTTGATCTGAGCAGTACAAATCAAATCAAAGTTCGCTGGTTACATGGAGAATCCGTTAAATCCGAATTGAACAAAATTAAAATTGAATTGAGTCAACAAACATAGTCATTTCTTTCCCCGGAGCGAATAAAAATAATTAAATTTTGAAAGTATTCGCTCTCTCACAAGCCAAATAAACAGGACCCTTTTTCGCCGAATGGAAGGCGATACTAAAAGCGCTAAATGTCTACTTATCCAAACGACGTTATCAGAGAGGAAGTTACATGTCTATTTTAATAAAGAAACAACATCCTGTATCGGCAAGCTCGTCAAATCAACCCAACTCAAACCGGATGTTACTTGTCTAGGTCAAAGAATAAGTCTAGGTCAAAGGAAAGGGGTAGGCATATTTAGGTCAGATCGTTCAATCACATATACATGCCCAAATAGCTACTTAAATATCTAGCTTACAATAAAGACAGATTTCACAAATCTCGCCCTATCAAATAATATAGAAAATTTATGAAATTAAAAATTATGTAGTAATTAGAATTTAATAGTTTAATTTAAGATTTAATTTTATCAGATTAGAAATTACGAAGTTATTAAAGTGATTAGAATTTAATAATTTAATAGTTTAATTTAAGATTTAATTTTATCAGATTAGGAAGTTTAATTTAAGGTTTAATTTTTCCTAATTAAGAAGTTTAATTTAATTTAAGGTTTAATTTTTCCTAATTACGAAGTTATTAAAGTAATTAGAATTTAATAATTTAATAGTTTAATTTAAGATTTAATTTTATCAAAACTGTGTGTATGTATGTATGTATATATATATATATATATATATATATATATATACACCCCCCCCCCACACACACACACACACACACACATAGATAAAAGAATTAATAAGGATCTTGATTGTTTTTTTCCCTTGAAGATTTTAGAGTTTTTATAAAACATTTTGCTAGACTGAAATCAATTTTTCCCCTTTTTTCAAAAGAAAAGAAATGAAAGAAATGCAGGCTGCTGATTGGCTAAGTGACTGGCTCGGTTTTGGCTTGCATTCTGGCAGGCGGATGCTTACCTTCAGCTCTAGACATCCTGCCTTGCTCCAGTATAGCAGAAACCCAAAGTTTAATAGATAAAAAAAACAAAAAACTAGAAACAGAAGTAAATTAATTGATTGATAGAAAAAATAAAACATACAAGATTTTTTTTTGTTTTTTGTTATCCAGTCTTATATAAAAAAATACCTGAAGAGAATAAAGAAAAAAAAATCAAAATTTGGAGAAAGTTTTTTTGTTTCTGTTAAGAAAAGAAGAATAAATGACAAAAAAACAAAAACAGAGAAGGATTTGCTGTTTATAGCAGACATGAGCAAATTATGACACCCTGCAAGACAAATTTCACAAAAAAAGACCATAATGACGATGATAACTTAATTCTTTTTATGTAAACATAAATACATGTAACAATAGAACGATAACTGTATAACTCAATAAACATATGTATGTGTAAAGGAGATATAGAAATACTGAAAACATAGGTTACCTCACTGGGAATGAAAGACCCTGTAGCCTGTGTAAAGGCGTTCATCTAGGAAAAGAAATATTCCGATGTAAGAGCCATTTTAAATATGAATCCAAACATCTGGCATCTGCTGGTCTCTGATGTTACTTGTGTGAGTCATGCGCAGTGTTATGCAAGCTCTTTATGACAATACGGGCTTCACTGGCATTCACCATCGATTGTGGTGCCCCTGACACTCTCATAATGATTAAATTGCGGATTTTAAGGTTTAAAATTGATGAGCATCGCTTCCACCCAGGATCACAAACAGGGCCCACAAAAAATAAAGAATGCCTAAAACTTTTAATAAGAGCAGAAATCTCAATTTAAAGAAAAGCAACCTTTTCTCTCAACTGGGAGCGGACGCAAATAGTAGAAATAAAGTGTTATACGCCGCAATAGCATTTTCTCTCTAATGATATAATTAATGATATAATTAATGATATCATTAATAGCATCAAGTCCAGCAAAATAATAATCTCAAATGGTAAATTATTCCTCATTTTTTTTTAGCTTAAAAAAACTCCACTCATTCAAATAACTTAATTTGCTGCAAAAAATGTTTTCATATTACTAATCGTGCAACATGAATCACATCTCGCTTTTATGTCCTGGATGTTTAAAATAAAGACATTACGAGTCGTTATTGTTGCCTCGACCAGCGTTGGTGTCATTTATCACTGGGGCAGTGTTCGAATCATCTGGTTTTCTCCGTTGAATGGCGTAAAAACACTCGTTCTTCTACGGGGCCGTTCACCCTCACATTCATTACAACGAGCAATTATGTATTTGTGGGAATGAGAAAGAAGAAGAAAGAAATATCTTTCAAAAATGCCAGCAAGTCAGAAGAGAATTCATAAAAATGGTGGAAAGCACCGATCTAATATTGCATCCATCAGGTTATTTGGATTATTTCCACTACTATTCTAATCTTGGTTGGTAGATTCACAACGTTTCAGTCGATGTAACCTCTGACCTTCAAGTACATTTTTTCGAACTTGGGAACCTTCTAGATGAACTCGGGTATCTGTACGAAATTTCAGATTGAACCCTTTATTTAATCCACAGGGGTAGATTATTCTCTCGGAAAAAAGTGTTAATTATGTTATTCTTAGTTATTATATTATGTAGTAAGAATTGAACCTGAAAACTGTCACTTTAAAACCGATTGTTAACCATTGTGCCACAGGTTCATGTGGACAATTCTTGTATGAATTTTGAGAGCCTTAAACTAATCTTGCCTAAATGTGTTGTATTACTATTTATTACTATGGAATTATTAATATTTTTTTATCAACAATCAGTTCTAAGTGATAGTCTTCTGGAAGTTGATGGTTCAATCCTTACTACAGGCGATGATAACTAAGAATAACATAAATTAACACTTCTACCCTATCATGGATGACAGAATGAGAACAATCCACTCCTGTGGATTAAATAAAGGGTTGAGCCGAAATTCCATCTTGGCTCCTAACTTTGACGAAGGTTCCCATCTTTGAAAAGATGCACTTGGAGAAAGTTTGAGGTTACATCAGCCGAAACGTTGTGAATATAGCAACCAAAATAAGAATTATAGTCCAAATAATACAAATTATCAACTCAGAAATTCCCAAACATAATACTGCATCATCATCATCATCATCATGAATAATTAAAAAAATCGTAATTAAATTACATGGATGTTTGTTTGTAATGTTTAAAAATAAAAAGCTTTAATAATCAATGCTTTTATTTCAATATTCTTTTCATATGAAATGGAACACATCTAACCATATACTAATATCGCAAGAAATAGGAAATAAAAATATATAAACAAAGTATTGTTTTAATTCAAATAATTCTAATAAACAGTTTTAGTAATAACTCTTTGTGTTTTTTATCTAAAAAATCTCTATAAAAACAGATTAATAAATGGATAAAAGGTAAACTTATAAATGAAAATGACATTAAGAAAAAAAAATCAATTAAAATTTTTGGAATAAACATTTTTAGAAATGATCATTATTTTTAAAAATATATAAGAAATAAATAATCAAATACATATAACCATTAAAGAAAATTATATGTAAATAAATGTTTAAAGATATGGCAATATTTAACAAATATTTATAAACTTCTGAGAACTATCTTTAATGGAGTCAATAAATCTGAATTTTAAAAAATAATGTTAAAATAGTGTGAAAGTCTGATTAAAGAAAGAAACAAAAAACATGTTTAAAATTAATGGCTGAATAAAACATTCTTAAAACGTTATGAAAGAAAAAAAAGTTATCTAAATAGTGATGGAAACCTCAAAGTAAAAAAAAGTCATTTTTTTTATATAAAGATGACTATCTTATACATAAACATCTTTCAGTCTCAAAAGACTATGGAGTTGGGTTCTAGTTATTTTTTCTGCAAAGTGAAGCTGGGTGATCTCTCCAGAATACAAAGCCTGGGTAAGTAAGTATGGAGGGCAAGCTATTACCCATATAGCAGACCACCCCTCTACATGTTTCTGGAATAGTTCATTAAAATACAGATGGTTCTAGTAGTGTCACAGGAGTTGTCAGAATATTGCTGTATACAGCCTCAGTCCGGATTTTTTCTCAGGGTTGATTCCTAAAGCCTTTCCTATGAGTATGACCACAAGGCAGCAGAAGTTCAATATCAGACTGACAAAGTTTTCCAAGGAGATGGAAAGCATTTCTCCTTTAAACAATGATTGAACAGCATGTTTGGGAGCTAGTTCTGACTGCAGATTCTTAAGCACAATGGTTGGAAAGTTGTCAGGATCAGTTACTTTGCTGGCACCAAGGTTCTTGATGAGTTTGGCAACATCCCAGACAGATATATGGATGTTGCTTTGAGTATTTTCAGCCGTGGGTAGAAATTCTGGAAGTAGGTGGGCCTGATTGCAAAGGATGAAGCTTGATGTAAAGTTCTTTGTAAACAGTTTGGTTTGATAAAATGCTGAGGTGATCACCTCTGATCCATTAATGAATATTGGACTACATCTGTTCGGTACCTTGTTTATTATTCTGCAATACTCACAGGAACCAAACCTCTGCTCAACAACCGTTGATTTAACAGATTGGGGATAGAACTCTTTGCAGCGGTTGCGGGCAGTTTTAAATGCGACTGTAGTTTCAGGACATCTATTTTGTTCAAGGCAATTGAAATAGTAGTTTCTGTGAGCAATGATGGCGGCATACTCAGGGGTGTATCATGGCTGGCTGTTTGGTTTCTGATGGAATTTTTTAGAGGGTATAAAACTCTCAATGCCAGCAATTAAGCAATCAGATATATTGGAGGCATGTGACATATTCTTTTAAAAAATGGAATGCAAAATAATTTCAGGGATGACAAGTCTGAAGTGATCCCAATTAGACCTTGAATATCGATACACTCAGAAAGGAACATCCATGGTCTTCTTGAATGTAGATTTGATCTTAATTGAGAAAAATGAACAACCGGAGGATCTTAGGAGATCAAACAGTAGATGTGAACTGTTCAGAGCAAGTTGTCAGGAAAAGAACAAGACATGCCAAATATCAATCAGCATCGGGTACACATATTGTGTTGGGTATTGTTTGTAAAAAAAATCTAAGTCAGCTCAAATGTATGAAAAAAATCATGGCAAAACCTTCCTTCATCATCATCTTGTTAGGGCACACTAGCCATTCTACATTGTGAACACAGACATGGATATTAATAGAAGAGTACACAGATAGGATCTTGTCATGTAGTGAGAATGCTATTAAGATATGTGTGAACATTTTCAAACTCTCAACATGTGAAAAAGCAATGGGACTTAGAGGAAACTTTGTTGGTGAAGGCAGCCAATGTATGCATCACAATGACCTGTGATTATTGGTTAGTTTGAAATGGTTGTTAACAATGAACACATTCTCAGACTGAAAATGATTGCTTCAAAAGTGACATTTTGTAATAGCGTTAGATGACACAAAACTTGTCGCTTTGGGGCAGCTATGTTAGACTAGAGAGGTTGTACTGTATTAATTTTGAATACATATATATATATTATATATATATATAATACATACTGGAAGAATATTCATCCCAAGACAGGTAAAATTAATTCCCTGAACAAAAAAGTTTTGCACAACTTTTATGTCCCCTTATGAAGATTACAATCAGATATAATGATACTAAACCTAGATTCATAATGATTGGTTAATTAGTTTAGAAGTGAATCCTGTACATACAAATATATAAATATATACACATACCTAACTTATATATATATATATTACTGTTTCATGTATATACACATCATATTATAAGGTAATATAATTGTGTATATTTTCAGTAGTTACTTCAACATGAGTAGAGCTTAGTTGTATAAAAATATATTTATGGTAAATAAGCTACACAAAAACGTTCATGTTTCATTCCCAAAGGAAATTATCAGACTAAATGCGATTGATTTTATATCTAAGTAGTGTTTACTTTAGCTAACTAACCAATCAGATTTGTTGGTTTTATTAACCCTTCCCAGGTTATTTCAAACCCTTTGTTTGAGAAATAATAGCCCAAGAGGGGGTAATAAAACCAACAAATATAATTGGTTAGTTAGAGTAGAGTAGTTAGATAAAAAGCAATCCCAAACCATACATTCACACATTTAGCCTGATGATTTCCTTCAGGAATGAAACATAAATGTTTCTGTATAGCTAACTTGCCGTAAACATATTTTCATGCTACTATATATATATATATATATATATATATATATATATATATATAACACATCACTTAATAAGTCCAGGACTTGATATATAGATAGTGCTACTAATAAAAAACTCCATATGATATTTATAAATGTGACAATATTGTCAATCGGACGTCGGTTGGATTCAAATCAGAAACTTTGTTTTTGCTTTAGGAGAATTCCAGATTATTTTTTAAATTTTTAATTAGAGGAAAAACCGATCTCTGATAAAGAGAGAAAAGAATTCTTTTCTTCTTAGGAATTGGTGAGTGAGAAATAACTTATGATAGAGATTCGATATCATCTATCATTGGCAGATGGGATTTGTCTTGTTGACATTTTGAGGGGATAAAAGGTTCTCCATAGTGCAATGGCGACTTGGGAGGATGTAATCGGTTGAACAAGAGATAGCAATAGGTACAAAATGTTTTTCTTGGATCGTTAATGCCCAAAAGAATTAAAGGATGGTTCTTGGAATGTTATTATTGTCTTTGCCGAAGAGAATTTGGATGGGGCATGTAGTCCCTGTGACAGGGAGGTGGACATCGAGTTATTGACATTCCCGACATTTGAATGGATGTAGGTTAAGATAACGAGCGCCCGGAATGAACACATATTCTGCAAACAGATAAGAATTGAATTGCTCTATGGACCCCCCCCCCCTCACCAGCCAGCGTGGCCGTGCAGGATGATGGGGGAGGTGAGGTGTTTGCAGAATGACATTTCACATATTTGTAGGTTAATGAAAATATATTTTCTTCTCTGTGAATGAGTTTCAAAGGAGGGGGAGATCTCCTCCCTCCCACTCAGATAACGGTGTGAGATGGAAACAGATGAACAAGAAAAAGTGTTTTTTCTGTGAATGGGTTTCAAAGGATCTCCTCTCTTCCACTCAGGCAACAGTGGGAGATAGAAACGGATGAAGAGGAAGACGAGGGGGGGGGCGGTTAAACGTACACTTGGCCATTTCTGAGTTATAAGAGGGAATTGGGAAATCCATAATATGAAAAGTAATGCAAATGAGAATATATTTTTTTGTTGTTGAAGTGAATTCTGTGGGAGGAGAGGGCGAGGTCCTGCCCAGTCTCAACACACCTCACTCTCAATAAAAGGAAAATGTAACAGACGCGCAAAGACCCCACTTTGCTCATCCATCGAATCCAGTCATTCAGAGGCGCACCCTGGACTTAGGGTTAAAATCGCCCAAAACCAACATCGCCCAAACATAGTAATATTACCAGTCCAAAACACAGACTTTAGAAGTTAAAAGTTAGAAGTTTTTGAGCAAACAGTCTTGTATATTTTACCTTAATAATTATTCTTTTATACAAAAACACACATCCGAATTTGTTCTTTGTTTTTTTTTGCTTGAAATTGCCTTTGCTCCTCAGAGGTAGAAACTTTGGAGACCAGCGCCAGCCGATTACTATATTTGATCAAATCACAACAAGGAGCGAGTGGTAATCGAAGGATCTTTCAACATCAACGGTCTTCATCAGTCCAGCAACCTTTTCCTCAGACAGGTACCGAGTGACTAACCAAAAACCAGGAACTGCTAACTTCGGGGACGTCACGAGAGGCTGGGACACATTTTAATGTTGCCATGACAAGGCTTGTTTCAAATCAAATTCAGCTTTTTTCCAGTCCCAACGAGAACACAGTTGCCGACATCAAATGAAATATGATGTCTTCTTACCCCACTCAACCAATATAAAGCCAACTGCTAACCTAACCCTAACCTCAAACTTCATTCTCCTACAAGACAGCCAAATGGATACGCGATGTAAGTTTAAACTTGCTTTAAATAAATAATAAGTATATTAATTTATACATTCAATACTTTTTAAACAGAAATTGTGTCTCCTTTTCTTTGCTTCCTCGACATTCAGTTGCTATCATCACAATACAGTGTATAACATTACTAAATTAACTAATTTCTTTAGTATAATGAGAGTGCCCAACATCAAGGATAGAGTATATATAAATCTAATGAGTGTTGACACAGAATCATCAATGTTTATTCTTAGTTATAAAATAAGACAAACGTTTCAGTGTTCATTTTTTCATTAATACATTTAATTTCTATTTATTTTTCATTTTCATTTCATTCATAGTTTGATTATTATTCAAATCTAGAACCAGTTTTGATACAAAATATTCTTGTACTCCTTTAATTAAATGCTGATACTTTTATAAAAATTGATTTATTTACAAATATTTTTATTCCTATAAAATAGTACCTTCATTCCAGTGTTTGTGTATAGACATTATTATTTGCAATACTGTTCAAGCAACACGGCAAAACAAAATTTTAAACATAAAACCTCCTCGCCTCTATATAAGTACATTTCTGCGAAGGTTCTCTTTTTTAGTTATGAAATAATACGAAAGTTAAAATGTTCATTATTATTTATAAATTTAATAATTAAAGAACATTATAATTAATACTTATCGATAGTTAAAAAATCATGTAAAAGTACTTATATGTGGTTCAGAGGTGGGAGAGGGCGTTTCTTGGGTTCTTCATTTTTCCTGGGCAACACCCATGCATAGGTCTCACTAGTTTTATTTGTTTTATTATAAATTGCTTCATTCATATTCGTTATTTTGAGAGCATAAAACATGATAAACAAAATTCGATCATTTTGTGTCACTTTATATATATATATATATATATATATATATATATAATGAAGCCCCCTCCCCCAAATGTTCTAAATTAAATATAGCAACCATTGTACTACCATGAATATGATCAACAATGATGAAAAGCGCTCAGTGGAAAAATGCACATCATTAGCTAAACCAAAACATACAAAAACTTCTATGGCAACAAGAAAAAGTTACAAAAAAGATCATCAAAAGACAAAGTTCCGTGGTCTTTAACAAGACTTGTATTAATATATATATATATATATATTAAATTCAAAATTATTTCACTTTATAAATTAATAACAGTTTCGGAATAAAATTTTATTTTTACACATGTTTCTTGAAGAACTGAAGTTAAAAAAAGGAGATGTAGCTAGTGTTTATTCCAATCCTTCATTTGCTAATTTTCATCCATATTCCTGATTTTTGTTCTGGATACACATCGATTTATTCAGTCTACAATTGGAAGAAACAAGAAATGCCTGCATTTCCTTTGTTTCCTCTAGAAACTTGTGTAAAAACACTTTTTGTTCTGAAACTGTTATTAAATTATAAAATGGTATCATGTTGAATTTAATATTTTATTTATTCTAAGCTTTATTTAATATCCTAAATATTGAGCTTTTGGAAACTGATTCCTATTTGAATCGATTTGAACTGTATAAAAATTTGCTTTTTATATCATTGCCTCCCATATATATGACAACAGACAAGTGCTGCCAGTTCAATTTTGAATACATTTTTCAAGTAGACATAATAGTCTCTTCATTGTTTCCAAATAGTCAAAAGTCAAAATTGCATGAAATTCTTAGAAATTCATCAAATCTGTTTGGATCATTTTCAAGTTGGAATGAAAAAATTTGAGTTTTTCCTTTCTCTTTTACAGAAAATATTAGTAAAATTTGCAAAATTTATCTTTTAAATATGTACTTTATCAGCTGTACCAAAAATAGTAGAAAAAGAGTATACTAGTATACTTACTTGAATACTGAAACGCATCCAATCACTAAACATATAATAATAACACAAACTGCAATAGCGATGGCGGCGATGGCTTCAGGCTTGAAACCTGAAAAACAGGAAAGCAAAAAGCAAATATGGCCAAAGAAAAAAAATAATGGCAATTTATGATATTTTTTTCTTTTCTAATGCGAACTGGATATATAATCATCAATACCCATAAAACATTTAATAAGAATAAATTGAAGCATTTCAAGGTATTGAAATTTTATTTATGTGTATTAATCTGTGTAGATTCTAAAAATTCAAAATATTAATTATAATTTCAAATATTCAATTTGAGATCCAAAAATAAATATTCAACACTCTTTTCAAAAACATGCATACATAAAATGGACATGTTGAATATTTATTTCCGGAATTGGATTCGAATATTTGAAATTATAATTAATGTTTTGAATTGTTAGAATCTACCCTATTAATATTTGAAAGTTCTAACTGGTATAACTTATTAATTATTGGGCTTATGTTTAACTGGGTTATGAAATAATATTTATATTTTACTAAAGGTACATATAGATTAATCTCAGCCAGGGTAATTTACGAATTGTTTTAGTCTAACACATATACATTATATATATAATGTACAGTATATAAATGTTGGTGAATAGAAGGTAAATACTGTAGTAAAAATAGAACGGTGTGAATAAGACTTTATGATGATTTGATGACATGAAAAAATGAGTAAAAACGAAAATCAAAGAGCACGGAGGAAAAAAGAGAAAAGAGGAAAAATATGTGGGTTAAAGAACTTTTTTCTTTATTTGTATGTTTCTTTTGTGTGTATTCTCTTAATAAAAAAAACTAAATGGAGGACATTATGAAAGAAGATACCATCATTTTTTTAGTGTCTTTTAAATATTAGTTTTTATGATTTACCTACATAAGGATACAATGAGAAAACTTTTTCATTGGTCAGCTTTGAAAAAAGAAAGGGATAAATAAGTAAAATAAAGAGAACAATTTTGATGTTAATGATTCTGGTTTTTTTTTGGGGGGGGGGGGGAATTTGATGAGTAACATTCACGGAAAACATCTTGAATTTATCATAAAATGTATTTTGAAAAAATCAACAGAAACAACTTTATTTAATAAAAATGTTTTTTAAAACAAATTTGAAACAGTTATATATATATATATATATATTAGAGTTGGGCGGTTTTGAAATTTTGGTTTCGGTATCGGTTTCGGTTTTTTTCCCTTAAAACCTCGGTTTACGGTTCGGTTTTTCGGTTTTTTTGAAAAAAATTTTTTTACTATGGAAGCTATTCATTCTCTTGTGTGATGATTAGTTATTATTCAACGTTTAGTTGAATTATGCCACTGTTTCGATAATTTTGTGACTGAATCATTCTCCATGATATGAATCATATAAGTTTTAAGGTGTTGACTGTTGTAATCAAAGTTCTGATACCTTTTTAACAGTTAACTCGTTAAAACAGTGACCAAAGATTCATGAAAGATTTCTGAAGAATAAAACTGAGTTTGAATATACATTCTATCTAATTCTTTAACCCATCAGAAGCTAAAATATAACTCAGAAATGCAAGAAATTAAAAAACGAAAATTTATTTAAACAAACAAAATAATTTTACAAATAAAATTAAGCAAAAATGATGATGAAAATGAAATATTGTCAAAATTATTTGACAGATAAAAATTTTAATTTTTTAATAGGTGAAAATGTTTGCAAGACGCTGTGTCTTGTCGCGTAAAATAAACACACCATATACTTCTCGAATTGCCGGTGTTGACTGTTGGGATGTCTGTCATTTTGTGTGCTCGAAGTTCTGTCAACTGGTGCGTGTTGGGGTTAATATTTGTTTTTAAGACAGGGTAATAAAACTTTATAGACATGCGTAAAAGACTAGTAGTACACCCGAAAACCGCGCCAAGGGAAAAGGAAGGATGGTTAAAAAAAAGTAGAGATTATTAATTCACCTAAAGTCATTTTTTAAGCTTTAAGGTAATTTTAGTCATAGAATTCATGACTTGGATTAAAGTTTAATAATTAAACTTTCGAATAAATTGTCAACTCTAAATAAATACCATATTAACAATTTAGTAAAATATAAATCGTTGCATAGTCTACTTTTTGAATAACCCATTTTTGGGAGAGAAAACGGTATAGTTGAGAGATAGTTCTCTAGAAATGACAATTTATGTATGAAGTGGCTTTTCAAATTTAAACAATGAAATGCCTAATGTTTAAAATAATTTTAAAAATCCGAATAAAGTGACACTAGCATTGGCAACTACTTTTTTTCTTTTTAAATGTTTATACTTACTCACTACTTTTCGTTTATTTACTTTTACAAGTATTTTTTTTTAAGTTATTAAAAAATAACTTATTTTTTTAGATAACTCTGAAACAAACAAATAATTATTTTACAATTTTGAGTTGAATCAAATAGATTTTCACCATCATACGGAACGCGTTTGATTTTTTCTTTTTCATTTGAAAATAGTTTATGCTAAAAATACGATGTCATGTTGTCTGTCGTATTTCTCTTTTTTTCATTTGAAAATTCAAAATGTTAATGATAAACAAACTGTAAACAAAGATGTCTTCCTACAAGTAGCAATACACATGAAAAAATTTAAATTGCTTAAAATATCTCAATAATGGCATATATAGAAAGAGCTTGATGATCTAAGAAAGAATCTTTTTAAATTTTTTAAATCTGACTAAAAATAAGGAAGTTATGACTATTTTTGTGCCTCGCACAATTGGATATTTTCCCCTCTTTAATACCATATGCGTTTCGTCACATTTTTTACACTAATTTTTCAGTAAAAATGTTATATCTTTGTTAAAACACAGAATTAAGCAATGAAATTTACCATATAAGTGTATTTTTGTACAAGGAATCAGAATATGCCACTGAAAATCTCCAGAAATTAATGGTTTCCAAGTAATCTGCACTAAGTGCACATAAATATGCTGCAATACCTTAAAAATACCATGAATCCATTAAAAGAAAGAAGTTAGAAAACTTAAAGTTGAATTGTAATACATTTTATGTACAAGAAACTAAAATCTAATACTAGGACTGTTTAAAAATGAATATATTGCAAGATTTCTTTAGCATTATTGTAGATTTACACCTTCTGCTAACTCACCCCCTTACCTCCCCAAAATATGAGATTCTACTTTTTTTATTTAGGCAATTACATGTTAACACCCTGAAAAACTTGGCAGAAAGAAAGAAACAAAAACAATTATTTTAGAATTTAAAGTGGGGATCAGTTTCACATAAAATAATCCCTCATTTCAAGGCCATTCTAGCGTTTTAGGACAGTTAATTATTTTTTCTATGGGAGATAAATCCTGTGCGTTTTTCTTGTTTTTTTTGTTGTTTTTTTTAGACGATTATAAGGGTTTTTGTGGGAGGAGGGGGGCTTACCACTTGAACTTCAGGTTAGTGGTAGGGCTAGGGGCAATTAAGTGTGAACACCCTGAAAACTTAGCAGAAAGAAAAAAAAACAATTCATTTAGAATTTCGAGTGGGGGATTAGTTTCACATATATTTAATGCAGAATAATTCACCATTTCCGGGCCATTCTAGCGTTTTAGGGCATTAATCATTTTTTTTCTATGGCAAATAAATCCTGTGCGTTTTTTTTTTATGGGCGTCTGCTTTTTTTTTTTTTTTTAGACGATTATGTGTGGTTTTAATGGGCTTTTTTGTAGGATTAGGGCTTCCTACTCGGACTTAGGGTTAGTGATAAGGTTAAGGAAGGGGTTTTGTTTTGGATGGAGGTTGCCATTCGGACTTAGTGTTAGGGTTAAGGGAGTTTTTTAGAAGTGGCTTGCCACTCATATTTAAGGTTAATGGTACGATACGTTCAAGATGGCATTTTTTGGAGGTGGGCTTGTTAGTCGTACCTAGAGTTAATGGTAGAGTAATTATTTATTTTATAAATTTCACTAAAAGGCAAGAATGCCCGGGAAATCGGAGATCATTTTACATTAAATTTATATGCGAAACTGATCCCCCACTCTAAATTCTAAACTATTTTTTGTTGTTTTGTTTTTTCTTTTTTTCGCCAAGACTTTAAGACGTAATCGCCTAAAAAAGTAGAATCTTAATTTTTTTTTAAATTGGCGACTAGAAATTCATTACTACTAGAAGTTCGAAAGTTGAGTAAAAACCAGTATTTTTTAAGTATTTTTTATAAAAGAACCAAATAGGATTAACTTTTTTAAGCACAAAAAGTATTTTTAACCGAATTTTACAAAGCTTTACAAGACGCTGCTGCTGATTGATTGTTATATCAGCAATACTAGTAGCCATTGTTGACTTTCGCTCAAAAAAAAGGACAATATTTTTTAGGATAAGATAATTTAAAATTACTATTACCGAAAGACAAAACAACGTACAATTATAATTTTAATGCATAAAAAAAGATGAAAGATTAATTTATTTACTAGTTGGGTACGAAAAATGTAACAACATTTTCTATATTCATATTTTAAAATGTTTAAAATTCGTTCTAGAATGAAAATAAACAAAAATCGCCTCGTGTTTATAGCAGTAATTGCAGTAATATATTTGTTCAATCTGTCCTCTTACTAATATAACATTTTTTGGTAATATTCAATTTTATTCAAATCGGAAAATCTTTTCAACCGTGTTTCCTTGTATATGGTGGCTTACTGTAGTTAAAACACAATACCGAACGGTTACGGTTTTAAAAAAAAAAACCGATTCGGTATTCGGTATGGAGACGAAACCGAAAAACCGCGGTTTTTCGGTAAAACCGCCCATCTCTAATATATATATATATATATATATATAATCCAGGTAAAACATCCACAGGGTAGTAATCCAAAGAATTTCAACCGGGTTTATAAAAAGTGCTCAATATCAAATAGAGCTTTTATATATGACTAGCAGGGGTACCCGGCATTGCCCGGGGCTCTCCCTCATGCTTTCCGCAAGCAAAATAGGGTATTGAGCACTTTTCTCCCGGACAACGCCGAGTATTTAGAAAATGAAGACGGCCTCCAGAGCACTACTAAAATCACTCTTACCGATACCCCCCCTCCTTTTCATCTGCACAATAGTCCGAAGAGAAACACTACAGTAGCTCTATCTAGGACATTTAGCACTTTTCACCCGGACAACGCCTAAGCCTCTGGGTCCTAATTTGAGGAAGCCCCCCCCCCCGTGCTGGGTCCTATACTGTAGACGCACCCCTGGTCCCTATACTGCATAAGCACCCATGGTCCCTATTCTGCAGAAGCATCCGGGTCTTATATTGTAGAAGCACTCCTGGTTCCTATACTGCAGAAGCCCTTGGGTCCTATACTGTAGAAGCGCCTTGATTCACCTATAGTTTGAGTTGGTAGAAATATAACAAATAGTAACAATTGCTAATTAAGTTGAACCAATAATCATTATGACATCACAATAATGAAAGCATCTAATTTCATTAGTGAACTAGCCTTGGATTCGCTGAAAAAAAAATTAATTAAATCAAACTTTCCTTCGTTATATATATATATATATATATATATATATAAAAGCAATAATAAAAAATTCTAACTAACTTCATTATCATAATTTAGAAAAAAAATGAGTATATTTAGTATAATTATTTAAAACATTTACCTTTTTTGGACAGCCTTACTACATTATTCAGAGACAAAGTCACAACAAATTATATTGTAATAAATTTGAATTTAATTTTAAACATGAAGTTAGCAACAATATTTTGAAACAAACAAAATTGTTAATAGAATATATCAAATGAAACATTTTCCTTTTCTGGACAGCCCTACTACATGATTTAATACCGCCAATAAAGACAAAGCACAATTGACTATACTCCAATCATTAAAAATTTAAATTTTACAAAATAAGTTATAAATTTCTTAATGCAGCTTGCAATTAAAAATAACTTCACTTTTTTAGTCTATAAAAAGTAAAAGTACATAATTAGAATATAGTCAATTAAAACATTTTCCTTTTTTGTACAGCCCTACTACATGATTCAGTACTGCCTATAGTGACACAACCACAACTGACTATACTTTAGTAATAAATTTAGAGATTAAGTTTAAAAATGATGTTATTTAGAAATAATAAATAGAAAAACAATAAAGATATCTTTACTTATGTAATCTATTAAAATAATATTTTTAGAATATTATCAAAAAAGACATCAGTCCACAGACACAAATGACAACATTCTATTAATTAATTTAGAGCTTTACTTAAATAAGTGAAGTTATTAAAAATAAGTTATACCCCTTCTAAAATCCCCCCACATCTTATTATTATTTAATTCTTCTTTTTGTGGTTCTTTTGTTCTTCTTTTAAATAAAATTTATTCTCTTTTCTTTTCAATTATTAGAGATTCAATTATTAATAAGTTAAGAATTATCAAAAATAATAATATTTATTCTATTTAATCATCATATTTTTTAAATACTAAAATACAATTTTACTTATCAGTTTTATTTAATAATTTCAGGGTTTTTTTCTGATTTGCAAAAATTTTCAGAATTTAAATTTTAGATTAAAGTAAAATAAGATAAAAAATATGTTGAAAATTTTAAATTCAAATATTAATAAATTCTAAAAAAACTGATTTTCAGAATAAGTTTCAGAATAATAAGAATAAATTTTAATTTCTAAGTTCAAATAATTTATAATTATTTCAGAATGAATTAAAATATCATAATTCAATTCATTTTTAACACATTTTCATTGAATATATTTAATTGATTAAGATAAAATTTGATTATGTTCGAAAGGTAAAAGCCTAAAGTTAATCTAAAAAAAACTATTTCTACACGTCAAAAAACTTTTAAAATTAAAAATGTTCTCACAATGGCTAAAAAACACAGAAATTCAATAAAATTTGAAATTTCAAGAAATCTTTTTTGCTAATCTCTTGAAATATAAATATCACTATTTCAAAGATAAGTCACCGAATTAAAAAATATTACATACATTTTACTAAAAAGTTTAATAATTTTCCAAAAAATGTCCGTGTGATCAGAATAGCAACAATTAGTTTGCCGACAGAAAACTATGTATAGAATATCATAATCGCTATAATATTTCATTCAATTAATTTCATCTAGTATTTTTAATTTTATATAAAAGGTATGGATTTGTAATAGAACATTATTAGAAAACCATCTGTCAGATGGTTTCCTAATAAGTTTCCCTAATTTATTTATAGTTTTATTAAAATAAATATAAACAGTTAATCTATTTTATTAAAAAGTTACTTCTACAGTTTTAATTGGTCTCAATAAGATTTTATTTCCCTATCTGATTTTAAAAAGATATTAAAATTCTTTAAATATCGATGAATATGCTTTAGTTTTAACCTTTCTATTTTATTTTAATTAAAAGTAATATAAATTTTAATTGTGAAAATTACATTTTATTTTCTCAAAGTAAAACTGGAAACTGAATAATTGTCTGTAAGTAAAACTTTGATGACGTCGTATAGTGGATAGTGTGTGGCAGTGAACATCCCGTGTGTTTAATTGTTTATTATACTTTTTCCCTACCATACATTTGAAATTAATTGTTAGTAAAATTTAGACCACTTTTTAAAATAATTTTTCTGGAATGTTCCTGTTTTTCAATTTTTCCAATTTTGTTGTGTTTTCAAGATTAACAAAAATGAATTTCTTATGCTGCTGAGTACACATTCAGGCATCAATGACAAGTCAATTAGCATTTTGAACTTATTAAAAAAAAAATTTTTCAACTTAAATATAGCACGTGGTGTCCCAAAATCAACAAAAACATTTTTGCGTGTGCTGCTCTAATATTAAGGAACCATAAATATTCTAAAATATTTATTTTTAAATAAATTTTAAACAACTATACCCCCTCAAAGATTTATTTCTAAATATTATCTTGAGGGGGGGGGGGGGGGGCTTTTAATACATGAAGATTTGCTAGGAATTTTAAAACAAGTTTAAATGACTTTCTATTCGATAATTTAAATACTTCCAAATTCCTTTCAAATGTAGAACACGAAGTAATGGATTTATTATTTCAACTATTAAGATATTAAAATGGCTGACTTGTTTATGAAGAAACCGAAATGCATTATGATGGATTTAATCTCGTAATAGGATTTTAATTTACTACTTTTTTATTAATATAATAATTGAAAAATATGGTACTTTTGTAGTTTACGGACCGTGTTAAAATAAGAACATTATTTAGAAAGCCATTCTTAACATGGGGAGTGCGGCTTTGCTAACGATTCTGTGCTTTCATCTAACAACTTAATAAACAAAAGATATCGTAAAAATTGAATTTAACTTGAAAATCTTATCCAAAAAATCTGTCTGTAAACTGCACAAGTACCATCTTGAAGAGGGGGGGGGGAAGACCCATATTTACAACTATATTCTCCGCAAGAACGGTTCTAAAATCTATTTTCAATCGATATTTATTTCATAATTACCGAATTTTCCTACTTTGACAAAATTGACGAATTTTCCGTTACCGGATTTCCCTTTGCTGAATTTTCCATTGCACCGAGGTAAATAACATCTTCAATATAGCCAATTTTTCTTCATTTTTTTCATTAATAAAGAGAATTTTCAATTTGGCATTGTTTTTTTGGCTTTCTTTCATCTAAAAGTGTGGCTTCAGTTTTCAGTTTGGCCTTTTTTTTAAATTTAGCTTCAAAAGTCAATTATCACGTTTTAAAATGTTTCTACCAAAAGCCATGCAGCTCTGTTTCTATGGCACCAATCATTTTAATACTAACATATTTCGAATCAGCTCATCGAGTTCTATCTTTCTATTTTTCCACCCTTAAATTATATTTATAATTTAAAAAGTTATGTCGAGTTAAAGGGCATGAGGAGCGTTACTCAATTGGCATTTTCATCAGTTTAAGCTGCTCAACCCTTCTATATCTTAAACTCCTTTCGAGATATCGATATTTTTAGATTCCTTGTGCTGTTTGATATATTTTGGGCATAAAACATAAATATTCGTTTTAAAAAAAAAAGTTATGGTTATTCAAAGTCAATGGGGGGGGTGTTATCCTACACGCTGATGACCACACATATTTTGAATAACTTTTTTTTCTACTGGACCAAATTTTAATTTCTTTATGTTTAAAAAAGGCTTGGGACTAGTCAATGCTAGTGCAAAAAACCGTATCAAGTTTGGATGAAAACTGAATTGATGACAAGCCCAAGAATTGGTCACGATTGGGTTGACTGTAAGCATATCATTCACACACGGCAGTGTGTGAATGATATGATGACTGCAACGTCTTGTGAGACGAGTGCCACTCCTTCATTCAGAAAAGTATCATTGTCTGAAGGAGTATCTGTACTGAGATTGTAAATAAAGAGATCTAGCTTTGTATGACAGCGAGATCCCTTTCTCGGGTTCAAAATGAGATTCAGCAATAAGCGAAAGCAAGATAGCCAGTAACAAGTTGAAACTGCAGATCAACATGGTGTGATGAGTTATCTTTTTTTTTTATTATTAAATTAAAAAACATCTTTCCATACCCAATCGAAAAATACAACGAAATGAATTACTGTTCACAGTGCACATGCATTAAAGTTGGTAAATGGATGTGACTCCAATATTGTCTGAATATATGTTTTTTGAAATAATACTAAAATCTGATGTTTTTTTTCTTAATTGACTTCTGTATGTGATGTTGCAAAGGGCGCTGATGAAAAGACGGTTTGGAGTCATATAAAGTATAATACAAAATAAATTTTTCCAAATTTTTTTGGAAACGATCGTATGCCAAATAATCGTTGTTTTTGAATTCTTGGAACTAATATAGATAATGTTCTAATTTTGTTGATCTCAACTCATATATATATATATATATATATACACACACATACACACACACAAGTGTACATCCTCTGTTAAAAATGCTGAAAAATAAATTAATGCTTCACCAGTGTTCGCACTTGCTATTTATCTTAATATATTACTAAAATATTCATATAAAATCATAGAATTATGCCAGCAATTTAATTTTTCATATACAAATTATTATCATTTCTGATGATCTAAAGAAAAAGCCTACCTACTATTGACTTTTTATTATAGAGTTGAGAATTCTTTTCAAAATTCACTTCAGATGGCATGGTAATATAACATAGACCCCACACTCTTACACTCCTTGCGACGTGACGGCATCAAATGTAATGAGAACCGTCTCGGTGCAGGAATCCTTCCTGACTGTGAACACCTTTTCTTTGGCTCGTGATTTCGTCTGTAGTGGCTGTAAAAAGAAAGATGGCTCGAATCTCCCCCGGGTCAGATGAATGACGACTTCGTGATTCTGTGAAGGCAAGATTACCTAGCAGGACAACTCGATAACAGAATAACTCGACAAACGGCTAGGTCTTTTCATAACAATAATTATTTAATAAAAATGAACGGTGGGTTTTTAACTTTAACCCAAAGTCTATTCTTCGATAATGGCTTCTTTACTAACTATTGTATCTCTCTGTGTGTATGAATCTCTATTTACGATTTCCCAGTTGTTAAATAAGTTGTAACTTAATCTATGTTTGGAGAACCGTGTGTGTGTGAAACTCCCTTTACGAGTGTTAATCCTTAATCGAGATATAACTTGTCTACTCAAAACGGTGGGTGTGGACTCTTACGACTGTTGGTATTAATTGAGACATTAATCTCTGTTGGAAAACGATGGTGGGGGAATGCTATGAGCCATGCCATGCCAAGCGAGAGCGATTGTTCGCGCAACGTCTCGCCTAGCCGGCTCGTGTCTCAGCTCCCGAGAGCGCGTCCGTGCCGAACGAAATCTTGGATCTGACTGACTTGCGATCGCCTTCTCATCTCAAAATAACAAAGACGAAAAACGTATAACTCATACTCTCTCTCTTTCTCTCTCTCTCTCTCTTCTCGTCGTGTGGTACGCGCGATGCTGACTTACTCTCTTTCTTTCCCCCATCCCTTCTTCTGTGTCCCCACTCCTCCCCCGGAGTGGGGTGGTACGGGCAATTGTAATTCGTCGTTTTAGTTTCTCTTTAGATCTTATCTACACTAAAGAAAACCATTAGCCTCTCTTTCTCTATTGGACCACCCCTCGAGTTGACATCCATCGTACCTAAAAGACCCATGACCAAATTGTTCAGCTGGTCAAACTCATCCATTGTATCTGGTTAAGTGCCACTGACAACCTACACGCTCTCTCCCGCCAGGCTGGCGCCGTCTCTCGGCCAAGGTTTGGACAGTCAAAAATATGTACTAGCTCCCAGACTTCCACTTGTCTCTACGTGGGGCCTGATCTCCCCGATGCATTCCAGTGCACCCCGGGGTGCAGACTCCGTCGCTGAAACCACTGTTTCACATCCGCCCAATCCTTATTTCGTGTCAATTGGTCGAAATTGACACCTCCCAGACCGTCACCTTTCTCTACGTGGGGGGCTGATCTCTCCGATGCATATCGGTGCGCCATAAAGGGGGCAGATACGTCGGATGAAATCACTGTTTCACATCCGTCCACCCTTATTTCGTGTCACTTGGTTGCAATTGACATCTCCCAGACCGTTACCTTTCCCCACACACAGAGAGAACAACGGATAATACAATCAAAACAATAATAATCAAAAATTAAGAAAAAACTGTAGCTAAACAATGGAACAAAAAGTTTTCTTTTTCTGTTCTGTTTTCTTTTGGTCTGTCCTTCTTTTTCTCTTTCCAGTCTATTAAAACATCAGGACTACGTATGTATGTGTGTATGTGCGTATGCATTTTGTGGTTTCTGTGTTGGGAGGTGGGTAGGTGACAAAATGAATTATGATGCATGCAATTAAAAGTTTGTTAATACAGATTGGAGCTCGCAACGCCCCTTACAAATTACGTCACCATCACCTTCTCCTCGGAATCGATCTCTACTTCTTCACTGGTCATCCACCTGGATTCCCGACAGGGGTAGCGATTCCTGTTCCCGCTCGCGATCGTGGTGAAGTGTACTCAAAGGTAACCCTCCCTCGCTCATGCACTCGGCCGTCGGTGTGCTCGCGCCGTCCAATTTCTCCCTATGTCTTTCTCGCGCCCTTTGTCTTTTCTGCAAAAGCTAACCTTATTATTTATGTGCACAATTCTCACTAACATCGACCAAGCCCTATCGTGCCCGTGTCTAGTCCTACCTTTTAACGTGAATTTTCCCTTCCTGACGGGGTTAATCGAACCTTCAATCTCTCTAAAGCTAATAGCTTGTTACCTTCTGGTTATGCAACGCATTTTAACACATTATAATACTTTCATAACTGTTCGATGGGGTCGACCGGTAATCTCAAACGATTTGGTAATTCGGCCCTAATCTGCCGAGATGATTATATTCGGCGACAAGTGTCTTAGCGATTGCATATCCAACTGTGCACCTGTGCACTCCCTCGTCAGTGTCAACAACTGAAATTCTCTTGGTACGGACCTGTCTGGTTCGCATACCGTCACTATCATTACGTCGGCCACCTCGGCCAGATTCTCTTCCGTTCCCTTCTCTGGGAAAACAATCCTCTCAGACTAACACCTTCTTGGCTCACTTCGGCCCGGTGACATTCGATATCGATGCGCCTTCTCTGGCTGCATGCGACAGTAACCCTTTTGGTTCTTCCCTATAACTTCCAATTTCTTCATAATCATTCTCTCATCGCTTCCCGACACTGTCCCTAATTACTCATCGAGTGCCTCTCCCAGCAACGGGGGGCCACTGATTTCTTCTGCTTCGTCTGTATCAACACTATCTATCTTAGATAGGATCTCATATCCTTCTCTTCGCTTATCATTACTTGTGTGCCCTTTCGTAAGGCGCACCACAATCTGTCATATTCACGGTGGTTCGAACATCTGTCGATTACTTCAACTTTCTTTTGCTTTTACAACTCACTATATATCTGCCTGGTCGTTCGGCAACAGCCCATCCAGCTGCAGGTATATTACTACTTGTGATCGATCATTTGGATCTAACCACGACGACCCTCCATCGGTCCCAGTTATGCATCTCTTTCTATCCTTATCTGTCCGTTTATCTCGGGGGGGGGGGGGGGGGCATCCAAGACAACTGTCCGCGCCACAGCCACCAGCACCGCACACGCATGGGGGCCCTCCCTGCGCGCGGTGGAGCCAACGAATGCGACACAGCACAACCTCGGCCTCTCCCCCAGGTCCTTGACTATCTTTGGCTTGGCTTTCCTGCTATTCTGTGGTGGGGCGTTCTGCTCCCCTCTACCGTAACTTCATAGGTAATTCCTCTACCTTTTTGGCTAACCGATTTTCTCTCAGTCCCTTCTGGAGCTGGGCAGGGGGGTATTTTGCCGCTCTCCTCCCACTCGCTGGACTCGTCAACCGACCTAGCAGTCGCGTTTAATTCGATCTCTCTCTACGGGGGGGTTCATTGCTTCTTGCGGTTTCTCATAAACCGGCGAACAAAACCCAAGCCCGTCTTCTTCCCATTCTACCGTAACTTCATAGGTAATTCCTCTACCTTTTTGGCTAACCGATTTTCTCTCAGTCTCTTCTGGAGCTGGGCAGGGGGGTATTTGGCCGCTCTCCTCCCACTCGCTGGACTGGTCAACCGACCCAGCAGTCGCGTTTAATTCGATCTCTCTCTACGGGGGGGGTTCATTGCTTCTTGCGGTTTCTCATAAACCGGCGAACAAAACCCAAGCCCGTCTTCTTCCCATTTAATTCGCTATCTGTCACTAAACTTATCATTCTGGGGGCCACCCTACTTTTTATACTCTGTGGGGTGGCCTCTGGGCGCTTCCCTGGTTCTTTACCCTAGCGTCAGGTGGCACACTAAGGTTCGGAATCCTAGTTCCTCACCTCCGATCTATGCTGCTGTGCACCACCGACTCTCATGTCCGAACCGACCACACCTAGTACAGTTCGGTCTAACCGAGCCGCGTGGGCGCCCATAATTTGTGGGACACTCTGCTGCTCTATGCCCCTCACCCCTGCAGGTCCAGCGGACTGATACCTGTCTGGCCGGTGCGGGCCTATCGTACTCATTTTGAAGGTCCCATGCCTTCCTTCTAGGATCGGAGTCTGCCTCCCAATCCTCTCCGCCCCCTCTCTCCATTCGGGGCCCCGGCCTCGCCCTGCTCCCACCGTTTTCCTTCTCCCAGGCCTTTCCTCGCCATTGCTTAACCTTAGCCGGGTCAACTCGCGTACGGCCTCAATCGCGGTTCGCTCGCTGGCGTATTGCCTCACTAGCTGCTCGCGGAGCTCCGTCCAAGTGATCCCCGGGTTCTCTACATACCTCCCCTCAATGAATCTCGACACTGGGCCCCTCGCTCCCTCTAGAGCGAGCAGCACCATCTCTAAATCTTCTAGTCCATAAATCACCCTCTTCTTCTGAATTACTGCTAACCACTCCATTGAACCGACGGGATCCCCTTTGTGGGGGGGTATTCGTATCCCTCCTATCGGCCTTTCTATCTTTCTAGTCTCTTCTCTCCCCATACCTGTTACACTATTTACTAGGTCCTCCTCCGAACCCATCCCCCTTGCGTTCTAGCTTACCACCCCAACAACAGAACTACCCAAACCGCGTGCAAAGTCTGGACAACAATCAATACACCGACAACCGAGCAAGCGAACAAGAGAAATCAACGAGTCACTTACCCCTCTCCTCTGCTGCCCCTGTGGTCTCTCGTCTCTGGGTTGGTTGTTTATTATTTTTCGAGTCCGTCTGGGCCTTTCAATCAATTGACTAAAAGTTCGCGGTCCCAGACCGATCTCAAAGTCTAAAAAACGTTTTTTCTTTCAGTCTATCCCTTTTTCTATCTTTCTCTCTTTTTTTCCAACCACGGGTGTACATGCCCGTTAAACTGTTTCTCTCTTTTCTTTTCCTTTTTTCTATTCTCTTTTTCAAACACGGGTGTACCTGCCCGTTAAACTGTTTCTCTCTTTCCTTTTCCTTTTTTTATTTTTCTTCTTTTTTTTTCAAACACGGGTGTCGATGTCCTTTCTCTCTGCCGGTAAAACAGATCGTTTGATCTGCCGCGGATCTGTTTGTCCGTCTGTCTATTCCTTTTTCCAAAGTGTTCTGCCGGTAAAAAAAAAATCGTCTGATCTGCCGCGGATCTGTTTGTCTGTCTATCTATTTTCTTTTTCAAAGTGTTCTGCCGGTAAAAAAAAATTGTTTGTTGTGCCCGTGGGTTTTTAAAAATTTGTCTGTCTATTTTTTTTTTCAAAGTGTTTTGCCGGTAAAAAAAATTGTTTTCTTTGTGGCCGTGGTTGGCTTTGTTCTTTTTTTTTCCCCGAGGTTACCAGGCACTCCTCCCAGTACCATGATCCTAGGTCGCGGCACCATTTATAACATAGACCCCACACTCTTACACTCCTTGCGACGTGACGGCATCAAATGTAATGAGAACCGTCTCGGTGCAGGAATCCTTCCTGACTGTGAACACCTTTTCTTTGGCTCGTGATTTCGTCTGTAGTGGCTGTAAAAAGAAAGATGGCTCGAATCTCCCCCGGGTCAGATGAATGACGACTTCGTGATTCTGTGAAGGCAAGATTACCTAGCAGGACAACTCGATAACAGAATAACTCGACAAACGGCTAGGTCTTTTCATAACAATAATTATTTAATAAAAATGAACGGTGGGTTTTTAACTTTAACCCAAAGTCTATTCTTCGATAATGGCTTCTTTACTAACTATTGTATCTCTCTGTGTGTATGAATCTCTATTTACGATTTCCCAGTTGTTAAATAAGTTGTAACTTAATCTATGTTTGGAGAACCGTGTGTGTGTGAAACTCCCTTTACGAGTGTTAATCCTTAATCGAGATATAACTTGTCTACTCAAAACGGTGGGTGTGGACTCTTACGACTGTTGGTATTAATTGAGACATTAATCTCTGTTGGAAAACGATGGTGGGGGAATGCTATGAGCCATGCCATGCCAAGCGAGAGCGATTGTTCGCGCAACGTCTCGCCTAGCCGGCTCGTGTCTCAGCTCCCGAGAGCGCGTCCGTGCCGAACGAAATCTTGGATCTGACTGACTTGCGATCGCCTTCTCATCTCAAAATAACAAAGACGAAAAACGTATAACTCATACTCTCTCTCTCTCTCTCTCTCTCTCTCTTCTCGTCGTGTGGTACGCGCGATGCTGACTTACTCTCTTTCTTTCCCCCATCCCTTCTTCTGTGTCCCCACTCCTCCCCCGGAGTGGGGTGGTACGGGCAATTGTAATTCGTCGTTTTAGTTTCTCTTTAGATCTTATCTACACTAAAGAAAACCATTAGCCTCTCTTTCTCTATTGGACCACCCCTCGAGTTGACATCCATCGTACCTAAAAGACCCATGACCAAATTGTTCAGCTGGTCAAACTCATCCATTGTATCTGGTTAAGTGCCACTGACAACCTACACGCTCTCTCCCGCCAGGCTGGCGCCGTCTCTCGGCCAAGGTTTGGACAGTCAAAAATATGTACTAGCTCCCAGACTTCCACTTGTCTCTACGTGGGGCCTGATCTCCCCGATGCATTCCAGTGCACCCCGGGGTGCAGACTCCGTCGCTGAAACCACTGTTTCACATCCGCCCAATCCTTATTTCGTGTCAATTGGTCGAAATTGACACCTCCCAGACCGTCACCTTTCTCTACGTGGGGGGCTGATCTCTCCGATGCATATCGGTGCGCCATAAAGGGGGCAGATACGTCGGATGAAATCACTGTTTCACAGTAAGTCTGTAGTGGTTGTCTGACTTGCTATTAGCTTTCTTGCTTCCTTCACCACTTGAAATAGTTTTGTTTGGAAGGTTAGAAAAAGGTACATGTTTTACTCGCTAACTTTTTTGTGATAGGCTGAAAATTTGTTTGTTTTGTTTTACGGCATATCAACCTTTTTGGATTATTAAATGCCGATTCCATTTATATTAGTAAAAGGATTTTATGCTTGATTTTCAAATGTTTAGCAGATTTGGATGAATTTCTTTTATATGTGCATATTTCTTGAGTAAACAGTCTGTAATTGATTTATTTTTTTCTTAGGGAAGTTTGATTTATTTTTGGGTATAAACTCACCATCTTCAGAAAGGACATTATGATTACTACTCTGATGTCTTTAAATAGTTCCTTCATAGTACCAACATGAGTGTTTTCGTCGCATGGGAGCAAAATCAACACATTCTAACAAAGTGTTTTACTGTGTTTGGCACTTGACAAGGCGCACACCATGGTGGCTCGTTCTGTTCAAGCAGGAATTAATGTGGCTAATATGGAGTCGAGAGAAGAGGGCTTCTCTCCCTCCGTGAGTTTCTACAGCCCTGCCTCTATTCTCCTAGATCAGGTTGTAGTGTTAACAATTTATTGAATGTATTACTGTTACATCTAGACTGCCATTTCTTACGGATATATGCGTGGATGTTTGTCTTGACGTCTGTGTATGGAAATTTAAATTTGTTGTTGAGGGGCTCTTTTTGGGCAGTTTTGGCTGCTGTGTAAGTTTTATCATTTCCTCGGATTCCTATGTGACTTAGGATCCAACAAAATATAATCTCTTTGGTGTTCAGAAATTATGTTATTCTACATTGTGGCATCTTAGGGGTGTAGAGATATATTATTCTATCTTTTCAATTAGGTAGCCAAGTTTTACTTCTTTTAGAATTGTAGAGGTGTCAAAGGTCAGTATATAAGTATTAGTTGGTATGGTCTGATCATTTCTTTTCATGGTTATGCGTGTATGATCAATTACGCATTGATTTTTAATGCCATTCTTATTTCTTCTGTAGTTGCCAAGGACAATTCTTGCTTCCTTATAACTCCTCTACGTGTTTAGCTTTTCATGTGGAAAAACTTTGCATTCATTGTTGTAGGAACTTTTCATTTTTAATAGGTTTTAGGCGTCTTTATTGTTGTTTACTTCGACAGGAAGATTTCCGTTTCTTAGTTTTTTTTAATTGACTTTGGATTGCTCTTGCTGGTAAGTATTTTTTTTATTAAGAATGGTGATAATTCACTCATCTTTTGCTTTCTCGTAGTTCTATTCGTGAGGAGGCTGTTTTTTGCTGTGTTGTATATTTTTTTGTCCTCTGAGCTTAAGGTTTCTGAGACATCAGAGGTATCTTTTAAGGGTTTTGGGGGGAAAAGGATCCATGTGTTTTTTTTTTCATCACTCTTGCTCCCCACCAGTTTTGGAGCCCTTTGTGGGAAGTGCCGGGGGTGGGGGGGGATCATTCGCCATGGCACCACAGAGATACACGGATGATATACTTGGTTTAGGTGCAGTACTGAGCACCTGTTTTCCTTTGATTATGCTTTTTGGGTTTTTTAAGAAAAATGTCAGGGATGTCGTAGCCATGTCAATGCTTTGTTCGCCATATTTTGGAGGTATTCATTAGTGGGGGTTGGAATAGAAATGTTAATTATTGTGAGTAGATTGGTGTGGGTTTTATATGGTGGGGCTTAATGTGTCCAGCCGATTGATTGGATCGGACCTCTCCAATCGCCTGTTTAGCCCAGGTAAGGGCCAAAGTGGAGTGTTGCAGTGCAATTTCATCATGTAAGTAAAATAGCTGTTCATTTCAATTTAAAAAAAAATGTTTTTTATGGAAGTCGCTCAAGACAAGGCATGAAGCCACTTGATGTTAGGAGCTAAAGAAAAGAAAATACTACTTCAAGGTCAAAAACTAACCAATGATAAGTGCTAGATGGATAGATTCTGACCCAGAAAACAGCAATTCTTCCTCCTTCATCAGAAACATTGCTCATGGAATGTGAGGACTAAAAGACAAAATAAGGGAAGCGAAAGTTACGAGGCTACCGAAAGTAAACGCTAATTTTCACTTTCTACTCTCTTTTACAATACATATTTTGTTTTAGTCTTATGTAACCCACATAAGTGTTGATATGCCATAAAATAAATTAAATCAAAATTAGAATGCATGCCCAATATTTAAAAAAGAAGAAGAAAACAATTTATGTCATCTAATTTTGTACTCACTTTCATCATCACTGACAAAGCTAAAAATGGGAGTGGTTTCAGGTCCTTTGCCAGCAGGAGATATTGCCTGCAGAGATACTCGATACTGTAAGCCAGGGGTAAGATCAGTAATTGTATAACTGCTATCACGACCTTTTGCATGGCCAACCTTCATAGCACCTGGAAGAGGAACAAAAACATGTATAGGAAAAAGGATAAAACAAGTAAACGTAGATAATCATGAAGCTACAGTTTTTTCAAATATAAAATTGATTGAATTAAAACAAATTAAAACAAAAAAAACTTCCATCATCACAAAAGTCTCCCAGAATTGGGGGTTTCACTTCAGAGATCAGGTTACACAATACCAGGAACAAACCAGGGACCTTTAGATATTCAGAAATGAGCAAGAATGACAAACAAGAACAACATACGCAAGGAACAAAATCAACAGGATCACCAGAAGCACGATTGATTGGTTTGATTTACGGCATATCAACCTCTTATGGGTCATTTAATGCCGAAACATTAGTTGTAGTATGAGAGTTGAATGTTACAAACGTTTCATAGGAACATTTCGACTATATTTTGTTATATAGCTTCGTTGCTCTCAGAAATTAAATTTTTTATTCGGGTCAACCTTGTTGAAGATTTCCTTCAGGTTATTTTCTTGGTAGTGTCTCAGTCAGATCTGTTTAAAGTCTATACAGCTTATCAGTATATGATGCACTGTGTAGGGTTCTTGGCACAATATGCAGATTGGTGCTTCTTCTCTTTTCCACAAGTACGAGTGGGTGGTCTAGGTGTGTCCTATTCTGAGTCTAGTTATTGTCACCTCTTCTCTTCTCGACATCCTTGTATTGGTGTTTCTTATTTCGATAGTCTGTGTCACTTGGTATAATTTCTTTTCTATACAGGAGTTCCATGATTCCTGCCACTTTTTGAGAATATATGTATTTGTTTTTGGTTTTAAATCTGTATAAGGGATTTTTTCTGTTGTGGGGTTTAGTTGTAATGACTCTTTTGCAGCTTTATCAGCTTTTTCATTCATGTAGATATTGATATGGCTTGGAATCCAGCAGATATTATTTCTTTATTTACTGTTAGAGCATTTATTCTATTTAGCAGCTTTGTAATCAAGGGGTTTGTCATTTTTTTGTTCTTTATTGATATGAGCACTGATAAAGAGTCTAAGTATGAAGTAGTTTTTGTATTCTTGGGATGCTATGATATTTAGTGCCAAGTCGATAGCAGATACTTCTGCACTATACACGGAAGCCCCATCCGAGGGTTTTTTCTTTAATTTAATTTTGTTATGGATGGCCGCGCATCCTACCCTGTCTCTATCTTTTGATCCATCAGTATATATTTGTAGATGTTCTTTGTATGTATTTTGAATGTTGAGCAGTTCTTCATGGAAAGTTGAAGGATGGGTTTTGGTTTTAGAGTGCTTGCTTAGTTTTAATATTATGGATGGTTGTTTAATCATTCAAGGTGGAGATTTTTATTTGGTGGATTCATGGATTTTTGTTGTGTCTATTTGGGTTTCTGTGAGGGTTTTTTTAATGCGAAAGCTGTATGGTTCGATAGTATTTTCTCTTTTGTTGAATAATTTTGTGTATTGTGGATGGAAAACATATTGGTATGCAGGATTTGATGGGCATGATGAGAGCTTTAAGTAGTATTGTAGTGCTAGTTTTTTTTTCATCTTAATGTCAATGGTGGTTCGTTAGCCTCTGTATACAGGCTTTGAAGGCTCCTAAAGCCAATTTTAATCCTTGGTGGTGTACTGCATTTAGTTCTTTTATATAAGACTTTCTGGCTGCTCCATATATATAGCATCCATAGTCGAGCTTGGATCTAACTAAGCATCAGTAGAGTTTTAGTAGTGTAGTTTTGTCAGCACCCCAGTCGGTGTGTGCCAGAACTTTGATTAATTGCATGGCTTTGTGGCATTTTGTTTTTAGATATTTTATGTGAGGTATAAAGGACAATTTTTAATCATATATGATGCCCAGGTACTTGTGCTGATCAACAACTGGGATATTATTGTGGTCCAGTTTCAGTATGGGGTCATGATGGATCTTTCGGAGTTTACAGAAATGCATACATTTTGTTTTGTCTTTTGAGAATCTAAAACCGTTTTCTATGGCCCATTTGTTTATTTTATTTAGACAGAGTTGGAGTTTGCGTTCAGCTGTGGGTATGTATTTTGATCGATAGCATATAAACAAATCATCCACGTATAGAGCGCAGTCGATCCCAGTATTCATGTTTTTAATGATGTTATTAATCTTTATATTGAAAAAGGTGACAGACAGGATACTTCCTTGGAGTCCACCCATTTCTTGTTCTTTTGGGGCTGAGAGTATGTTGCCCATCCGCACTTGGAAGTGTCTATCATTTAAAAAGTTGCAGATGAACTCTAGCATTCTGCCTTTAAGTCCAAGTTCATGAAGGTCTCTTTTAATGCCGTATTTCCATGTAGTGTCGTATGCCTTTTTAATGTCGAAGAAGATTGCTATCAGATGCTCCTTCCTGACAAATGCTTCCCTTACGAGTGTTTTAAGTCTAATTAGGTGGTCAATAGGGCTTCTACTTTTCCTGAAGCCTGACTGATATTCTGTAATCAGGTTTTTGGTTTCCAAATACCATGATAGTCTCTCATTAACCCTTCTTTCGAAGGTCTTACACAGACAACTAGTGTAATGGGTCGATAATTTATTGGATCTGTATGGTCTTTTATGGGTTTGGGTATTGGGATCACTATAGCTTGTTTCCAGTTTTTTGGAATGCTGTTATTTCTCCTTATTTTGTTATATATTTGTAATAGGTAGTTTAGAGATGGTTTTGGTAGATTTTTAAGAAACTGATAATGGATTTCGTCAGGGCCAACAGCTGTATCATGAGATTTATGTATTGCTTCTTTTAATTCTGTTCTGTTGAATGGTTGGTTGTACTTTTCTTCATTTTTTGACTTTAAGTTAATTTTTTTCTTTTCTTCATTTTGTTTTATTATTTGAAATTTTTTGTTTTGGTTTTTTGATGAGGAATTTGTTGAAAATTGTTCAGCTAGTTTGTTTGCAATGTTTTCCTTGTTGTGATCTTTATGTTGTTGCAGATAAGATGTTTGATCGGGTCCTTGTTGTTCTCCCCTGATATTTTCCTGACCATCTCCCATACTTTTTTGGTTTTGGTGTTCACATTTATTTTTGATACATAGTTTTTCCATGTATTCCGTTTTGATTCTTTGTAATTTTTCGTGCTTTTTGCTCTGCTGTTTTTGTATATGTCCAATTTTTCTTTTGTTGGGTTACTTTAAAATTTTCTTAGGTTAGCTCGTCGTTTTCTTATGGCTTTTTGGCATTCTTTGTTAAACCATGGTTTGTTAAATTTTGAGGAAGTGAAGCTTTTTGGTACGTTCTCCTTTGCAATGGAAAGGAGAGTATTGCTGAAATATGCAATATGTTCTTCAGTGTCGGTGTTAGCTTCTGGTATTAATCTATATTGGCATGAATTTTGGAATTTTTCCCAGTTTGCTTTTTGAAGGTTCCAACAGGGTATTTTGTCATCTTATTTTATGATTTTCGTTTTCCAGTATAATAGCGAAGTAGTCGCTTCCGCATGTGTCGTCGTGGGTTCTCCAGCTATAGTCCATGTATACAATTGGATCGCATATTGTTAAGTCTATTGCTGAAAGAGTACCTTTTGCTGGATGTAAGTATGTATTCTTTTTATTATTGAGCAAACATAATTGGTTTTGGTTTAGTATTGTTTCAATAATTCTGCCTCTTTTGTTGTTTTTTTTTACTACCCCATAACTCGCTGTGACTTAAAATCTCCCATTAGTATGAAAGGCTTTGATAATTGTTGAATTAAAGCATTTAGTTGTCTCATCCATTGTTTCATTTGGTGATATATATAGCGAACAAAAGGTTATTTCTTTGTGTAGTGTTGCAGTTATTGCAACTGCTTGCATATTTGTTTTCAAGTTTATTTTGCTGTGTGGAATATTTTTATTGATATATAATGATGATCCACCAGTGACTATGTTTGATTTTTTGTTTATGTAGTTGTATGATGAGTAATGTTTTATATTGATTGTGTCATTCTCTTTTAGGTGAGTTTCTTGTAGGCAGATTAGAGCAGGTTTTTTTTTGATGAGGAGTATTATTTCTTCAAAATGTATTTTTGTACCTCTTATGTTCCATTGTAATATTTTGTTTGCCATGAAGTTTTTATTTTGTTTATTTTGTTTAAGAGTTTCTGGGCTTTCTTCTTTATCTTTCATCTATCTCCATCTCTGAGGAGTTTGTAGTTTTGTGTCTTGTTGGAGTTTGGGTTCTTGTTTGAGAGCGATTGAGTTGTGGTTGTACTGTTGTTAGTTTTGGGTCTTGTCTTCTTTTTTTGTCTTGTTTATTTCCTTTTGTTTTCTTGATTGCAGTTTCATTGGTTTGAGTGGTGGTATTTACAGTTTCCGCCTTTTCAAGGGTTTAGAATCTGTTTTGCGTAGTTATTGGTTGAGTTTCTTGTTTTTCAGTAGGTTCTTTGTTTGATGTTTCTTCTTGGTTGCTTTTTTTGTATTTTCTTGTACTTGAATTGGCGCTATTTTCTTTTTTATTTCTGTTTCAGGCATGTTTTTTCCTTTTGTATTTGGTTTTGCCGTTTGTTTTGATCTATTATTCATATTTGAATATAATTCTTTTAGGTTTTCTTGAAATTTTGGCCATTCGTTTTGGTCTAGTTTGACTAGTTTTTTGATAAGTTTTCGATATTGGTCATTTGTTTCATTTTGTTGCCTTGATGCGCTTTTTTGGAGGGTTGCTTCTGCATATGTGTTGCTTTTCAAGTATGATTCCACAATCTTCCTTGCTTCTGGGTATGATATATTTCTTTTAAATTTTACCTCTGTGATTTTTTTTTCATTTTGGTAAATTTTACAAGTTTTGGAGTAGGCTGGGTGGTTTTCATTACAGTTTGGACATTTTTCGCTGTTCTTAGCATTCCCAGTTGATTTTTTTAATTTTAAATTATTGTTATTTAATCGCAATAGTTATTAAGAGCTCAGTAAATGGAGTTCAAAACTGTTTGAATTATGCAAATATCCCTAGTGGTTCAAAAGTTATGAGAATTTAAAGGTCTAAAATTTGGGGTTAAAAGTTGACATCATTTTAGCGCACAAATTACTTGAAATCACGGACCAATTCACAACAATAAATTCAGTAATTTTGTCATAGTTTCTTTATTCCTGGAGCAATTTTGATAAAACTTGGCATTATTATGTAAAATTGTATGTTCTTTCAGATTCTGCACTCAGATGTTATGTATCTCTATGTTGTAACCCATTATTTAGAGAATAAAGGTACGAATATTAGCGTTTTTTTTTTACTTATTACTTTATCACAAGATTATTCAACATTTTTATTTAAACATATGAGATTCAACCGTTCTTTTAGGCAATTACATGTGAACACTGAAAAATTTGGCAGAAAGAAACAAAAACAATTATTTTAGAATTTAGAGTGAGGATTAGTTTCACATAAATTTAATGTAGAATAATCCTATCTTTCAGGGCCATTATAGCGTTTTAGGGCATTAATCATTTTTTTCTATAGGAGATGAATCCTATGCGTTTTTCTTTTTTTTTGGGGAGGGGGGGCGGCGATTATTTGTAGTTTCAAGAGGGTCTTTGTAGGAGGAAGAGGAGCTTGCCACTCGGACTTAGTGTTAGTGGTAGGGCCAGGTGCTATTACGTGTGAACACCTTGAAAACTAAGCAGAAAGAAAAAACAGTTTAGAATTTAGAGTGGGGGATTAGTTTCACATAAATTTAATGTAAAATAATTCACCATTTTTGTGCCATTCTAGCATTTTAGGACATTAATCAATTTTTTTTCTATGGGAAATAAATTCTGTGCGTCTAACTTAATTTTTCAATCCGTTTTTTTTTTTAAACTAAAATTTCATAAACATTTCTGACATTAAAATGTCACATTCTTAATATTTATGGAGAGCGTGGAAATGAAAATGTCACAAAAAATCGACTCATGACGCCAACGTGTTTGTTTACATTCGGCATAATATACCTAACTCATAATTTTTCAGTCCGTTTAAAAAAAAAAAAAACTAAAATTTCATAAACTTTTCTGACGTTAAAATGTCACATTCTTAATATTTATGGAGAGCGTGGAAATGAAAATGTCACGAAAAATACACTCGCGTTTTGTTCACACTCGGCCGAGTATAACGCGTAATTTTTCAGTCCGTTTTTTCCCAAAACTAAAAGTTCAAACAACTTTCCGGCTATTTAAATATTATTTAAATTTCACATGTTATATATCAAAATAATTCTAGATCTATTTTCTATTTAAAAATATTTGCGAATAAGATGCGTACCTTATAATTTTTGAAGAAATGTCGGTTGAGTTTACTCTATCGTGTTTCGCTCTAAGAAAAAAAATATAACTGCCTAGTTATAGTTTAAGGTGTGTTCTGATTAGTTGTAGAATTTTAAGACTATTGATAAATATTGGCTGCTTTAACTTTGAAAAGCAAACGAACGTGTAAAATTGAGTCTAAAAAAAAAGCTCATATTTTTTATTTTTGGCTGTTTTAAGTAAAAACCGTTTTAACTCGCTGTAAAAAATAATTCAATGGATAAAAGCACACACAAATTACATATTCGGAAAGATTTTTTTATTTTCTTTCCAACCATATATATATCTTTAAAATTGGACCAGAAATAAGCGAGAAATTGCGATTTGAACACATTAAGGTATGAAATCACAAATGTCGCACGATATTGGCAGCAGGCTGGGAATGCTACTGTTCTGGTATGGTTGGGCCTTTTTCACTAAATTTCCCACATATTTTAATTCCCCTACATACATCCTGATGGTGCCCATATTTATGGCATTTGTGGCATCTTAAGGGTGTTGGGATGTATTGCTCTACTTTTTCAATGAGGTAACCAATTTTTAGTTCTTTTGGAATTGTAGGGATGTCAAAAGTCAATATATAGGTATTAGTTTGGATGGTTTGACCATTTCTTTTTATGGTTATGCGTTTGTGGTCAATTACGCCTTGTTTTTTAAAGCCGTTCTTATTGTATCTGTCGTCGCCAAGGATAATTCTTGGTTTCTTATAACTCTTTTAGAGGTGTTTAGTTTTCCATGTGGGAAAACTTTGCATTTATAATTGTAGAAACTATACATTTTCAATAAGTTTTGTGCATCTTTATTGCTATTTACTTCGACAAGAAGATTTCCATTTCTAAGGTTTTTAATAGCCTTTGGGTTGCTCTTACTCTTAATTAAAAATGACGATAATTCGCTATTTTTTTTCCTTTCTAGTAGTTCTATTACTAGAAATCTTGGGTAATTTGTGGGAAAGCTGTTTTTGGAGGGTTGTATATTTTTTCGTCCTCCGAGACATCTGAGTGGTATCTTTTTAGGGTTTTGGGGTGGGTGGGGGGGGGGGGGAAGGATCCATGTATTTTTTGTTTTTATTTTCATCACTGTTGCTCCCCACCCGCCTCGGAACCCTTTGTGGGAAGTGCCAGGGGGGGGGGGGGGGCATCGGCCTGGCACCACAGAGATACAGGGATGATATACTTGATTTTGGTGAAACAATGAGCACCTGTCTTCCTTTAATTTTGCTTTTGGGTTTTTTAAGAAAAATATCAGGGATGTTGCAGCCATGTCAATGCTTTATTCGCCAGAACCAATTGACCATATTTTGGGGTATTTATTAGTGGGGGTTGGAATAGGAATGTTAATTATTGTGAGTATACTGGTGTGGGTTTTATATGGTGGGGCTTGACGTAACCAGCTGATTAATTGGATCGGGCCTCTCCAACCGCCCGTCTAGCCCAGGTAAGGGCCAAAGTGAAGTGTTGCAGTGTACATATCCACTACTTTCCCGGGTTATGAACTGCTCAGCCACCAGGATCCCGCCCTTAAGCATTATGATAGAGTGAGAGAGAAAGGAGGTTCTTTTTGTTTTTTGCTTTGCAGAACATGATTGAGTTTTGCAAAGACAAGGGAGAAAAACAAAAAACTTCAATGTAAGGTGCATTTTTAGTCAGGAAGCCGGTATCTTCAGACAGCCTGATCTGATAGCACCAGCTAGAAGCACGAACAGGAGATCACGAGAGGGAATCGCCAGTACATTATCATGATATATGCACAACAAAAAGCAAAAGCAGACTAGTGAACAAGCAATTTCAACCGCTGATATTATGAGAATGTCGTCAGTCATTGCCTGGAAAAACAACTCATCTGCATATTCAAAAACATGAATTAGTCGCCTGTCCTAACCATTTGTTTACAACCAAGCACTCCCAGGTTCATGCAACCTTACTCATTTGGGAAAACCATCGTGCCTCTCCACCTTGCACACACTGCGGCAGTGCTTCACCCAAAAAAGGTGGCCCTGTCATCACCAGAGGCAGTGAGAAATTCATTTTGTGCATTAGCTTACCACATGTCTATCAAAACCCAGGTGTAGATTGTTGTGAATGTAAGAAATAATGTGAAATCAATCAGAAACTCACTTAATGCCAGTTGTTGTAGGCTTTAAAAACATCAAGAATCTAAGAATTTCTGAAATATTTAAATAAAAATACATAATTTCATAAATATTGTCACATACTGACACTTTTTAATCTTTATGTATAAATGTCAGTGTACATGTGTCTGTTTGTTCGTTCATTTTCAATTTCAGCAGCATAAGATATCATCTGTGGTGGGATTTGAACTCACAATCTCTGGATTAATGTGTTTTATTTTGTATTTTCAGAAATATTTTCTTTTGTTTGTATTTTCAGAAAAATTATGTTAATGATGATTTTTTTCACTAATGAGTCACCGCTTATCAAGATCCAAAGATCACTCGAGGATGAGGGTTAAAGATTTTGTCAGGTGAACGGTGAGACAACACCGTAATGATTGGTACGATGGTTGAAACTGGGCAGAATTTGATTATTAAAGAGGAAGGCTCAACAAAAATTTGTTTACATTGGACTTCAAAACGACTGTTGTAGTCAGCTCGGAAGCAGCCTCATGGTATTGTGTTCTACAGACGGGCAGTTCTAGGAAAGAAAGTATGCTCATGGAAGTTCCATTTAGTTTTAGGTACCCAGAGGGAGAAAGGGAAATTATTGACAGTGGTTGTAACTAGACGATTTTTAGTTGTGAATGTTTTACAGGGGGGAACCATAGATTGGAGTTCAGTCGAACACCTACCATAAAAATAATGATAGAGCAAAGAAAGACTAGTAACATCTCTTCTGTGAGAAAGTGACTGTACGGAAAAGAGAAGAGGACATCCTCATTAGATTTCGGAGTCGGTTTTGTACTCTGTCCAAGCAGGAAAGGGCGTTTTGAGTGGCAACAGTACTCCATCAAAGCGCCAGGGAAAAATCGACTTTACTTTATTGTAGAGATTGTTACCTATTTCTAAATTTTAAGTTATCAATTTTAAGGAGAACATTACAAACAATAAGTTTGCATGACTACAACTAACCCACCTCATTATGGTAAGTTAGTTTATTTCTTTTTTTTCTTTTACAGTCATATTTAAAAAAAATAAATCAAAGAACATTATTTGTTTTTCTGGGTTCTTCTTTGTTTCTGACAATTGTAAAGATTATTTATGTCTTCTCGAAATGCATATAAAAGCTTGATTTATTTTGTGAGAAGAAAACCGGAAACATTTATGTTATGCTGGTTATCTAAAGAAATAATCGTGTCCCCCCCCCAATACCTCTCAAGACAACAAATTATTTTGTTTCAATGATTTCAAGTATTTTATAAGAATTCATTTGCGAAGTAAAAAATAAACTAATAACTGAGACAGTTCTAGAACATTTAAGGAAGAACCTTTGAGAAAGTATCAAATTGCTGTTGGTGCGACTATAGCAACAGTAAACAACATCTCAGATGAGTAGCATGAAAATTATCTGAAAAGTGCCACCTACAATCACTCAATTAGCAAAAGGAAATAACTGTTGTTGACCGATTTGACATCATTATTGAGAAATTCTTTTTATCTGAATATAAAGTAGCGAAAAAAAACTCTAGAGTATTCATAATACATTTGATGTTTCTTATTTAAAAATTGTTTATAAATAAGGCAAACATTCATATTCTTTGTTTAATGTTACCAATGCTTAATTTTTATTATAATCATCAACACACAATTGTCATAAAGCAGGTTCCATTATACAATAAACGAGATATGAAGAGTTCTCACCAGAACATATTTGCGAGGAATTAACAGTGCAGTAGTGGATGAGGTATTCAATGATTTGAGTTGGTGACTCTTCACAGCCTAAAGGTTGCCAATGTACAAACAGCGATCGGTCATGGATAATCTCACCGAACCTCACATTCACAGGTGGTCCCAATGGTTCTGGAAAAAAAAACACAAAAAAGATGAATAAATAGAAATTTCATTTATTTGCATTCGTCAATCAAGTCGGTTTGTAGCTGATAAATAAATGGGGCAGAGGGGGCTTTGATCCTTTTTATATTAATGTGCCGATTTGATGGGCATCATCTACACTGGTGGGAGGTGACGGTGGTTAAGTGGATATCGACACGGACTGAAGACCTGGGTGTTCCAAGTTCGAATCTAGTCGGTTCCACAGTACCACTTTCACTAAGGGATGTTGGCAATCTTCTCGTGGTCCTTCCCGTAAGTACCCAATGTCTTTCCAGAAAGATTTCTAACTAGAAAAACATCGGGGAAACTAATGCCAACACCAGAATCATCTGATTCACAAGGAAGAAGATCTACACTGGTGGGCCCCCAAATTTTCGGATATCAGACGTTATGGTATAAAGCCAACTAGAAAATCTTTAATGTATGATAAAACCTTTATTCACTCCATATAATGCTTTCGTGTCTTATATACTTTTTTCAGATATGCAAAGAGAAAAATATTTTCACATTACAAAAGTACACATAAAAAGTCATCTTTAAACTTTCTCTCTCTTTGTGAAAAAAACAAACAGCATAGGTTTCTGAATTTATGTTAAAATAATAAATATGGCAATTCTGAACAATTCCACCCCTAGGGGATGTCCTAGAACCCTGCTGTGAATTTAATTCCTGGAAATAAATATCATATATGGATATATTTGGTGTCGTTAGAGAAACTGATGGAGGGGAGATAATACTACTTTTTTTCAATTGTATTTTGAAAAAAGAATTGAAAAAAATTATTTAGTTTAAAAAAATTATTTCTAAAAAAATATTTTCAACTCCTCGCCCCAATTTAGATACGTTTCCTTCGATGTTAAAACTAATGTAGATAATTTATTTTTTAAATGCATAGACAAGCATTTCTCATCAAAACACAACCTATTCAATAGAAACTCCATAAAGATTAGCTACTGCTGAGATTACTATTTAATTTGGGGGGAATTGCTGGATTTACGATAAATTCAGAAACCAATACTCTTTGATTTTTTTGCCTAGTCATAAACTTCTTTGTCTCTACAGAATCATTGGCAAAACGTCAATACAATAACATAGGTTATTACACAACTGATAGATTTATATCCCATACATAATTTCTTGATAAATTTGTCTATACAAATTTCAAATCACCATATCTCATAATGTTAAATATTTCTATATCTTTTTAATTTTATAAAATTTTAAAAATATAATTTCATATAAACAGTTCAGCTTGATACGTAAAGTTTTTTATTATATATAATGACTTAATTCGAGAGAGAGAGAGAGTTATAATAGGTTTTCTGACCTTTAACTTTACTCCTTAATCAATTTTAAAATTTTAATTATCTTATACATTTCTTAATTACTTAAAAAGTAATTTATCATTTTTTTCACATTTATAATTTTTCCTCTGATGATTGTCTTTGTCTGAAGAGCTCAAAAATATCAGTCTAACTGAGGAGCTGGATGATACATGTAGGATTTTCTGCACACTGGTTAAATTTTTTTCCCCTATTATCCATTAAACCTAAGGTATCTATGGCTGATAGAATTATTGTATCGTATGATACAAAATAATATATATATATATATATAGTATGACATGGAAAGAAACCATCAGGCAAAACTGTAAGCAGTGGCAAATGAACACAGTAAATCCTCACAATCGCCAAACTACCCACCCCCTCCCTACCAATAATAGACATTTGCTGTAACATTTAAAAAAAAAATTATCAAAGCCAAGAGCCACTCAAGCTCAAGGATAAGGGTTAATGAGATGGAAATGATTGGCAGCCGAAAGATGAGGAAAACTATGGGAGTACTAACATTGATCAATGGCATGAACTGATTATTATTTATGGGGCAAGAATTCATGTAGATTGGATTTAAAGATGACCAAGTTGTAATCAGCAGGAAAGCAATCCTGGGGAAGCCGTTGCAAAGAAGGTCTCTCCATGGAAATTCTGCCTGATGCTTGGCACATGGAAAGGAAAGTCTTTTTTCAACATGGTAGAAAATGAGTTCTTGCTGTGAATGTCTTACAAGGAGGAATAAAAGAGTGGAGCTCAGTGGTGCACCTTCCATGATTGTAGTATATGTTCTGTCATAGACTGAGAAATCCTTCACAACTGAGGTAATTTTTATTTATCTCCCAATCCAAAGTCCCTTTTTTAATAACTTGTTTTACCTTATATAAAAACATGACCTTGTTATTAATGTTGCCAGTAACTATTGACAAAATGGAATTCATTAGTAACTACACCATTTTTTTTAATAAGAAAGTATTTATTCTGTTTGTTAAACTCGTCCTCACTTAATTTATTTTCCTTTGTAAAAAAAAGAAAGAAAATGAATGTTTTTGACCGGCTTGTTATTTAATTAATTGAAGGAAAACTGTTATTAAATTCCTTACGATAAACTTATGAATGCGTTATCATGTGTATCATAACTATTATATGAATTGACAAAACAACTTTGAGACAAACTAATTATAAATTTATATTAGGAAGTCATTAAACTGAATATATATTTGGCAAACAGCAAACATTACCTTTATAGCAATGTTGTTTTTGTATATTTTGTGAGAGGACGTTTTCTGTGTTTATAATTATATGTTGAAAACAAAATATTGTATTTGGATAATCATGTCAAGATTTTTTTGTACTCAGACAACTTTATCTATGCAAAAAGAAACTTGTAGGAAACTGAAAGCAAGTGGACACGGTGTAAATATAGAAACATATTGTATTCGTCGAATGGAAGAAATACAGGCAAGTTATAGCTATTTTTGTTAAAATTCAGTACTTAAAATGTCTAAGATGCCAATTTTCAAGCATCTGCTTACAATGTAAACGTGTCGCCACACGTTTAAAAGTTTGCAGAGTCTATATCTTGAAAAAAAGAAAACAAAACAAGTGGAAATCTCTATATTTCAAGAGAGAGACCGTGAATTGTTCAGCAGTAAGAAGAAGGCCCCTTATATCCTTAAAAATACAGCATTCAAAATAATTTTCCCGTTGTGGCATCTAATACAAATGACAGCTTAATTGGAAATTAGAAGAAAAACTAAGTTATGTAATATTAGGTTAAGAAGACAGAAATAAATTAAAGATTTATTTGAAACATATTTAATTTGTTATCAGGTAGCCAAAGTATGAAGACAAAATTATTTTTGTATGAAGTGTTTAAGCTTATTGACCTAAACAAGGTCAACAAGGAAAAAAGTATCAACTTTAACATTAATCCTACCTGGTTGAAGTATTATCAGAAAAAACTAAACAAATTGAAATAAATTATATTCATGCTAATAACATATGGGGAAAACTAACGAAAAAGTAGGCTTGCCTGAATCAAACAGCAATATGTCAGACAGATCGCTATTTGGGTCTGACTTTAAAAATCTAACTGCAGAATACATGTCCTGAGATTCTTCTAGTTATATATAGATAGTAAATATGTTGCCTTATAAATAAATGAGTTTAGAGTGATCAATATTAATGATCATTTATGCAAATACAAATGTAATCAGTGTTGACATGAGATTTACATATATATATATATATATATATATATATATATACATACACAAGTGTATCATCTTTGAAGCGAAATATGGCGTTTCACAGGTAGCATTCCAAAACATAACCCCTAGGTAAGTAACAGTTTACAAGCTGGCTAAACAGAAGCAACGAGACAACCGGGATGTGGTTGGAGAGAAACATGGGAAGAATGACTATGGTAAACTATCCCTTGGCTTAGATAACAAAAAGATAGCATGGAAAGAGTACTACGAGCATCTGCTCATGTGGAATTTCCCTGGGATCCTGACAGTCTCTTAGAAGCACCGCCTGTGGAGGGTCCAAGTGTTTTCATCACCACTGAGATGATTGCAGAGGCAGTAGGCAAGAAAAAAATGGCTATGGCTGAGATGCTGAAGTCCACTGGCAAGCTTGATATTGCTATTATACGAGATCTATTAGAAGTCATCACACGTGAAGGCCGTATTCCTGTGGATTGGGAAGAAAGCTACATCGTTAGCATATATGAAGGGAAGGGAGATGCTTTTGATGGCGGTAACTATCGAGGACTGAAGATTCTTGAGCAGACCATGAAGATATTTGAGAGAGTGACAGAGCAGCTGATAAGACAACAGGTGCACATCGATGGGATGCAGTTTGGTTTTATGCCTGGTAGGGGAACCACTGATGCCATCTTCATCATCCGACAGCTTCAAGAAAAACACTTGGCCGCAAACAAGACCCTATATGTGGTTTTTGTCGACCTTGATGAGGAGGCTGGGACTGGAGGAATGGTTTCTGCAGCTGTGCAATCAATGTACTCGAATGCGAGAAGCTGTGTGCATGTGGGGTACGGGTACAGCGAGCCATTCAGTGTGGGGGTCGGTGTGCACCAGGGTTCGGTATTGAGCCCCCTTCTCTTCATCATCATCTTGGAATCCCTGTCACTCGAACTGAGAACCGAATGTCTTTGGGAGCTCCTGTATGCGGACGACTTCGCAATTGTCGACACTTCACTTGAAGCTCTAATTGAGAAAATCACCTCCTGGAGGAATAGTATGGAGTCAATATTGCTAAGACAAAGGTAATGATTGCTGGTCCCAACCTGAACTCCATGAACATCTTGCACGGTCTGCTTGAGTGGTGCAGAGTGAAACTCCATCTTCTGCCCTGTCTGTTCCTACTGGGTCCACAAAAGATGCAGTGGAATAAGTGGCCTACTCCGATCGGATCAGCAATATAGGTGTCCTTGCTGTGTGGGTACAGCTAGACCAATCGCCGGTAGGTCAGTGAAAGAAATCGCGGTTGGGATAGCAAACTGGAAGCTGTAGCTGAGTTCTGCTACTTGGTCAACTTCCTTTCAGTCGCTGGTGGTTATGAGACTGCTGCCATTGTCTGATTCAAATCTGCCTGGAAGGGCTTTAGAGAACTCCCGCCCATCTTAATAAATAAGCACCTGGCCTTCATGACTAAATGACAGGTGTACACCAGCTGTGTGAGGAGATTGCAGCGCAACGAAAGAGCCATGATTATATGGATCTGCCATGTCAAGCCAGAAGATGACACTCTCCTCGAGACTCTTCTCTCAAGGTTTGATATAAAAGAAATATCTAATGTTCTTAAGCTGGGCAGGATGAGATGGCTTGGCCATGTCGAACGAAGCTCGAGCTGGGTCTCCCGTGTCAGAGATGTCCATTGCATCAAGTCGACAGGCTGGAAGAACAAAGCTCTCTTGGGATGAGCTGTGTAAACACAACCGTGCAGCTCTGGGAATTGCGAACTTTGATCCTCACAACCACTGAGCCTGGAGAGGAAGACTTTGATCAAGACTGACAGACAGGCCTCACCCTCTTATAGAGAACCAATCAAAGGCCTGTTAAAAAATAAATTGGATGATCATGCTGATAATATATGTGTATACATTTTGGTTATGTACTAATTTTAAATTCTAGAGCAGTTATAAATTTTACGACAAAAAAAAAAACAATCTTCAGAAACCCGCAGAAAGATGTAAACATAGAGAATTAAAAGTTCAAAACATGCAGAATCAGAATCTTTTAACCATTGTGAAAAACCGTTGTGAAAAATTTCCAGAGTCAAAAGACAATAAAGATGCAAATAAAACGTAAAACACGTAAATATTGTTGTTTTTTACTTTTTCTTTCAGATTGGTCTTTTGTAATTAAAATTTAATCCCTTTGTGAATTATCTTAATCTATATAAATTTAACTGATATTGATATAATTTCATATATATATATATATATATATATACACACACACATGTAGAGAAATCTACAAGTCAATTGGATGAAAGATGAAAATTAAAAAAATAAATGTTTTGTTAGTCTTAACATAAATCACTCTACACTAACATTCATAGATTGTAAAAATGCATGAAACTTTTAGAAAATCCTCTTAAGAAATTGAATACCAAATTAACATTAATAATAAAAGAAATAATTTAATTGAATACATTATGCTCTGGTTTTATATGAAACGTTCATTTAAATAAAATATAACTTTTGTATAAACTTACTCATATCCTTGTAGAATATGCAAGATGACCATACCATTCCACTGGTAAGATTTTTCGGTCCAGAATGAAAACCATTCAAAATGTCTGAGTGGACTTCTTGCCTCGTTTCAATGACACTTGCCTGTGTGGCCAGAGCAAAGACAAGATTTTTGATAGCAGATTTCATGGTCACTAAGGAATAGTTGTGGACATTAAATGGTAAGTGGATCCAGTTGGCTTCATCCTGTAAAAAAAAGAAGAATTATACAAATAAATTGTTTCAGAACTTTTTGAGATGAGGATAATTTGTCATATTTGAACTACTATTCTCATCTTGGTTGTTATATTCACAGAGTTTCGGCCAATGTAACCTCCGACCTTCTTCAGGTGTCTCTTCTTAAACTTCTAGTTAAACTTGGCAATCTTTAGGTCGAATTCAGGAACCTGCTTCAGATTTCGAACTGAACCCTTTATTTAATCACTGGGGTAGATTGTTTTCATTTCATAGACCATAACTGGATAGAAGGGTTAATTCATGTTATTCTTAGTAAGGATTGAACCTTCAACATCAAGAAGACTGTCGCTTAAAACTGATTTTGAACCTATGCTTTTAACCATTAGGCCATGTGTCCAATTCTAGTATGAATTTGAAAAGAGAAACCATCAGCTCTTGTGGGATGAAGTCAAAATTATAGACAGAGAAGAACGGTGGAGTGTAAGATGTCTCAAAGTAATTTTATGTTGGGTAACAATGGATTCCTAATATAATATTGGATGACAATCTAGGAACCATTAATTATAACAAAAATAACATCATAAAAATATAGTAATATTAAATATGTAGTATTACTACTTATCTATATATATAGTAGACTCGATTTTTCCCCTGTAAATTCAGTCACTATAGGACTATAAACACAGGTGCTATATATAATTCCAATATGATCACGCTTCCTGCCAATAACTGATACGTGTTTCCGAAAATTATCAGTTTTATTCGATTTCAGAATTTCCAACACTAATTCCAACCTAGCTGACTCTCACAAAAAATTCATACTTAAAGGAAGTTAGAGTAACTTTTACTCACACACAAAAATCTACTACCACTTCCCCATCTATCACCGGGACTTCTCCTTCATTGAATACATTTTCCAGCTCCGACCATCATTGTTTCATTTTTTTATTCCGTGATATTATCTTCCCTAAATAAATACGGATCGCTCGATTGAGCTTATGTTCTTATTTTTTTCAATATTACTGAAGATTACCGTAACTAATTTGTTTATTTAATTTTACGTTTCTCAATTTTGGGATGGGAAAATTGGTAGAATTATTATTTTTTTTATTCATTTAAATTACTTTTTTCTGTTTTAAATGTAAATGAGCAGAGAGGGATTTTACAGTATTTCTCAACTTTCACATCTGGCATAGTTTACCCCCTAAAAAACTTAAGATTCTTCTTTTTTGGGGGCGATTACATGTAAACAGCCTGAAACACAAAGAAGGAATTAAAATAAAAAAAATATTTTACATTTTAGAGTGGGAGATCACTTTCCTATATAAAGTTAATGTAAAATGAGCACCCACTTCCTGGCCTGGTAAATCGAAACATGTAATCGATTGGAGTTTTATTTATTGGGCGGAATAATTGGGGGGATTTATTTTTTTCACTTATCCATTATAGTTTTCTTTTGTGTTTTAAATATAAATGGGGGTGGTGGCTTTTTTGGGGTATTTTTATGTCTCGATTTAACTGGCCAGGAAGAGGGTACTCATTTTATGTTAAATTTATATAGGAAAGTGATCCCCTCCTATAAAGTCTAAATATTTACATTTTTGTTTATTCCTTCTATGCGGATATTTTTCTAGGCTGTTTTTAGTTTGCGAAGTCGGTTTAGTTCGGTTCGCATTGCATTGCGTTGCGTTGAAGCATCGGAACTTGATTCGGCTTTCTTCTTTAAGTCAAAACTACAAATTTCTGGATACCTATTCCTAAAAAGCACCAAAACAATTTACCCCCCACCCCTCATCCACACACAGTTATCCCTGCTGGGACACTGCTAGTTACTAATAATTCTATAGTAATAAGTAGATTCTCAAAATTCATACTAGAAATATCCACAGTTCAAAAACAATGTCATCATCTTCACTTCTGAAACTTACCTTACAATTATATTTGTTTTTGGTGCCACGACTATGACACCAAAAAAGTAGATATCCTTTTAACTCAAGACCTTGAGGAATTTGTGTAGGTCGTCCCCAAAACAAAGTTATATTCAGTAAATGTGTTCCTTTATTTGGCAGCATTTCCACTGTAAAATTGGGAGGTATACCAGGTCCTAAAAAAATTAAAGCAACTTTCTCAATTCTTATACAATAGATAAATGTCTCTAAAATTTAATGAAAAGAACAACATTTAAAAATTCCTTTTCTTTTTCAACTTTTATTCACTCCAAACGAAGCTCCTTGCCACTGAGACGTAAGGAGCTACTGTGAATTAGGGGCCATATTTATAGGGGCATCCTAAATGGGGAGTTGTGCAGTGAGATGTTTGTTCACATTTAAATTTCTGCATATTGATAGTGAGGGAAACAGGGAGCAGAGAGGGAATTCCAAAGGCTAGCAGTTCTAGAAGCTATTAGTTTTAGAAATCCTTCTAGCATCTGGGGACCTCTCCAGTGAAAAGGTGGGATTTTGCTGATTGTCGAGTTGGTCAATGGGCACCAGTGCATCAAGTTCGTCAGAGAACATTCCATTGAAGTACTTGTAAAACAAAGCAAAGGCTTTAGATGTATCAATGCTACTGCCCTAGTTTCACCTGCCTTGTCCAGTGTATTGTATATGTGTTCAGAGATGACCATTAGGATATCCGCAGTAGAACATGATTGTTTAAATCCATACTGTTGGTCAGAAAGAAGTTTAGCACTAAAAAGGTGGTGAACTATCGCTAGATTGATTAATGATTCAAAGATTTTAGCGAAGAGCAGGAGGAGACTGATGGGGTGATAATTTGCAGGTCAGTTCTTTCACCAGAATTCTTGAACACTGGTATCACAAAGGTAATTTTCAAACTATCATGGAAGGAAGATTCGGCAAGGCATTTGTTGTAGAGTTTGAAGAGGACAGGGGCCAGCTCAACAGAGCATTTCTTCATTACTATAGCAGGGATAAGATCAGGCCTACATGCTTTGGAGGTGTCAGAATTTTTTATGATATCCTGGATATGGGAAGGGGGTGATGATCAGATCATCGAATGTGGCTTCTGTCTGCAGTGGGAAATTTGTGAGGGAGTGGTTTGTAGAGTCCAAGGTTAAGTTTAAGGCAAACTGCAGAGCAAGCAGTTCAGCTTTATCAGTTGCCGTGCAAGCCAGATCATGGTGGTTAGATAGTGGCGCAATTGTTGATTACCCATTATTCACTACACTATTATAGATTTTCCAGAAATTGCGAGTTCCTAATTTCTGCAACTCATTTTTTGGTCATGGCGGTATGCCTACTCTTAGCTGCAGCTATAACTTTTATAATGATTTCTTGATGCTATAAATTTTTGTTTAGTTGTAGTTGTCTTATGGCAATTGAATCGGCAGAATGCTTGCTGCCTATGCGCAATAGCAGCTGTACAGGCCGAAGTGAACCATTGGGGAGAGTGGGGCTTACTATAGAATTTCTGCATGGGGACATGTACTTCTATGCCTGCTTTGACCCATTCAGTTATCTCATTTGCACACTGATCAGCAGAGAGAGAAAAAGCTTTACTCCATAAAGCATGTGATCTCTGATAGATTCTCAATCACCTATTTTTAGTATCTCGTCATTTTGAGCAATGGTTCTTCGGTTTGGAGTCGAAAGTTTAGGGTGATATCAACCATTATCACAATGCATTCCCGAATGGGCTATGGGCATCCGTCGCACAAACCTCAGGCAGTATATAGTCAAAAATAGGTTGAGATGTGAGGCTTGCTGATCCTCACAGTTTGGAAAGCGGGTCAGGAAAGTGACAGTCTGTAAAAGGGAATGCGCAATAGAGAAACTATGCATGCTGTTCTCAGCTGCGTCTGTATAGCTCAAGAAACCAAGCCAATTTCTGTGGTGGACATTAAAATCCCCAAATACATGTATTTGGGTGCTCTGATCTAAAGAGAGTACTGCATCTATACTATCAGAGACATAATTGAGCAGGGTACAGTTCTGAGTTGAAGGAGAATGGTAGATGAAATATAAGTAACTAACACTGTGTTGTAAAGCACATGAAGACCTGATCATCTGATTCTAGACTATGTAAGAGGAGAGTGTTACGAATGTAGACTCTGAATCCATGCATGTTTGTCAGAGTCCTTATGATAGAGTGGGAGGTATCCAGTCATGTCGAGGAGATTGAGGAGGGTAAGTTAGTTTCACTTAGTTCTAAGAAATCTGGATAAGTGCAGGATCTCTTTCCATGTGTGGCTACTGTTATCTCAATATTATACAATTGTTGATAGACCAGCCACTCTTAGCGCAACCTAAGAGTTAGGGCTGCTGTACTACCAGTCAGAAACAGCAGCCAGACAAGCTGTCAAACCTGTACCTGGGATAAGTATATTTTATTTTGATCCAGGGGGGAGGGTACAAAATTATATCATGGGGTCTGACTCCGTGCCGAAAACAACTTTTGCGCTGGGCAACGGGAAGAGGAGGGGCGGTGGACAGGAGGGGGCAGTAGTGAGGTATGCAACTGGGGAAAAACAGCTTTCACCCAAGGGGACAGGGGGCACGGAGAGAGGCGGCGGTCAAATGAGGTGCCCCTATGGAGAATGCTTATTTGGCGTTTGTGCAGTATAGCACCCCTATGGTAAACATTTTTCGGGCCTTTGCAGTATAGTGCGCCTATGGAATATGTTTTTAGGGGGGCTTGTGCAGTTTCGCGCCCCTATGGTAAACGCTTTCTGGGGGCTTGTGCAGTATAGCAACCCTATGAAAAACACTTTTTGGTGCTTGTGCAGTTTAACGCTCTTATGGAAAAAGCTTTTCGGGGGCTTGTGCAGTTTAGCGGGGCGCTAAACTGCACAAGCTCCTGAAAAGCTATGAAAATGCTTATTTGGAGCTTGTGTAGTTTAGCGCCCTTATGGAAAACGCTTATTTGGAGCGTGTGCTGTTTTGCACACATTATGAAATATGCTATTTAGCGCTCCTATGGAAAATGCTTTTCGGTGGCTTGTGCAGTATAGCGCCCATATGAAAAACGCTTATTTGGGACTTGTGCAGCATAACGCCCCTATGGAATACGTTTTTAGGGGGCTTGTGCAGTTTAGCGCCCCTATGGAAAACGCTTTCTGGGAGCTTGTGCAGTATAGCGGCCATATGAAAAAGACTTTTCAGGGCTTCTGCAGTGTAGTGTCTCTATGGAAAAGACGTTACAAGGCTTGTGCAGTATAGCACCCTTATGGAAGATGCTTATTTGGGGGTTTGAGCAGTATAGCACCCTTATTGAAAAACGCTTTTCGGGGCTTGTGTAATTTAGCGCCCTCATGGAAAATGCTTATTTGAGGCTTGCCCAGTATAGCGCAATTATCGAATACGTTTTTAGAGGGTTGTGCAGTATAGCGCCCCTATGGAAAATGCTTTCTGGAGGCTTGTGCAGTATAGTGTCCCTATAGAATACGTTTTTATGGTGCTTGTGCAGTTTAGCGCCCCCATGGTAAACGCTTTAGTGGGGATTGTGCAGTATAGCACCCCTATGGAAAACATATATATAGTATGCACACTGGGTAGAGATACATGTATATAGTATGCACACTGAGTAGAGATACACGCATATATTATGCGTACCGGGGTAGAGATACACGTATATAGTATGCGCACCGGGGTAGAGATACACGTATATAGTATGCGCACCGGGGTAGAGATACACGTATATAGTATGCGCACCGGGGTAGAGATACACGTATATAGTATGCGCACCGGGGTAGAGATACACGTATATAGTATGCGCACCGGGGTAGAGATACACGTATATAGTATGCGCACCGGGGTAGAGATACACGTATATAGTATGCGTACCGGGGTAGAGATACACGTATATAGTATGCGCACCGGGGTAGAGATACACGTATATAGTATGCGCACCGGGGTAGAGATACACGTATATAGTATGCGCACCGGGGTAGAGATACACGTATATAGTATGCGCACCGGGGTAGAGATACACGTATATAGTATGCGCACCGGGGTAGAGATACACGTATATAGTATGCGCACCGGGGTAGAGATACACGTATATAGTATGCGCACCGGGGTAGAGATACACGTATATAGTATGCGCACCGGGGTAGAGATACACGTATATAGTATGCGCACCGGGGTAGAGATACACGTATATAGTATGCGCACCGGGGTAGAGATACACGTATATAGTATGCGCACCGGGGTAGAGATACACGTATATAGTATGCGCACCGGGGTAGAGATACACGTATATAGTATGCGCACCGGGGTAGAGATACACGTATATAGTATGCGCACCGGGGTAGAGATACACGTATATAGTATGCGCACCGGGGTAGAGATACACGTATATAGTATGCGCACCGGGGTAGAGATACACGTATATAGTATGCGCACCGGGGTAGAGATACACGTATATAGTATGCGCACCGGGGTAGAGATACACGTATATAGTATGCGCACCGGGGTAGAGATACACGTATATAGTATGCGCACCGGGGTAGAGATACACGTATATAGTATGCGCACCGGGGTAGAGATACACGTATATAGTATGCGCACCGGGGTAGAGATACACGTATATAGTATGCGCACCGGGGTAGAGATACACGTATATAGTATGCGCACCAGGGTAGAGATACACGTATATAGTATGCCCACCGGGGTAGAGATACACGTATATAGTATGCGCACCGGGGTTGAGATATACACGTATATCGTATTCGCAGAGGAGCGTAGATATATACGTGTATAGTATGCGCTCCGAGGCGGAGATACATACGTGTATAGTATGCGCACCGGAGCGGAGATACGTACGTATATAGTATGCACACCAGGATGGAGATACGTACATATATTGTATGCGCATCGGGGCAGATACGTACGTATATAGTATGCGCTCCGGGGTGGAGATACGTAAGTATGTAGTATGTGCACCGGAGAAGCGATACGTACATATATAGGATGCGCACCGGGGAAGAGATACATACGCATATAGGATGCGCACCAGGGTAGAGATATATATGTATATAGAAGGCGCAGACAGTGGTCGTATTTTTAATAGAAATATGTCATACGTTTGCCCTGAGCAATGGAAGAGGAGGGGCTAGGGAGAGGAGTCGTCCTGGGAAGAGACAGCCTTCACCGAAGGCAACAAGGATAAGGTGGCAACGAGGAGAGGGGGCAGTGAAATGGGGCGACCAGGGAAGAGAGAGCCCTGGGCAACTCCGGGTACCCCTGCTAGTATTTACTAAAATAGAAAATTTAAAGCTTATAATTTCCAATAATAAATGTATAATTATGTGTGAAAAACAATGGATTTTATTAATCGGTCTTTTATTCTGTTTTTACTTACGTTTGTCTTCAGTTTCAATATAAAGCGTTGAATAGCCTGTTGAAAAATTCACATTGTTTCGGGCATAGAGTCTAATCTCAAAAGCCTTCTGCATGCTGAGGCACATTTTTGCAGAAGTCAGACCCTGCCTAATTTCCACTTCTTGCCAATTACCATGTGTTGGTCGGTACTGGATCAAATAACCTTGAGGATTGCCAAACTGAAATTTGGGTGGAACTTCCTACAATACGAAAACAAATCTTTGAAATGATCTGAAATTTCACTTAAAAATTAAAAATAAAAGCAAAACATTTAAAAAAATTATTATTCTTTTAAACAATTATAAGTCAACACACACACTATATCTATATATAAATATATTATTTCATGCATATACACACATAATATAATATCTGCATATAGATTTTCAGTGTTTACTTCAACATGAGTAGAGCTTAGTAGTAGTATGAAAATATATCTATGGCAATTAAGCTACACAGAAGCTATACAGTGGGGCTGAAACATGGACGCTTCTGTGTAGCTTAATTGCCATAAATAAATTTTCATTCTACTACTATATATACATATAAGTAAATAATGGTATTTTAAATTCCACTGACCCAGTCTTTATTCATATTTATTTGCCGAATTAAAAAAAAAAAAATTTAATGTAACTTGACAATTGCAAGTAAAAATATGAATAAAGACTTATTCATTGGAATTTAAAATACCATTATTTACTTATATATGCTCTGTTGTTAAATGTTAACATTAATCAGGATTTTACATTGAACAGTTCTGGTAAATTTTCTTATAATATATATATATATATATATATATATATATATATACATTTCCATATATATATGTTATATATATGTTATTATTTCTTACTCACACTAGGAGTTCTCACACGAGTCATCATCAGTGATCGCTCACTGGCAGAAACATGTGCTACTTCTTGGAGATATATATTTATTTATTAGAGAATATCATATATCTATACATACATAACACATCACCCAATAAGTTCCGTACCTAACTAATAAAACAACACCTTTTAGAAAAAATTCGACTTTATTCATCAACATAGTCTCCTTCTAGGGTGATACACTGATTCCAACACTTCTTTCACAATTCGATGCCTTTTCTGTAGACTGATTTGTCTTTGCCCTCAAAATACGCCTCGGTTTCCGATATCACTTCTTCATTGCAGCCAAATCTCTTTCCCTGGAGCATTCTTTTGAGAACCACCAGCAGTCGCTTGGGGTCAGCTCTGGAAAATAGAGTGAGTGCAGAAGCAATTTAAAGTGCAATTCATGTAATTTTGCCATCGTTGTGACCGACTTGTGACACGGTGTATTGTTTTGGTGAAAGACCACATTTTTCTTGTACATTTGTGGCTGTATTTTGGCGATTTCTTCAGTCAAACGCATCTGAAAAGAATGCTCCAGCGAAAAAGATTTGGCTTCGATGAAGAAGTGACATCAGAAACTGAGGCGTATTTTGAAGTCAAAGACAAATCGTTCTACAAAAAAGGTATTGCATTGTCAGAGAAGCATTGGAATCCGTCTCCTTCTAGACTGATACACTATGTTGATGAATAAAGTCAGGTTTTGCCTAAAAGTTGTTGTTTTATTAGTTAGGTCCAGGACTTATTGAGTGATGTGTTATCCAATGAAAATCATTCCAGCAATGTAACTTCCTGTATATAAGGCCTCAGCAAGGATAACTCGATGGACCTGAATGTCAGCTTCTTTTTGAACACATTAAAATGTGTTAAAAAGAAACATTAACTTGTTCCAGGAATTGGCTCTTTTGAACCAAATCCATGTTGAATCTTTCTTGATAACAATGTAAATTTTATTTAATGAGCTTAATTTTGTTGAGAAGTTCAGCCAGATTAATGGACATCACTTATTTTTATTTTTCTGTCCCATCCACAAATCATGCACACGTTTTTATGGCAAATAAATTGTTCATCGATTAAATATATTTTTATGGATGTTATGTTTCATGTTTTTCTTTCAAAAAAGAATAAATATGATTTTATCCTATTTTATTTTTCATTACTTGAGTGGAGACATCGTCAGATGGAGGACTTAGAGAAAAATAATTCAAAATACATTAAAATTCACTTCCTATTTCACTTTTTAACCCTGTTACCACCTCTCATGATGTGGAGCAGAGGTTGGATTTGTGGAGACATAAACATTGTGTTGGTTGAGGTTGTGAAGAAGACCAAACCCTGTTCCCAGTAGAAACCATCAATCACCACTCTCCATTCTGGACTCATTCTTAAAGTACATAGAAGATTATAGCTAATCCCTTGGATATACAATGTTTTACCTTCTGATACTAAAATTTACGGAGATTTTGCTAAATAAAAAGATATGAAAATTGAAATTATAAGGAGTTTAATATAGAAATACCTAAATGAAAATCCTAAAAAATTTATGTAAATATTTAACTATAATTAAAAGAAAACACATTTAAAACAGAACAAATATTTGAAAAAGGAAGTTAGAAAAAAACTAAATTGAAAAGGGACGGAAAAAAAGTAATCGCAAAAGTCATTTAATAAATAATCAACCGTTTCTTGTCACCTTAATGTATTAAAAGTGTGTGTTCAATTTTGAATGTTTACAATTTAAAAAATAAAATACAATTAAAAAAAATGGTTTTAATTTTTTTAATTTAATTTTTAATTTCAATAAATATTGGATCAAGTTACCTTGTTGAGCTAACAAATCAAACTTTGCTTTTAACTAACCAATTTTCATTTGTTGATGTTGTACCATGTTATTGGCAATATAATTATGTACTTCGCTATAATTTATCTTAAAAATTATTTCATCAGGCCCAGACAACTGATAGTTTAAATAATCACTTAAAAAACAAAATCAGCATTTATTTTATTTTATCAGAAGCAAGACCATCTGCAAATGCCGTGTTCATTATATATACAATAAGTCCATCTAGGGTGTAGACTATTCCATTACAATATTGACTCTACACAAACCAAAATATATTGAGCATCAACTTTTAGTTAATGCTAAATATATTTTGGTTTGGTTTAATATAAACTGAAAAAACATTTGCCACATTTGGAGTGGGTACTGTGTGAGATGCAGTCGAGGTGGCGAGATGGGCCAGTCTCAATCGATAGGCTTGAACATTTTCATTAGTTTTAAACCCATTGAAACAAAACTATTTTTGATCTAATTTTTATAAATATAATCAGTTTATTTTTCGAGATTTTAAATTTTTTTTATATCTATCACAAAATATGGAAGATGTTTATGTGCCATCATTTTGTGGTAGTGTTTTTCCATTGAGACAATAATCCTCAGTTTTCTTACTTCTTATTTTTGCACAACATTTTTAAAGTTAAAACAAGAAAAAATGATAAATGTACTAAACGCCTCTTTATCTGTGGTCTTTAACAAAACTTTTTCCAATATAATGCTTCAGAAATTTTGAGATGAGGATTACTAATTTGGATTATTCGGACTACTGTTCTATTTTTAATTTTATTCTTAGTATTGCCTGTACTGAAGATTGAACCTTCATTCCCCAGAAGATCGTCACTTAGAACTGATTATTATTAAGCATTTTATCCATTGTACCACAGGTCCATGTGGAAATTACTTAAGACTTCTACTCGGCCATGACTGACAGAACGAAAGCAATAATGGATTAAATATAGGGTTCAGTTCAAAATTCCATACAGATTCCCGAGTTTGACAAGATGTACCTGGTAAGAAGTTACATCAGCCGAAACGTTAGGAGAATAGCATCCAAGATAAGAACTGTAGGCACTTCTGCCGTATATATGAAGCAGCTGCCGATTAAGAAATCGAAATTGAAGAGTTCCGTTTTTTTTCTCCAAGTACCATTCATTCAGAATTCACCGGAAGTTGAATTTAGTATTTAGAAAATGGAGTTAAATGAGATTAATCTTTGAGACATTGGTAATTTAATGAACCAGCCGCAAAAAACAATAGATTTTTTACAGGCACACCGCCTGATTTCTTAGGGTTAGGGTTTAGGGTTAGGGTTAGGGTTTAGGGTTTTTTATTTAAATTTTTTTTACTTCATATAATAAAAAAAAGAAATTGTTAATTGTTTCTTGTTACCCAAAAACAAATCAGTCTTGCATTTTTTTTATGTTGTAAAAAAATCACTTCCGGTTGAATTACCTCCCTTTATTTTCAGTAGAAGGACAGAAAATTTGCTGCTTCATATATACGACAGAAGTGCCGAACTGTAGCCTGAATAATCAAAATTGTTACAATATATTCCACTAATTTCAGCTGCACAAAAAAGACATAAAAAATATACATTTAAATTCTTTAATAAATTTCAATCATTTTGTCAAGCCTTAATGGGAGAGAGAGATTTATTCTTGAAATCTTAAAAGTCAATTCTTTTTCTGTAATCATTTGTCCAAATAAATATGGACATAAGTAAACTGATATCCTTGTCCGTATTAAAAGTTTTAGCTGTTCAAAAATTAAAGTATTTGATATTTTAAAGAAAACGCTTTTTAAGATAAATTTTGCAAAAGATAAACTGTTTCAAATCGTCTTATGAGGCTTTTGCAATAAGCATCATTACTTTCGGAACCTCAAAATGCGGGCAGCATCCAACCATGAAATGAAAAGCACAAAATGAAAAGCACAATTTGTTTATTTCTTTGAAAAATATGCCATAGACATACTAGTTAGGTATGTGTATATGTTTATATATTTGTATGTACCGCATTCACTCTTAGATTAATTCAACAATCGTTATGAATTTTGAAACACAGCTGCTAGGCGTAAGGGGTTGTAATGTGGGCTATATTTAGTTTAATTTAGTTTATGCAAAGGGTGGTAAAAAGGGAGTGGAAGCCCTTAAAAGAGTTTGCAAATGCTTGGGCAGCATCTCTCCTCAAAATATGTTCATACAAGCAATTACAAATGAAACAAAAAAACAACATGGAAATGATAATGTACACAAAAGCATTTATTTCTCACAAACTCGGCAGGGTTCACTTTCAGATTGTGTTCATAAAAATGTGCTTACAATAACATCTGAAAAGGATGTGTATGGTGTGTGTGTGTGGAATTTGAGAGGAAATGTTTTACATACCATAAAATGCATGCACATAATGCAGATGTCCTCATGTGAGGTGCAGCAAGAAAGCAGAAAGAAAGAGGGAATTTCTCTGTGTGTCTCTATATTCATTGATTGCAGCACCACCTACACCCTCTGGTGAATGTATGTGTAAGTGTATAGAAAAGTGTAGTTAACACCCTCCATGAAAATTCAGATACCTCCGATTTTTCTGAGATTTTCATAATAGATATTAATATTCCCCAAAATTCAGTTTCTTTTCAGTATTTTAAAGGGGTTTAGGGGGCATAATATGGGAAAAACCTCCCATTTGAAAATTCAAATATATCAGATTTACATTGAATTTGATCCATAGTCACCAGATACCAATTAAGCAAGTTTCACTGAATTTCAATTCCTTCTTAAGCCTCCATAACCGTAAGTCTTAAATTTGAGACATTTTCTAGAATTGGAATAAGGATTCGAGACATAAGGTTTAGTATCATTATATCTTGATTTTAATTTTTGTAAGGAGACATAAAAGTGGTGCAAACTGTTCTGTTCAGGGAATTCATTTTACCCGTCCTGGGACAAGTATTCTTCTAGTCGTTTTATATGCGTTAAATGATTTTATTTGGCAACATTCAATAAATTCAGGAAACAGTGACAGGAAAAAAGACATTAAGTTTGTTCATCAAATTAAACCATAGATTATTTAAATTTAAAGAAAAAACTAAATTCTGTTTACAATATTAAAAGATTTGCTTAATAAAAATCATTAAGCAAAAAAAAAGAACCTTCTATTTTGTTTCATAAGAATTATTTTTACCTTTACTAAGGAGTTATATTTTTTTCTTTATTAAGATCACAACTTACCTTCCAATAGATGACCACATCTGAACATTTTTTGCTAGGTTCAGTAGAAGGTACAATATAGTAGGAGCCTGGAATGTCTGGAGATTTTTCTGGAACTTTTAGAAATAAATAACAAATTATAAAAATACATAAGTAAAAAGATAATCTATTACAAACATTATAATATATTATTATGTATTTGAAGTAAACTAAATATTATCTATTTCATAATTATGTGTGTGTGTGTGTATATATGTATGTTACGTATTTGTTATTGTTTTTACTGTTTTTAGTAACAGCATTTTTTTTCCGATAAAGAGTAATGCAGAAGATTGCATTTTTAGTCGCCCTTAACTTTATAGGACATATTTTTATTTATATAGATATATATTTTTATTATTTTTTTACGTACATAAAAGTAATCCACGGACACGTGTTTCTGGCTATCAGCTGTCATCAGCATGGCTAACTTTGACAAGGATCGAACCTATGATTACATTGTCTGTAGTTTTACCACCAAACTATGATGCCTTACCTGGGAATATGTACAATTTTTTATTGCCTAAATATTTAAGTTACTTATTTGTTATTGTTTTTACATATATATGTTATATATATATATATATATATATATATAAATAATTTGGTTTAGTTTTACGGCATATCAACCTCTTATATATAATTTAATGCTGAAACATTAGTTGTAGTATGGTGGGTGGAAGTTGAATGTTACTAATATTTCAGAGGAACCTTTCGACTATATCAGCGTTACTCTTAGAAATTGAACATTTTTATTTGGGTCAACCTTGTTGAAGATCTCCTTTAGGTTATTTTCTTGGTAGTGTCTTAGTTGGATCTGTTCAAAGTCTATACAGCTTATCGATATATGATGGACCATGTAGGATTCTTGGCATGATATGCAGATTGCTGCTTCTTCCCCTTTCAGTAAGTACGAGTGGGTGGCATAGGTGTGTCCTATTCGAAGTCTAGTCATTACCATTTCGTCTCTTCTTGACATCCTTTTATTGGTGCCTTTTATTCCGATGGTTTGTGTCATTTAGTATAATTTATTGTCTATACAGGAGTTCCATGATTCCTGCCACTTTTTTAGGATATATGTATTTATTTTAGGTTTTAAGTCCATATAAGGGTTTTTTTCTGTTATGGGATTTTGTTGTAATGACTTTTACAGTTTTATCAGCTTTTTCATTCATGTGGATACCGATATGGCTTGGGATCCAACAGAAGATTATGTCTTTATTTACTGTTAGAGGGTTTATTCTATTTAGTAGTTTTGTCATTTTTTTCCTTTAGTGATATAAACACTGATAAAGAGTCTGTAAGTATGAGGTAATTTTGATGTTCATTGGATGCCAAGTCAATGGCAGATACTTCTGCGTTGTACACAGAAGCCCCATCCGGGAGTCTTTTCTTTAATTTTCTTTTCTTATGGATGCATCCTACCCTGTCTGCATCTTTTGATCCATCAGTATAAATTTGTAAGTATTCCTTGCATGTATTTTGGATGTTAAGCAGTTCTTCATGGAAAGTTGAAGGATGGGTTTTGATTTTGGTTTTAGGGTGCTTACTTAGTTTTAATATTATGAATGGTTGTTTAATCATTCAAGGTGGAGATTTTTATTTGGTGGATTCATGGTTTTTTGTTGTGTCTATTTGGATTTAGTAATTTTTTAACGAGCGTGTCATATTTATCATTTTTTACGCTAGTTTCTTTTTTTTTTGGTAATTTTTGCATAGCTTTTTCCTCCCTATGTATGTGTTTATGATTCTCCTTGTTTTTCTGAGAGCATCTACCGCATACTGGCCGGTTATAACATGTATCTTCATGATGTCCGAACTTTTGGCATTTATGACACTGGAAAAAGCTTTGGTATGAATAGTTCAATTTTTTCTATTGAGTATCAAATTCTTATCTCTTTTGGAGCCTTTGGTTTGTTGAAGGTCATGATATAGGTGTTTGTATGATGTTTCCGTTCTTTTTAATGGACACTCTTTTGATATCTATTAGACCCTGAGATTTTAATTCTGTTTTTATTTCATCTATTGTGCAGCTAGAGAGTTCTTCACTTCGAATTACACCCTTTGACGTATTTTCCATGTGAATAAGATTTTATTCTTTTTATTATGGAAATTTTCGATTTTTAGTAGAGTATCGGCATATCTTTTTCTTTTTTTTTCCACGTCTACTAATATTCTTCAATTGCGTAAATTTTTAATGGTTTTGTTTGGATTAAGAATGGAGATAATTTTGTTTTGGGGTGGTTTGGTATCATCTGATTCCAGAATAATAAATCTTGGAAAGTTCTCTTTGTTTTCAGAGTCCGAGTCGAATTCAGTATGTGGTCTCTTGGTTGATATGTTAGCAATTCATGTGGTTGTAAGATTTCATCGTCCATGCTCTCTACCCGCCAAGGAGTCCAATTTTATGGGAAATATGAGGGGGGGGGGGGGTAACCCATTCGCCCTTGTAAGACAGAGATACAGGGGTGGTATACTCATATTTGAAGAGGTCTGTGAGCACTTGTTCTTCCTTCTCATTTCACCACCCAAGAAATAGGAAAACAGATGGGGAGGGGAGGGGGGCAAAGCCATGTCACAGTCCTTTTCCTTCAAACCGTTAAACCCTACAGCCACCACCTTCTAATTCAGCAACCTGGGAAACATTATTTGTGGTATATGTATGGGTTATGCAAAGTGCTGATTATGTCTTCTGAATTAGGGGCTTGTTGTGACCAGCCGATTGATTGGATCGAGCCTCTCTGACCGACCATCTAGCCCAAGTAAGGGCCAAAGTGGTGTGTTGTATGGCTATGTCCTATTTGGTCTGCTCAACAACTAGGATCTCGTTCTTAAGCGTAACAAGTTGCCAAACACAGTAAACTGTTGGCCCTGTTGGGGGGAAAAAGAGGGGGAGAGAGACAGGAGGAATGAAAAGTGAAAGGGGGGGGGGAAAGGGAGGTAAATTGTTGTTTTTTGTTTTTGTAGAACATGATTGAGTTTTGCAAAGAGAAAGGAAAAAAACAATAAAACATCAATGTTTGATTCATTTTGGGTCAGGAAGCCGAAATCTCCAGACAGCCTGATTTGGTAGCACCAGTATATATATAAATAAGGTGTAACACAACTTTACATTCAAATATTTTTCTTCTTGAAAAATGTTTTGGTGATTTAAAACCTGAAAACTTCAGTTAAATATGATTGTCATGGATAACTTATCTTGGAGTACCAACAAGATGTATTTTACAATTCTTAGTAAAACCAAAGTCCCAATATCAGTGTCATGTTAATTAATCTAATTTAATTAAAAATTGAACATTGCATCCCTAAAAATTAATCAACAGTTTATACTTTGAGACATCTTGCTCTCCACTGTCTTCTCTGTCTATAATTTTTGCTTTGTCCCACAAAGGTAGATGGTTTCCCTTTTTCCTCCATCGTATGTCAAGAACTCTGCTCACTGTGGAAAAACTCAATATTGCTCCCATTCTATTCATTCCAAGTTTATGAAGGTACCCACTGATGTGAGACTGACCATGGTACGGGATAAGTTAGCTTCATATCTCACACTAGGGAAACGCACCTGTAACCCAATAGATAATTTGATGTAGATGTTGAGATTTTGTGTAGAAACAATCTTGGGATGGAATCTGACATATATTGGCAGGAAGAAGGTCTGGCTATGTGATCACCATTGTCTCCAGTATTGGCTAATATATACATGGAATACTTTGAAGAAATGGCATTAGGATCTACATCACTAAAGCCATCAATGATGCTGTGATATGTGAATGATACTTTCATACTTTGGCTTCATCAGGAGGATGTTCAAGCATTGCTGAACCATGTGAACTCCACCTATCTATCTATACAGTTCACCATGAAAAAGGAACATAACAAATTGTCTTTCCTAGATGTGTTGATAACTCACACTGATCAGGGATTCAAGTCATCCATACATGAAAAGCCAACCTTCACTGGACAATACCTCAATTTCAACTCTCACCATCTATACAATGTAAAGAAAGGTACAATCTGCTATTTACAACATCGAGCAAAAGCAATACGTAGTACCACCAATACATATCAAGAGGAGATGGACAAGTTAAGAGAAACTCTTCCCCAAAATAACAAATATCCAAAAAGTCTGACATAAGCTCCGAGAAACTTTGATCAAACATCAAAGGAAACCACCTGAAAACTCACCCTAGTCTGTCTACCATATATAAAAAGCTTTCCTGAAAATTTTTAGAGGATATGTAATCAATATAACATCAGGACAGTATTCAAGAATTACTTAACTCTCTGAAAATATATCTAGTCAAGCACACTACAACAAACATCATGACCAAGAACTGTGCGAATGCCATTCCATGGAAGCGTGGAAAAATATACAAAAGTGAAACATGTCACCCACAGAAGAAAATCGGAAAGCTGTAATATGTGGAGATATTGAAAAATCGTGTATGGCTGACCACGTATGGAAAAAAAAGGGAAACCATTTTCTCTTGTGGGACAAAGTAAAAATTATAGACAGAAAGTAAGAAGCAGCTCATATGTTGGGCGATAATGCGCTCCTAAGTGAGCCTAGCATTAAATTTGATATAATACGAGAAACCAATAATTATAAATAGTAGATTAGAACACCATTCATATATATATATATATATATATTACTATATATATATATATATATAAGTAGTAATACTCCACATCTAAAACAAGATTAGGTTTAAAGCTCCCAACATTCATACTAGAATTGTACACATGGATACATGGCACAACGGATAAAGTTGTTAAGTAATAATCAGTTCTAAATGACAGTCTTCTGGAAGTTGAAGGTTCAATCCTCACTACCATACTAACTAAGAATAAAATTTACTTAACACTTCTACCTCGTCATGGCTGACGGGACAAGAACAATCTACCCCCATGGATTAAATAAAGGGGTCAATTAAAATTTTTCTATAAATTCCCAAGTTCGACACAAAACACCTGAAGAAGGCCGAAGGTTACATCAGCCAAAATGTTGTGAAAATAACATCCAAAGTGAGAATAGTAGTCCGAATAATCCAAATTATTAATCTTCATCTAAAAAATTCCTAAACATAATATATATATATATATATTGTGTAAACCTTACTCCCTTATCCTCTTCATAACCTCATAAAGCTTCTATTTTCCCAAAGAGAAGATAATAGATATATAATCTTATTCATAATTAATTTGGTGTTATTAATTCACAACAGTTTTGTTTAAGGACCAGATGATATGAAGAGACAAAGATTTTTATAATGCTTACCCTCAGAAGGTGTCTGCAATGAGAACGTTGTTATTTCACTCCAAAGGTAAGTGTTTGTGCGTTTTGGAAGACAAGATATGTTGACATTATAAAATGAATGTGGGAGCAAATGACAGATAGAAACCGGCCGCCTTGTTGTATTCAATTCCTGAAAAATATAAAAACACGTTTTATACACTTGCACAATTATCAGGTATCTTCTAATAGTAAAATTATTTTGTCGAATTTTTGATTTGTTATTGATAGCAATTAATCTGATAACTCAATATTTGATTCTGACTAGCCAATTTTTCTTTTTTCCCTAGGACCATTATTTTCACTTCAGTTTCTTTCAAATACCACTTAGTCCGGTTCGAAACTTTATTAACATGGAGCTATTTTTTGTTAATCACGTGTACATCTTTATCTGTTTATGTTCTTGATAAAAAATTCTTCATTGTTTCTCCATATTGTTATCTATCAGATAAACATTTACATTTTGTTTCCAATAAATATTAGCATATTCATTTTCTAAACATTATTTGAATATTTTTATATTAGATAACAGTTTTCCAGTTATAACAACTATTTAAAGCTTTACTTTACTGTCATGATGTAAGCGACAGTGATTGCAGATGGCTGAATAAGTATTTTTCCTTTTTTCCAGTAAAATTACTATAAACCATATTTCATTTGTGCTTTTTTTGTTGTATTTACATTTTTGAATTCATTTTCTTTCTCAAATTTAAGAATCTGTTGTCAGCAAGACATAATTAATGACTTGCTTACATTCTTGCATAAACGTCTTTCATTATCTCGACACGAGGTAAAAATAGCCATTATGTAACATTATATTAAGGCATTTGCAAGCTTCAAGTTCAAAAAGTAGTATTACTAACCATTCAAATTTAAATATCCATCTTAAATAAATATATTGAGACATTCATTACTAACATAAATTTGGCTCTTTTTCAAACCATAAATTAGCAGTCTCAGAGAGAGGCATGTATACACATAGCATCAGTTAAATTTCTCAGATATCCAAATATCATCAAATGGTAATTATATGGAACTAGCATAATCCTGTGGAAATTCTACGGTGCTTTCTATATCAATCAATGTAACTTAATGTTAATAATAATATTACATCTTTTGAAATAATGTCTGTCAGGGTCAATACTATTCAGAAAAAATGACTTTTTTCTTCCGTATAAATAATTATCAGTTAAATATTCTTTAAATAAGTAAAACTAATATGTCTCTTATTTATTTATTTAAAATTGTAGTAATTTAATTCTTTTTAAAACAATAAATAGTATCTGCCTTCTTACCATACAAATAATTGTCACTTAAATATTTTTCAAATCAATAAAACGAATGTCACTTTTCAAAATGTATTTATTTAACGCATGATTTAACGGGATGATACAATTTGATTTTAGAACGATTCATTTTAAAATGGGTAGAGTCAGAATTTTTTACCTCAGCAACATCAGATTAATCACCATCTTTGCTGATCGGACAATCTCATTTTTTAAATGTGTGTGAAAGGTTATAACGTATGCTCTAACATGAAATGCCGTAGCATATTATTATATAGATTGCCACTTACTTTCCACTCATCCATAGAATCCCAATTGGAATGATATTGTATTCGGCACATCAACTTTCTTGGATGACTCCATCCCAGAATAATACATGTGCTATTTAAGGGTTGGCATGTAACACTTGTCAATTTGGATGGTTGAACTGAAAAAAAAAAAAAAAAAAAAAAAAAAAATCAATCAACAATGTCCGGATCAAAATGTAGTATCTGTTCACCAGACAACATTCTCCTTCGGGAGGTGGTTTTGTTTATTGCCGATCGCCTGAAGTATCCTTACTGGGTAATATCAACAGGACCGATCATGGCAATTTTGCACCTGTTTAATATGTCTCCCTTTCTGAGTTGAAGTCCCAACTATAAACTAACTGTTGCGAGGGAGAATATTTCCCTACAAGATTTTGACTCGTCTGACGAACAAAGGCATAAAATAGTGACTAAATCAAGTAGTAGTAACCTTCTTGACAACAGTTCATCGTTTTATGGCTAAACTAACAACAATCCATTCTAAACTAAACACTATTCTTTTTCCTATTTCTCATTAAACCTTATTGTTAACCATTCTTGATTTTAATGTTTTTGATAAACTCACAACACTGACCTTGTGTCAAACTTTGCTGTTGTATATCTTTTTCTATCTAAGTTCATGAACAATATTTGCAAATTCAAATATATATCTCTATCTATATAAAGTTAGGTATATGTTTCACTCCTTAAGTAATTAACCGATCATTATGAATTTTGGACAACAACTGACAGACGTCAGTGGGTGTAATGTGAGCTATATTTAGTTTAATTTAGGTTCATGCAAAGGGGGTAAAAAAGGGGTAGAAGCTCTTTGCGAAAATTCAGATACCTCCAATTTTTGTGAAATTTTAACATTAGACATCAATTAATAAATATTCCCCAAATTTCACTTTCTTAGGAGTACTTTAAAGAGTTTACTAGAGGGCATAATATGGACACAACTTCCCATTTGAAAATTCAAACATATCAAATTTGCATTGAATTTTATCCATAGTCATTAACCACCAATTAAGCAAGATTCCCTCAATTTCAATTTCTTCTTCAGACCCCTTAAGTTTAAACCTTAAATTTGAGACATTTTCTAGAATCAAAATCATGTGATGGATTTTGATCAAAATTGGAATAAGAATACTAGATATACGATTTAGTATGATTATATCTTGATTTTAATCTTTGTAAGGGGACATAAAAGTGGTGCAAACTGTTCTGTGACATTAATTTTACCTGTCCTGGGACAAATATTCTTCTGGTTACTATATAAAAAAGTTAATAGGTTTTCACAGAATTAGAGTAGTTTAGAATGACCGAAGGCACCAATATTCTGTTAATTAACCCTTTAAGTGAGAGCATACATCATCACAACGAAAAAAAGCAGACACCACATTTGAGCCTCAGTTTCAAATCAAAATGTACCCATCATGCATTTGGTTCTTTCTACACATGCTGGTAGGAGAGTTGACCAATTAGGTCACAGGTCAGAGTCAACATTATGTAAAATTTGCTTTTGTTTCAGGGAAGAAACTGTTTTGTCATAGAAAATCAGTCGATTGCTATTTCGAGTTGTATGTACATTCTAATTTTTTTAATTTTTACCCTTGAAATGTAGAAATCTAGCATGTCTGCTACAAATGTGTTCTTGAAGTTTTACAGAGGAAGAGAGGGACTAATTTTTCTATAGGGATGGCCTTGGTGTTTATTCATCTACATTTTTATAAAACATGATTTTTATAAAATCAAAGTATGCCACTTAAACAGACATGGAAACATGTCTTTTTTTGTTTTTTTAAAATAATTTTAAATTAAATGTTTTATGTAAGATCGAGATTTTTTTAATTATAAATTAACGAGAAGAAAATGTGACCCATGGGTTAGATTGTTTGAATACGGAAAAGCTGAGTTTGCAAAGCCAGTTAAATATAAAAAACTAAAAAGACAAAATCCAAAATTAGTGTTTTTCTTTTTGCTATACCTCCCTCTCTACATCTATGGGTTAAATAATATTACTACTTGTGGCGATATTCCCTTTTTGTTTATAATGGACTATTCCAATCTTTTTATTCTTTCCTCTCTTTATTATATTTGACTGTTAATAAACGGAGAGAGAGAGTTGAAGTGAGAGTAATCAACGGCGTATAAAATAAAAGTGAAACATACATTGATGAGGTATTTGCAAATTACGGCTAATTAAAGCAATTAAAATGGAAGTTTTTTTCAAATATAACTCAATCCCGAAACTGAGGAATACTTTAACATGTACTTTGGTGCAATTAAAATATAAAGGAAAAAAAAGTCTTATTGAAACAAATGTTGATTAAACGTTGTCAAAAGAAAACTGTAAATGTAAAAATGACATGGGAAATGATTCAGCATTTTTTTTGTCTTTTTCATAACCATTTCACAAGAATCAGTGAAAGGATGATTCTTCGAACAGTTAGGGTTTTTCTTTTCTCCCTCTATTTTTACTCCTTTTATACTCTCCCTTTTTCCTTTCCCTTTTCACTATCCAGATTTAATCTTCCTCTGATGTCTTCAGATCTAAACCTGTCTTTGGTACTTCTGCAGTTTATGGACCGTGCTGAAATAATAACGTTATTATTTAGAAACCCATTCTTAACATGGGCTTTGTTAACTATTCTGTACTTTCATCTAACAATTTAATAACCAAAAGATACCATCAAAATTGAATTTAACTTGAAAATCCTATCTAAAAAATAGCATGGTCCGTGAACTGCAGAAGTACCAAGATTCTTTTTAGTCATCTTAAATTCAAAATCATCTTATTTCTATAAACACAGTGAAATGGTGAACAGTGTCTGTCTGCTGAAACATCCGTTTAACACAAAGTCATGAACTGTGAACTGTGTGTTGGTTGAATTGTCATTTTCCCAACTGTCTGTTAGCAAAATATCCTTTAACAAAAAGTCCAGGAGACAAGGTTTCACGTAGATGTCTATTAAAATCCCACATGTTGCTATCAATTTCCTCAAGTCAGATGGAAAAATAGTTTTCTGATTACATTTTTTAAAATTCAGTTTTATTATTTATGAAAATGATAAAAAATGCACCTAACTTTCTACGATGTGTGTGTCTGTAATTGCGTGTGAAAATACAAAAAAAGTCTACAAACCTATTAATGATGAATCGACTGCAAAAATCATTGATTTTTTGCTGACATCTTTTCTGCGATTCCAGACCGTTATCTGCATGCGATAGTAAGCATCTGGCGTGAATGAAAGCACACCCTCTCCAGTTCGCCAAGTACATGAAGTTGGGGTTTGATGAGGACAGTCATACTGGCGTTTACTGAGGATATAAAAGAAAGATGAAAAAGTAAAATGGTAGATATTCATTTAAAAAATCTAAAGTTAATGAAGAACGATGAAAGCATTTATATTGCAGTGCAGATATTTTCATGCGTTTTTTCTCCTTTGTTATTTAAAGATAAGTCATCATCTGCCAAATCATCATCTGCTTCGATGTTGTTACCATGACTACAACTCAGCCAAAACAGTAACAAAAAGTTGCATCATTTGGATTATTCAGACTACTGTTCTTATCTTGGATGTTATTCTCACAACATTCAGACCGATGTAATCTCCGACCTTCTTCAAGTACGTCTTGTTGAACCAGGGAATCTGTACAGAGTTTTGAACTGAACCATGGATATAGATTGCTCTTGTTCTGTCAGCCATGACCGGGTAAAAGTCTAAAGTAATTCTTTAATTAAGTAATTCTTTGTAGACTGCCACTTAGAACTGATTAGTACTTTATCCATTGCACCATGGATCCACGTGGACATAGTAACAAACATATCTGGAGGTCTACATAAAAGTAGACTGGATGTGTTCTCGACTGAGTAATAAAAAAAAGTATAGTGTCGGCTGTCTTTTTCGACTGCTCCTGGCCTGCTTCTATGTTATTACCATATATGACGATTCTGGAACACCAGATGATAGTTGGTGGAACATAGTTATCATGGCCTGGTACTAATCTGCAAATAAAACGAACATAACAGACAATTCTGGTCCATTTGTTGTGATCTGCATTGGCCAGACACTGGCCGGCAATGACAGATCTAATTCAAAATTCATCAGGCAAGGCAGATACGTTTACATGATTTACATACAAACCGGTTTTCTCTTTTTGGTTATCACCACAGTAACATTACAGCTACTCTACTCTCAGGTCTTCTATAAACATCTCTCATATTTGGCAATCTTCTGAAAATGTAATGCTGTTAGGCAGAATGTGGGTGTCGAACTTGGGTCGTCTGCAGGCGGATTTGAGATCAAAATAAAAAGAACAAAAAATTATTTTGGAAAGAAATTAACAAAGCGAAAACATTCTTTTCCCACGACGTAAGTAGATCGAAAAGTCTGATCAGCAAAAGAATGGTATTGTCTGAAGAAGCTGTGATTGAGAATCGGGACAGAGCCGTTTATGACATTGTTGACATCAAATGATGTAAACAAAAGATTAGATAACATGTTCAGCAAGAGAGAGCAAAGAGCCTGCCAGCGAGATCGACAACCCTTCTAATACACAAATGAAAAGCAACAAACTCAGTAAAGAACCCTTTAACATTATAGCTGTCACTAAATGTGCTGTTAATTCTAACATGACTGAGCATTTATGAAGGCGAATATAACCATTAAAAAAAAACCGCATTCTATGGGAAAATAATAACACATTTACCTTTAACAAATCTTTTTTCAAAATATTTGGTTTAGTGAAACTATATATAGAACAGAAAGGCGATCTAACCGTAAAGATACATGGTTTAGACAGGGATCTTAATAATAATGTAATTATGTTCGTTAAATGTATTCCTTAGAAACCGGAATGAGAATAAGTCTAACATAATCCGATATTCTCAAAAATCAGCAGAATTTGAGGAAGTGTCTATTGAATTTGTGCGTAATGTATTATATTATGTAGTAAAGTAATGTCAGATGATTAGAAAATAATAAGGGTTACGTTTTTAAAACGTATTCGTTGTTTATTAGTTCCCGGTGTAGATGGGGAGGATGTTAGTAGTAAAATATAAGAAGGAAAAGTTTTTGTTACCACCTCTATGGAGTATGTTATGGGGAGAGTCTACGATGGTGGGTCAAAAGTAATATTGAGTGTTAGATGGAGAAAATAATCATAAATTTATTATAACACGCTCGAGTGAATAAGCTTAATGTAGTGGTGAGTTTATAGTCCAGTCAAATAAGCCTCAATTTTGGCAAAAGGTCAAACTAATTGCAACACAAGGTTTTTTTTTTGCAGAATGCATTTCTATTTTAACATACTAAAAGTCTAGAATAAATCTACCGATGTGAAATATGCAAATTTGGCATTTTTTATCAACAGGCGTCCTGTATTTTTAAGTGAACATGATGTATGCTACCAATCGCACCAAGGCATCATTTGAAATTTATAGGTAAAAATGAGGATATGAAATTATGTATATAGAATGCTTCTTTAATCTCACAGCAAAAATTAACCTATAAAAAATGTATTTTAGGGTGAATCTTATGTTTTGAGACATTTTTTTTTGTTAAAATACACCGTTTTATCGTATGCATTCAAAGAATATTCTCCCATTATCAAATTATTGGGATATTTCATGGAATTATTTTATTAGATATACTTCTATATCATTATGTTTCAATTAAAAAAAAATGAATATATTATGAATTACCCCCTCCCCCACACACACAATGTTTTAATCATCGTTTATTTATTTGTCCGTTTGTTAGTTTATTTGCCCGTTTGTTAGAAACTTTATGCAAAAAATAATCACCAGATTTCAATGCCTTTTTTATGAAAGTTGTATCTTGGGCCAGGGAAGTTCCATAATAAATTCTGAATCTGATCCAGTTCAGTATCTGAATGTAAGATTTTTTTGAAATTCGGAAAATCCCTATTTTTCATCATTGTCAAAGTTTTTTATAAAATCACATCTCAGTCAATTTCTTGTTTATTCTTTTGAAATTTAAAACATGGGTACCAGATAGTATTACATATCACCAGATCAAATTTCATCTGGATCTAAAACAGATTCAAGATTTGGTAGCATTTTTCATTTTAACATAGAACATCCCATTTAACAACTTCATATGAATTTCCATTAATCTGGCATTTCTCAACCAATCTGTGTAAACTTTCCTATGTTTATATAGTGTCTCATTTTCAAAAACATTACCAAGTTTCACCTGCATAGTAGGGTAACACAATAAACCTTAGTGGATTGTTGTGCTTTTGTTATTCAATTATTTTGCAATCATCTAACTCAATGTTATCTTCAGGCACTGACAAATGAGCAAAAGCTGTACCACAAATCTCCTGTCACAGCAAGTACTTCATTTCCAACATGACCATTCAAATCTCCTGTCACAGCAACTACTTCATTCTCACCAACCTTAGTATTTACTGTATTAAACTCATCTTTCAGATCTTCACTCAAATCACATTGTGGTGCATAAAGTGATATTTCTGTGAATATTTTCCCATCAACCACTAACTTTATCAGTATGATTCAATCACTTACACAATTAAAATCAATCAATTAATCTACCCATTTCTCTGCAATAAAAATAACAACACCACCGTTTCCATTTTCATTCCCAATCCCAAACTGCTTATATCTTGCATTATTTTCCGCAATAATTCTGACAGATTCACCTCACTTTGGACACATCATACGTCTTCTCTCAAGAAACTCAATCTCTCCTGATCTTTCTTGCAAGCTTCCAACATTCAAATTGCATATTCGATATTGCGTTCGACAATTTACATTTGCTTGATGTAGTAGCTTGATAAAAGTCTGACAATGCCGACTTCTAACATAACTCCTACTGTGTAAGACACCTTCACTAAGTACTGCAATCTTGGGGAGGCTTATCACTACTCAAATTTCAGAGAAGACAAATGGTTGTTGTCAGTGAGAAATCAATGGTAAACAATGATGCAAAGTAATTTGCAATGATTATCGAAAGAGGTGGAGGTTGATGAAAATTTACAGAGACTTGTTGTCACTCAAACTCCAGGGAACACCAGTTGTTACAGCCAGTGAGCAATCACTGATAATGACTCCTAGTGAGTAAATAATAATAATAATAATAATAATATATATAATGTATAAATTTTTATGTATGCAGACATTTTGACTACTTATGCGCAGACATGTTTCAGCTGCAGCCTTATTTTGGCCAATGAGTCTTGATAGGTCAGATCTCAACAAGATTGTGATGGGAGTGAGCGATACACATAAGTAAAAAATTTCAAAGGAAGAATTTTAAGAAATTAAATTTAAAACAAAATAATAAAAAAGAACTATAAATTAAAACAAGCCAAGAATTTGTGGTAACACAAGTAACATTAGATGAACAGGAACGAGAGAGGTGAAGTAAGAAAACATCTTAGACAAACTTCTTTCTCTCTTTCTTGCTCTTTACCGAGGCATGAACAAGCAAGCAAGTTAAAGAGGGGGAAGGGAGGCTATGCAATGCTTCACCGCCGGCGACTGTCTTTCTTTTTTTTTTTATCTCTCGTGTGCTTAGCACAAAACACAATAGTAAGGGAGAGAATGATAGTGCTGCGTAAAAAAGAAAAGAAAAAAAAGACTTAATATGTAATAAGCAGAGGACAAGAGTTTTAGGCACAAAATTTGGAAGAACGATTTGAAAGAAAATAATTGTTTGAGTTTAACAATTTGTTCTGTCCTGAGGAGATAAAAAGTTTACATGCTTGGAAATATATACTGATGTTCAGTCCTTTCTCTTGGGCAAATCTCCTCACACCTTGCTCTTTGTGAGACTAATCTGGATACTTCTATTGATAGCAACGATCTACATATGGATGGTTATTTGCCTCTTGTCCATTTAGACTCTTCCATGCATTTGCATGGTCTTGCTCTTTTTCTTCACAAGGATCTCCCCATTGCACGTGTCCTAGCCTTGAATCTCATGGGTGTCCTTTTATCTGTTGTCTTTGCTGCACTTCACTTCATATTTGTTCTTTTTGTACCGTTCCCCTCACTCTAACCGCACAGATCTAGCTGGTGAAATCTGTCTTAACTTTTCTCCGTCTCATGACTTGTCCCAAATTGTCACCTTCCTCACATGTTTTCCTGATAATGATCTTCATCAACCATCCTTACTTGATCTTTTTCTCTGTTCCTGACTCATGTTCTATTTCCTCTTCTACTCCATTGGGTTCTTCTTATCATGCTGTTGTTGAGGTTGATTTTTCAGTGAATTCTTCTATTGATCATCTCTTCCATAGGAAGACGGTCAACTACAGGAAGGCTGATTGGGATGGGCTTAACAGCTTCCTATGTAACGTTCCATGGGGTCCTATTTTTGGTTTGTCTCTGAATGATGCTGCTGAGGAGGTTACTGACTGGCTTCTTGTTGGAATTGACACCTTCATTTCTCATCGTAAGTTTCAAACCAACCCTCGTAACTATTACTTTAATCAGTATCGTTGGGATGATTCTGAGGCTTCTAGACAATCCTACAGAAGAGCAATCTCAGGCTAAGTCTAACTATTCTCAAAGGTTCTATGACTTTATCTCTTCTCAAAAGGTTGGCTCTCGTGATTTTTGGAGAATCTATAATAGTGTTGTTAATAGTGGCAAGTCTGCTATTCCACCTCTTTTTAATGGTCTTCGGGTTATTTCATCTTCTAATGATAAGGCTGATCTCTTTGCTCGTCTTTTTGTCGACAATTCTTTTCTTGATGACTCTAGTGTTGTTCTTCCTGATTTTCCTTTGAAAACTGATCAGTCTCTTGATTCTGTCCTTATCACTCCAAAGATGGTTGCGAGGGTTCTTTCTGATCTTGATCAGTCTAAGGCTTCCGAAATTTTTTCTATCATCTTGAAATTGTTCAATCTGTTTGTCTCAGTCCTGTTTTCCTTCTTGTTGAAAGGAGTCCTCTGTTGTCTTTATCTTTAAAAATACTGGTGATCAGGTCTGACCCAACTAAGTATCGTCTCTGAAGTTTTTGAAAGGTTGGTCAACGGCAAGCTTGTTCATTTTTCGGAAAGTCTTGGCCTCTTTAGTGATGTACAGTATGTTTTCGTGGTGATTTACATTCAACTGCTGATCTTTAAACTGTTGTAACTGAACGGATATGTCGGTTTATGGATAATTCAGGAGAGGGTAGAGCCATTGCGCTTGACATTTCGAAGGTGTTCGACAGAGTGTGGCATTTTGGTCTTCTACACAACACTTCACAACACTTCACAACACTTTTCTTTTCCTATGCTTTCATTTTTATTTTCCTTCACGCCTGCTGTGTTTACAGCATTATATTAAATTGCTTATTGTAACTATATCCATGTGTTCATCTTTCTTCTGCCAATTATCCTATCCAACCTGCAGACATCCTTATAGAATTTGGGATCAAACAAATTAAAATATAAATATTAATTTATGTCCACCAATATCAGCCCTCACAAGATGAAAACAAAAAAATTGAATAATTTTGACTGGACGCTCCTAGGAAACATGTGACTAGAGTTATTTTGTTTTTTAATTTGAGAATATAAGATTGTGTTGGATTATCTTTCCTTTTAATTTTGTTATTTTTTTAGTTTTCATTATTTCTTATTGTCTAAAAGTTTTTCTTGAGGGCTAACCAGCTTATTTACCTGTGGTAGGAAAGAAAAAGAGTGCTGGAAATATAGGGAGACTTGTTGTCACTCAAACTCCAGGGAACACCACTTGTTATTTTTTTGTTATGGTATGCATGAATCCCTAGGATCATACCGGTACATAGATACAAAGCCATCACTCCTGCCAACACTCTTAGAGTCACATATGCTCTCTCTCTCTCTCTCATATATATATATATATATATATATATATATATATATATATATATATGCGATTTTATGAAGGCTTACCAAAGCATTCCTTTCAGGAAGGGAAGGGGAACAAGTCAGCTCTTGAAATAAGGCTTGTCTGACCGCTGGCATTCCGGACGAACATTTATGTTGCTTTTCCTTGTGATGAATTAGATTTAGAATTCCCATACTATCATTGGATTGGAATGGTAACTTGTGAGCGGTATCTTGAATGGCTTAGTTTTTTTTTTTTTAGGAGGGGGGGGGGGGATTTTTTTATATCATTGTGCCGCCCAACGTGAAAGTGTATTATCGCACATTGTTCCGTTTTTTTGGCTTTTTTTAATGCATTTGAGACCGATTATTTGCTTGTTGGCAGAAATAATGCACAAGCTACTTTTCTAAGACATTTTCTAGGACTTTCTTTTTTATCGTTGTTCTTTCTTGTTTTTTAATTTTAACTTTTTTTTTTTTCCTCTACTCAAGTGACCTCAACTATTGCAACGCCACATTGTGTATTGTCGGCAGTTGAAACCCTTATTCCAGACATTTAATTTCCCTGATGATCTGCCAAGCAAGTACCTGCTTGGTAGTGAAACACGTGTAGGAAAAAACATTGAATTTGAATAAATAATATTTGTAAGAAAAAATATCTAATGTGTTCTGAAAGGAATGCTTTGGTAAGCCTTCATAAAATCGCATATAAATGCTCTGTACTCTGTAATCGAGTATCATCGAGCTTGTTTTTATTGGAACAACCCCGGTCCTCACTGAATGATCTATTTTATAAGTGAAAAATCTAAATATATATATATATATATATATATATATATATATATATTGTGTGTATTTCGGCAGCATATTTTCATTTAGGCAAACATTATTAAATAACACTGTGTGTTTTTGCTTGATAAGACTTATTTTTATTTTTTGAATTTTCCGAGTAGTCCATTTAGTATTTCGGTCAAATTGGTGGATGTATGTTCCGTGAGTTTCTTGTTCCATTTTTCTTTCCTTGTTGTGACTAGTTTCGTAATTCACATTATTGATTATGGGATGTATAGTTTTTATGTAGAGGGTTTCAACAATTTTTAATCTTTTGATGTTGGTATCGTGGTGTATTATTTTAGTGTTGTTAACTAAGATGTGTCTATATTGAGATTTATGTAGTGGGAATTATAATTCCCACTACATAAATCTATTCTACTGTAACCAAATACGTCCGAACTTTAAATTGGATAAAACAGCTCTTAAAAATATAATACATCGCTACATATCCCCCATCAACTCTAATAATAAAATAAGATTCATCATTTATTATAAAAAAAATGAAAACATCAAACCACGTAGTGAAAAATAACACTTTTCAGACACAAAATACATTAGAAAGAACCAATGTAATATATCAGTTTTAATGCCGCACGAGAGAATGTATCTCCGACAATAATAATAAAACTAATTGTTACATCGGTTTCACTACCACAACACTTTCCCGAAGACTCACCTTACATCTCTCCAACACTAGCTCCATTTGTTTAACACCTAAAAAAACATGACTTCCCCCCTTTTAATATAGACACATCCTAGTTAACAATACTAAAATAATACACCACGATACCAACATAAAAAGATTAAAAATAACATTTTAAAGCATCTAGCATAGTAACGTTAACGTTACCAAATTCTTAGCCGTTAAGCAATTATACTTTTGAATCTTGCACACGCTTAGAACGTAATCACGCTTGCATGTAACATCTCAATATTATAGACGCTCTTTTTAAAGTTGTAAATTAGTAGCTGTTATAATAAAAAAAAAACTTAACAGTAAAGAAATATTTGTAAAGACACAAAGACTAAAACCGCCTGAAGATGATTTGACGAATCAAATCAAAAGTACTTGCGAAAAAGGAAAGAAAAATCGAACAAGAAACCCAATTTGACTGAAATACTATATGGACTATTCGGAAAATTGAAAGTCAAAAAAGTGTTATCAAGCAAAAACACTCAGTTTTATTTAATAATGTTTGCCTAAATAAATATATATATATATATATATATATATATATATATATATATATATATATATATGTATATACACAGATGCATGCGTGTGTGCATATAAATGATAACAGACACATTTACACTCTGATACTGTATCTATCTCCAGACAATTTCGTTTACATACAGGTTTACCAACCAAAAAACATACATGTAAGTCTTCAAACAGATCACAAAGAAATGGTGCCATTATGAGTGATAGACCACTGTAATATTAATATAGAAATATAAAATATAATAGCATAGATGCGTGTATAGACATCGATACAAGTATACATATACATCCAAACATACACCCATATGAATGCGTGCATAGAGCTACATAATACCAAATTAATACATATAAATATGTACCTGTACACAAGGATGCACATACACACTCGCACACATATATGTATGGATACGCACATACACATACAAAAACTTAAAGAATTGTGCATTAATATTAATATGTAAAAATAAATTAAGGTACATTACTTAAAACACAACTATTTAGCAACACACTATGTGTGCGTATATGAGAATACACCAACACATACACGTGTGTACATATACGTAAACACATGCCCAAACATACAAACAGACACACATAAATATACATATCTATGTACAACAAATACACGCACACAGAGATATATAAAATGGCCCGTATGTACACATGTATATTCATATGAACACACGCACATATATATAGTCACATATATAACCACACATACACCTACATAAATGCGTGCCAAGATACAAGTATATACACACATACATAAATGGATCTACACAGCTAGTGCACCCTTATAAATACACCCATGTATGGACAGGCATACACATGCTTCAACGAAATTAATATATATATATATATATATATATATATATATATAATTCTTTTAAGTTTATAATGAGAATGGAAAAATTGTTTTGACTGAAATAGTATTTACTTAAACGTTACTTTATAGAGTGCTCAGTGTTCTAACAACATAGTTTCATGTACAGAATTCTATACAATTTTCTAAAATGGTCATGTACTGTGTTAAAATAGGGTTTCATTATTTTATTAGAATCAAAGAATGTGGCTTAATGATACAGAGTTGATAATTATATGCTGAACAACAGGTTCAGAATATTACAATCACTTGACAATAACAAACACAAGATAAAATATTATTAATGTAATGTCGTGAAGGAAACAGACAAAAAAAGAGTAAAAAATCCACAAAAAGTGATAATATGTTACAAGTATTGTGGTGGATTTAATTTTGCAATTAAATTATTTTTCAAAATTGTATTTCATAAATTTCGTTTTATTTTATGCAATTGCATTTTTAATTTCAATAAATAATTGATTAATCTAATGCATAAAAAGAAAGCAGCCTGGGTCTCGGAGTTTGTCATCAACAGCATTTAAAATGACAAATCAATATTTGATTCTAACTAGCCAATTTTTATTTTTATTTTATTGCACCATGTTCTTTGCATTAAAAAACATTTTCTTTCAGTTGCTTTAAAAATACTTATTTTTGACATTGCCATTCTCTCTCTCTCTCTCTCTCTCTCTATTATTATTATTTATTTTGTTCTATCGGTTTAATTTATCCAATTTCGAACATTTAAGTCTGTGAAGAGTTCCAAGTTCTTGAATTTTCAACATTAGACCACTAACTGAAAAACGGAACACATGTGCTATTTTTTAGCCCAACGAGCAAGATTTCCCATACCTCCTGAAACCACAGTTATCAAAATATGATTTTATAGTATCAGATGTAATAAATATATTATGCTCTTACAAACGTAATTGAACACTGTTCATTAACAGTTTTGCCAGACTAAATTATATGCTTAGGTTATATAATATATATTGTACATGCATATATTAGACTGACAGACATACATACAGATTGAAGACTCATTTGTCATTGCTCAATGGAATGTTGCATACTTAAAATAAAAAGCTTTAAAAAACATTTTCATCCAAAAAAAGAAAGAAAAAGTTTAGACTCTCTCAATAATGAAAAGAGAAACTTAAAGGCAAAGATTTTGCAATCTTATGAACATTTACTGCAGACAGTAAGTATTGCCATGCTTGATATTATGGCAGCAATTTAGCACAGTGTCAGACAAATAGTCAGTGCGAGAGAAAGAAAGAAGAAAGCACAAATATGCCACACAAAGACTTTTAATAAGACGGACAGTAAAAGCAAATCTGAGAAATCATTGTTTAGTATGCAAGAAGCTGCAATGGCTAAGCACTGTTCTCATTACAGTATTATTAGTTATAGGTTAATTGGACTTTAACCTATAACTAAATGCAGGCAAACTGCATTTTTAGAATAGTTCCCTCAATTTCTACATTGTGTTTTTTTTAATATGATGTCCAAGATGGCAAGTAAATATTTTTATGATATTCATTGCTAGTTTATTATATATATGGGATCAAAGGAAGAGTCTATCAGGAATGTGTACGCAATGTGATGATGTATATAAGTGAAACCTGGCTTAGTTCTGATGACCTCAGAGGAAGATTAAATTTGGACAGCGTAGGGAGATGCGTTCAGAACAGGAGACTTTGATGGTATGGCCTTGTTGAAAAAATGGACAAGAATTCTCAGGTTAGTAGATGTAGAATAGTTGCAGGGTCAGTTGGTAGGAATAAACCACGGAAACATAGGAGGGAGTTATAAGGATAGACTTGAGTGAAAGAAGGATAAATAAAGATCTGGCAGAGATAGGTTAGTTTGGAAGTCAATTTCTTAAAGTGCTCCAACACATGCCAGCATGTAAAATGGACGTTAAACCGAATATGATGATGACTATGATAATGAGGAGGAGGTTACTCAATATATCTGATAAAGATTCAAAGTTGATCCACAATCTGACAAATAAAAAGATATCAGTTTTAAGATAATCAAATCTGTAAAAATGATGATTGCTTGTTCATTAATGATCCAATACCAACTTTGAAACTAGTATCTTTTGGGCAGATTGTGATCAGCTTTTGCTATTTTATCAAACACATCTATTTATCAAGAAACTACATCAACAAATAAGTATTTTGAGATATTTGGTGACCATCTTGAATAAGCTTATCATCATAATCAGTTTAATATCTTTTTTACATGCTGGCATGTGTTGGACGGCTTAAGAAATTGACTTCCAAACTAACATATCTCTGGCTATGTCTTTATTTATCCCTCTTTCTCTCAAGTCAATTTTTATTATTTCCTCCAATTTTTTTCTTGCCCTTCTGTGAACTAAACCTGCTACCCTAACTGTTCTACATCTACTAACCCAAGAACTTTCATCCATTCTTCCAACATGGCCATACCATCAACGTCTCCTGTTCTGCACACATCTCCCTATACTGTCCGGATTTAATCTTTCTCTGAGGTTGTGTTTAAAACTTACATTACACATCCATCGTATCATTCTCCTATCATTTTTCTCCATGCAACGCATGTCTTCAACCCTCACTGACCATGTTTCACTTCCATACATCATCACACAGCGTACATATGCCTGATAGATTCTTCCCTTAGTTGATAGTGGTAATGCTCTGCTGGTTAGTAAAGGCAGTGTCTTTGAACTTACTCCATCCACTCCTAACTCTTGCAAATACACTAGCACCTGCTATATGATGTGCTCCAATGGTATCACCAAGGTAACAAAACTTCGACAACCTCAATAGCTTCCCAATCCAAATATCTTGAGTTCTCATCCATCTCCATTGTCTTACACTTCTTGCATATAAACTGGTTATTCTCTCAGTAATCCAACTGCACTTCTTGTGTACTCGATGCTTACAAGTACCAAATAATAAAATTAAAAAAATTAAATTTAATCCAACTCCCTTTCCACAAACTGAGCAGGGGAACTTTCCTCTTTTTGGGAGCTATCCAACACTACAACCACTGATCATTACTTTGGTATTGGTCACTCTCAGATCTTTACTTTCCATAGTATTCCACCAAGTCTTTAACTTAACAAGTAGGTTTTCCATTGTTTCACAGGCAAGTACTAAATCATCTCTTCTAAGACAAGCCATACGAAACTCCCTGCACAATGCTTCTAAGACACAAATGAAAAGCATCAGACTCGGTACAGAACCCTGATGTACTCCTACATTAAAACTGTCATTAAATGTGCTGTTAATTCTAACACGACTTTGAGCATTTCTGTACATTGCTTGAACAATCTTCACCAACCACTCATTTGCCCTTAGTTTACACTAAGCCTATCAGATAACCTCCCTTGGTACTGTGTCAAAAACCTTCTCTAGATCCATAAAGCAAAATAAAGGTTCTTCTTCTCATTAAGCCACTTCTTTTGCATTTGGCTCAGGATAAATATAACACCAGTGGTACTTTGCTTAAGCATAAAGCAAAACTGCATTTCATTTATGCTTATCTGATTTCTTATTTGCTGCTAAATTATGCTCTCAATTACTTTCAGAACTTAATCCATAAACTTTGTAATTACCTCTATTAGTATTCTCCTTTACTCTTGTAACAATTCACAATTGTACTAAGTTCCCAAAGTTTCGGTATAACCTCTTCTTTTATGATCTGATTTGTCAAGTTTGTGATAATCTCAATGTCTGTTTCATCTGCAGCTTTTAACATTTCTGCAACAATGCCTGAGGGTTCTACAACCTAACCCTCCTTCATCTTACTCACAGCTTCTCGTACCATTCCTTTCTCAATTCTTATAGCTGGACCAGATACTACTTTTGCAACTTTTAGATTTTCATGGTTCCAATGGAAACTCAGTATTCAACAATTTCTCATAGTGGCATTTACAAGCATCTTTCTTGTCCTGTTCATTGTCATTTCGAATACATTTCTCTCCAATAATATCCATATTTGTCTTTTCCATCTGTTTAACTATCCTAAATACTTTCTTCTTTTGAACATCCCTTCGTAGTATATCTGGAAATCTGACTTTCTCAGCCCTCGTTCTTAGATTTGTATAGTGTTGTTTTTGCTCCCCTCTTTGCCCCCCAATATACATCCTTATACACTAAACCTTTTATCAACTGACTCCTTTGTTTTCGCTTTTCTTTGATACACTTCTCAACTTCCGTATTCCACCACCATGCCACTCTATGCCTTGGGGGCTTTTCTGTCCACTCACAAGTGTATCTTTCAGATTCATCCATTGTTCTTTCACACTTCCTGTAGTTGATCTGGTAGCCAAATGCTTCATCACTTGGTCTCTAAACTTGCATTTCACATGTTCTTCATTCAACCTCCACATGGTCAGCATGAAATTATAAATAACCGGTTTGTGCTGTATCACAATTACTTTCACCAGCTATTACTTTCTCATTAATAAACAGCTTTCTGTCCTTTTTTCTAACCAGCAGATAATCTATTTGAGTCTCATAAGTAACAAGATGTTTGCAACCAATGTGTCCATTGCAAGACCAAATTCTAAAATTCTTTCTTCTTCTGTATTCCTATCACCATATCCATTTCCTCCATGCACACCCTCAAAATCACCAGGAATCTTTCCAACGTGACCATTCAAATCTCCAGCCACAGCAAGTACTTCTTTCTTCATTCTTCATAAAAGAACTATTCAGAAAGAAATCAGCTTGCTTGCATTTACTTTGAGGTTTGACCATTTTTGTCTCTTGGACTCTTTAAAGCATTGGGAACCTTTAAGATGAAATAAATGATATAAGACAAAACAGCTGACATGGAAACTTCAAATTTCAACCGTGAATGTGCATTTTGAATTAATATCAATAGATTTGCTTGAAGAGGGAATCCTTACAGATTTCCAAAACAAATATATAAATAGATATTTTGCTATTAATCGAGCACTCTTTGTTCCTGTATCCGACTCATGGTAATAATATGATTCAGAAAATATTGTATGGGTGAATTAAATATTTTCCTTCTTACAGACATTTTTCAAACTTTATTAAAATTATCTAAAGATTATTTAAAATTTATCTACAGCTTATTTTTATATTAGACTGAAAAGAATTTTAGTTTTTGTCAAAAATTTGTACATGAAAACTTATTTCATGTATGCACCTAAAAACTGCTTGTTTATGTACTGGATATAATATATATATATATATATATATATATATATTAGGGGCATCTCATAAGTTCTGTAAGGATTTTAATTCTCTCTCTCTTAAATATAGCAGTAAGTGAGAATGGCTCATAACTAAATAATATCTATACAGTATATCATATAGATGTATTTGGACACATTTAACTTTATAAAATGTTATTTTACAGTAAAAATTAATTACAATTTCACTGTTGAAAGTCCTTAAAACATGATAGTATCCAAGAAGCATTTAAGGCACATGATGCTTTAGGATTTTGAAAAAGGTACCTCTGCAACTGAAGCAACTCAAATTATTCACTCAAAGAACGTGCAGAAGATGGTTTACAAAATTCAGAAATGGAAATTTCGTCTTTGAAGACAAAGACTGATCAGGGTATCGAGTTGAGTTTGATGAAGAGCTCCTGGTTACATCGCTTACAGAAAATCTTGTCGGATCAATTAAGCTTTCCTCAAACCATACAACTGTTCACTGGCATCTTACAACAACTTAAAAATTTTCCTAAGATTGGAAAATGGGTGTCTCATGAATTTGTCTTGTTTGACTCGTCATTTTTATATGTGTACAAAACATGTGGGGTTTAACATGATTTTTTTTTTGCTTTAGGTTTTGAAATTATTTGATGGATTTTGAGTGCCACCAATACGACAGGTGAAAGAGAAAAATGCCAGAAAGAATAGTACTGAAAAAGATTGAAAAGTTGAAACCAAGAAAACGTTACTTGATGGTCGAAAAAAAGAAGAAACAAGACAGAAACAGTAAAAGAAACAGATTAAGAGAAAGAAATAATGGAGAGTATGATGAAGAAAAGGTAGAATAGGAGAAGTAGAGGAGGAGGAGACAGATATAGTGAAAAACATCAAAGAGAGTAAGAGGTAGAGAGTGGAATGGAGAGAGAGAGAGAGATAACAATAATAATTAAAAGGAGATTATCTTTAAACGCATCCCTTTAATATTGTAAAACTTTTTACTTATTTAACATAATCCAGCTGTTCAAATGAGACATGATTTCAACTATGAGCATCCATTTTGAATTGACATTAATAAAAATTTATTTACTTAATTGATTGTCTAATTATTGTTGTTATAAAACTCTATCTGAAAGTGTGTGCAAGATTTTTCGTCTTAGTACCGATCCCGAGAAGTTGAATTTTCATGCTATTGTATATACCTTAACGCATAGATGTGAAAGTTGGGCTCATTTCTTGTACTAACAGTAAAGTCAAAATGCCCTATTTCAAGTTAATTCAATTTTACAAAATAGACATACCATCTTTTTATATACTATTTATGTCTGCGATATCAGTTGCAAGATTAATTAATTTGCATATTTGTTTTGAAAAAGGACATTTAATTAATTAACTATTATTTGTAATTATTATTTTTTAATTTAATGATTGTTTTGATTTTAATATAACAAATACTTTTGTTTCGCAATATTGTTTTAATTCCTGGACAAATATTTAGCATTTGTGTGCAAATGTTCCTTTCTTCAGAGAGACCGACTTGATTTTTAAACAAGTTTCGATCTATTTCTAAATTGCAAGTGAAAAAAGCAAATGGATTTCTTCTTTCTTTTCCTTTCTTTATGGTCACATGTAAAAGATAAATAAATTTGTATCGAAATTACCAAACTGTTAATGTTTATCTATGTATATGAATACATGAGAAAGATTTTGTTTTGTGTTTACAACAAAGTTATTAATAACATGTTTATTATTTAAAATTAATGTTTCAAGTCGTGAACTTTGTGAAGAGATTGCGAGCCGGCAAAGCCAGCTAATATATATATATATATATATATATATATATATATATACACATCAAACTACGTTGTGGATCTAAATTTGTTATGCAGGATTTCGGAAATCAGGTAAATCTATTGTTTCTTATTCAAAATGGATGCACATGGTTGAAATAATGTTTCGTTTGTTTTGAGGGGTAAAAAGTTTTAATATTAATATATTAAAACTTTAGGATGGGGGGTTATGTTGAGAGCATTGCAAATAATATTTTGACACCAACAAAAATAAATTTAAAAAATGGACATACAACATCACTTTCTTACCTTGTTCCGGAATGACTAGAAACCAACAGAGAACAAGGTAAAAAAATAAAAAGTTCTAAGCAACTGATGATGGAGAGAGGAAAAACAACAAAATCAAAATTCTTAAGAGAAAATTACCATAAAAAAAGATGTGAAATAAATGATAAAACACTTGGTATTTGACCATAATAAATAATATTGAAGAATAACAACAACAATTCTGAGTACAGTAGCTGTATTCTCACACCAGAAATCACATATATGTGTGTCTATGACTTAACTGAGAGTGAACTATACTCTAATCTTGATGCTATGTTTTGACTTTGATATTGGTGTCTATACCCTGTGCTTTTTCAATCTTTGGTCTTTTCCCATCATTTATTTCATCCACTTTCTCTCTGAACATTATTCCTATGATCTTCAGCACTTGGTTGTGTCATTATGTACGCCTATCTAGTTGACAATGTGACAAAATGTGCTTCACTGTTCCTTTTTGCCCGCACTTACATTTATCATCCTGGCTCTGTTCCCAACGTGTTAAATTTGCTGGTGACTGAAGTACATCATAAGTCGATTTTATCAAGAATGATAATCTTGCTGCCTCCCATGCCCAGATCTTATTCCAACTAATCGTCCTCTCTACCACTATCGACTCCCATTGTAAACATTGTCCTTATTCACTACTCTGTACCAGCTTTACTTTCTGTTCTTCATTCATACTCTTCCGAATTTCATTCACAACAGCTTTTCTTTTTTCCACATCGCTACTCGTATAAAATGGTTCAAAACCACTTGCTCCAAATCCTTCCCGGTGTATTTGTACTGATCCGATGATATCTCTATGTTCTAATTTGCTGATAGCTTCGTCAGCAGCATGTTCTGCATTCCACTTTTTCCTGTCCGAACTTCCGATGGATCTTACCATCTTTAGAATATCTAAGTGTCATCACTGTTCTAACTTTTCCAGCTTTATATTCTTCCACTATTGATGCAAAAAGTAGCTCCAGTGGAACTGCAATCTGTATAGTGCTGATGTTGTAATCATTTTCGGTAGTCCTAGTCATTTTCAGATGTAACAGTTCATCATTGTTCAAATCTTTCAACTCTTGAAAGTGTAATGTCGTACATCATTATCGGCCATAATAATCTTGGATACAACACAAACTGTAGACAACAACACTTGAATCTTCCAGGCAATGATGTTTCATCAATCGCCTTCAATCCATCTTCAGTAGCTATTTGTGTATCTTTACCTTAGCTTTTATTGTTTAGTGTTGTTTTTCACTGGCTTTTCTTTAACAGTCGGTATTTTCTCACCTCCAATCGAATACTTTACTTCCTTTTGAACTCCTTCCACAAGCGTGACACTTCATGATTTCTGCGCCTTAAACTTCATTCTTGACCATGCAATCAACTCATCCAACCGTTCTAAAATCTTTCTAGTTGCCTTTTGCCCTTTTGTTAGTACTGCAATATCATCCATGAATGATCTCAATGGTAATGATCTCCACGGTATTATCACATCTACAAGATTTTAATATCATTTCCATCACTAGAATGAATAGAATAACTGATATTGTGCATCCAGCTGCAATACCAACTTCTAATCTTTGCCACTCTGTTGTATATGTTCCTGTTGCAAATCTCATCTGAAACAAAACATAACACATCTCTTTTTCTCCACATTTCTTGGATTAGTAGAAACACTCTCATTCTCAGTTTTGAACCGTATTTATAAACTTTATAACACACACCATCGTTTCCTGGCACACTCTTTGCAAAATCGTCTACTTCTTTCTTTCTCAAGTTTTCCATATTGAATTTTCTCCTTGGTGCCGTCGGTTTCTTTAGGCCATTGATCTTTGGCAATTCTTCCCTACGCTTTGGATCTGTGTACGTTTTTTCAAGTGTTCCTCCAGTTCCTCTTTTGAGCATTCTAGCTTACCGCTTTTGCTTTCATCAAATAAAGTTTTTACAAACCTTTCACAAATTCTTTGCGACATTTGTTCTTTTCTCTTTGCTTTCTTCCTGCATCACCTCTCTCTGTCTCTCTTCTTTATTTCTTCATAGAACACTTTTAATCCTTCTCTTTTCATCTTCTTCTGCTTTAATCCATTGTGATCTTAATTTTTTCACTTCATTAATCTTTTTCTGCCTTCTGGATGTTCTTCCTTTATTCTCTTTCTTCTGTTTCTCTACCCCGAATCGTTTTCCTCCTACTTCATATATTGTCCTCACTAATTTTTCCTCAGTTGTTTCTTTCATTTTTCCCACTAACTTATTTACTTTGTTGTCAAAGTTCTTCCAAACTACATATTCATTAATCTTTGGCCACTTAATTTTTGTTTTTCTTTCATTTATTATCTTATCTATATTACAAAAATAACTTAAACATCAGAAGAATAAAAATAAATGTAATCCAATCAAATGCAAAAAACAATCATGAAAAATAGTTATAGCTTATGATTCTTAAATCTTTATAACAAACCACAAACTACATTCGATGATCAAAACTAAATTGTGTCACATGTCATGTTTCTAAATTGAAATTTATGCAAATGAACAAACGGAATTGTGGGATTGTTTGTTGATCAATCAGTTCTTTTGATTCTCATCATATTATTGCACCATTATTGATAATAATTGGTGGCAATTCCAATTTGTATTAACTCCCTCTTATTATTATTATACTAAATGTCAGTTAATCAACGTTTGTTTCCCTATGGCCTTTTTCCTATATATTTTAATAACACAAAATACATGCTAAAATATAATTTAGTTCTGGGATTGAGTTATGTTTGACAAAAATTCTGTTTTAATTGTTCTAATTAGCCATAATTTATAATTAACTGAACAAGTCCCCCATCTCTCCCTTAGCTATCTATGTATTTCTCTCGCTCCATCTCACTTTATGTTGATTCAACCACTCTCTAATATTTTTAAATGTCTATGTGAGCATTTGGATAAAAAGTGACTCCTTTTTCATCTAATTTACACAGTGTGTTCGTACACACCATAAGCATGTATGTAAATGTCTGTGAGGAATACATTAACACAATGAAGAAACAAAAAAAAGGTTCGTTTGTTGAAATGACTTATTACATTTAGTTTAGAAACAAATTGAAACAGGAAGTTCATTTATTTGAATGACTACATTTAGTTTTGAAAAAAATTGAAACAGGAAGTTCATTTATTTGAATGACTACATTTAGTGTTGAAAAAAATTGAAACAGGAAGTTCATTTATTTGAATGACTACATTTAGTGTTGAAAAAAATTGAAACAGGAAGTTCATTTATTTGAATGACTACATTTAGTGTTGAAAAAAATTGAAACAGGAAGTTCATTTATTTCAATGACTTACTACATTTAGTTTCGAAGAAAAAACTTGTTTTGAATTTGAAATAGGAAGTTCATTTCACTTACTAAAAAAACTTACTTCGAAAAAATTGTTTTGAACCTGACAACAGGAAATTCATTTGTTTGACCTGTATTAACTTAAACAAAAAAGCAATAACTTGGATTTTCTTTTACTTTTCTACAAACTTGAAATAGTGTTGGACTTTAAACAAAGTTCATTTATTTGATGCTGTATTACAGTCAAGAGTAGACTCTATTAATAGTGAAGCAGGAGTTGAAACTATAATAGCAGTCTCAGATCAGTTATATCTAGAAGATAGAACTCGGTGCTTAAGGCTCTAGAAAATTTTAAAAGTTATAAAAATTATAAAAAATAAATTTCAATTTAAGATGATTACAATGATTTCGATATGTGCTATAAAAGAGCAAGATCCTATGGAATAGAAATGTCTGAGAATGTGTTTGGTTCCTGTTTGTTAAAATCGTTAATCAATTGTATGATAATTGGACACTTATATATTGTTTATTCTTAATGGGAGTAACCACCCACTTAGCGTAAAAAGCAATACTCTTCCATTAAGTGGATGGATACTCCCATCAAGAATGGACGAGAATGTAAGTGTCCAATTATCATTCACTTATGATTTTGATGAAGTGGATTGTGAGAGAACAAAACCCACTTTCTCCATTTGTCGTGTCTGTCTTGGTAAGCATTAAGCCACGTGTCACAGACCTACCAAATGACATCTGCTATTTTGAAAGTTACACTCTCAAACTACCTCAAAGTCTTGTATACATAGGCATCCGAATGTTCAACTAAAGTTCTCCTTTACCCCTTAAACATTGAGTGAGTAAAGAAGTGAATAACATTAATTTTCCTCTCCTCAATTAATCAGTTAACTATGTTATAGTATATCTTTCTTGTAGTCTCTTGGTCTTACCGGAATCCAGGACAAGAATTCATCTAGTCTGGTGGAGTATCCAGCTTAGTGTTGTTACTAGATGCAACATCACTTGGAGAAGGTGCACCATTCGTCGTATAAGCCAGTATGTAGCTATACCGAGTTGATCTGATTTGGGCTTCAAACACTATGTTATTTTGAATATTTGGTCAGGGTTTACTTGTAGGGTGAAGTATCCTCATGTCAGGTTGTCCTGACAAACCCTTGTACAGAGAGACTGAAGACACTCGAGTATGGTGTCTAATAGGTAATTCATATGTGTATGGTAAGTTCATTTATGAGTGGGATAGTACTTCAAGTCAGGAATAGAACAGATATAAATCTAAGTTTAATAAATGAGGAGACAGGAGCCACAATTCTATTATATCTGTTATAACATAATAAAACATAAAAATCAACAGTATTTCTTTCTTTTATAAATATACAATATTGTAAATGATAATCTTACTCGACTGCCTTCTGTGTCAATTAAAATTGCTTGCTTATATAGCATTGGTTAACTCCATTCTTGTTGGAGTGGGCCTATCAGACCACAACAATACCCGACAGTTAAATGCTAATGTAATTATCATACTATCTGTTGAAACTATTGTTAAAACATGTGCTGAAGAAAGATGAAAATATGTCGAGAGAAAAAAAATGAGAGTAAGAAAACTTGTCAGAGAAACAAAGAAAGAAATTGTTGGTTGTTTTGTTTTACGGCATATCAACCCTTTTTAGGTTTTTTAAAGCCGAATGAACCCATTTTGGTAAAAGATTTTATGCTTTAAATATTTAACATTTTCACATATTTATTTATCCATTTTTTTACTTAAAAAAAACCTTTTATTCACCCCAAACAAGGCATATTGCCACTGAAGTGAAAGAGGCTACTGTGACAGGGGTCAGATTTATAGGAGGACAACCTGGATGGGGAGTTGGGCAGGAAGATGATTGTTGACATTACAGTTAAGTTTCTACATGTTAGTACAGACTCCAACAGGGAGCAGGGAGGGAATTCCAAAGGCCAGCAGTTTGAGGAAAGAAGCTATTAGAGTAGAAAATCTTCCAGCATCTAGGGACCTCTACAGTGAAAAGGTTGGATTTTGCTGCTAGTCGGGTGGGTTGTGGGTGTTTACGTTGAGAGGGTACAACTGTAGTAAGTTCGTAAATGTAGCTTTTGTATATGATCAGTTTGTAGGCGTATATTTTATAAACAATAATAAGATGGGACCTTGCAGGGTCAGAAAGGACCTGGGAATAATCAGAACTAAGGGATGACGTCACCCCCTCCATTGGATGCAGTTTCGTCATAGAAAAATGGTTGGGGGTAGAGGGAGCTTAAGTAGTTGATAGGGTGTGGCAGAAAAAAAAAGATAGAAAGAGCTGGGAAAATGGATATTAGGGTGGTGGTGAGGAGGCAAACACCTTGCCCAAGGGTGTCCGAGGCAGTTTTGTGTCTTGCCCAGGATAGATTCTGTTATATCCACATATTTTGCCCCATAAAGTATAAAAGGAAGAATAGGGGACTTGTTGGCACATGTTCCCCATCGCACAAAAATCAGGGTGCAATTCGCCAAAAGCGAACACACACTATAAATGGGACAGGAAGTTGTCTAGACATTCAAGGCCGAGAATTGCAAAATCAGCCCATTCAGTTCTTATGGGCAGATGTATCAACTAATCAAATTGAATGAAAGGAGCGGACATCTGAAGATTGGCAGCCCACACAGCTGTCATATCGAAACAATTTATCCCCGCACATGAAAAAGAAAGTGGAATTCGAAATTTAATGACTAAGAAAATACAGCGACAACTCTTACCGCTGTCTATCGGACACCAAAGGGAAAAACCTGGTTCGACAAAGTTGACTACGGCTGACAAGTTAACATTTACCTCTCTGTATTTGAGATTACGTATATCTCGGGACACTAAAAACTGCTCCGTGAAGGACTGGCCTCAGAATCAAAAATTCTGTTATAATATCCTTCTCTCAGCCGTCAACGCGAAAAGCTATGTGCATATGACAGAAAAAAAAGAAAGAAAAAAAAAAAGAATTCCATATGAAAATTCAATTTTCATATTTTTAAATGATCCCATACAACCGTTCACCACGGTTTTTAAAATCCTGCCCTCCTATTACAAACTCCTCGTGGAAGGAGAAGAACTTCTCATTTATTTCCTTGAAACATGTAAAGAAAAGGAATTTCATATTTATTCTGTCCAAAAACAACGAGCTTTCATAATTGCTCTTAATTTTATATCCTGACTGATCAACTCTCTCGGACTAACCAAACCAGCCTCTATATCAAGAACTCCCCTTGAACGGAGAAGAACTATTAGTTGATCATTTTAAAAAAATAAACACTTGTTATGTTTGCTTAATTTGTCTTTTGTTGATTTTTGCAAGTGTATTATTTTCTTTATGTTTATAATTTGTGATACAAATGTGTCTCGTTTCGTTTACCTGATTATCTCCCTTTCACTGGTTTATTGACAAAAATAAATTAAGTCTTATTTCACAAACGGCGAGTGTAACATGCAACTTGCTGTCCCTGGATAAAACGATGGATGGGAGACGCGTGGTGTGAGAGGGCGGGGGGTTTCAACCTTGCACATTCTCAACATTCGTGGCTGAGTTACACATTTGTAACGTCAGTGTCGTAGTATCACATTTATAACAATTCTATTTAACCCACGTCAGGTATACTATTACTCGGGTAAGAGTGAACCTTGAAGTAACAGCAACTAAAAGGTTACTTCACACATCTGTTAAACTCTCAAATTGTTGCCTCAACACCGGATACAAGGAGAAAGATAGTGAAAATTTAATTGCCCAATTCCAAAACATGTGAAAACGGACCAATTACACGTGAGTAATGTCAGAATAATTTCATTAAAAGTACAACAATAATGAATCATTACAAAACGACTTTGGAGAAAAAATAAAAATGTTCAAAGTTGAATGCAAACATTCTTTCCAATTCGATTATATTTTGCTTTTGATATTGATTCTCCAATTCAACAAAAGATTAAACAAATAACAAAAATAAAATATTTCAATAAAATAAAATTTAAAAAAGGCAAAATTTTAAGTAAAATGATTCAGTTAATATTTTCATAAAAACTGAAAACAAAGAATTGTTTCTAACCTGATTGTCCATCCGAGGCTGACATTAGTATTGACATTATCAATATAATTCGTGCCAAGGTCCCATGTGCAGTTCATGAATAACCAGTCATAAACCCGACAGTTGATGTGTTTTATAGTCTGAACTTTATCTGCAAATAAATACAAAATTTTTAATTAAATTTAATGATAAAAATAAATTCTGAATTCAATCTATCATTGTTAACTAGTGCCTGGTCAGTGAAGATCACAACGAACAGCTCAAGACTGTCTGTTATGTTCGTTGTATTTGGAGATTGGTTCCGGTCCTTAGCTTGCAAAGGTACTAGGATCACATTTTACATACAGTATCCGGCATTTCCAAATGGTCACCCATCTGTACATGGTAACAACATAGAATCAATCCCAGAAGGATAAAAAAGTATACTTTCTTCTATTCTCCAATCAAGAAAATGTAGTCTTCTAGACATGTTTATTATAGGATTGTTTATCCATCATCTAAATAAATAAATGCAAAAGTTTTTTTCCATCTATCCTAATTATATTAACATCAAACAGGTTGTGATTATTTAATTCTATCATACAACATATTATTTAGTCCCTTGCCAGGAGGTTCGACACATGATCAGGTGCAGTTTTGGGAAGCCAATGCATTGGCCTACAAAAATGCCTGAGCAACCCCGTTGGCATTACCCATAATTAACAATAAACTAACTCCTTCCCAGGCAATTAACAATAAACTCCTTCCCAGCCAATTAACAATAAACTCCTTCCCAGGCAATTAGCAATAAACTAACTCCTTCCCAGGCAATTAGCAATAAACTAACTCCTTCCCAGGCAATTAACAATAAACTAACTCCTTCACAGGCAATTAGCAATAAACTAACTCCTTCCCAGGCAATTAACAATAAACTAACTCCTTCCCAGGCAATTAACAATAAACTAACTCCTTCACAGGCAATTAGCAATAAACTAACTCCTTCCCAGGCAATTAACAATAAACTAACTCCTTCACAGGCAATTAACAATAAACTAACTCCTTCCCAGGCAATTAACAATAAACTAACTCCTTCACAGGCAATTAGCAATAAACTAACTCCTTCCCAGGCAATTAACAATAAACTAACTCCTTCCCAGGCAATTAGCAATAAACTAACTCCTTCCCAGGCAATTAACAATAAACTAACTCCTTCCCAGGCAATTAACAATAAACTAACTCCTTCACAGGCAATTAGCAATAAACTAACTCCTTCCCAGGCAATTAACAATAAACTAACTCCTTCACAGGCAATTAACAATAAACTAACTCCTTCCCAGGCAATTAACAATAAACTAACTCCTTCCCAGGCAATTAGCAATAAACTAACTCCTTCCCAGGCAATTAGCAATAAACTAACTCCTTCCCAGGCAATTAACAATAAACTAACTCCTTCCCAGGCAATTAGCAATAAACTAACTCCTTCCCAGGCAATTAACAATAAACTAACTCCTTCCCAGGCAATTAACAATAAACTAACTCCTTCACAGGCAATTAGCAATAAACTAACTCCTTCCCAGGCAATTAACAATAAACTAACTCCTTCACAGGCAATTAACAATAAACTAACTCCTTCCCAGGCAATTAACAATAAACTAACTCCTTCACAGGCAATTAGCAATAAACTAACTCCTTCCCAGGCAATTAACAATAAACTAACTCCTTCACAGGCAATTAACAATAAACTAACTCCTTCCCAGGCAATTAACAATAAACTAACTCCTTCACAGGCAATTAGCAATAAACTAACTCCTTCCCAGAGAGAAAGTAAAGCCTGGGAGAGTGGACCTCCTAGGACAGCAACAAAACCACTGTCGAACTGATTTGTATCATAATTCTATAATACGACATGTTTATTTACCTCCTCTCCAGGAGGTTAGGCACAAGGCCAGTTTTATCTTACTCCCACAGGTAAGATGTGACCCAAGGTCGGGTCGGGAAAGTGGGGTTTGAAAAGTCAGCGCCCGAGAAAGTGATCACTCTGGCCATTAAAAATTGCCTGGGCAGACCCCGGTAGGCGCGCCTCAGGCAGTAAGCAATAAACTTACTCCCACCCAAAGAAGGGGGGGGGGGGCAAAGCCTGGGAGGGTGAACCTCCTAGAACTGCGCAGGAAAAACTCACAGACCGGCGGAATCAAGCCCCGAAAGACAAGACGACACTGGTCTATAGGGAGCAGTATCCACCGAAACAGATACTACACTTACTTCCTAGTCAAAACAAGTGCCAGGTAATACGACATGATGTTTTGAAATACTGTATATATAGTAATCTACAAACACTCAAAAAACAGCTATAGGTATTCCTCATTTGCATATTTATGTTATAAAGAGTTTCTAATCAATTAATCTCCTGTAATATATATTTTCTCATATATATATGCAATAGTTTCGTAGATAGTAATATTATTATAATTATTAATTAAATTAATTAAAGTGATTTAATAAAAAAAGATAGCATTTTAAAAACTTAGAATATCATTTTCCAGGAAGATAATTTACATGAAAACGTCCGATTTGAACTTATGGCATTAGTAAAACGTTTGATGTCACTGAGAACAGCTACTACCCTTTGATCTTAGTCCAAAAACTAAGGAACCATAAAAAATAATGTTTTTGTAACTAGGCATTTTTAAATGAACGAAAAAAAAAAAAACCCCAAAAAGATGATTTAATCGAAATATCTTTTAATGCGAGTGAATAGTGCCATATCCATTCCGTTGTCGTAAGATCGTCCTCTCAGGAATTACCCTCTCTTTTTTAAGGGTTTAAGAGGAATCTTCTGGAGGGGGTAATGTATTATCTGTTCTGTTGTCATGAGACCATATTCCCAGGGACTACCTTCTTTTTTTGGGGGGGGGGGAGTGTTAGTGTAGTATCTGTTTTGCTATCCTTTTATGGGGAATACTCCTAGGTATTACCTCCTCTTTTTTCGGAGTAGGTAGTGTAGTATTTGTTACGTTATGATAACATCCTCCCAGGCATTACCCCCTTCTTTGGATGTGTGTGTGTGTGGGGGGGGGGGTAGTGTAGAGTATGTTCGTCTGTTCATCATGATACCATCCCCCAGGCATTACTACCTCTGTTTTGGGTAATGAATCCTCAAAGGAGTTACCTCCTCCTTTAGGCATAGTGTAGTATATTTACATTTGTCATGATAGATTTCTCCCAGGCATTACCTCCTCTTTTTTGGAGGGAGAAGTATAGTATATGTTCGTTCTTCATGATACCATCCTCCCAGAATTACCTTTTCCTATTTTTTGGGGGGCGGGGGGGGGGTAATGTAGTATCTGTTCTGTAGACATGATATCATATTTTCAGGAATGAACTCTTCCTTTTTGGGAGGGGGGAGGTAGTGTAGTATATGTTCATTCATCATGATACCATCCTCCCAGGCTAGCAAAAATATGCGACCAGAGGGAGCATATATTTGCTAGTATTTAGAATATAAGTTTTTGATTTTGGACTTTGATCCAAAACAGATGTTACATTTTGATCTGAGGCAGACTGCACAGATATTACAATATAAATAAATGCAGAATTCAAGGGTATGGCAATTTGATCCAAGCATATGTATTACAATTTGATCTGATGAAAAGCTCACAGATACTACAGTTTAATCTAGTTCAGGGATAAATTTCCTGGGGGCACAGAAAATGCCGAAGACTAATATTTATATAAATGAATATTTGTGTTAGAGGCTTTAATAGTCTCTAACACAAATATTCATTTATATAAATGCTATAATTCAGCAATACACGTTTATTTCTTTTTTAAATGACATCTTTAAAGGACTAATATTTTTAGATAAATCTCTTCTTCAAAGGAAAATTAAGAATCGTGATTAGAGTTTGTTTTTATTTACATATCTATTATTATTAGATACATCATTTCAAATTAACATGTTTTTTTAAAATGAAAACTATGTAACCTCTGGTTAAAAATATTAATCACGATGTCGTCACAGATGTGAAAATGATAAAGGTAATTTATTCGAATTTGAGCACAAATGCTGTACGTGCATGTGTCAGTTATGTATGAGTGTGTTCAATCAAGAATTCAATGTTGAGTTCTAATCTGTTATTAATTTGTGGGTATAGGTATAAGTATTGCAAACATTTCTTTCAGTACTTTTAATGAAACAAAAACAAACTTTGGTCACAATTCCTAATTTTCTTTTGAAGAAGAGATCTATCTCAAAATATTAGTCATTTTAAAGCTGTAAAAGAAAAACACAATTTACATCTATATCTAATGTCCAATTAATGTATTGTAAGGATTGTGATGATATAGAAGAATATTTGCGTTAGAGGCTAACACAAATATTCTTCTATATCATCACAATCCTTTAAGAAAACTACAACATTTATATTCTGTATGAGCTTTACATTTTCATTACAATGAACTGTAATACGTAAAAAACAACAACACTTTTTACCACCTAATTTATCTCAATACTTTATATGCAATATCCTACATTAGACCTGAGTTAAGATCAACCAAGATCTTAGAGATTATTCAAGTATCCATAGAATCTCAAGTAGAATTCTCCTTTTCAATTAAAAACACAAACAAAAATATTCAATTCTATAAAAATCTTAAAAGAATCTTCATAAATTCCTTGCACTTTCTGAAGTGTTTCTTGTCTGTCAAAAAAATATTGCTTTCAGAAAGAGCGCAGGATATGGTTGTGTACAACGAGGTAATAAAAGATATATTTTTATGGTTGCTATGTAAGAGCGTAGTAAAGCAGTCAGACTTCTTTTACTATCCTATGACTTTTGGAATAGATTTTTTTGTTACTTATATGATCACAGAGTACATATCTATGTATTGGCTCTGTAAGAACTGTGACATCGTGAGGTATTTTACTGGTGTGATATTAGTTGGTTAATTAAGTTAAATTAATTACAAAAAATGTATTAAAAGAAAGAGGGGTTCAACACACTTTTGAGCAAGAAGTATAGAGAAATATTATTTTAAGCTTGTTTATAAAAATAGGAAAAGTCATATGATTGCTGCCTAAATACACACACACACACACACACACACATATATAACACATCACTCGATAAGTCCCGGGTCATATAAATAATTGCAAAACTACATGAATTGCACTTCAAACTGTGCCCGCACCCCCCCCCACCCTTCTCCAGATATATTTTGAGGCCAAAGATAAATCGTTTGACAAAAAAAAAGACATTGAATTGTTAGAGAATCAGTCTATCACCCTAGAAGAAGACTATGTTGATGAATAAAGTCGAATTTTGCCTAAAAGTTGTTGTTTTATTAGTTAGACTCAGGACATATTGAATGATGTGTTATATATTCATACAACTAGGTTAAGTTGTGGATTGGGGTATGAAATGGATTGTTTTGTTTAATCTTGTTAAGACTCAGCTTGTGTATTTCAATTGTAAGCGTCTCCCTTTTCTTCCTGAGATTCTCATGGATGACTTTGCTCCTGAGGAGAAATCAACTCTAAAACTTTTTGGTCTTTCTTGCTCATCAAATTTTTCTTGGAGTTCATACATTAGATCCATTGCTCTTTCTGCTTCCTGTAAAGTCGGTTCTCTCTATCGCTTCAAACACTTTCTCACACCTGAAGCTATTCTCTCTCTCTCTCTCTAGAAATCTACAATCAGACCATGTATGGAGTACTGTTGTCATATTTGGGCTGGTGAATCTCTGTCCCATTTGAGGGTTCAAAAACGTATCTGTAATTTGATTGGCCCCACCCTTTCTTTTTCTCTGCACCCCCTCTCTCACAGACGTGATGTTGCTAGTCTCAGTCTTTTCTATAAATACTATTATGGCATGGGTTTTTCAGAATTGTCTGATTCATTACTTTGTTCCAGCTCTTTTGACTCGTTGGTCTAGTGGTTTCTATCAATTCGCTGTTTTGATACCTCATTGTAATACAGCTTCCTATTCCAGTATTTTCTTCCCAAGAACTGCAGGCTTGTGGAGCTCTTTTCCTTATGACTGTTTTCCTCCTACTTATCGCCTTGGTCTTTTCAAGACTAAGGCCAATAGACATCTCCTGTCTTTGTGATAATCATCTTTCGTTCTTGTTAGCTCTTTACATCAAGTGACTTCCTGCCTTGTCTGGAGCGATTTCCATAATATATGATATCAATATACATATATATTTTAATTTTTTTATATTTCAAATATAAATTTTATAACATAAAGCTATTATAATAGCTCAATTGTGTTAGACTAGAGCTATGGTAGAAAACATTTGAATGTTATTTAAAACAACATCAAATGTAGGGAAGAACAGATTCACACCATTTAACTAAAAAATCTATTTTTTTTATTACCAGCATACATTTTTTTCGGCCTATTACTAAGATATTTATAATAATGTTAATATATCTAAAGCATTTATTTCTTGGGGTGACATCCTTAGTGCTCATAAAAAAGGATGTAATCGTCCAGGTAGGAAAAACCTGAATTACAGTCTGTACTAATTTTTTTTTTTTACTCCCGTAGGATCAAATCGCGACATATCTCACAGTTCTTGATGACTTGTTTTACCTCTGATTTGGCCACTGCTGAGTTTATGCGTCTCGTAAAATACAAAGCCCTCTTGACGCCTGTGTGTGGATGTTTTCTAACAGCTGCTAGCACATCGTGCTCACTGTAGCAGCGCATGTTGGATGAACGGGCTCGGCACCCACCTTTATTGCATCATACCATTTGCGAGGCACTCGTGTCAGTTGCAGTATGACGGACCAATGTTATGCTGACTACCAGGCCATACTCGCAGACCAGACTCTTTTAGGTGTCTAACCTTCGTCTTATCAACATCATGCTTGCTACCTTGGTGCGTATTCTTGCTTTCCCAGTAAGTGTGTCGATAACCCAGTGATAGATGCAAAGTGAGTCAGCATGCAGGTGCAACCTCTTTGCCTGCCACTGTACCGCTAAGTTAACGCCCTTCATCACAGCATCTAACTCAGCAAGGTTGATATGCTGGGCTGTGTTTGCAGGCCGCAACCAATAGGCATCCATCAACATGGCTCCATCCTTCTCTAACAGGATTCCTAATGCTAGTGAACTAGTCAACCCATATATTTATTTCTTCTTCATTGACACACCACTCTCCTTGGTCCGGATCCTTGTACGTTGCTCTCTCAACACTTTCTGTAATCATTCGGGTGAGAAGGGCATCACATGTTTGATCGTCCCACCCTTTGGTTACTGCATTCGCCTTGCATTTTATTACACCCACTGCCACACGAAGCTAACCACATACTGGCAGGTGTCCCACGAGTTTTCCGGTCCTTCTTGTGAGAACTTCAGGGATGCCGGAAATCACATTTCCTCATCTCCATCGCAGGGTGTCATCCTTCCCTCTTCCAGGTGCAGTACACGTGCTCCATCTCCAAGCCACTCTGGGTCTTTTCATGTTAGGCCAAACTCTGCCAATTTTGCTTGAATGTGTGTCACTGACTTGACATCTTCATTAATGTAAATGTTGTCAAGATATGCTGATGTTGCCTTTTTGACGGTCTCCTCTTGGGATAACACAGCACTTACGATGCTCTTCATGATCTGCAGTGACACATTCAACCCAAAACCAAGTCTGGTTAGGCAGTACTTCTTGCCGCGAAATAACACTGTCTGGAATGACCATAAAGTTTCATTGACCCTCACCTGCAGATAGGCCTTCCTCAGAATGATACATCTGATCCTTTCTGGCACCAATCCCTTAATTTGCTTGCACATACATCGGCATCAGCCATGTAAGCTCTTGGTTGGGGTACAGCCAGCCATCTTTGATCCAGGAGTCAAGCTCTTGTTAATATGCGGCTCTAACATTCACGGCTACAGGGTATTCTATGACGCCATTCCGTAGCTTGATTGGTACTTTATCATCCGTCCATTTCTACAACGCAGTCCAGATCTTTTGGCGTTGATCAAACTCTACCCTGAAGTCTGTCCGATCAATACAAAGTGCGGCACACACCGGTGCCTTAGGGAATTTCACAGTCTCAGCTGGTGTAATGAGAACATCACCCTGTGTCTTGACAGCGTTATATTCGAGCAGTAGTTCGAAGCCCAGTATGTCTTTTTGTGTCACGAGGACATTGACCTCAGTGGCTACACCAGAGTCCATGCAAATCTTTACTAATGCTACTTCGCAACACACCTGTGTCTCACCATTTATCATGGTTTTTGCAATGCTCCTCTTGCTCCAGTTACGGCATAACCTTGCGCTCACTATGGTATGGGAGCAGCCTGAATCAAGAAGCGCTGAGCAAGACGTTTGGTTAACATGCACTCTGATGATTGGTAGCACCTTGTTTACATCTTGTCCGGGCAGCAGAGCGGTGCTAACATCTTGTCCCCTGACTCGTTTGCCGGACAGCTTGAGACCATGTGTCCGATTCCTACCACACTGGAAGCACCGTATACCTCCTCGTCTTCTGTCCATGCAATCCTTCGCAATGTGACCACTCCACTCACAGGGGAAACAATTTACTTTGGCATGTGGGTCCGTCCTGTGTGGATTTTTAAGCACACTCTCGGCCGACTGTGCGGCCATTACGACATGCTCCTCAAGTTCTGCTTCATCCCTGATGATAACTCGCATGGGCTCAAGTAACTGTTCTATCGGTGTCGCTTCTATGCTTATGGATGCCCTCAGGAGTCCGGTCACAAATGCGTACACGAAAGTCTGTCCAGGCAACTCTCCAAACAGAACGGCCAGCTTTTTCAATGCAGCAAAGAAGACATCCACTGTCCTGCCTGCCAATAGTTTCCAGGTAGTAAAACGTTTGTATGCTGTGCAGGGGTCCATCACAAAAGCTTTGTAGAGTGCAGCCTTTATAGCAGTTATCTCCTCCTCTCAAACATAATTGCACCGGTTTGCCAGTAGGTGTCGCTTTTCATCGTCAGGTCGCGCTGGAAGAAGACAAAAAAGTTTTCTGCCCTTCTTGATTATATAAACCGATGCACAACGTTAGACAGGCCTCTTTTCAGTTTCAGCCATGGCAGATGGTAGTCATCAGAGACGCTGCTAGTCTCCTTGTCTGACCCACAAAATCACACATGTTCAAATTCATGAACATGTTTTTCTCGGTAAGACATATGAACTGTTTCAACTCCACACACATTATACATATATACACACAGTATTCATCATTCCACATTCACACTGTATACATATTAATGTACTCTGTTTCATTGTAGTTACACATGTTCAATAAACACTTTATTTAAACAACGTATTGCCTGTGAATTATTATTTTGCCTTGCATGTGACATTGCTTGTATTATGAATATGTAACCGGGATTCTCCCCAGAAGCCTGACACTGGTGACACCGACGAACAAGCTGTGTTTTATGGGGCAGAGTAATTAATTTTGCACAAAAACAAAATTTCATTCTTTAAATAGACAAACAAAAAAAACAAAAACGAAAACGAACAATTTCTCCATATTTCAAACCTTTTCAACAAATTTCAAAAGCATGTGGATTTCACCCTACACAAAAAAAATTACAACACAAACTCTAAATCATGCACTCAAAAGAAAAATACGTCGGAATTCAACCTTCAACAACTAAAGAACATATTTCTTACTTCAAACAAAAACTCTACAAACTTTCTTCAATTCAACTTCAAACAACAAAATCTCCGACTTCAAAGAATCTCCTATTCATTTCAACAACAAAACAAATTCAAAAGAAAAACACAAGAACAAAGCTGAAAACGCTGAACAACAAAAACAAAAAACAAACAAAAACAAATTACATGACATCATTTCTCACTTTTTCATATGTAGCACGTGTGTGAAACAAATTACACGACTCCACCTTTTTATTTTCTCTACCCACGTGGTAGAAATATTAAAAAAAAAACAAAAAGAAACAACTCCTTTTATCTTTCACCCTCAAACATGACAATGGTTACTACTGATACTGACGATGTTCTGGAAGTTTCGGCGAATTACTGTCTGCCTCCTTTTAACTCCAGCAACGTGAAGAACTGGTTTGTCACTCCTAGCAATCAACACAACGAGCTGCAGAAGTTGAAAGCTGAGATGGGTGAACTCAAGGCTATGATAAAAACCCTCCAAACTCAAAGAAGGGAGCCAAGAGGTCGCTCACAGTTCCGAGGCAGACGCCGTAGGATCCGTAGCAGAGAGAGGTCCCCTTACAGCCAACCCCACGGTGGTATTTGCTGGTACCACTTCACATTTGGCAACAATGCCAGAAAATGCAACAACCCCTGCAACTACAAGCCACAGGGAAACGCCAATCCCAGCCTGTAATAGCGACCCCTGCGGCTGGAGGAAGAAGAAAAGGTTGCTTGTTTTATGTGAAAGACCGCAACAGCGGTTATTCATTTCTGGTGGATACTGGTGCTGAGATAAGCGTTATCCCACCACAACCTGGACACAAACCAACTCCTTCGACATTTAAACTGCAAGCAGCAAACAGCTCACTAATCCAGACGTACGACACTAAGGAACTCACTCTACACTTATGACTCCGCCGTAACTTCGTCTGGAAATTTGTGCAAGCCAACAACAGGATGCCCATCATAGTGTGACAAAGTATCCGGGGCCCCATGGGGATCGGGTACTCTGATGACGCACCCTGCGACAAGACGAAGTGGAGATATAAAACTAGTATATATTTGACGTAGAAATGAACTTATTCGGATGACAGAATGAGATGCCAGCTAGTCTCGCGGAATCGTCTAAGGTATTCAAAATCAATTACCACCTGAGGCGAGGAGACAGTTACTTCCCAAATGATTTGCGAGGCTACAGTTTCTGACCCTTTCCTCAAATCAGTGTTGCAATTCCATCATACAAATTGGCCTGAGGTATGTAAAGACAAAAACCTTAAACCCTTTCTTCAGCGTCAATCATCATTGTCTGAGGTTGATGGTTGTATTCTTTTGGGAGAATGTGTTACTGTTCCTTTAAAATTGCAAAATTGTGTCTTAAAACAATTTCACTTTGGACACTAAGGTGTTAGCCGAATGAAAGCCTTAGCACGTAGCTATGTCTATTGGCCAAACATGGACAAACAATTAGAGGAACTGAGCCAAAACTGTTCAAAATGTCAGTTAGCTGCAAAAGTGAGAAAAGCTAAATTTTTTTCTTGGACTATTCCAGATTCACCCTGGTCACGTCTTCATATTGACTTTGCAGGAGCCATTGATGGAAAATGTTTTCTATTACAAGTAGATTCCTACAGTAAATGACCTGAGATTTTCCCAATAAACCGCATTATCTCTGAGCAAATAATCTTAAAACTGCAACATATTTTTAGCAGATTTGGAGTACCAGAGACCATAGTTTCTGACAATGGTACTGCATTCACTTCAGCAAAATTCACAGATTTCTACAAACAGAACAGTATCAAACATATTCCCCCTTTTCCCCCCTCAATCCAACGCCAGATCAAACGTTTTGTGGAAACATTTAAGAGAGCACTCTTAAAACTCAAAGGGGAGGGAACTCCTCCAGAAATACTAGAGATGTTCCTTGCAAGTTATAGAACGACTCCAAACTCAAATGCCCCTAATGGTAATTCACCAGCTCAAGCTCTATTGAACCGGAAAGTGCGTTCACAAATGGATGCCATTCATCCAGATGCGCAAAATTCTCACAAGCGAAACATGCAGATGGAGCGGCAGTTCAACCGCCATCATCGTGCAGTAAGTCACACTTTCAAACCGGGCCAAAAAGTCTTAGTAAAAGACTATTGGAATGGTAATCAAAAGTGGACACAGGGTTACATTTTGTGCAAAAATGGAAATTTCATTTATGACGTCAGTGTGCAGTCTTCTGTTTGGGTTCGACACGCAAACCAGTGCGACCCTCACACCTTACAAAGACCAACATACAAGGCACACAAAATACACAAGATACTTTCCCATTGGAGATACTGTTGGATACATTCGATTTGCCTTAACAATGCACTCCAGTCATCCAAAAACCTCAAACTCAACTGAAGAAATTACCAAGGAGATCTGTTCGCTTACAAAATCGTTTGAATCCAATGCAAGTCAGGCCACATCAAAAAGCACAAAGCTCAAAGGGGAGGTGTTAGGTAGAAGCATTTCTACCTAGAAAAATAAAGAGACATTCAAAGCCAGAGTTACTTCCCTTGCATTCAATTGCAGAGTAACTTCCCTTTGGCTACCCACAGAAACGAACATTTTAGAAAGACGGTATGTTCAAATTAATTAGTAAACCTTCTTCTTTCAATTGTAAAAAGTAAATAAATAATTAATTATTGACCATACTAAGCTTTCTTATTCAAATTTATTTTCATATATTTGTTTATTAACTCACATTCACATATTTAAATTTACACCTCACTTAGCATCACTACACATCGTATACTTTTCTTTGGTGACATCATATTCAATGCAACAATGAGTTTGCCACTAGACTTTTATCACGTAGTAGACTTTCTTCCAACAACATCATTTTCAATACTGAATTCGGGAACAATGATCACCACTGGAACTTCATTATGTGGTATACTTTTCTCCAACAACACTGTTTTTAATATCGATCTTAGCCCTTTGCAAAACCGTTAGTGATAACTTCTATTAAGTTTGTCTTTTATGGATAGTAAAGCATGCCAGTCCTACGTGGTCGATATGGATGAATCCTCTTGTTCTGGTATGCACCTGTTCTTTCTCACATCCAGGTTCTGCACACCAGGCATAGACGAGCCCCTTTAATGGTGACAATAAGATAAGTCAAAACTATTTCCACCACTCGAATTAGGTCGTGGTTCATCATGTCTGCCACAATCAAGAAGTCAAGAGAAGGGGAATAAATCAAGTAAATAAAGTTTTTAACATTTTTTAGTTTTTCACAACAAAAAACAACTGCATTAACATGTGCCACATAGAGACATTTTCCACTATTTTGTTTAATTTTAATGTCAATAAAAATTACCAACGAATAAATCAACTTACATTCCACAATAAGAAACTGCGATCCGATTTTACGTTGTTGCAATCGAGCAGTAGTTCTGCCTGGAGTACTAAAGCAGGTGTAGTAGCCAGCGTCTTTTGGAGAAGTGACATTCATTCGAAGTTGGATTGTTCTGGAATCAATCCTTCGAATCAAATGGGAGCTGATTTCTGATCCGTTATGTGTGAAGAAGAGGCTTGGTGGGATTTCCATCCTGGGATCTATAACTGTACAATTCAACATCAGCATATCACCAATGAATACGTATGGATCTTCAGGGGTCACTGAAAATATAAAGTTAAAATAGTCCTGAGAAAATGGGATCTTTAAAAATTTTTTTATATATGTTACCAAGTTGCTGTAGATTGCATTATTACTTTTAAATAAAATGCCATACAGATTGACATTGCTCTAGAAAGAGGTTGCTTCTCCCTACTGCACTAAAGAGAGGAGTGAAAGTTAATATAAAACACCTGAAGGTGCTTTAGAAGTTGAGGCTATTCATTCTGTTCCCGCTCTCTTTATTGCACAGGAAACGACACTTTAAATTAATCTTGTCTAAAACTCGTCCTTCTTTAGGGAGGACGAGGTAAATAGTATCGATAAGAATGAGAGATAGTTGTATAATTAAAAAACATATTTTGATACACTTTTTATATAAACTTGAAACATTATTAAAAATAAGTATTTATATCTGAATGAAAGCAAAGCCGAGAAAATGCAGCTAGTTAAATATATTGAACAATTTAATGTAATCACTTCTTCATTTAATAAACTAGATGTACCTCCAGGAGTCTTTTCATTTTCAATTTTCCTTTTTTTTAAACTATTTTTTTATGTAGGATTTTGAAAGTTAAATTTAATTATTACAATATCGTTTGGTCATTAAATTATTAATTGAAACAAACTGCTATAAACTATAACTAATTTTGTTATGGTTATGTTGTTTTAATCTCTATTTTATTCATGACTATCAAGGTCACCGCTTATCAAGGCCAAGAGGCACTCAAGGATGAGACGGAAATGAATGCCAGAATAAAGATGAGGAACACTATGGGAGTACTAACATTGATAATGATATGAACTGCATTTTATTACTCATGGGATGGTTCATGACAGGAATTTGTTGACATTGGAATTGAAGATGACCAAGCTGTAATAAGCAGGGAAGTAGTCTCTTAGTTTATAAAATTATTGGATGCAAATAACTTTGAAAACTTTCAATCTTTTAATATACGGAGGATTTGCAAAAATGATATTCGATTCAACACTATAATTGATTCCAAATTCTTTCAATTTCGAATGGTCACAAAGTAATTCATTCTTCTTTTTCAACTATTAACAAAAGATTAAAATGGATGACTTATTTACAAAGAAACTCAAATGCATTATGGTGGATTTAATTTTGCAAATTATATTTTTAAATAGGATTTTAAAAAATGCGTTTTACTATTTTCTACTATTGCATTTTTGATTTCAATAAATATTTGATTACTGGTAAATAAAAAATGTGTAAGTCGCATATCATCATCATCATCATCATCATCATCATCAGTTTTATATGCTGACATGTGTTAGAGTAAGAGTAATAGTGTGGTGAGTGTGTTGGTGGTGGCCCTGGTGGTAACCATAACTCCCTTATGACCAACCCATTTGTGGATAAAAAGACTTATGACAAGATTCTTGTTGGAATGAAGATTGTGAGAGATTACAGAATGTTGAATTTTCTGAAGTCAACTGACTTACCCCCATTGTGTGAAATTCCTTTTATCAACTGAATAGGAAGAAAGAAGAACAGTGTGAGACACTGCCCCCAAAACGTAGCCATATCTTCACAACACCAGCAATGGCAGCATCTTCTCAGGCAATAAATATTTATCAGCAAATCTGAAATTATATACAAAAGATAAATTAGTATAAATAAATAAATTCGTATGAATCAGAATGATACAACTTTGTTGACCGGTTTGATTCTGTTCTCAGCATTCTTGAAGAAGGGACCACGTAATGGTTGTCAACATCCCTAAGTGAAAGTGGTATTATGGAATTGACTGGATTCGAACTTTATCCACTTAACCACCGTCACCTCCATATTAGACAGTAGTTTTTATTGTCAACAATATTTCAGAATATTTGAAATTATTGATTATTTCGATTATTCGGACTACTATTCTCATCTTGGTTCTTATAGTTACAAGGTTTTCGTCCAATGTAACCATCGACTTTTTTCAACTGCATCTTTTTGGACTTGAGAATCGTTATGCTGAACTCAAGAACCTGTACAGGATTTTGAACTGAATTCTTTATTTAATCCACGGTGGTTGATTGTTCTTATTCCATCAACCATGAAAAAAAAATTATGTTATTCTCAGGTTTAAGATTGTCACTTAGAACTTAGGAAACTTCCAGTCAAACTCAGGAACGTGTATAGAATTTCGAACTGTCTGTGGCGACCGAGAATAAAATTGAATACAATAAATAACAGATTAGAACAGCAGTAAGAATATTGCAATATGAGTAATGGAAAAAAATAATAAAGTAATTCTACAGATCTGAATAAGATTCCAAAGTTTGAAAAGATGCAACCAAAAAAAAAGTCGCAGGTTACATCGGCTTAAACGTTGTGAACCAAAATGAGAATAGTTGTCCGACTAATCCAAATAATCCAAACTAATGAACAAGTCAAAATCTGGATGGACTTTTACTTTAGTACCAAAAAGATGCTGGACACTGAGTACAAAGTAAAATCTAATTTTTCACAATTTATTCAAAAGACATAAAAGGTAACAATAATTATCATGTAAAAAAAAATTCCATTTAGAAATCCATTTCAATTTAAGCAGATTCAAACAATACAGCAGATATAAACACCATTTTTCCCCTCGATTTAGAACAAGAATGAAGCTTTCTCTCCATCTATTATTTAGGAATAGCTACATAACAACCATTTATTATAGGTACGTGCAAAATCAATGGCCGATTCCCAAAATGTAAAGACATTTTGATCCATCCCTTCACTTAAAAATTCAACAAAATTCAGGAAATCAACCAATTTTAATGAAATGTTCAGTATTTATTAATTAAAGATCACAGAATATAATGAAATCATCATTTTTCTTAAAATCTTAGTGAAAATGTATTATTTGCTGAAAACAAAATACACCATTACTAAAGTTATATTTTTAAGTATTAATTAAAAAAAAATGCATGAATTTGAAAATTTTATTTTTTAATGAAAATAAAGCACTGTAGATGTTAAATATTTCATATATATTACAAAAAAGGCCTCTAAATTCCATGTTAATAAAATCATTATAACTCAAAGAAAAATTAATTTCTTGAATTAGCGAAGTTATCATTGATTAAAGCATTGTTTAATCAATATTTTCACCAAAAAAATAATATAATTGCCAAAATTATTTTATGTGATTTTAATGATTAGAGTCTGGGAAAATTAAAAATGCAATATAATTATATTTCCCTTTTGCACATGAACGTGTCATCATCAGCGTAAAAATTTTTTTTTAGAATCTTGAAAATAAACAAAAAATTGAAAAAATTAGGTCAGGATCATTACGAAAAAAAGAATTTTTTAAATTTAACAATTTCGTTAATTTCACAATTCATTGTCAATTATTTGGAAAGATAAAACGTAAGTTTGTATTTGTTTTGTCATTTTTTCATTAATAAATATTATTTAAAAAGTTAAAAACAATTATTTATTAATAAATAAATAGAATTCAAATATGATATTTTCTTTCAAAATTGAATTCTATTTATTAATAAATAATTGTTTAACTTTTTTTTCAATAAATAAATTGTCAGTGTAGTGATTGACTTTAATTTACTTTTTCAAAATAAAAAAAATACACTTTTAGCTTTATTTTAAAAAGAATTAATGTAATTTATCGATACACAAAAATAAATCGAGTAACTAAAGTTTTTAATCATCATGTAAAAAGAATTGATAAATTGATGCAGTTCGTAATGTAAAAATAATTTTTAACAACATTTAAAAAAAGTTTTATTTCAAATTCTAAGGAAAAACATTGGTAAACAGACATCAATAATTTCAAAGTATTACTGAATTAAAAACTAATACCAAGTTAAATATGAATCTTTTTAGATAAAAATAAATAAAATTTCAATTGCATACACTCACAAATATTTTAATTAAATAAGCATTTCCTTTTTTATTACAACAAAATAAGGGTACTTAAATTAATTAAATTTCTTTATAACCTTAAAAAGAATAAAGAAATTAATGGATAATAATTTTCAATTTCTATAAACTATTACAAAACCATTTTTGTATATAAAGTTAAAAATTATAAATTATTATGAAATTTTTGTCTTCCATATATTCTGCATAGCGATAGTCAATCGGTAAACAAAGTCGTTTACCGATTGACTGAATGCTGGATTTTACTAAACTATGACTTTTTGGGGGATAATTTTGCTAATTTTTACTAAAACGTAGGAAATTTTTGTTTTAATTCAGTATCTTATGACTTTAATAATTATCTTTGAAATAGTTCCAGAAAACTTATATTTATCTTTCAAGGGATTTTTACAAGTAATTTCTTCAAAGTTCAAAATTCACTGAATTTTTGTTTTTTTTTAGCCGTCATGATAACATTTTTCATTATAATTTTTTTTTCACACGTAAATATTCATTTTCTTCCTTTTAGAGATAAAGTTTAAGCTTTTTTCTTTCAAACACAATCAAAGTTTACATGAAAACTAATTAAAAAATTAATGATAAGCGCTTTTTAATAAGCATAGTCTGTACAAGAGACGCCCATTTTTGCACATACCTAATTTATTAACTCCATTTGACTATTAGGGATCACATGTAAGATTTAATAGGCCCAGTCATAATAGTTTTATGAGAACCAGTCAAATAATTAAGCTATTATGACCATCCATACAATACCACCATCTTTTATTAAGATTAACCCCCATAATAGGATTCTACATTAGTCTTTTTCTGCTTGGTATCTCCTGGCCTCTCTTTCCCTTTTCAGCTACAGATTAAATAATATTACTACTTGTGATATTTCTTTTTGTTCATGTAAATAATGGACTATTCCTATCTTGAGTAGAAGAGACACATGAAAACATATGGACATGGCTATGAAGAGATCACCTGAACAGAAAAACAGAATCGCTACTGACAGATGGAACGAGAGCATGCTACCACTGTGGATTAAATAAAGGGTTCCGTTCGAAATTCCGTTCAGATTCCCGAGTTCGACAAAGTACACCTGAAGAAGGTCGGAGATTACATCGGCCGAAACGTTGTAAACACCCAAGATGAGAACAGTAGTCCGAATATAACAAATTCTAGAATTATCAACCGTCATCTCAAAAATTCCGAAGCATAAGGTTCAAGTAACGGGGACAATATTTCGGGGCAACAGCATCATTTTTGTGAAAAAATATTGAGGTTTCAATTTTTCCTCTATAGACATGTTATATACCATTAGATCACAAATTGAATGTAGTTTCCAAAACTTAATCTTTTAGGATCATCAGGATGACCATATTTGAGAAAGATTTGAAAGAAGTAAAGATTTTTGAAAATTTTTTACTGAGGGGGACAGAATTTTCCGTCAGTGTTGCTATGTATCCTTTTTGTGGAATATCTTGACCATGAGGGCAGTTTGTGCAAAGTCTTCTTCAGCAATAACAAGCTACACGATCATTAGCCAGTTATGGTTTTTGAGAAAAAAGCATTTGAAATTTTCAAAACGTATAAACCATTTGAAGCCAGTGAAGGAAAAAGTGTTAGTGATACCTTTGGGTCTATTTCCAAGTGTGCCTTTCAAAGGGGAATTGTTAAAAAAGATGAAGGAATCGCCGACTGCAATTGCACTAATTACATCAGAACTGAAGGCTTCAACCAAAAAGTTCTCTTTTCTTGAAGTGGTTGAATTTGATTTCATTGAGAGGAAAACAGCCAGACAGGAACTGGTGATACTTAATATCTCAAAGCTGCACAGTATTATCATCAAAGGCAACAAAGTTCTTCCATATGTATGGACATGCACTGAATGCACTGTTTCGCAATTCTGTGAAAACTGTTTGCAATTGAAGGGAATTGATAAGTGACTTATCAAAACAGAGTCAAAAAAAAGAAGAAAGAAAACAGATCAAGAAGAAATAACTGTACAATTCGAACAGTTCCATCATGAGGACAACAACGGACAAACAGATGATGAAGGGGAGGATGATAATGACCGGAGTGACAGTGAAGAGGAAGAAGATGCTGATGACGATGAATTTCAGCTTGGTGGCATTGTGTGGGGGCTCCATGGGTGACAATGGTATCCTGGAGTTCTTAGTTGCCTAACTGATGTTCCAGCAAACATTCAACACAAATTCAAGTCGATGAACGGTACATCATATACTGGTATGGTGAGAAAATGTACAGTTTGGTAACCAAGGTTGAACGAATGACTCAACTGGACACAAAACGTGCAGCAAGATCAGGAACAATGCAGAAGCTTTACAACATGGCATTAGCTGATCTTATTTAACAGTCATTGGAAACTTTTTGATTGGTACAATTGTTACTTAAACATATCTTTGTTTTGATCTTGTGGACATTTTGGATTTATTTAGGATAACCCTGGTTATTTGGAAAAATTTAACTATGGGACCTGATACATGCCCTTGTTTGAATTTAATTGACTACTTCTTATAAAATTTAACTAGTTTTTTACCTATTCTTGAAACATTTACATCATAGTACACTTATTTTCTGACACTTTAATTTGACAATCAGTTTAAATATGCTAAATTGTCGTTAATACGTACCAATAGTTATGTCCAATTTGTGACAAAACCAGGAATCTGGTAGCATTTTAAATTCCATATTTGAATTCTGCATAAAATTCTGACCATTTTAGAGGTATCACTTGATATATTTGAGGTATATGAAAATTTCGGAAAATTGTCCCGAAACATGGTCCTCGTTACTTGAACCTTGTGATACATTCTACTTTTAGTTTCATACCTATATATATATATATATATATATATATATATATATATATATATATATAGTAAGTTATGTAAATATATTTATGGCAATTAAGCTACAGAGGCGCCCGTAGGGAATCGTCAGGTTAAGTGCAAACCAATATTTTTTCGAAAGTGCTCAATACAAAGTAGAGCTTTATAAATAAATAAAATTATATAAACATTTGAACAGCCTATGCAGATTAACCTCTGTTTCAATGTTAGTACACTTTACAGGATTATAAAATTAACTAAATATTAAATTATCCCAAAGAAATCAGACAAAAGGAAACAGAAAATCAGCCAATAAAAATGTACTTCTTTCCAAGACCGTAGCTATCAGAATGGAGGGGGGAACGACTTTTTAAGTGTGTCATTTATTTTCATTTTCGCCGACCAGCAGAAATTACCCCCTCTCACATACCCTTACACATTGGAAGAGCATAGGTGTCAATTAGTTACATGCATAAACCCACACACGCCACACAGTATGCACAAAACTTTCTTACCCCTACTCCACTGTCACACACCCAGACACTACATATACTCGAATCTATAGCAAGCAAGCTAAATCCATATTACAATACATACACTCCCATCGGCTAGAAATGGATAGGAAACCCACCGCCTCCACATATATTTCACCATATATTAACATACACAGATTATAGGGAAACAATTTGCAATAGCACACTCATACATTAAACTTCTGAATTAATAAAATTATAAGTAGGTTTAAGGAAAAATCTATCTCAACTTGAATTTTCTATATTTGAGGTTTAATAAATAAATTTTCTTCATGTTCCATTCATTTTTTTGTCAAGTAATAATAATAATAATAATAATAATAATAATTCAGAAAACATGCCAGATTTAATCAAACAACACTTTATTATCAGTTTCTGTTCATTCCAAAAATACATATTTTTCTAATATATAAAATATAAACACTTACGAAAAGGCTTCATCAGTGTACATTCACCACATTCAGGACGAAAAAAAAATCAAAATGTAACCATATTCATTTAATAATAGCACTAGGCACGGTACCGAAAACACTGGAAAATCAACTAGGAGAAATTTGAATAAAAGATATGATTGAGACCATATAACGAACATCAGTGATGAAAATAGTCGAAAACTTAAGGGAAATCCTTGAATGTGGAAACCAACGAACATGAATCTATTACAGACAATTTTGAATGGAAAAAGAACCAAAAATATAGAAAGTGCTAGAGATCAATTAAAACTCTTTTTTTTTTACTCAGACAAAAGGTATATATATATATATATATATATATATATATATATATATATATATATATATCCAGTCACAAAAGTTAGCAAGTAAAAAAACTGTCGGACGAATCCATTTCTAGTATTTAGGGGAATTGAAAAAGCAAATTGCAATTTCCATGATGAGACGTTTTCTTTTTTTTCTTCTTTCTACTTTCTACACCAATTGATATGTTTTTTTCTTTCCTTCTTAAAATTTTCCAGTTTAAGAAGTTTTCTTTCTTACTTTATTTTAACTTCACGATTGAGACGTTATTCTATATAAGTATTAGTGCGAAGGATAGTTGTATTCCGTCATTTTTGATGGCTGATGTACACTCATGAATTATTAAAAAGAGACAGATCTTAAAGATAAAAAAAATGATTGATCTGATGAGATATATGATCGAAACATGATTGCATTTGTGTAGCTACACGTCAACCCAATTGTGCCAGAGATGAACATCAGTAGTAACAATTGTGTAAAATAATGTGTGTACAATTTAAAATAAAATCATTTATTTTTATACTCGATTCATTATTTGTCATTTTTCCAACAGAAAAACAAAGAACTAATCAACACAAGTTACTTCGAAAAAAAAGACATTATAATGTTTAATGATCAGTATTATTTCAGTATTATTTCATTAACTGCTGTAATTTTAAGGGTTCATTTATGGTGAGGATTATATATTTGCAATTCTATTTGTATGCTAGTTTTATCAAATATGTTACAGGTCTGAGATGATATGGAATTCTTTGAAAATATTCAAAATATTTGTTACTAGGTTAATATAGTATTTCTGTATTGGTTTCAAGTTTTTTTTCAAGTTTTCTTCAGCAGTGGTGGATAATATAGATTATTCTGACTACTATTTTCATCTCGTTTTGGCAGATGTAACCTCAGACCTTTTTCCAACTTGAGAACTTGGGAATCTTTATGTTGAACTTAGGAAACCGTACAGAATTTCGAACTGAACTCTTTATTTAATCCATGTAGGTGGGTTGTTCTTATTCCATCAGCCATGATTGGATAGAAAAAATAATGTTATTCTTAGTTATTATCGCCTGTCACTTAAAACTGATTTTTTTACCAAATCTGTTACCCATTAGGCCATGGGTCTATGTTGACAATTCCAGCATACATTTTGGAAGCCTTATCTTGTCTAGATGTATAATATTATTACTTATTACTATATAAATACTATTATTTATTTATTTTCATAAGTTGTTTGAAAAGTTCACTGAAGACTAAAGAGTAGCTACTATTTTGTAATATACAATAAATGAAACTTAAAACAATTTACAAATACATGTTCCTGGTCATTTTATCATAATCCTTAACTTTTTATGGCACCAATAAGCAGTCTGTAGTCTTGTTTAAGGGGTCACTGCTCCAAATATAAAGTCTGTAATGTAAGCATACTTTCAAATTCTTTGTTATTGTTATGTTGATTCAAATCTTTATGTGTGACATTGCCACTATCTTTTCATTAAGGGGCTCACATGTAACTCACCCAGATCCTACATATAAAAAGAATGAAAATTTACTAAAGAGCCAGTGGATTCGTCTAACATTTTGAGAAGTATTTTGGGGACAGGTTTGATCACAAATGAATACTGGATACAAAAAGGATTTTATCTTATTGCTGACTGATAACATCATCTTACTCTTACACAGCGGAACACCGGGGAAGCAAAACACAGGATACGTCCTCGCTTATAAAAGCACAACTCCAGAATTTTCCTCTCAGCTAATCGTATTTATAAAATAAAATTACTTCCAAATACAACAAACCCAAATGTTTTTCTTATTAATATAGGTAACATTTTATCATTAAAATCCTGTCAAAATAAACAAGCCTTGAATTCTAGATGCGATCAAATTTCACTATTTACATTCCTTGTTTTATGTAACTGAATTTTCGTGGCAACAAACACACTACACCCATCATCATCATCATCATCGCTGTAAGCATTACTTGTTACCACATTAATCACAGTAATATTGTTACGCTGTGGAGTTTATTGCCGAACAAAACTAGATTCGATTTTTGTGTCCTTTGCCCTTGATGTTCTCTTTATTATTCCCAAATTCAATTAGTTTTGTTTGTTTTGAGCTGTTGATAGTCTACAATGGAATGGGGAAAAATGAAGAAAAACAGATTAATACAGAAATGAGAGAACAAAGGAGAAACAAGTAATGAGGAAGAAGAAAAGGCTAAAAAAAAAACAGATAAAAAGCGAAATAGAGAAAAAGAAAACATGGAAGAGCATAATGCATAAAGGGAGAGGGAGAGAGAGAGAGAGAGAGAGAGAGAGAGAGAGAGAGAATAAAAACAAGAAGGAAAAAATGTTACAAAGTGGAAATGGAGGAGGAGGAGGAGGAGGAGGAGGAGGAGGAGGAGGAAGAAGAGAATAACAAGAAGAATAAGGAATAGTGGATAAGTCAAAAGTAAAAATACTAGCAAGGCTTACAGTTAGGGTTGCCAGGGAGTGGGGCATGGATAACAAAATCGAAGAGTTAAAAAGTGTGTGTAACATCTTTATTCTTTTACTTTACCTTTTTTAATGCACTAAGTTGATCCCTGGTGACCCAAAGGAAATGAATATTACAGTATTTTTTCTACCATACTTAGGTTGGGGTCACATACACTTACAAACATACACTTACAAACAGTACATCATCAGATGATGATGTACTCTTTGTAAGTGTATCTTGTGTAGTTTCTGCCTTTTAGATAGATAGAATTACGACTTTCGTTTATATAATAGATAAAGAGGAAGCGAGGAAAATAAATTAAAAAAAAACAAATAAAAAACAAAAATGAAAGAGAGTCAGAAATGAATGAGAAAAATAAAAGAATGAAAATAAAAATGCCCCCCCCCCCAAAAAAAAACAAAAACAAACATGACTAAGCAAATAATCAATGATTTGTTACGTTTTTTTTGCAAACAGAAAAAGAAAAATTGCAGAAAACTATTTTGGCTTAAAAAAATTCAAATCAACTTTTTTTTGATTTAAAAAAGATAGTAAAATTAATAAAATTAACAACCAAATAACATTATCCTGCAGCAAAGTGAGTAACGCCATAGAGTCTGTGAATTCTATAACGATACAAAAGACAGAGAATGGAAGCAAACAAGAAAGAGGATTTGATTACTGACTAAAAAACAGTTTGAAAGAGATAAAAGATGGAGTTTGGCAGGCGATGGAAGCATTTATGTGGAAATCAATTGGAATAATTTTGGAGTTTGTTTCCAATGAAGAACAGAATTCAACATGGAATCCAAATTAGATGCCTCTTTTCTTTTGTCCACGGAATTTTGCTATTTTAATAAAATATTATTCAGAAAGCGACATTAGTTCCCTATAGAAACACAATGTTTATTTCATCAAACTATTTAATAGCAAATCTCAAGTAAACAACTATGTAAATATATATATATATATTATATATATATATATATATATATATATATATATATATGAGAAAGGAAGGATGAGAGTAATCCGACGTAATGGGAAATGAAAAAGAAAAAGGAAAAACCAAAAAATTAACTTGAACAGTAAAACCATAACTGATAAACTAAAAATTAGCGATAGAATAGGTAAATTAAGAGAAAAAGAACATCTTTTGGTTTTTCCCTTTTCATTTTCCATATATATATATATATATATATATATATATATATACTATATATATATATATATACTATACTATATATACTATATATATATATATATAATGAAAAATAATTGTAATAAAGAAATGATATTGGAATAAAGGTAAAAATGAGAAAGTGACAAAATTAATAATAATAATAGTAGCGGCAATGGTAATAGTAATAATAATAATAATAATAATCCTCCGCAATTATAATGGAATAATTTAATGTAATAATCATACCGACAATAATATAATATATATGATCTAATATATAAAGTAGAGACGTTTTTTCCCCTGTACCTTCTTGGAGTATAGGAAAATAACCACATGCATCACAGGCTACTAAAATCACCACTATACTACACTTATTCACTCGAGCGTGTTTTAGTAAATTTGTTATTATTTTTTCTACATAACACTAAATATTACATTTGGCCCATCATCCACGTCTCTCCGAAAAACCAACTCCATATAGGTGGTAGCAAAAACTTTTCTCCCTAACAATTCTGTACTGTCACTCTACTCATCGACACTGGGAACTAATACACACAGTTTAATTTTCACAAAACACCCAGTTCTTATTTATTATTTGCCTGGTATTACTTTACTACATAAAGCAATACGCAAAGACTTAATGACCGCTCCCGTTCACTCCGATGATTTTCCGCGAATATCAGATTACGTTATTTCAAATTCTACCTATGACTTCTACATTTATATTCATTCCGGAATTAAGCGAATGAAATTAACGAACACAGTTCCTGCAACATTTATTCATTCAACATGGCAGCTACAATTTCTTGATCGAATCGACTTTCTATTTAATTCAATAAACACCAAGATACTGGTACACCCCGATACATTTACATTTTTAAAATCATACACCTTAAACACGCATATTATAGAAAACTTGCCCAAATCCAGTCATTTTCATCATCTACAAATGACATAAAGCGTGTCATTGCTGAATCTTAACATAACACGCATGCCCATAATCAAGCTTAGCTTAATTGACCTATTTTCACATGTATTTTTAACTCGAAACGGTGACGCAGTGGTTAGGAAGGCAGGTTTAATGATCGCCAGTTTCAGCGTTCGATCCCATTCTACTATACCACTTTTTTCTTTTTAATTTATAGCATTCGCAAACACGGTAGGGGGGGGGAGAAAAATAATAGGCTGTTTCTTTTTTTATTCGACGTCATGCAATAGGTAGTACTTTCTCCCACGCAACGCCGGGCGACGGGTTCCGCTAGTTATATATATAATAAATGGATAACTATTTTATCTATTTTTAGTTAGTGGATAGATAAGTCTTCTGTTTTTTTTTTCAATAATAGGGTCCTAATGTTGCCGTGTTTTAGGGGGTCAGTATTGCATGGAGAAGGTAATTAATTATTGGGAATTTAGTAGAGACTATAGAATGATGGGTTTGGTTACGCAAATTAACAGTTCAGAATACATATTAGCCAAAGCTGATAAACCCAACACTTTTATAAACTAACTAAACAGGAATGCTACAAACTGCTTGACCATAATATTACTAAAAGTTACAGAAAATCTAACGTAGACTTAGTCCAAAAAATTAACTTGAACAGTAAAACCATAACTGATAAACTAAAAACTAGAATAGGTAAATTAAGAGAAAAAGAAGCATATATTCTATTCAAAGACCATAAGCCTAGCTTCCAAACAAAACCAGCTAGTAGACTTATAAACTCTACAAGAAATTGGGAAAATTAGTAAAAAAACATTAAAGAGAGTAAATGGACAAATAAAAACAATTTACGAACTAAATCAGTGGGTAAACACAACTGAAACCATAAATTGGTTCTGCAAAATTGAAACCAAACAAACTGTTCATTCATCCAATTCGACATCAGCAATTATTACTCTTCCATATCTAAAGAACTTTCCGAAAGTGTTATTGATTTTGCCACCCTTCTCTCTGATATTTCCGAAGAAGAAATCAATATTATTAGAAAATGCAGAAATACAGTGCTAATTAGCAAACAAGAACAATGGACTAAAAGCAATCCATCGGGATCTTTAGATGTTTCCATGGGTTCTTTGGATTCAGCAGAAGGAACCGACCACGTTGGAATGTACATATTATATAATCTCACAAAAGACATTAACATAGATTAGGATTATATAGAGATGACTACCTATTAGTGGTAACAAACCAAAATTATTCTTAGAGAGATGAAAAGGTTGAAATAACATCAAACATTAAACTAGTTAACTTCTTAGATGTAACCTTTAACTTTAAAAAAAACGTACGAACTCTACAAAAGATAATGCTAATTCAATTTATGTCCATCCACTCTCTAATCACCCTAAAACTATAATTAATCACATTCCCAAATCAATTGAAAAGAGAATTTTAAAAAAACCCTCCTCTAATGAGGCAATTTTTAACGCACAATAAACCTTTTACAATAAAGCACTAAAAGAAAGCAAATACAAAAATACCCAAATTAAATATATTAAACCTACAGCGCCTAACAATAAACATAAAAAAGGAAGAAGTAGGAAGATTATTTGTTTACTCCCCATTTAATCACATGGTTAAAACTAAACTTGGTAAAAAATAGCTAGATTTAATTAACCTACACTTCCCTTCTAATAATATACTGCATAAAATCTTTAATAAAAAAACCCTTAAATTGAGCTACAGTTGTGGTGAAAACTTAGAAAAAATAATAAAAAAATATAATAAAATATTAAACAGCAACAGAAATACTGAATTAAATGATAAAAAACAACAAAAATGAAGACTTGTAACTGCAAAAACAAAACAGAATGTCCCCTGTAGAAAAATTGCCTTACAACCCAAATAGTCTACCAGGCCATAATTTCAACTAAAGAAAACCCAACCCAGATACTATATAGGCATGGCTGGTAATACTTTCAAAGAAAGATATACCGGCCATAAATGATAAAAAAGTGATAAATAGATTTAGTGATAGTAGTAAACTTCTAACCAAAAAACAAGAAACCTCAATTAACTGTAGGCACAATAGATCACACCTTCTTAGTAATTTACATATAACCTCTTGAACCAATGTCACCATTAGAAAATAAAATAAAAACTATTAACCCTAACCAAACCCATCATTCTATAATCTCGACTAAATTACCTAGTATTAATTACCCCCTCCATGCAATACCGACCCCCTAAAACACGGCCACACTAGGGCCCTATTATTAAAAAAAACAATAAAAACAAAAAAAAACAGAGGACTTATCTATCCACTAACTAAAAATAGATAACATAGTTATCTATTTATTATATATATTATCATATCATATATTACATTATTGTCAGTATGATTATTACATTAAATTATTCTATTATTATTATAATCATAATTACAATACATTATTTATGTGGTTATTAATACCATTAATATTATTACTAATTGCGGAGGATTATTAATATTATTACTATCATCCTTATCATTATTACTATTACCATTGCCGCTACTATTATTATTATTATTAATTTTGTCACTTTCTCATTTGTACCTTTATTCCACCATCATTTCTTTATCACAATTATTTTTCATCATTATTTGATTATTACTATTACTAGTATTAATTTACTCCTCACCCCTTATTATGATTATAAATACTGTTATTAGTACCATTACTGATATCATTATCATTGTTATGATTGTTATTATGTCAGTTAACTTCAGTTAATATTAAGTTAATTTTATTTTATTTTCCTATTGTTATCATCATTATTATTTTATTGCTGTTAACTAGCTGTCCTTGATAATAAAAAATAAAATAAAAAATAAAATAAAGAATTAAAAAAAGTAAAAAAACTAAAACAAATAAAAAGATAAAAATTAAAAATCAACAGGATTAGACCTAAATGACTTAACACCCACCACCCTTCACCTAGAATAAAGCCAAACTTAAGATTGGTCTTCCTTTCCACTCCCACTTCCTGCATAATATTCACATGCCGAAGCAGCTCTTAACACAGATCTAGACATTAAACAGCCTTGAAAATGGTACCCCTTTTCTTTTCTCTATCTTCAACATGAGTTTATATTATATTTCATATTCAAAGGTTTTAAATCTGACCACTTAAATTTTCAATCTTTTTTCTTTTTCACTTCATTCTTTCCAAATATAATCTGAGGGAAGGATCAGATTTTCATTCTCCCTGATGAGATCTCAGTTTCTAACAGCTGTTGATCGATAACATCGACATGCCAGTGTCACAGATTATGTACATGTCTGTATAGATAAAAATAATTATATATATAAAAGCTCTATTTGATATTGAACACTCTTTATAAGCCCGGGTTAAATTTTTTGGAATTTTATCCTGTGGAAGTTTACTTTACCTGGATTTTTTAAAATGGAAATTGGTTCAGACAAGGCACGAAGCCACTTGATGTAAGGAGTTAACAAGAACAAATATGATTATCGCAAAGACAAGAGATGCCTATTGGCCTTAGTCTTGAAAAGACCAAAATTATAGGTAGGAGGAAAACAGTCAGCAGGAAGAGAATTCCACAATCCTGAAGTTATTGGAAAGAAGCTACTGGAATAGGAAGCTGTATTACAATGAGGTATCAAAACAGCAAATTGATAGAGACCACTAGACCAACGATTACCAATAGATTACATAATTCTTAAGAACACACATGCCATAATAATATTTATAAAAAAGGCTGAGACTAGCAACATCATGTCTGTAAGAGAGAGGGTGTAGAGAAGAAGAAAGGGTAGGGCCAATCAAATTACAGATATGTTTCTGCACCTTATCAAGAACCCTCAAATGAGACAGAGATTCACCAGCCCAAATATGACAACAGTACTCCATTTGTAGGGATAGAGAATAGCCTCAGGTGTGAGAAATTGTTTGGAGTGATAGAGAGAACCGACTTTATGAGTGGCAGAAAGAACAATAGATCTAATGTATGAACTTCAAAAAAGATTTGATAAGAGAGAAAGACCAAGAAGTTTCAGAGTCGTTTTCTTCTCAAGAGCAGAGCCATCCATGAGAATCTCAGGAAGAAAAGAGACATGTCTACGATTGAAAGACACAAGCTGAATTTTAACTGGATTAAAGAAAACAAGCTATTTCATACCCCAATCCACAACTGAACCCAGGTCAACTTCTAGATCAGCTGCATATTTCGACTGATCCGAGAATAGAGAGTGGTATCATCAGCATAGATGATAATTTTCTGAACAATATTCTCTGTCAGAAGAAACAGTGTTGGGCCTAGAATAGAGCCCTGAGGAATACCAGCATTGATAAGAAAAGAGAAAGAAGAGACACCATCCAAAGTTACTCGCAAGCTTTGATCAGAAAGAAAAGACCTAATAATGTCAAGAACCTCACCATCAATACCATAACCCTGAAATTTGTGTAGGAGACCAGAATACCACACTCTGTCAAACGCCTTCGAAATTTCAAGCGCAATGGCTCTACCCTCTCCTGAATTATCCATAAATCGACAGATACACCCAGTTACCACAGTTAAAAGATCAGCAGTTGAACGAAAACCACGAAAGCCATACTGAACATTACTATATCTATCTATCTATATATATATATATATATATATATATATCGTTATTTGTTTCAAACTTGAGTTGTGATTTTGTTTGGAGGGAGAATTCTTTTTGCTACAGAAGTGACCGAGATGACAAGATTGACACTGTGACCAGTGTTGAAATCAAGTACCGAATTTGGACGAAGGCAACGAGTGGACAACCACGGCCTGTGCAGTGAGTGAACGCACACAGACAAATTCACTGGAGAACTGAGCCAATACACAAAAGGAAATGTGTAAAACCAACGTTATCTCGGACCGATATGGCCCCACTGAAATAATTTTGTTGCACTCACTAAAAACAATTCAAATCCATGTCGTTAACGCTACGTGTATTAGCAGAGACTTAAAAAACTCATTTCATAATATTAATCTTTTGAAGTTCCATAAAAAAAAGGTAATGCCAAATAAATGTTGGGATGTTTAGCATTTTTTTTTTGCATCCTTTTAATTTCAAGAGATAATTAATACCTCCTATAAAAGGTGCTTGCACATGGAGTCTATAATGAAGCAAGGGTTGCACAATCCCAATCACACTTTTCCTGAACTGACATTACTTGTTCAGTGACAAGGATACATCTAGGATGACTGGAAACAATACCGGCGTAAGCAGAGAAAGATTGGTGTTATTTCAGAGTTTTCCTTCTCCTAGACTGGTTACACAACAAAGGCTTGAGAGTCTAGTCTACACTACTATTTAAAAGCTGCAGCAAGGATATATGGATTCATACTTTTCCCTATGGAATTAGTGAAAGGGATGCAACAGCTCCAACAGAATTTGAACCTGGCACACCAAGATCACAGCCTGTGACTGTAACCACTACACCATGCCACTTCTATATATTTATCATGAACCTACTACATTACAACTAGCTTTTCCTACCCGGCATAGCCCGGGAGTTAAGATAATGCTGTTTTGATAATACATGAGGAATAGCAAAGTAATTTTAAGCCAGAAATATACATGGTTCGAGGGCTATTTAAGGGCATATTGTTTTAAGTTTACGACACACTCAAATCATTTATAATATTTTTTTTTAATTTAAAATATCCAATTCAGAGGAAGATGTTAACCCAAGAAATGAAAAGACATGCAATCATAGTTGCTTTAGCTGCGAAACATAGTGATTTAGAAATCAGTAACTTTTTACATGTTGCAAGATCATTTGGTCATAAGGTTCGGTTGGTCTTGAGGTCAATGGATACCTTGATGTTCTTAAAACGGTTATTAAGCTCTGGGTAAATAAAGTATGCAATGGAAGGCCATATGTCTTTCAACAAGACTGCACCTTCTCACAAAGCCATTATAACTCAGGTCTAATTATCATAGAATTTTTACAATTATGTGACCTCAAACATGTGGCCCCTAACTAGCCAGATTTAAATCCTATAGAGCATTGTTGAAAGAGAGACTAACCGACATCCTCATAGTATCATAGCTTCACTATAAGAAGCTATTGTCCAGGTGATGTCCAAAATGATTCATAGTAGATAAAGAAGTATCATTAACGATATTTGTGTCAATTTGATTTAAATACATACATTTTTTGTTAAAATATTGTTATTTATTTATCATTAAAAAAAAATAATAGCCCTCGCACACTGTAGAATTTCACAAAGTAATTATATATAAAAATTAAATTGACTTTTTTTCTAAAAAACGAATTTGTAAATAAATTACTTGTTGTAAGTAGAATTGTTATTTCACAAAGTAATTCATTAAATTGTTTTACTTGTTCTCAGAAACCGAAATGCATTCTATTTGATTTAATTTCATCAGTAAAGTAAATTTTGTAAATAAATTAGTGTTTCTAATTAAGATTTTTATTTCATGAAGTAATTCATTAAAATGGCTGATGTGTTTTCTTAGAAATGAATTAAAAAATGCCCCCTCCTCTAAGATACTACACTTTGATCCCAGCCTGAAAGGCCAGAAATCAACAGGAGAAAAATCATTTTCTTAAACAATATGCAGTTTCTATGTGCAAAACAAAGTTTGGAACCCTATTCTGAACAATTGTAGTTTTGATTTATTGTTTGTAAAATATTCATAATTATTGTGGCTCTGTTTAGGGTCCAGAATGAAAACACGAACACAGGGGTTTAGCAAAACAAGCATATTGAAGAAAAGTATAATACAACAGAGAAACAAGTATAGTGGTACATCAGTCAGTATAGACGGCTTCCAGTATTTATTAAGAATGGAAGAGTTCAAATAGTCCATATAGGTAAGGTACCATAGCACCCCATCCCAAGCCTTACCTCCTCAGGAGTCATAGAATCGTTTCCTTTTTGGATTGACGCTATTATGAGGCTGCTTGAGGTCACTGTATGTCGAAAGTGTTGTTTCTGGTAACCATAACTTCTTCCTGGGTAGTAATGTCGGTGTCTTCCAATAGTTGTTCCCTAATTTGGTTTATGCGTCTCTTATGAGAGAACTGATGGCCTCTATCAAATTCAGATCTGATATCTTCCAGTTTTTTTAAATTCTAGACGTCTGAATTTTTTGCACATCTTTAAAATTTGAAAAAATGTTTTTTCTTCCACATTCAACTTCAACAAGTCATCTTTCATAGTTTTTAGCTCTTCTGAAAACTCTTTGAGTTGTAAATTGAGAATGAAAGAGTTCAAATAGTCCGTATAGCTAAGGTACCATAACAATAGTATTTTTTGTTTTACCTGTTTGACAATAACAAAGTGACAATAAATTCTAAAGAATCTGTTCTGTGTGACGACATATATCAAAAGTAACAGCTAAAATGTGGAACGTATTTTCAGATGACACCAGTCAATCTTAAGCAGACACAAGGTCAGTTTTGGATGTTTGGGATAAATCCAGCTCCTATGAAAAAGATTGGGGACAAAAATAGAAATACCTTCTCCGCTAAGCGAGAACAGAAAAGATACTTTACTTTGATCCCAGCCCGAAATGCAGGTAATCAAAATAAGAAGAATAACTTGAGTGAACAATATGTATTTTCCGCTCAGAAATAAATCGAAAGTTTACACTTATCTTCCTTGAAAAAAGAAATTTGTCATGAAAAATTGTCTTTTTGATTTGTTGTTCTTTAAATTTTCATCTAATGAAATTTTATTTAATGTGTTTCTAAGCAAAGTGGCACAATAAATGTGGAGGAGTTTGCTTTATTTGGCTACTCGCTTGACAACAAGAACTTACACACTAACAAATGTATGCATGCACAAAATGAGTTGCTATGATAACCGTACAAAACTGATTAATTGCTACTGGCACAACAAAGAAACTAACACATTGAGAAATGTAGGCACAAAATCAGTTTCTATGACAACCATCCTAACTACTTTATTGCTAATCGCTCGACAACAAACACACACAACTGAATTACTACTACTAAAATGATTTTCTAGCATACATGTTGAAGACTAATATTACCCTTTTTCTCCCCACCCATGAACTTTTGGGAATTATGTAAACGTTTCTGATGAATGTAAATAAAAAGTGCATATATTTTGTATGGATGACTGTATATGCATTGGGTTTGTGGGCAGAATTAAAATTGAATTAGAAATATCATAAGAATAAGCGAATATTCACAAAGGCTGCTTGCAACATTACATTAAGACAACATTGTAAATATATGTTAGATATCAAATTATTTTACCTAGTAATATGATACGCAAGTAATTATAAAAAATAAATAGGTTAATATTTATTTAAAACAAATATAATTGGTTATCTGAAAGCTGGCATAGATAGAGAAATGTAGATCTTTTATTAACAACATAAGCAGCTGATGCTGTGAAGGGGATAATGAAAAATGGCTCCAGTTTAATAATGTTCCAAGTATATTTTGAAGAAACTGAAGCAAAATACAGTTCTATTGCAAAAGAACATGGTCCAAGAAAAATTGACTCTTCAAAATGAAATATAGATATTGTAGGCTAGAGGCTTTCGATGACAAACTCCGAGAACCAGACTGGCTTCTCTTTATACATATATATGTATATTAGATGCCGATAGTGGAAAGTAAATATTTTCTAACTTTAAATCAAACATTGTTGTTATTTTATTTAAGAAAAAGATAGAAAGTCACATTTAATTTTCTTAGTTGAGGGTTTTATGTTTTGAGACTTTATTATTTGAAAAAGATAAGTGATAACTTTATTAATTATTAGCAAATAAAACAAATTACAGGTTTTTTCCAAACAATCTCAGTGTTCCAACTTCTTGAACACAATACTGATCACATAACTTTTTATAAATGTGTATTTGCATAAGTCCTTATTTACTTGCCTCCGAGGGAAAAGTTTGTTTGTTTTCTTCATCAAGACTTAGACGTTGCGAGATGGACATGGTGTTGCCTCAGATGATAGCTAGAGACCTGCGCGGGAACCACTTGTTTGTTCAAAAAAAAAACAAAGAAGGAAATTAGCTGTTGCTTTAATTTAGGAATTTTATAGATTGTTTTTTTCTTTCTGTGTGTGGGTATTCAATAATGTAACGCACTATTTATTGTAAATGTTAAATAGAAGATGAATTGCTATTTTACACACAGCTGCTGGGAAAAAGGGTTCATACCTTTTCCAAGAATAGGAATAAGAAAAATGATGGATTTTACAGAGTTTGAACCTAGCAAGGCAGTTTACATCGATAACTATTACAACACCTGTACCCAGTGGCATGCAGAGGTCTGGTGATGCCCTGGTGATTTCCGGGGCTAACTCTTTGATTGTATCCCTCAGAGTCTCAAGTATAAGTCCTAGTATTGAGAAATATTATGAGAAAAGGAGATTGTTTCAATATGATTAGAACCCCCGCATTTGGATGCCCCCCCCCCCCCTGCACGTCACTGCTTGTATCTACACCCTTAAATTCAATGTTAAAATAAATCTGTATTGAAATCAAATACAAAGTTTTATTCAAGTGACAAAAGTCCAAGAAATTAAATTCTCTGAATTTTGTTCTTGTTTTCTGTTCACTTTGCTATAATCGAAGAGAAAGAGACATTGGTTTGTAGTTTTTAATTAACGGTATTTTCTCATCTTTCACAATCTCCATTCCAAAGATAAACTTGTCATGATAAGAAACCTCTCTACTCACAAGGAGGTATGGAACCAACACCGCCATCATTCCAACAGATAATAACATAGCAGCAGCAGTACCGTCCCCGAGAGCATTACCCTACCATACTTATCCCCAACTAAAAACAACATAACTCCTATGAACCAGACCCCCACTAACAGATCAATAACCAACAAGTCAAATTCTAAAATGACCACAAAGCCCTTACTCTTACTAATGTTATTAGCAGTCTAGGGTCAGTAGGAAGGTGTTATTATTCCTACTGACCCTAAATTTACCCCCCCCCCCCCCCAATCCAAAAATACATCAGTATCAAAATATCCAGATAATTTAACCTGAATTCAAAATTCAGCTTTGCCGGCTGAGGAAATGTAAGATTATTTATTCATGAAATATTGACCAACGTTTATTTTGGGAACACAAATTTAAGATTTAAATATTTACTAAAACATGAACAAACATAAAAAGGCAAAGACAGGAAGAATCAATCATTACATGTAATCTCTCTCACTCTCATTACATTATATATATATATATATATATATATATATATATATAATAGGTATAAATAATATTTATATCTATTAAACAGTTCTAGTTATTATTGAGCACTCTGGATTTTTACCCTGTGGATGTAAACTTTACTTGAATTAATATATATATATATATACACACACACATACATACACGTATATATATCATATAATCATAGTTATTCGGAAATCACTCCATATTTCATCTAAAATCACTGTATTATCAGACAATTGTTTCTGCCGATTTCGAAAATATCCATTTTCATGATATACAAAATATCATAAAAACTTGCGAAAAGGCTTCATCAGTGTATATTCACCACAATCAGACTGAAAAAAAAAATTTAAATGCATTCATATTCATTAAGTTTATATATTCCTCTTTTTTCACTCAAACAAAAGGGAAATCCTTACTTAATTCTGTTTACTTGTATTTAAAAGTGAAACGACATAATATTATGTCGTTTCACTTTTCCATTCAAAATGTCCATACTCGATCAAAAAAAACAAAAACAAAAAAAAAACAATATGCCAAAGTCCACATATAAAAGAATAATTAATTAGCACAAAACACAATAGTCTACATTAATCCATTTTCATTCATATTTTTCTTCATTCTTGCTCTTTTTTTCATTTTTACCTTTCTGATAAGGGTACAATTCACCATATCATTGTTTGTACACAGCATTACCCATTCATTTCCGGGAAACGCCGGGTGTGCCTCAGAAATTCAAAGACTATAAATTTACTGAACATTATCAAAATAAATGTCACTGCACTTACATACTCTCCCAATCAATACTGAGTACATCATTGGGTCCCACCCTAAAAATTTAATTTTATAAGACGTAAAAAATAAATAAGAAAGCTAATACAGTGTTATGGGCTGGGGGCAGGAAGACATAGAGTTACTCATTCAATCCCAGGTAAGAAAAGGTCTTCTTGTTAGTACACAATTAAATTATGTGCTTCAATACATGTTTTACTGCCATAGTTCTCAACCTTATTTGTCTCATGGCCCCATCTGTTCACAACTGGTCAGTATATCATTTCCGTTCCACAGTTTGTCTTAGTAAAAAAACAGAAAAAGGTTCTAAAAATAATACGCATATTATACTGGAACTTATTTTAAAAATCTTTTTATTATTACACTTCGATTTTTTTTTTGTTTTTAATAGAATATTTTTAGGGATTTCAAAATTTGAATTTTTTTTATTCATGCTAGCTAAACAAAATCATACTTAAAAAAATAATAAAAGTTTAATTGAAAATTGCCACAGACAATAAATGCAATGTCTATTATTAATTAATTCTTCAAAATTCAATAGTTTGTCTAGTCTACATCTGCTCGAATCTTACTTTGTTGTAGACAGATCAATATTAAGCCGTTTATTTGCCAATCTGTACTTTTAATTACTCTCATCTGGAAATTGGATAATCCCCGTCGAGTTGAGAATCCCGTTATATTTATTATATCTTCAACTGGAAATCAATTGTCTGCTGGCAAAATTACCAAAATAGTAGGAAATTTGTCTGGGAGATGATGAGGTAAAAATAATATAAGAAATCCAAAAATAGATTACATCTCGACACAGATTTTTTTTAATCCTCCCAAATAAAATTTCTGGTGTTAATAGTTACACATTCAGTTCTGAGCGAGAAGAGAAAAACTTATCTGATGATAGACATTCTATGATCATTTGTCATCTTTCATCTCAAAATTGTTTGATTTTCAATAGAAATATTTTCTTGCAGTGAAAAATGAAGGTGAAAGAATGAACATTAAACAAATATCTAAAATATCAGTTCCTCATCTCTCACCTACATACTAAAGCAATTTCATGTTCGTAAATACGTTATCACCCACTACCCCTTTTTTAAAAGATGGGATCGCCTGATCACTGAAGATGCAATGCAAAAATGTAATTATTTTTTTTTTTTATGTCATGTCGCTGTTGCGCCGCACATGAAACTCAAACTAAAATACACTTTTGTGGCCTTTGGGCTAGGATCAAAGTTTAATATCTGTTCTGTCCAAAGACAGTACAATAAGATTGTGGGGTTTGCGTGCATTCTGGACGTCCATAGAATGAAAATATGTTACAAACTCCTACAAGAGTTTTGGAGATAGACCCCATAACAAGATATATTGTGAAACTACATTAACCAAAGTACTTCGATAAGTATGTTTCAGTTTGAATAAAGGTGATACAATAATGTTGTGAGATCAATATTCGCAGCAGACGTCCATAGAATGCACCGCAGCAACATACAATTGTGAAATTTCCACGGGTTCTACTCGTCTTTATAATAATATGCTTATTCACATCCATTTTTTTTAACATGAGATCGTCTGATTCCCCAAATATGAAATACAATGCAAAAAAGTAACTGAACATTAACTAGTGTCACTAAAGTAAAAAATTCTGTTTTACGCATTTAAAAATGTATTGTTCCAAAATCGTTTCTGTCATCTCATCAACTTAAACAGCTAGTCTTTCCATTCTTTTTTAAAAAAAATTAATAATGTCATTTTAATAGTTACAATTTTAAATAAATAAGTTTAAAAAGGTGACATTTGTCATATTCAGCTGACAATTATTTTTACGGTAAGAAGAAAAAATATTTATTGTTTTAAAAACAAATATAATTTTCAATGAATATTATTTAAAGAATATTTAGCCGATGTGGTACTTGTAAGTATTGGGTACACAAGAAGTGCAGTGGAATTACAGGTGGGTTGAGAAATGATAACCAATTTGTGTGCAAGAAGTGTTAGACAATGAAAAACTCAGGGGAAAGTATATTTGGCTGTTGAGGTTGTCCAGAAGTTTTTTTTTTACCTTGGTGATTCCATCCGAGCAATGGCTGGAACAGGTACTAGTGTGATTGCAAGAGTTAGGCGTGAAAAGAGTAAGTTTGTGGAACTTCTACCGTTTTCAACCAAGGGAAGAGTCTATCCGGCATGTCTACACAGTGTGATGATGTATGGAAGTAAAATATGGTCAGTTGAGGAAATGCATTGGATGAAAAGAAATGATATGAGAATGATACAATGGGTGTGAGTCTTAAAGACAGACTTAGATCTGATAACCTCAGAGGAAGATTAAATCTAGAAAGTATAGAGATATGTGAAGAACAGGATTCTTTAAGGATTGGCAAATGTAGAACAGTTGGCGTAGCAGGGTCAGTTAGCAGGGGAAGGCCAAGGAAAACATGGAAGGAAGTGATAAGGATGGATTTGAGAGAAAGAGGGACAAATAAGGACCAGCACAGAGATAAGTTAGTTTAGAAGTCAATTTCTAAAAGCCGTCCAACACACACCAACATAAAAGACATTAAACCGAATATGATGATTACTTTTGTATCCAAATAAAGTCAAGGATAAAAACGACATGTTACAATGATTTTGTTGCTTGAAAAGATACGCCTGAAAGTTGATACACTTCTTGGTTTGATCCCCCCCCTCTGCTATATGTCTATTTTGTAATTTGCACAGTTTAGATTAAATTATTCACACAAAATGGTAAGCCAACAATGTCAGACAGGATGTATGGGCTGCACTAATATATATATATATATATATATATATATATATATATATATATATATATATATCTTCTTTGTAATATAACAGGAAAAATCCCAGCAGAATGCTCGATTAATTTAGAATTAAAATAAAAAATTAAGAGCGCAATATTTATTTATTTTGATACAGAAAAATTAGTACAACATTCGTACCGTCGGTTTCAAGCACAGAAGGACTTAGCCATCCGGCTCTCTTCAGCTTCTGTGCTTGAAACCGACGGTACGAATGTTGTACTAATTTTTCTGTACCGAAATAAATAAATAAATATATATTATATCTTTCTAGTGTTTCTTACTGTCAAATCTTCATCCAAGTAAATGAATAGTTTTAAAGCAAGTTATAGAACCATTTTCAATTCAATCATTGTCAAACAAAAGAGGCATTGTCAGTAGAAGATCTGAGAGAGAGGGGGGGGGGTCTCAGATGGTTAGTTTACCAGAAGTAATTTAAACTTGCTCTCATCATCTCAAGTATACATTATAATGGAATATGTTAAGAACTTCTGCTAAGTTGTTTTCAAAAAGCGTTTTAAGCGATCTCAGAAGAAAGCTTTTAAAAGGAAATAATTCCACGCATTTGCTTTTCATTCTCATAAAAGAATCTTGAATGAAGTTCTCTTCATAAAGGTTTAGACGTTGCCTTGGTTTTATGACTTTTTACAAGATAAAAAAACAAAGATGAAGTCATACTTATTGAATCGATATAAATTATATCAATTTAAATAGAAAATCATCATTTTACCTGTGTAGTTCTGAGTTTTATTAAGAAAGTAATAAAACTCATTAGATGCAAACATCTCTGTATTAATAAAACTAGCAACTTGTGTCCTGGTGTTGAGTAACTCAATAAACTCATAGGCCCAACCTTGAACTATTTAATGATTTGTTGTAAATTTCCCATATATATAAAATAAGGGAAGAGATGGATGGATGTCCGAAAAGCAGAACAACGATGTTTCAATGTACCAAATACGTAATGCATTAGATGAACAACCAGAAAGCAGAACAACGATTTTTCAATGTACCAAATACGTAATGCATTAGATGAACAACCGAAAAGCAGAACAACGATGTTTCAATGTACTAAATACGTAATGCATTAGATGAACAACCGAAAAGCAGAACAACGATTTTTCCATGTACTAAATACGTAATGCATTAGATGAACAACCGAAAAGCAGAACAACGATGTTTCAATGTACTAAATACGTAATGCATTAGATGAACAACCGAAAAGCAGAACAACGATTTTTCCATGTACCAAATACGTAATGCATTAGATGTACAACCGAAAAGCAGAACAACGATTTTTCCATGTACTAAATACGTAATGCATTAGATGAAAAACCGAAAAGCAGAACAACGATTTTTCAATGTACTAAATACGTAATGCATTAGATGAACAACCGAAAAGCAGAACAACGATGTTTCAATGTACCAAATACGTAATGCATTAGATGAACAACCGAAACGCAGAACAACGATGTTTCAATGTACTAAATACGTAATGCATTAGATGAACAACCGAAACGCAGAACAACGATTTTTCCATGTACCAAATACGTTATGCATTAGATGAACAACCGAAAAGCAGAACAACAATGTTTCAATGTACCAATACGTAATGCATTAGATGAACAACCGAAAAGCAGAACAACGATGTTTCAATGTACTAAATACGTAATGCATTAGATGAACAACCGCAAAGCAGAACAACGATGTTTCAATGTACTAAATACGTAATGCATTAGATGAACAACCGCAAAGCAGAACAACGATGTTTCAATGTACTAAATACGTAATGCATAAGATGAACAACCGAAAAGCAGAACAACGATTTTTCCATGTACTAAATACGTAATGCATTAGATGAACAACCGAAAAGCAGAACAACGATGTTTCAATGTACCAAATACGTTAGTCATTAGATGAACAATCGAAAAGCAGAACAACGATGTTTCAATGTACTAAATACGTAATGCATTAGATGAACAACCGAAAAGCAGAACAACGATTTTTCCATGTACCAAATATGTAATGCATTAGATGAACAACCGAAAAGCAGAACAACGATTTTTCCATGTACCAAATATGTAATGCATTAGATGAACAACCGAAAAGCAGAACAACGATTTTTCCATGTACCAAATACGTAATGCATTAGATGAACAATCGAAAAGCAGAACAACGATGTTTCAATGTACTAAATACGTAATGCATAAGATGAACAACCGAAAAGCAGAACAACGATTTTTCCATGTACTAAATACGTAATGCATTAGATGAACAACCGAAAAGCAGAACAACGATGTTTCAATGTACTAAATACGTAATGCATTAGATGAACAACCGAAAAGCAGAACAACGATGTTTCAATGTACTAAATACGTAATGCATAAGATGAACAACCGAAAAGCAGAACAACGATTTTTCCATGTACTAAATACGTAATGCATTAGATGAACAACTGAAAAGCAGAACAACGATGTTTTAATGTACCAAATACGTAATGCATTAGATGAACAACCGAAACGCAGAACAACGATGTTTCAATGTACTAAATACGTAATGCATTAGATGAACAACCGAAACGCAGAACAACGATTTTTCCATGTACCAAATACGTTATGCATTAGATGAACAACCGAAAAGCAGAACAACAATGTTTCAATGTACCAATACGTAATGCATTAGATGAACAACCGAAAAGCAGAACAACGATGTTTCAATGTACCAAATACGTAATGCATTAGATGAACAACCGAAAAGCAGAACAACGATGTTTCCATGTACCAAATACGTAATGCATTAGATGAACAACCGAAAAGCAGAACAACGATTTTTCAATGTACCAAATACGTAATGCATTAGATTAACAACCGAAAAGCAGAACAACGATTTTTCCATGTACTAAATACGTAATGCATTAGATGAACAACCGAAAAGCAGAACAACGATTTTTCAATGTACCAAATACGTAATGCATTAGATGAACAATCGAAAAGCAGAACAACGATGTTTCAATGTACCAAATACGTAATGCATTAGATGAACAACCGAAAAGCAGAACAACGATTTTTGAATGTACCAAATACGTAATGCATAAGATGAACAACCGAAAAGCAAAACAACGATGTTTCAATGTACTAAATACGTAATGCATTAGATGAACAACCGAAAAGCAGAACAACGATGTTTCAATGTACCAAATACGTAATGCATTAGATGAACAGCCGAAAAGCAGAACAACGATTTTTCCATGTACCAAATACGTAATGCATTAGATGAACAACCGAAAAGCAGAACAACGATTTCTTATCCAATGCACATGTAATAGATCATTTTTGTATCATGCAAAAAAAGTTAATATATTAAATTTGGCACACCATCAGAATTTTTGTTCATTAATTGTACTAGTTATGGTAGTAGTCGTAGTAGCATTAGTAGTATTTAAAAAAAATATTTTTTACATGTACCATGCCTCCCTTACTTACATTTCTTTTCTCTCCCACGTAATTTGGTCATGAATTACAAAGGTATTGAACGTATAAGGAGACAGCTACTAGGAAGCATCCATGAAAGTGTTGCCATGACGACAACAGGACATTTTTTAACTGCTGCCCAAGCGAAGCGGACGATTCAGGAAGGATCACATGTAAAAGGAAAAAGTAGTTCTTTAAACCTTGTAGAAAGGTTTAGAGAACAAAGCATTTTTTGCAGCTTTGTGTCGGCACATTGATTAAGACTGAATTGTTCTGATGGCTGGTATGAATCTAACAATGTATGCCAAAAAGAGTTATTTCGTATATCATGACGGTGTTGTGAGTGAAAGGATTAGGGATTATTACTGAGAGGGGGTTAGTACCTCCAATTCCTGTGTTTAAAATACTAAGCAGAGAGAGAATAGTTGACCAGACAATATCTAAACATTGCTGAAAGCAAACAAAACTAAAAGTTTTTTTGAAGTACCGATAAGTGATGGAAACAAAGCAGAAATGTATATAAAGCTTTTAGATAGAAAACTATTATGATTAATGAAATAGGGGCAGACAATTTACTTTACTTTATATATGACATTATAAGACAACTGTGTGTTTTTTCCTGATTTGATCATTATATACTGAACTATTTTTTTTTATTATTTACTATCAATAGAATATTTACTAAAATCAAAAATGCAAAACGAAATTTAAAAAATCATATTTAAAAAAAATTAATTATGATATTAAATTGACCAGAATGCATTTTGGTTTATTCCTAAACAAGTCAGCCATTTTCATCGCTGAAAAAAAGTATGAGATTTCAAAATTTGAACTGTCGAATAGAATGTCATTTCTGGCTTCAAAATTCTTAAAAAATCCTCATGGATTGAAACTGTTATAAGTTATTGACATCCAATAATTTTATAAATATATAACAACGCTATAATTTTATAACCATCTGGTTCAATTAATAATTTAATGACCAAACGATACTATAATAATTTATCTTTCAAAATCATATTAAAAATTTTTAATTTAGTTTTAAAAAATGCAAACAAAAATGAAAGTAAAAATACTTTTGGGCAACTCAGGGTAAGGATATCTAGTCTAAGCAACTAAAACTGATGATTTTATTTATTATCTTGTCACCGTGCACACTTCATCTGTGCATGAATGTTCTAGCTGGTGGGAGGAGGAGAGAATAAACGGTGACTGATAAGAGAGAGGAACGGAATGATGTAAATAATTAAGAGAGAAAGAGAGAAGAAAGAGAGAAAGAATTATAAAACCACAATTTATTCTGACTTTGTGAAATCGTTTAACTTTCTAATCCTTGTTAAAACATGATTATCAACCAATGTCAAAGTTAAGAAATGATATTTTTTTATAGAAATCGCTCGAGACAAGGCATGATGCCACTTGATGAAAAGAGCTAAAAAAGAACTAGCCAACGATAAGTGCTAGATGGATAGATTCCGATCCAGAAAACAACAATCCCCCTCCCCGTCAGAAACATCGCTCATGGAATGTGAGGATTAAAGGACAAAATAAGGGAAGCGAGAGTTACGAGGCTTCCGAAAGTAAACCCAAGATGCACTTTTTATAAAATGTATCAAAAATTAAGTTTATCACTTTCGAAACTATAGATATGAATCTCTAAAAATACTTATCAACTTATCAGATAAATCGATTTTATCTTCAAAAAATATACATTCACAACAAGTTTTTTTTTAAAAACAAAAACAATAACCATATAGGTCATCCTTTGCCTGAGGTATGTAGCTGGAATAGTTTTTTTTTTTTTTGGGGGGGGGGGGGGGGGGGGTAATCCAATTTGATAAAAAAATGTTGGGCTTACCCTATGCTAGACACTCTCACCAAAATACCACATTCACTCTATGTCTTGATCTTACTTAGATGATCCCCAATTTGTTTTGAATGGATTTTATTTACAAAAAATTCATCGTGGGGAATGGGACAATATTCACAAATATATTAAAAAAAAAAAGAAAAAATGTAGGTTAGTAGGGCCCTCGCAACCCTCTAAGTGTTAGGCGGACCACTGTTTTCCAGCTGCTCCGAAAACAAGTAGGTCTCTGGATGAGAATGGGGGCTAAGTGGGATGTCACAAATAAAACAGATCGGGTAGGAATATGGGAATGGATGGTGTCCTCCAAGAAATGATACAACAGTTTAGGGGTGATCGGAGGGGGGGATGAATGTGGGGAGTGCACATCTTTGGAGGATCTCTAGTACCAAAAAACAAAACAGGGTCAGGACTCATTTACTCAACTGGTTACGGGTAATTTTAAATTTGAGGGGTGAGTTCCACAGAACCCAGGACCGTGTGTGCCATGCATATGCAGGGAACATCAACTCGTACCTAGCTCCTTGACGAATGCACAAACTAGTGTCGCGCACCCACCTCCTACTGAACTGCGATGTAATCTCCTCCAATTGCATCTGATCTTCACTTTAAGCTCATGTTTAAAGTAGACGACCAGATCCCTATTGGAAACAGATCCAACCCCATAGGTGCTCGGCATCGATGCAAACCGTTACCTCGCTGATATACTCCCAGAGTCACCAAAATTTGCTGCAAGTAAAAAAGGCGTGCTCAGATATTTCTTTTTCGCTACCCTTACAGCGCGGGCAGTAAGGATTCGTCCTCACTCAATCTCTGGTCAGCTTTTTGTAAAAAGGCAGTGTGTTCAGGACCAATCGCCAAGACAGAGAGTACTGAGAGTTGTTGAGATAATTCTGGTCTGGTGCCCAACTCCATTGAGAGCTAATCTTCTCCTCCGACCATCCCAGCCGCTCCTCAAGCAGACCCAAAGCAGTATGCTCCCCTAGATCCCGATATAATCTCTTTCTGGGACGTACAAGGGCCCTGGTCCCCAGCAGCACTTTAAACGAGATCCAGCATTTGGTGTAGAACTTTCGTTCCCCCGTTGGTCTACGACAGGATTCGACTGAGGGGTCGGGTATGAGGTGGGGAAAGGCTCTCTCAACCGCAGGGACTCAAGGAACATGGTCTGTCAAAGAACGACTCAGAAAAGCCAATCTTTCGGCATGCTTATGACTCGCCAGATCTGGCATTCCCAAGCCTCCCTCGCTCGGACATGGAGTACAGACCTGTCTATGGACAGACGGTTTCCCTCTCTTCCAAAGCAGTGAGAAGCCAGGGGTAGCACAGCCAGTCAGTAGAGGATGAGAGGAAAGACATGTGGCATGCGCCTCAGCTCCCTTTAAGGAAAGTTTCCTTCGAATCCAAATTCTTTTCCAGCAGAAGGCCCGGTCCAAACCAAATGCCAAAGATCTAAACTGGGCTATCCGACCAGCTGAAAATACCTGAAAGTGTCTGGAGCGGCAAAGTCAGCCGCTCCAGACATCCGACCGTAGGCCGTTGGACTTGCTACGGTTGATTACGGTTCTCGTAATTTCTTCGTATCAAGCGAGTAACCACCGTTTAAAGGTCAGTGTGGCTCACACGAAAACGGTGACATCATCAGCGAACACAGAAACCCTGGCACGCCCTCTGCCAGGTACAGCAATTCCGTGCAGAACTGGTATCGACACCCCACCCCTTAATTTGTGGAGGAAAGGCTCGAACATCAGGACATAAAGCAGTGGTAACAGCGGACAACCCTTATGCACCGACTGAGAAATTATAAACGTCTCCGAAAGCTTACCATTGACTTGCACCACTACCGTTCGCAGATGATGCAGAATGGAGATCCATTTATGGAAGTCCGGATTAAAACCAGCGGCTTCCAAAACAGATCCCAAGAAACGATGGTTGATCCTATCAAAAGCTTTGGACTTGATCAGCGTGGCTTTGGTGTCATCTTCTATTCTCTCTATGATCGAACGAATCAGATGCAAGCCGTTTTGAATTGATCTCCCCTTCACAGCAAAGTTCTGATCGGGTTTAATCAAATCACTTACCACGCCATCACAGCTAGACAGTAGGGCCGCCTTCAGGCGGGACTAGTCGGCTAAATAGCTGTCAAACTTCTCGACGCGGAAGCTGGGTAGTTGGGTGAAGCATCTCAAAGAGTGCTTCCGGAACCCCTCGCAAATCTCATGAGTCAACACGAGGGTATCTCCTTTCAAGTTTTTGACTTTCCGAATATAGCTATTTGAACCACAACGTAAAGCAGCCTTATGCTCAACAGTGTCAACGTTTACAGCTGTGTTTGAGACTACCTGACCTTCATACCACTCGCTAACCAAGTGGTTGAGGTACCCCTTAGTTAGTGCTGCAGTTAGGGACTGCCTGGGTCAGCTTATCCTCTAAACGCTTTTCGGCCTTAGCCTTGTGTTGGGCATATTGGACAGCAAAGTGTCTAACTTTCACCTTAGTGCTAACCCATCATGTATTCGCGATAAGTGTCCCCATTAGAAACTGCTGGTAAAGTAGTAATAGCTTTTCTCGGAAGTCGCGCATCTCTAGTAAGGAGGTATTCAACTTTCAGTACCCAGCTATTCTAGGCTTATCACTTAAATTCAAACGGGCCACAACCAATTTATGGTCCAGTGGGATACAGGAAAAGATAGAAAATCTACGTCGCCTCTTTTCACTAACATCCGATTCAAGTAAGTACTATTAGACCACGTCAACATCTCCCACCCTGGATGATCGACACAAAATGTGTCGACAAGATCGCACAAAACCATTAGGTCAGACAGACAGACTGTTTTCATACCCATCCGCCCCGCTACTCCTCACCGACCTTTTCTATATTGGGGTCAATGATGGCATTCCAATCCTCCATTAATACTATCCACTTCAGACCCATGAGGAACCCTTCCAATTGTCGAAAAAATGAACCCCTCTGGCCAGCGCTGTTGGATGCAAAAGCCGCAATGATCTGGAACGTACTGTTATCAATGGAAACATCGACCACGGCCAACCTGCGTGCACAACACTAACCGTCGCAAACAGATGTTATTATGTTATGCTAATTTTTTAAAATTTATAAAACATGTATCTAGTTAAAAAAAATTCTTTAGACTTTCATGAGATTCGAACTTGAGTATTAACATCATAAAAACAACTGCCTTAGTAATGTGTACTCTGTCTATTCCGTTTTTGTCAACCAATCACGTACAATTAGACAAACTCCCAAAGCACCATAACTTTTTAATAATATAAAGATAGATTAAATATTAAAAAAATCTAATAACCCATTCTTTATTGTATTCTTTTCGCCTGATCTATGCAAAATGACTATTTTTTGGCTTTGATTTTCTTAAAATTTAAAACTTTTCTTTAAATGAAGTCTTCACCAACTTGTCTTTCAATTCTTTTATTTTTGTAATTGTTACATTTTCTGTGATTGTTATATTTAATTGTAATTTACCTGTTTGCAAGCAGGGATCCCATTGAAATCATACAAGATGTATATGAGTTTATTCAAATAAAATATTTATCCAACTATTATTCTTTGATTTACAACTGGAGTTAGTGCTCAACTACTTCCCTAGATGTATTGTTGTTGGATGGGAGAGGGTAGAATAAGTTGACATGAAGGGGCCATAAATAACTCACTGGATTAAAGGTGGCTGTGACTAGAATAAGATTGAGAAACTTTGTTCTCAATAGTTCTCAAAGAGAAATTGGATTTTGCTTTTTAGGATCAAGAAACAGTCACAAGGAATCAAATCCTGGAAGTTAAGAGTGCAATGGAATGTTCTTTGAAGCCCCAAACTCAAGAAGAACCATTCAAAACGTAATAAGTCTCATCCTAAAAAATTATTACCATCAGTTGAACAAAAACAAAAAACAAAGAAGAAAACTTTAAAAGAGTTAAATTCAATTTAACTCTTTTAAAGTTGATTTCATTTTGTTCTGGAATCTTTTAGATGAGGATTGATAATTTGTATTATTTGGACTACGATTCTCATCTTCGTTGTTATATTCAAAAACGTTTCGACTTTCTTCAATTGCATCTTTTCGAACTTGCAAACCTTCTGAAAGTTCAATCCTTCCGACATAGAATAACTAAGAATAACCTAAATTAACACATTTATTTGGTCTTGGCTGACGGAATGAGATTAAATAAAGGGTTTAGTTTGAAATTCCGAATTCAACAAAGATTCTTAAATTTGACTTTGGTTGGAGGTTACATCGACCAAAACGTTGATTAGTCGTCTGAGTATTTCAAATAATACAGACCCATTTTGTTCATATTCATGGAAGTTGTCACTTGATACTGACTTAAGGTGCTTCTAAAATAATACGCATGGCACTCAGAACAGTTTGATTTTGATTTTAAGCAACAGAAAAATAATTCCAAGAATTTACATGGGGTTGGAGTGGTTCTAAATGCTACTATTCCTTTTAGCCAAAAACTGAGTATGCCGAGAAAACAACAAGACTTACTGTGTGGTGCACTGAACCAAACACACTCATCAGTAGTTTACTCGGCTGAACATTAACTTGGAGAGACCAACATTGTAATCTGTCTCGAAAGTAATGAGACTGATAGTATAAAACAGGTTTAATATGTTACAAATTTATTTTATGTCTGTGACATGCATACATTTAACAGGAAAGAAGAAGAAACAAATGCGAGTTAGGAAAGAAAGAGAGGAAATAAAAATCACAACATGAGGAGGAGGTAAATATATGAGTGGAGAAGGAGCCAACAAAACCCGGAAGCACATGCATGGATAAGTCTAAAATGAGAAAGGGGTGATAGGCAATTCCATTATGAAAGAAGTGTAGTAAAGATTGCAAAAGATTAGCTTGTTAGTTTGGTTTGTTTTACGGCATATCAACCATCTATGGGTTACTTAATGCCGAATAAAGTTGTCAAATATAATTCTATAGCTAGGATAATTATTTATATTTCTTCGAATACATTGCTCTCAGAATACATTACTCTTAGAAGGAAATAATTTCGCAGAGGGTACCACCATCATTACTCAAGAATAGGAAAATGGAGCAACTCAAGAAAGTACCCCACCAGTGACACTACTCTTAGAATACATTGCTCTTAGAATACTCTTTGAAAACATTACTCCTTGGCATTGGTAATCTTCTTTGTTCTCAACATGATTGACCCTCAGCCACTCCCTTCTAGTATCTATTTGGGAACAAAATAAAAAGGATAAAAAAAGGTTTTGATTTTTTGAAGAATCACACTGAATAATACGGTTGGGGCTGAACTTATAGATACTAGGGCATGACATGACCAGCCAATTTATCGAATCGGGCCTCTCTGATCTCCCATCTAGTTGAAGTAAGGGTCGAAGTGGAAGAATGACTCAGCCACCAGGCATCACAGGTCACCACCCACAGTTTACAGGCGGCCCCGTTTTCGGGAGGGTTTTTCTCTCTGTATGGGGTTGCAGTCAGTGAATTTGTGGCCCTGTCGGCAGGGTGAGATTGCGAAAGGTTGTAAAATCCAAACACATATAATTTAAAAAGAAACAGTTGATCCGGATATCACAGCCAGGAGCAGATGGATGTATGAGAGATATTACGATGAGATTATTCTCATCGTAATATCTCTCATACATTGACTTTGCTGAATGGAGGAAGAAAAAGAAGGAAAAGCATCTAATTCAAAGGAGAGAGAAAGGCCATGTATTAAAAAAATAAAAAAGAGAAATAACTAGATTACTGAAGCCAGCTACAACTATGTTGAAGCTAAGTCATTTGAAAATATCTCACCACCTTAGAGGAAAAATTTATGTTTACCACATGAATCACAAAAACTATTTGTTATTGAATTATTGGAATTTCCAAATTATTTTGTTTCACACACACCACTTGTGGACATTATTACACAACGAGCTTCGTTAACAACTGAAGCACAAGATCAAGCGACACCATGTTGTTTAAAGAAAGAAAAAAAATATTGTCTATTATCCTGATGAGGATCCTGTGTGAATCGAAAATTTGAATTTAAATAAATAACATGTTTATTTAAAAAAAAACAGTCTCTGCATTTTACTGGTTTTAAAAACCGTTTCAAATTACAAACTGCTGGAAACGTTTGCACAAAGCAAATATTAAAATAAAAGAAGAAAACTTGCCTCGGTTCTGTTTGTTTTATGGCATGTCAACACTTTTGTGGGCAAATCTCCAAATTTGAATATAATCAAAATACTAATTGTAAACATTTTACTGTAGACGACTACTGTACAAGATTCATTGTAGAAGAAAGTCTGCTGTTACTTTATCCATAAATAGAGAAAAGTATGGGATCATACCTTTCCCATGTATGTGTGTGTGTAAACTTATCAGATATCTGATGAAACTTGAACTCAACTTGCCGATTCAATAGTTTGTGTCAATAAACTATAATTAAGCTAACAACTGTAGAATACAGGTTTGAACATTTTAAAAACTTTCAAGTGTGACAAAGAAAGCAGAAGTGTTGTAAATAATACTGCTCTTTTCTAAGATATAATGACTCATACAAATTAGCTCTTTATAATTATTTTATAATTCCTGCCCCTAGGGCTCCAAATACCTCTTAGTTTTCACTTTAAAAAAATATTTTATCTGATTTACCCTGGAGTACTTTTATATAATCTTTAGTCACTAAAGACATATGTTTATTCATTCTACTTCATATATAAGTGCTTTTAATTATAATGGCGACGATTATTTTTCCGTTTCTGATAAATTCATTTCTAAAATAACATTCAATTTAATTATTATTAACTAGCTGAAGTAGCCACCTACACTAGTTAAAAGGTCAAGACTTACATTGCAGCTGACAATGATAATAAAACTATGTGGGTATTGATAGTCATGTGGTAAGTGTTGTTTTCATAATGGAAATACATAATCACACACGCGCGCGTGTCAATATTTACTTCAACATTATTCAATATATGTGTAGAGCTATGTATGTATACAAATATACTTATGACAAGTAAGCTACACAGAAACGTTTGTTTCATTCCCAAAGGAAACAATGTCCACTCCGACTCCAATCAATTAAAGTCATTAATTTTATTGCCCACATTCACACCACTCTCCCTATTAAAAAATTTTTTTTTAACATAGTTCACCCCAAACAAGGCAAGTTGCCACTGTAGAGAATTAGGGTGAAAGTTTTGGGAGGTCATCCTAAATTGTCAGCTGTGCAGTGAGATGCTTGTTGACATTAGTTTTAAATTTCTGCATGTTGGTACAGTCGGGAAAACAGGGAGCAGGGAGGGGGTTCCAAAGGCCGGCAGCACGAGGTAAGAAGCTATTGGAGTAGAAGGCTCTCTGACATCTGGGGACCATTGTGAATGCATCGGATTTAGCTGATTGTGAGCATGGTATTTATGTCGAGGGAGCACCAGAGTAGCAAGTTCATCAGAGAACATTCCATTGAAGTACTTGTAAAACAAGCACAAGGATGCAACATTGCGGCAATGGGACAGGGGCTGGAGCTTGGTGGATAGTGAGCGACCTATTAGATTAGAGACTTTTTTTGGACCTTGTCTAAGAGGGGGAGACTAGTGGATGGTGCACAAGCCCAGATGTGACAGCAATACTTCATGCACGGGCGGATGGTGGCTTTGTAGAGATATAAGATACTGTCAGGTGTGAAAAGTTTTCTAGCATGGTTGAGGGAGCCCACCTATTTTGCAGCAGCCTTGGCAATGTCTTTTATGTATTTGTTCCAATTCATGTTACTTGTGCATGTTAAGCTGAGGAGTTTGAATGTTCGACTCTCAGGTAGGGTGTTATTTGCCATGGCAATCGGTGATTTAAAAGGTTTCTTGTAGTTGTTGAAGGAAAGGAGCTTTGTCTCGGATTGAGGATTATAGGTTTGTTTTACTTAGTGATAAGATATCTGGGGAGTTTACTAGGAGAAAGGTTTCTACGTCATTAATATTGGTTCTAAGCCCCCAGGATATTTGTGAATGCAAGCCTCAAGGACGGAGGCAAAGATGTTTTTTGTTGGGTGTCTGGTTTAGGTTTGTGTCTTTTTTTTTTTGTACTGTCATTTTGGTTTTAGATAGTAAGGAGGGCAAAGTGGGTGCTTGTTTGGTGCCAATAAGCTCACACATCCAGACCATTAGTAGAGACTTGATCCATAGGGGCTGTGGCCTTGGGAAAGCCTACCGGGGATAACTGTAGGGTCTATTTCCATGTGTGGCATGGCACGTACAGTTACCCACGATATTATACAACTGTTGATGGAGCAGCCGTTCTTAGCGCTACCTAAGAGTTTGGGCTCCTGCACTACCAGTCGGAAACAGTAACCAGACAAGCTGTCTAACCTGTACCCTCAACCTGTCGGAACAAGGGCGACTCAGACTAGTTATGTGAAACTTAGTAACAAAAAACTTTCCCCCTAGTTTCCCAGATAGAGAGAAAAAGAGACGGCATTCATTGTCCTAATCAGGAAACAAGGCCAAACACTGAGTGTCTTTGAGGTGTCCCTGCGCTAGTACCTCTGCACCTGGCTAATAGACAAAGAAGGGGTGTAAAGGCCGGGCAATAGGCAGAGCCCATCTACTCCTTAAGCAATTTTAGGTTTGCAATCCGGATATTTTGCTCGAGACTCCAACTCTAGGAAGGTTGTCGATCAGGACTAAGGAGGCCTCTCTCCCCCAGAATACCTATTGACCACTCTATTTAGGTTTGGCCAAGCTTTATTTTTAAGTAGATCAAATAAACAAAAACATAGTTTGAGGCTGATATATATATATATATATATATATATATATATATATATATATATGTGTGCTTTACTGGGTTTGGAATGTTGTCAATGCTCGAATTCTAAATTTGAGTCCTCAATTCTTAAAATGCCACACTGAACTAATGCATCAGCTCTGGATTATTTTAGAGATGCTAAGTCCGAGAAATTTCCAATGCCACATCTTTATATTAATAAAATTGTGTGACACGTGTGTCCGTGCATGTCCCGCATAACATAACTTTGATACACATTAAATTATTATTTTTATTAAATATTTCTTGAAATATAGAATGCAATAAGGCAAAATAAGACAAAATGTAAAAAAAAAATTAGCTACGAAATTAAATCCACCAGAAAGCATTTTGTTAATAATAATAATAATAATAATAATAAAAAGAATTTCTTTGTGAGTTTTCGAAATTTGAAAGCATTTAAACTGCTGAATATAAAATCTTTTCTAGCTTTAAAATTCTTACAAAATCCTCATGAAAGTTTTGAGAGCCATTTACATCCAAAAATTTGATAAATAGAGATTAAAACAACATTTCCATAACAACGCATTAGTTGTAGTTTGATAATAATTTAGTTCAATTAATAATTTAATGACAAAACGATATCATAATCATTAAATTTAACTTTTAAAATCCTATTTAAAAAAATGTTAAACAAAATAAATGGCATAGTTTAAAGGAAACAAGGAAAAGTGAAACAAAAATTAAAGTACAAAGACTCCCGGGCAATGCCAGGTTGGTACAGCTAATTGTACTATAAAAGATTCATAAGCTTTTCAGCTCATGAATAAAACAAACATTTATTTTTAAAAAAAGAAAGAAAAAAGAAAAACACTTGGCATTAATAATCTCTTACAGGCTTTTTAAATGCAAAGGGTTTCTCAATCATTGTGGTTACCACTTCAAACAAACTGCATACAAACGTTTCTTCTGACTCTTATAATATTTAAATAACCTCTTCACCTTAATGAGTCTTCCTTATGGTGAACATATGCCAAAAATTAAACATTTAAAACTAATTTTTAATAGAAAAAAAGTGTGCTTTATAATATACTAGCTCACCATCACAGCGTTGCCCGGGAGTCTTTTTACTTTTACCGTTGCTTCTTTTCTTTTTTAAACTCTGCCGTTTATTTTTTTATTAAATCATTTTTTAAAGTGGATTTTGAAAGTTAAATTATTATGATACCGTTTGGTCATTACATTATTAATTTAAACAAATTGTTATAAAACTATAACTAATTTTCTTGAGGTAATGTTTGAATTTTTATTAATAAAAATTTTGGATGTAAATACCTTGGAAAATTTGCAATCTTTTAACACATGCAAATTTGCTAAGAAGTTTAAAGCCAGAGATAACTTTCTATTTAACAAATACTTCTAAATTTCTTTCAAATTGCAAAGTGTCACAAAGTAATTCATTTATGTTTTCAACTATTAACAAAATATTAAAATGGCTGACTTGTTTATGAAGAAACTGAAATACATTTTGGTGGATTTAATTTCGTAATTTAATCATTTTTTTAAAATAGGATTTTTTAAAACTTTGTTTTAGTACTAAATACTTCATCCTATAACATTTTTGATTTCTATAAATAATTAATTGTAAATAAAAAAAAATGTATAAGTTACATAGAAGCAAAATACACAGACGTGGCCACACACTTTTATTCATATTAATATAGAGATTGTTGAATATTTTTATGATCTTTGTTGCACATAAAAAAAATCAGCTTTATTTAAGGCTTATTTTATTATATGGTCTTACCCTATTGTAAACAGATTTTGCCTTTCTTATATTTTATGAAGACATTGCTTTCATAATAGCAGCCACTTGTTTTAATCCAATACTACTACTACTACTACTAATAACATTCTTCACTTGTTTTAATCTAGTAATAATAATAATAATAATAATAATAATAATAATAATAATAATAATAATTTTCTTCAATTTTCTCAATATTTGTTTCCATCATCTTCATTTTCTCATTATTTCTCACACATTTTTCCTCCTCCTTTTTCTTGTTTAATTTCAATTTTCTCACCTCTTCTTACTCCCCTTTCCCCCACATCTAGTTTCTCCTATTATCATTAACTACTTCTTTTTCTTCGTTGCTTCTGTCAGCTCAGTATATTGAGGAGTTATTTTTCTTGAACCCTATTCAAGTTATCTCCTCTGAATTAAATGAACTCTTCAATTATGAAGTACAAATAAAAAAAAAGAACACATTCCACACATATGTGGGATTGGAAAACGAGACATCCTCTTTCTGACTGTAGGTTTCGAGTGGCTGGACGTGTTTGACCTAACTCTACATTTGATATGGTTTTTACGATTCTTATGAGTCTGCAGTCATAAGTCCGATCACGAGTCGCAACTATCGTTCACAGATATTCAACCATGTTCTTTTCTACTGGTCACAGCAGACATCTCAGAATAGTTCTCAGATCATTTCAAAGTAAATCATATTTACATCGCACATGCATTTTCTACAAAGTGTTTGCCTTGGCAATTCATGTTTATTTTGATTGTGTTTAGCAACTTTTGACGTGGACTTTTTCATTAGTAATTAGGTCTTTAATGTATAATGTCATATGTCTTTGACAAACGTTTGTGAGAAATAAATGTACATCTCTATCTTTATAAAGTTAGGTATGTTTATATAATTGTATGTAAAAGATTCACTCCTAAACTAATTAACCGATCGATATGGATTTTAGAACACAGCTGCTAGGCGTAAGGGGTCGTAATGTGGGCTATATTTAGTTTAATTTAGTTTTATGTAAAGGAGGTAAAAAGGGGGTACAAGCCCTTTGTGAAAATTCAGATACCTCAGATATTTGTGAATTTCTAAGAATAGGTATTCTAATACCTATCAATTAATAAATATTTCCAATTTCAGTTTCTTTGAAGTATTTTAAAGGGTTTTAAGAAATATAATATGGGCACAACCTCCAATTTTAAAATTCAAATATATCAGATATGCATTGAATTTTATCTGTAGTCATTAGGCACCAATTAATCCAGATTCCCTGAATTCCAATTTCTTTGTAAGACCCCTTTAGCTTAAGCCTAAAATTTTAGACATTTTTAAAATCAAAATGATGTAACGGATTTTGATCAAAATTAGAATAAGGATTCTAGGCATATCATTATATCTTTATTTTAATCTTCGTAAGGGGACATAAAAGTGGTGCAAAACTGTTCTGTTCTGAGAATTAATTTTTGTTTCAAGAACAATTATGAAAATCAGGAGACTGAGGATTGAGCCTTGATGGTCACCGACTTTTAAGCTGAATTCATCTACAAGTACACTGCTCATAGCATTCGTGTACATAGAAGATGGTTTACGAAATTTAGAAATGAAAATTTCGCCCATTCGAAGATGCAGACCGATCAGAATGTCCAGTTGAGTTAGATGAAGAATTCTTTGTGGCATCACTTAAAGTAAACCCTGCAATATCAGTTGAAGAATTGACAATGGAGCTTTCCTCAAACCGTACAACTTTTCATCGTCATCTTCAACAACTTGGAAAGGTTCATAATCCTAGAAAATGGGTACCTTATGGAATTGTCTAAAGGCAACCATGAATCACGAGTTGAGAAATGCAGACAAATTCACGAGGCACCCATATTTTCATTTCTGAATTTTGTAAACCATCTTCTGCACATTCTTTCATAAACTGCGTGAATATTTTGAGTCATTGCAGAGTTACCTTTGTTAAACTCAAAGAATTATGTGCCTCAAATGATCCTTGGATATTCTCATGTTTTAAGGGTTTTCAACTGTGACATTTTAATTAATATTTCCTGTAAAATTTCATAATGTTCAATGTGTTAAAAAATATATATGATATATAAATATTAATTAATTCCATTAGACTTACTATTAAATTTCAGAGAATTAAAATCCAGACAGAATTTATTGGATGACTTGATATTAATTCTCAAGTGTTACACACATTGGTATCTACAAAGTATCATATTTAATTTGAACTGGGTTGATATACTTTTTCCTGATTTTCAGCTGGAAAGTGTCCATCCCGTGCTATGCATTGCATGGATGATTAGAATGTCAGGGCTGTAATATTGCCTGATTATGGAATAATCCAGGACATGTTTAAAAATTTTCTTTTACATCATTTTTGGAGTCAAGAATTAGAGTAGAGACAGAAATAATGGTTAAAAAGTTGTTAAAATGAAGAGGAATGCACATTTTCATCAAGCATTCATGCATCACATTTGGTAGGAGAAAAGCCATGACATGAATCTTTCTATCATATCCATCATTCCAACTCCAATATATAAATATATCAGATATACAATATATTATATTGTATATCCAAAGTCAATTTCATCAAGTTTTCCATTGTCTATTGAATATGTTTTGGTAAAAACAGCAATATTGATATTAAAGTGGGAGAGTTATTTACAAACAAGGGCAGTTTGATCCTCTGGTAAAGGAATGCCATCTCCATCAAGAAGAGTTTGCACATTCCAGGATCCAAGAATTAGTGATTGTTGTGGTAAGAACACCTCTACAAGAATAGACAAAACTAATGCCATATGAACTAGAATCCTTAGTCAACGGCAGAAATAAGTCAGCTTATACTTGCTGTATTGTTAACCTTTTCTTAGTAAATTTATTCTGAAGAATAAATATTGTTGATTTTTATGTATGAATTATTACATCGTTTAAGATATGAAATTAGGGATTGCATCGTTGTCGCTAAAATGCAGAGGAAGATTACTCACAAGTAGATATGGCTGAAAAGAACAGCCATGGAGACAGAAGTAAAAACAATCTCGAAATTATATATATATATATTATATATATATATATATATATATATATATATATATATATATATATATATATATTTAGATAGATTTTTCACTTACCTTTTGGAAGCCATCACTATTCTCTGAAATTAAAAATTAAATTTTCTATTTAAAAATATTTTTATTTTATATTTACAACATATTTAAATTGAAATAGATTTGTTATAATCTTTAGTTCCTTCAGTAGTTTCAAATCAATTCTGAAATTAATAAAACTAACTATACATGCATAGTGAACAATCAATCAATCAATATATATATATATATATATATATATATATATATATATATAAATTGAATGACATAATAAAATGAGAAATTAATCAGATTTTATTAAAGTTCAAAAACAAGGAGTGATATTTATATATATAAATAAATAAATGGATAATACAAAGATAAAAAATTATATTAGATTCTATCGAGATACGGTGAAGCTCAATATAGTGGATATCATTCAAATATAATACATAGTTCGAATCGTGTTTGATCTGTTTGAGAACTTAAATCGAAACATTTTTCCCTTTAATATTTTTCAAAATTCTTCACTTTTGCATTTTCAAAATATTCACCTCTAATAATTAATTAATATTCAATTGTTATTGGTAAGACTTTCTGACGATAAGAGTGTTATCTTTGAAAAGCCATGGCTTAAAAGTCATTTTGTATTTGTATTCCTTGTTTGTACACTTGAGTTAATAAACTTGTAAACTATACACATTTTATCCATTAATATATATATATATATATATATATATATATATATATATATATATATATAAATATCACTCCTTGTTTTTGAACATAAATAAACTTGTAAACTATGGAAGAGACAAAAACGGAAGTAACAATTAGCATACGGGGAGATAGAATTCGTTCAGGGGCGAGATGAACACACATGTTAGCATGTAGTATTTAAAAATAGCCAATAGCAGATTTTGTCTCCCGTCTTTTCTTGAATATTGTATCTGAAATAAACATATGTTTCGTACGCACATCTTCACATTATTTATTGATAACAAAGAACCTGCAAGACAAACGACCTCTGAAGAATTCACACCAGATGTATCTAGATGAGAAGAACAGAATCCATGATGGCCAAATAAGTCTTCAAGCTTCATCTCTTATTTACAGGCTGCATGAGACTAAACATCATCATACCAAGATGCTGAATAATATGTTTATATAAGTCTTTTAGACTTTAATCAGAATAAACGTTAAGAAAAAAGAAGTAACCCCTAAAGTTTAAGTCTAAAAGATGCTTGAGAAAAATCTATAACTTAATTGAAAGGTTTTGTTAATAAATTGGAACAAATTTTTGAATAATGGTTTCTTTTGATCAATTAAAATATGGAATAAGTAAAACATAATTATACTGATATTATTATTCAAGCAAAATGTGCATCTCTTTTTTGATCTTGATAATAGCAGCATAAATGTTTCCAATACTAATTGCCTTCTTATAAATGGAGAAATTATCTTTTTAAATGATAAATTCAAAGAAAATGACAAAGTAAATCAAAATAGTGATGCAATTATTTTCATGTCGTTTTTCTTGCATTCATCAGTCAAAGTTGATGAAATTCTTTTAAGATCATTTAAATAATTATGCGGATGATTTCAAAGATTTAAAGCATTTTTACCTCTATTAAGGAGGTTGTGTTTTACACAGTGCTTTTTTGTCTTGGTTTTTTATATAGCAGCTAAAATGGGGTAATTGCGTCAACTGTTTTTCTTACGACAAAAACTAACAAGATCTCATTGATTTGCTAGCTCGTTCAGTTGCTCACAGCCTAGTTGGTGGGCTGGGTTGAGGTTACCTATTGCCTTCTTGGCCTCAGGAAGCCATTCTCCAAGGCAGTACTTCCTCCTTTGGAGGCAGTGATATGGTTACCTCCCATAAACCAATACCCCCTGCTTTAACAAGTGAGATTGGTTTATTGTCGATCACCTGAGGCGCCCTCACTGGGAAATAACAACAGCTTCCCACTTTAAATCGACCTCATGTCATTTTGACTCTGGTAGGGAAGTCAAGTAAATACCAGGACTGTTAAATTACTCTGTTCACCTTGTATCTTTTGTTCAGTAAACCTTCTTTTCTATCCTTTATTTTTATTTACCTCCTCTCCAGGAGGTTAGACACAAGGTCAGATATGTGTTTTGATGAAAGTATTTCTGAGGAACAAACTGGATTCGAACCCGGCACACCCAGGTCCACGTCACCATCTTTTATATTTGTTCAAGTTTTCTGCTACTATTTTCTCTGTGAATTCTGGTACTCACGTTACAAGAGTTATCAAGTTCACATCATCAGAAATACAGATTGACTCGGCAAGGACATTTTACTCGCATGTATCAGCAAGTTGTTTGAATGTAGGAATGTTTTTCTTAATGATATGGTGATTATCATCATAAAAACTGTTTTTTATTATTTATAATACAAATAAAAATCTTAGTTACTAAAATATCTGATTTCCTTTCTTTGCTTTTAATTTCCAATATTTCTACATATGTTATTGAATATTTTTTTAATAATAGAAGTTTTTAAACACATAGGTAAATGAAAAAATTTTAAAGCTAACTCATCAAGTGGGTTGAGGTGGAGCATAATTGAGCCATGGTGGAGGTCTGTACTTTCTAATGCTCCTGTTTTTTTTCTCGTCAAAATAAAACAAAAATTAGAAAAATTATTCTTATAAAAATATCATCTTTAGAATCTCATAAATAGATTCAATGTTCCTTTCCATCTTGATTTTTATTTTACTAACAAAAAAACAAATCGTTACTCAAAATATTTTGCTTTTCATTTTATACAAAAGCCAAAATACCCGTCCCAGTACAGGTAAAATTAATTCCCTGAACAGAACATTTTTTTGCCACTTTAATGTCCCCTAACAAAGATTAAAATAAAGATATAATACTACTAAACCGTATTTCTAAAATCCTTATTCCAATTTTGATCAAAATCCATTACATGATTTTGATTCTACAAAATGTTTAAAATTTACAGCTTAAATTTAAGAGATCTTAAGAAATTGAAATTCCGTGCAATGGTTCTTAATTGGTGTTTAATGAATATGATCCAATTCAATGCAAATCTGAAATATTTTAATTTTCAAATGGGAGGTTGTGCCCATATTATGCCCCCTAAAATCACTTAAAATACCCCAAAGAAACTGAAAATACATGAAGGTACACAAAGAAAGCAACTAGGAAAAAACAGGAAATACAATGTTTTATGACAATACAAAAATGCACAAGTTGACTAGGAGAGAAATGAAAGTGTGTGAATGAACAGAAACATGGGACTGTTTCCCTACAGACTACAACATGGTCATCTTCAAATCCAATGTCAACAAATACTTGACATAAACCGTCTTCATAAGTAATAAAATTTTGTTGATTCCATTCTTCATTTTAAATCCTCTCATAATATTGTTCATCATTCAATTGAAAATCCATTCATCTCAAAGTATTATCCTCGAGTGACTTTGATAAGCGGTGACTCATTAGGTAAAAAAAAATCTTAATGGTAGCAAAAGTATGTGAATGAACATTAATGTAAAGTTTCTTACATCGTCTCAACAGTGACGACACACCACTCGGAGAAAGTACGGACAAAGTCATTTGTTTCCTTTTGTTTGAGAGTAAGTTAACTTGATCAGAAAAATAACCCTAACAGACAGGCCCTTTTATGGTTTAAAAGGCCTCACTCAAAAGCAGAACAGATTTGGACAATGTCCGACTGGGTTGAAGGTTGTGCCAATAAGAGACAGTCTCGTTTTTAAATTTAAATAAATAAATAAATATAAAAATAATAGCAATAATAACAACAACAATCCTCCTCCCCTTCATCTTTTAAGGCGGCAGCAATGGTAAACATTCAGCTAAGTAGTAACTAAAGCTGATATTCAAATATCTGTTTCCTGTAATTTTTAATACATTTAACATATAAGCTTCAAAATAATTTCCCAGTAACCAGAATACAAAAATACATTAAGTTTGATGTTATCTATTATTATACTAAGGCTTTCTTCCTATATATCTGAATCACACAAAATGCATTCACACAAATTTGAAAAATTAAAAAAAAAAAAAATTCAATTTTAATTGTTCTAATTAACCTTAATTTGCAATTAACTCACCAAATGACTCATCTCTTACAAAGTTTCTGTCTATCACTCTCACTGTATGCTGTTTGACCCCGCTCTTATTTTATACCGTTTCTATCACTGTCACTTGTATCATTTACCATCACTTTCTTTCTCTCTCTCTCTCTACCCCGGGCATCATCAAGAATGGATGACATGACCCTAGCTCAGATTCTAACCAGAGCACATGCCATTATGTCAGATTTCACAGTCAGTTCAGCATGGTACTGATTCAGCTTCAACGAGTGAATTCACCAATCAAAACGTTACAAATTCTCTGGTCTAAACCATTTTGCAAAGGATTGCCAGTATCAGTGTAGGGAAGGGAGCAGTAGGCCGATGTGAAAAGTGCAAGTACAGATGTGCTGCTTCAGGAGCCGAAAGGTAGGCCATGTTGTGTCTCAAATAGACAAAGGGTGAGACAAGTGCTAGTCTCTCTCTAAATGATTTAAAAGAAGTGTTTTTTTGTGATTGAGGTTCTGATTAATGACAACAAATGCATGGCACTGGCGTATTGTGATGTTCATGGTCCCTTGTGACAGAATCCGCGTGTAGTCATCCAAGTCTACAAAAAGATGGAAATTATGAAAGCAGACAGCAAAATGGTGTTCGTCACATTGGCAATGGATAGAAGATGGTTGTGAAAAGAGATGGACGTGCAGCATATAAAACCTAGCTTTACGTTGTGTTGAAAGGTGTTAATATGGCAAAGTTTCACATGTTCACCGACTACTTGCATGCACAAATGGATACACTCATTGCACATACTCATCCACCAAACGCGTGAGTGTAAGTGTTGTTGGTAGACATAACCCCAGTGTTGTTGGTAGACTGAGCCCCAGAATTATGTATGCGTTGTGACAACAAATGGATACGACCCCGATTAAATAAGGCCTATACTTTGTCAAAGTGGTTATCCTGACATAAAGTGAACATTTTACTTTTTCTAGGCAGGTCAAATCTGCGGTATGAAATTGCAGAGAGTGCCAGTCTATTGACCCACCACTCACACATTGGATTAGGGGTAAGTTGGAGATTAGTGACGTGGAGCCGTGTGGGAATAGACATCAACTACTGGTTCTTTGTTTGGTGTCACTTGAGACAACAAATGTCGCAAGTATCATCACCCACTTGGAAGTCCTATTCTATGAGTGTAGGCCACCAACTGAAATGCCCGTGCTCTTTCTTAAGCTTTCGTTATGTTGTGCCCACGTCTCTTTGAAAAAGATGTTAGCAGAGTGTGAAACAGATTGCAGTTTATTGGTATAACACTACGGCAAAAAACGATGTGTCACCATTGACACCCCTGCCAATATGATTCACTGCTATCTAGTCCAAATAAAAGAGATCGCTCGACTACACATGGTGACCATATACAGGTCAATAGCTCCAGGCTGCACTGGATGACACCTAATCAGATGAGTCATCCGAATGTTAGATAATGGCACTATGGGAGTGGACGTGTCTGTGGGAGATTGGGTTTGACTTGCGCAATTTGTGGCGAGGTCGTCTCGTGCAGGTTTAGTGCAATGTTGTTCTCACGGTGACGGGTGACGAGACCTTGAGTTCAAAGGTTAGATCACACCTGCGTGTTGATCACGAGATTTTGTGACGTCACAGTTTTCTCGCTGGGAAAACTGGAGTGAGATTAGCAGTTCTTGACTGGAAGCCAACGAGAGAACACACTTTAGCCATGTAGCGATTACAAGCTAGGGGATTTCGGATCCCCTGAAGTAGAGCCAGACAAAGTCCCCATCTTCCTTCCTTTACAAGTAGCTAAGTAGTTAGAAAAATAACTAGCGTAAGCCTCTCTCTCTTCTACAACGAACTTGCCCAGTGTCGACAAGCAGTATAGTAAATAAATCGCTCAAAATTTAAAAGGAGAAGCCTTGTTATATTTTATTGTGTACGGGGAGATTTGATTTCAGCCCACGAAGAAAACGCCGGTATGATGGAGAAACGAGCTCGGCGAATCGCAGATGATAGCACTCGCGACACAAAGCAGGCGACAACAAAGCACACAAGGAGTATGAATAGTTCCATACAACGGCGAGGCAATGGAGAGAGAGACAAGGTTAGTACGAATAGTTCCCGGGTTGTTGGGAAGTGTGAATCGAGAAACAACATATCGTCCCATTAGTAGCGCGTTCGTTCGTTCTGGATCAACAAGGAAGAGTTCTACGACAACAGAGATTCCGATATTCTACGAACGTATCATCAACCTGTAAATTTAACACGAAGTGGAAGATGAAACTGTTATTGTAAAGGAGACACTGCATAAGAGGCCGGCTCCATGTTGTCACATATGTGGCTTTCCGAAAAAGAGTGAAATTGACATGAATCCAGGAACCCTTGGATGTAAACAAATAGTCAAGTAGTCCTTGGTGTTGGCTATGCAAATGAACTGCATCATTGGCTATGCAAATTAGTTGTTTCACTAGTCAATCACTAATGGGGTGGTAAGTGTAATTAATACCGGGCAAAATTTAGCAAAAATATTGTCAGCTTCTTGGATGTTTGGTCGTGTTGATGTCACTCGTATTCTGTTCTGTGCTACTGCTATTTTTGTTCCTTGTGAAAGTTTTTCTTAGTGTCGACTTCCTTTCATATTCTTTCTTTTCTGTGCTATCAGTGATATTGCTACATTCAGTGATGTTGCTACATTCAGTGATGTTGCTACATTCAGTGATGTTGCTACATTCAGTGATGTTGCTACATTCAGTGATGTTGCTACATTCAGTGATGTTGCTACATTCAGTGATATTGCTACATTCAGTGATATTGCTACATTCAGTGATGTTGCTACATTCAGTGATGTTGCTACATTCAGTGATGTTGCTACATTCAGTGATGTTGCTACATTCAGTGATATTGCTACATTCAGTGATATTGCTACATTCAGTGATGTTGCTACATTCAGTGATGTTGCTACATTCACCCCTAATTTACATTGTTTCTGTTGGTTCTCTTGCTTATTCCTGTCCATTTCTGAAGATTTAAAACTCCCTGGTTCATTCCTGGCTCTTTGTCTAACTCATCCTTGAAGTGACCGGATCAGAAAACGGAACAATGCATTTTTATTATTATTATTATTGTTTTTTTTAAAAAAGATCCATAAGAGAAACTGGCTGATAGAATGGTTTATTTTTTTGCAACTGATCTCATGGAAGTCAAATCCAATTTCAAAATAAACACAGCTGAACTCCCTTCACCCTCCCTTGTATTCATCAAAGTCAGAGGTTACACAACGGATACAAGTAGAGACGCTGTTCACACGTTTTTCTCTTCATAATGAGAACAAGTTTCTTTTTTTCTGTTTTGAGCTAACAACATATAAACTCTCTTGATACGATTACAAGCACGACTATTGCCACCACAACCACCATCAGTAACCGTACCCCCCCCCGCTCTTATTACAACCACTAAGCTACTACTACTACTACTACTAAGAGAATCATGGTCATCATCACCCCAACAAGTGTGTGATGGCATAATGGATAAGACATCTGTGTGTAGAGCTGATAAGATTAGTTTAATTTAAGTTCCATTCATGTTAGGTTTGTTAAAAAGAGTGCCCCCCCCCTCCTTCTCTCTCCAGAGGAGAAAGCGGCGGGGGGGGGGGGATAAAAAAGAAAATGCTTTTTATGATTAGAATATTCAAGACTTCTTGTTTTGGCAATAAATCAATTTTACTAAGAAATTTAAGTATTATTATACTAGCTCTATTTATCCAGTGTTGCCCGGGTGGATACATATTGCCAGGTAGAAGGGCTTTAAAAAATATCAAAATATACTCAGGTTTACAATTTTTTTTAATTGGATTAAAAAAATATATATATCTTTAATTTTTTCTTGTTTTATTTTTTATTTGAGTAATAGTAAATAAAAAATAATTTAATGTGAATTTATTAAAGCTACACACAAGATTTTGTCTGATAGTTTTATTAATACACAGATTAAACCAATAAACCACATTTTTTCCAAATGGTAACACAACACTCAATAAGTCCCGGGCCAAACTGATAAAAGAACTTTTAGGTAAAATTCGACTTTATTCATCAACATAGTGTATCCCTCGAGAAGGAGGCTGATTCTAACAATTCGATGCCTTTTTTTGTAGAACGATTTGTCTTTGGCCTCAAAATATGCTTCAGTTTCTAATATCACTTCTTCATTGTAGTCAAATCACTTTCCTTGAAGCATTCGTTTGAGGTCTGCAAACAGCCAGTAGTCGCTGGGTCTCATATTTGGAGAATAGGGTTGATTTGGAAGCAATTCGAAGCACAATTCATGTATTTTTACCATCGTTACAATTTGTGACAGTGCATTGTTTTGGAGAAAGAACACATTTTCCACTTTTATTTGTGGCCGATCTTTTTTTTTTAGTCATTTCTTCCTTCAAACACACAAATAATGCTATATAAAATATTATATAGCATACTCGTTATTCCCCATCATAAAGCAATTCAGATTTTTCCATTATTTTGAAAATTTGCAACAATAGCTTCACTTAACTGTAATTGAGCTCAAATTTTGTCACATGCCATTTGAAAGTTAGTACTTTATAAAAATCATATAGATTTTTAAATTTTTTTTATTTTATTAGTGGCGCCATCTATATGCCAGGCCCGGGACTTATTGAGTCATGTCTTATTCGCTCATAAGCGAAAGCAACGTATCCAATTGGATTTCAACCCAGCTGGCCATTTCCATTATCTGCATTGGAAACGATTATACAATCTCACATACACCCTTCATAATAAAAGGATCAAAGAAGAAGGCCGCATTTTGAAACACTTTATTTTATGAGAACTTCATTAGCTCATTTTCTTTTTTAAGTGAATGCAACATTTTTAAAGATCGAGGAATGTCAACCAGGAAGTGAACAGACTGTCAGTTTAAAACCAAATTCCAACTATTTTCTTTATATTAAAAATCTTTAACACTTATCTCTTAAATCAAAGAATGTTGTTATATATATATATATATATATATATATTGGTAAAAACAGCAAAGCTACTATTGATTCAACCAAATATTTCTAACACAATAGAGCTGACCAATGATGTAAATATCCCTCTCATTGTTATGAAGTTATCTTAAGAATGTCAATAATAAAACTATTATATTTTTATGCTACACTTTCATTCGAGGTTGAATTTTAAAAGTTTTAATCATACTTACTAGAGCCAGGGAGAAAAAAATGTAAAAAAAACAAACTTTCATTCTGTTTCTATAACTCCTACAACATTACTTCTAGTTTCTCATTTTCAATCGTGAGGTATCGGTATCTTATTTCGCTTCGTCCTTACTTTCTGCAACCAGCAAAATCTCTTGTGTCGCCCAGGCATAACAGTTGATTGTCTGTGTTTATCTTTCTCACCAGTGACTTGATTCTCAGGGAATTCTGAGTGTCTCCCCACCCATGCACCTCAGAAATTGACATAGGTGAGTAATATGCACATTTTAAGCCTTTCTCTTTCCACCATGTTCCATGAAAACAACTCGAAAAATGACATTTTCAACCTGAGGAGACTTACTCTGTGGCCTAACTTGAACTATTTTGGATGCATAGTGAAACAATCAGATTCACGTGAAGGTGACAACTTTCGCTAATTTTTATTTCTTGTTTTATTTAGCAGATGTGTCTCAATATATAAAATTTAAATTATTTTCAAATCATATTTTAAAAACAATACACACAATGGTATCCAAGTTGTTTACAGAGGTTTCCAGACGATGTTTATTTTTAGTTATACAAAATAGCACAAAATTTGTTTGCAATGGCATCTTTCACCAGAATGAGATTCAAGAACAGTTTGATTAGTACCCAAGAAAAAAACAATTTTCAAGAAAAAGCATTTTCAAACAAAAAAACAAAACAAAAACTCCAAGCTTAAATCCAATATTAAATACCTAGGTAAAATATGAAATTATACACACATCATAGTATATATTCTGTCAATGAAGTATCTACATGCTCTGTATTTACATTTCTCTGGTTTTCGTAAGTGACGGTATTTTGAAGGGAGCTCATTCTATCTTACTAAGGGAGATAATTAAGATTTTTAAAAAATGTTTATTTTTTTCCTTATTTCTTTCTTCTCTTATTTTCACTGCTGCTCAATATAGGTGCATATTATAGCAATGAGGGAATTTTAATGAAAATATGTTAATATTTCTCTATATAATATTAAATAAATTGAACTACAATTTGTAAATAAATTTTAATTGTTATAAAGTTTATACCAGCTATCAAAAATTGATTTAATATTCAGATCAAGTTCATATTTTAAGTAATCCTGAAGGATAAAGTTATTTTTTTGTTAAAATCAATTTTATGAATATGACCATTATTCAGACAGTTTCAATACAAACTCATGTTTACAAGTGATGAAGTATTATTACATACTGTCATTCCAGGTTTCGTCTATGCATTCACATGCATATATACAGACATAACTACATTATATATACATATATATATATATATATACATATAATACACAAATTTAGCATTACTTTTCTATGACAACGCATCGACAAAACCTGTGGGTACTATGAAGTATGAAACACCTTACATTAATAGTAATAATACTTTAGCCAAACTGTTGTCTAATACAATAAGTGCATTAATTGATTAACAAATCAAGTAATTTTGAGAGAATAACTACTTGTATTATTTATATTTATTTCTTTGGACTAATATATATATATATATATATATATATATATATATACATACATACACACACACCATTAGCAATTAAACAATTAATTAAGAAAATCAATGTATAGTTATTATTCAAATATTACTTTTAGTTAACATTAAAAACACTAATTATACAAAAGTATGTTTTCTGAATTTAGCAACATTCTTTGTTTTGAAAGGTGTTTACGTTTAGAAATTTTTGAGATGAGAATTGATAATTTGTATTATTTGGACTACTGTTCTCATCTTGGATGTTATTTCCACAACGTTTCGGCCAATGTAACCTCTGACCTTCTTCAGGTACCTCTTGTTGAACACAAGAATTTGCACATAGACCTATGGCACAACGGATAAAATGTTATGGAATAATCAGTTCTAAGTGACAGTCTTCTGGAGGTTGATACTAAGAATACAACTGAGGATGATACTAAGAATACAATTAAGAATTACTTACGACCCCTTCCTCGGTCATGGCTGATGGAACGAGAACAATCTACTCCAATAGATTAAATAAAGGATTCTGTACAGAGTTCGTCAAGATACACCCGAAGAAAGTTGGAGGTTACATCGGCCGAAATGTTGTGAGAATAACATCCAAGATGAGAACAGTTGTTCGAATAATCCAAAGTTTTTTAAAAAAATGTTTTCTATTATTTACAATGAAACGAGTGTCTTTAGTTGTTGATCACAGTATTTTAAATGTTATAGAATCCAAAATGGCTACAGAAAAGCCGGATATAGTCAGAAATTTAGTCAACTAAAACCTTTGTTAAAAATATAAATTCATTAAAAATAAATAACCCCCATTCAATAATAAAGACGAATGTGCATTTATTTATATATATATAAATAAATATATACTTCCATTTTATCTTGCAAACATTAGCGAGTAAAACATGAGACCATTTTTTAAGTAGTGAGGGGAAGCTAGAAAGCAAATAATAAACCAGACAATCACCTCAGATTTACTCCACCAAAATGTATTCAGAAAGAAATCCTCTATAATAAAAAGTCAACAGGGCGTGTTTTATTCCTTAGGTCATCAGAAATAATAATAATTTAGATATGAAAAATAAAATTACTGACGTAATTCTATGATTTTATATGAATATTTTAGTGATATATCACGATAAATATCAATTGAAAACACGGGCGAAGCATAATTGTTTTTCCGTCATTTTTGAGAGAGGTACTTAAATAATATGCATGTTAAGACACACATGGTTATCAGTGTGGATTGCGGATTGAGTATAAGTTTTCATTTGTGTCTTAGAAGCATAGTCCAGGGAGTTTTGCACGAGTTGTCTGGAAGCGATGCTGTATGCTGATGATTTAGTATTTGCTTGTGGAAACAATGGAAGTTAATAACTTGAAGGAATACTATGGAAAGTAACGGTCTGAGAGTGAATGTTACCAAGACCAAAGTGATCATCAGTGGTTGTAGTGTTAGAAAGCTCCCCAAAAGAGAAAAGTTCCCCTCTTCAGTTTGTGAATAATGAATCAGGCGCAATTTTATTTTTTGTGGTACTTCTAAACATCGGGTACACTAGAAGTGCAGTGGAATTACTGGTAAGTTAAGAGGATAACCAGTTTGTGTGCAAGAAGTGTAAAGCAATTGCGTTGCACAGAGAGAAATGAAATGAGAATGATATGATGGATGTGTGTTATGTGAGTATTAAAGAAGGCTTAGATCTGAAGACCTCAGAGGGCGATTAAATCTGGACAGTATGCGTGTGCATAACAGGAAACTTTGTTGAAAGAATGGATGAAAGTTCTTGGGTTAGTTAGTAGATGTAGAACAGTTGAGTTCAGTTGACAGGGAAAGGCCAAGGAAAACATGGGAGGGAGTGATAAAAATGGACTTGAGAGAAAGAGGGATAAAGAAAGAATTGGCCAGAGATAGGTTAGTTTAGAAATAAATTTCTTAAAGTCGTCCAACGCATGCCAGCATGTAAATCAGACTTCAACCGATGATGAAGAAGAAGTTGAAAAGATTCCATCAAATCAGTTGAGTGTTGAGTCATTTAGACAGATACCTGGGTTCAATAGTAGATTGCTCTCGATGTAGACGTGGTAAAGAAATCAATCGAAGTAGGAGAAGATCTGATGAAAAACCTACAGCTGGACAACATTAAATTGTAGTCTGTAGAAAAGTTACCCTGAAAATGGCAGATTTGTGCTGAGACAAATGTTGCTGCTGGGCTCGACGACTGGACAACCGGGAAATCGATAGTTGAATGCAGGGAGGTATCATACCCAAAATAACCAAACAATAGTAATTAAATTTAACCGTCAAAATCCTATTTTATAAAAAAAGCAATAATTTGGGGGGGGGGGGGGGGGAGCAAAACAAAAATAAAAGCAAAAAGACTCTCAAACAACAACTAGATTTTTATAAACTTTCTTTGAATAAGTAAGCATTTCAGTTTATTAAAAAACTTTCTGGAAAATTAACAAAGAAACTTTCTTCATTTTATTTCATCATATTTTTGTTGGATTTCTTTGTAATGATCATGTTTTCACATTAAATGTTCGGTTATTGCGGAGTCGGGACAAATCCCGATTAACATGGCTTTCTCCTTGAGGAAGCCTCTTACTTTTAGAACTGACATTCACACCAGACCCGAGATGGAAGACACACATCAATATGGCTGGAAATAGGGTTGGATCATTCTACTGCTCCAGAAAGTACCTGACTTCTGATGCAATCCTTTATCTGTATAAGAGTCAGATATGTCCTAAGATAAGGTATTGCTGCCACATCTGGCGAGGTGCCGCTCAGAGCACTTTTTCTTGCCTTGACAGAATACAAAATTGACTTTGAAATCGAGTGGGGAATGATTTCTTCTCTAAAGACCTTTCCTCACAGAAGAGACATTGCTAGTCTTTCTCTACTCTATCATTATTTCCATGGACAATCTTCGACTGAGCTTCAAAGCATTCACAGCAAGAACTTATCTTTTTACCACCACTGCAAAGAACTTTTCTTTCTCCATCTTTGTACCTAAAACCAAACAGAATTTACATGAACAGAGTTTCTTTCCAAGAATATCCCATCTGTGGAACACATTACCATGGGATTGTTTCCCTGCAAACTACAACATTATTGTCTTCATGTCCAATGTCAACAAATACTTGTCAAGCAATACTCTTGAGTAATCAAATTTTGTCAATTCCATTCATCATTTCAATCCTCTCATAGTATTTGTCATTATGCAACTGACAATCTCATTAACCCTTATCTTTGAGTGGCTTGGAGACTTGGTAAGTAATGATTCATTAGCATATATAAAAAAACCCTTTAGTGGGATCTTAAAAAATGCTGCTCGCCACTATTTAAAAACAACTTATTATTGCATAAAGCCATGCCACACACACAGACACACGGGAAGTGGTCACACGATTTTATTAATATAGACATGTAAATGATTATTTTTCATCCAAGTAGTTTAGACACAATTTTTGTCTTTGTAATGCACATGCGAATGTAGAACAAGATAAGCAGACCAAGGCCGGTCATCCTGTGAGGCAGTCTCATCTAATTACCCTAATTACATCCTCCTTTTTGTTTTTTATGCAAATACTTGACAACATCCTTAATTCACTCTGCCTTCATTCACCAAAATTCAAAATACTCGCTATTCTGTGACTAAAAGTTATTTGAACACAGAAAGCTGAATTAGTAAATATTTTTTTAAAGCTTTAAAATACACGAAAGTCTATTTATTTGACTCCCCATGAGGGCAGAGTTAGACACAAGGTATGTTTTTAATGTGGGGAAAAATTCAGTTTCCAAAAAAGGGGCACCCTGGATTTGAACAAAAATAAAAATTGCCTCAGTCTCCTTCACTGACGGAGGACAGAATAGACACCACACCCCGATCCCAGCTCAAAGGCAGACATGAAAGTCTCTTTGTTCTACTCATTTGTTAAACATACAAAAAAATTTTTTTTTTCTTTTGCTTCACAACTGAGCCAATGATCTTTCCCATTTAGAGTGCCCCTTTTTAGTGAGCTGGATACCCCCGATATTAAAAACCGACCGTTAGTCCAATTTTGCCCTTTTGGTGAGACACAAAAATGGATATATATTTTAATAGTTTGTGACTTGTTCATTCGCATTTTACTAAATTGTTAATAAATTATATTTATTTACAGTTGACAATTTGAAAATGTCATTAAATTTTAATCCAAGTCATAAAATATCAACCACTATATGCCAGTTGATAGAGCTTTGAACACCCAAAATGGCAGATATTTATAAAGACAACACAAAAGTTGAAAAAGTATTTGGAGCGCTTATTTTACAGGACAGGAGGGTCATCTCCCAAATGTCATATTTGCAACCACAATGTTTTCTATTTTAATTAATTTTTTTAAAAATTTATATTATTTTTTATTTTTGTTCATCATTTCTGGTATAAACCAAAAACAACAAAAAAGTGCATGTGCTATTTTGGTACGCTTTTATTGCAAAAATAATTTCATTAGATTTTTTAATTATGGTACAATCCGTCTAAATACATCAGAAATAAGCGAGACAACATAAATAAATGGAAACTTGTGTAATATATTTTTCTTTAAAATTTTTTAATATTTAAATGAATAAATTTTAAAATTAAAAGCAAGATTAAAAAAAAAAGAGTGTACCCCAACCCTCGCAACCAGGTGACTTCACCAATTTGGCTGTTCCTGGGTTCGGTTGTCACTTGGCACCGCTCGGGAAAAGTTGCTGTACTGATGAAGACTGAAGATGTCGAACAATCCTTGTCCAGCAATCACAACTCTCTCATGTTCTGATTAAAAGATCAGAGAGCAACTGTCCGGTGCTGGTCAGCAACTTGGTACCACTGAGGAGCAAAGAGTCATTTCAAAGCAAAACAATGAGAGAAAAGTAATTAACAAATCTGTCGGTTGGTTTAAGAATGATTATTAGGGTAGAAAAGTCGTTCAGTTATAAGCAGTGTACTTTCACACTTCTATCTTCTACTTCTGTGTTTTGGACCGGCACATTTTAACAAGTTCTAGAGGGATTTTGGTTGGGCGATATCAACCCTAAGTCTGAGATCCGTCTCTTAACGGCATAGATTCGGTGAGCAAGCAAAAGTGAGTTACGCTTTCTTTATATTGAGAATTAGACTGGTGTGACTCCGCCCCTCTTCTAATAGAATTTAATTCAATAAAAATATATATATATATTCTCGTTATTATTTTTTACCATATTGATGCTGAATGGTCAACAGATTCAACCTCGTCGTATTCTTTCCTTCTTCATCTGTTTCTATCTCCCACTGTTACCTCAGTGGGGGGTATTCCTCCTCACTCGAAACTTAAATTCATAGAAAAAATGTATTTCCATTAATTAAATTAATGATAAGGCAGGGAAGTGTCATTCACCTCCGCATCACCCCACACGGCCATGCCAGGCCCGACGATGTATGGGATCCTAGTAAAAAAAATGTAATCGTCATTTCTCCCCAAGGTTTGATTTAAGGGTTGCATGTTATCTTAACATTTCAACGTCCATTAACTGCCAAGAATGTAAACAGCGCTGCCCTGTTCGTGACACAGTGAACATCTCGATTTCCTCTGAGACAAAGAAAACAAAATTTCTTCATCTTATCAAATTTTCGCTTCTTTCTTCTCGTGCCAAAAACATAATCCAAGTTCCTCAGTTCTCTCATAAGAGACACCTAAATCAAATTAGGAAGCGACTGTCTGATGACACTGATAGCACTCCTCAGGAAGAAGAAGTTATGGACATCATATACGATACTTTCGACATACCAGTACCCCAAGCAGCCCCAGAAAAGCGCCAATCTAAAAGAAAACGGAAGTCTTCGTATCTTATCGTAATCAATCCAAAAAGGAAACGATATTGATACTCCTGAGGCGGTAAGGAGGGAGGAGGTGTTATGATACCTTACATATATCGGACTTTGGACTCTTCCATTCACAATAAATACTGGAAGCATCTGCTTCTCAGTGTTGAGGTCACCCCCAGTCTTCGGACTGTGTAACACTTGTCGGGATTTGTTTTTGACAGTAGGTCTGGCAGGGACTAGGCTATTTTGGTGGCCTTTTATCTGTCGGGCTGAGGGGTTGGGTCCTGGGTAGTCCTAGGAGGTCCACCCTCCCAGGCCTTGCCTCCCCTCTTTGGGATGGAGTAAGTTTATTGCTTACTGTCTGAGGCCCCCTGACCGGGGAATGCCGACGGGGCTGCCCAGGCAATTTTTTATAGGCCAGAGTGCTCTTCCTTTAGGGGCGCTGGCTTGACACCTTCCGACCTTGTGCCACATATTCCTGCGGTGGGAAGGAATTAAATATCTGAGTCAACCCCAGTCTATACTGGCAGTCAAGACTGACGTACCACCACTCTTGTTTCTCTGTTGTATTATATTTTCTCCAATATACTTGTTTTACCTAAACCCCAAGTCCGTGTTTTAATTCCGGTCCCTTTACAGGGCCACAACAATAAGCTTTGCAACACTTTTGTCTCGTTATGAAGATTAAAATTAAGATATACATGCTACTCAACGAAGATCTTTGCTACTCCTCATACAAGAGTAGAAAGGGCCAACTACTCACTACCAAGGCCCAAGAGAAGATGAAAGACAAGAAACTCAACAAGGTCAAACACCCAGTCAAGCAGGGGCTGCTCTAGTTCTTTTCAGATGAGAAGAATCTCTACCAGAACCAGTTGCACAATGTGAAGAACAGACGGCTAGCCTACAGTCCACACAAAACCTCTAATAATCTTTGGGTGCGTTTCCAGCGAAGGCTACGTCATGCCATCTGATACCTTCGAAAAGGGATTCAGACTCAATTCAGATGGCTATATGGAGTTGTCAAAAACTGGATGGAGAGGGTGGCAACAGAACTCAGCTCTGTTTTACACCTTCGGAAAACCCCAGAATTAACTGTCTGAGAATTTCCATGACTTCATCAGTCCCAACATCTGGGCCCTCAAATTGCCTGATTGCAACTATTGTGTAAGGTGCAACATCAATGATGAGCTGATTGCCAGAATCAAGTTGGTGTTCAACATCTCTCGAATGATACCATAAAGGCCACATGCTCCAGGTTCAGGCCCCGAGTGGAGACGGCCCAAAATCGCTGTGAGCTGTATTTGACAAAAATCCTCTAAGTGATGCATTTTTAATTTGTAGAATACATCAATGACGTTTTTTCTTTCTTTTCCATAAAGTGTGAAATTTATCTCAAACACCCTATATGCACATATCTAACTTTATATATAGAGATAATTATATGTGCTCGCACATTTCCAAAAATAAAAATTAAAAAGCTAATATTTTATTTGGTCAAACTATAAAGGCATGCAATGTTAAAAATTATAAAAACTCACACCATATAGAATGAATGGCTCATAACTTTTTCGATCAGTAATTAACACAAAAAAAAAGTAATTAGTTTCAAAGAAATATTTGAAAATTGAAAATACAGTTGGATATGTTAGCCACACACAGCTTTCAGCTCGAAAAAAATTAAGGTGTATTCTGAGATGCCGAGAATGTTTATGTCTGGAGAAGTAAAGCAATCTAGCTCTCATCAAATCAGAATTGCCTGCAGTTGAAATAGAATGCAATTATTCCACAAACAAAAGATGGTAGAAAGCCAATTTTGTGTTGTCCATTGGAAGAGATCGGCAGTGGAAGGTGAAAGGTGAAAGAAGTGGCGGAATGGAAAAATGCTTCCCAATGCTTTATTGGCAGAGAAGCCGATAAATAAGAATAGACAATTAGATTCATGAATCTTCAGGGCAAATTTCTTTGAAGGCGAAATACATTAACTGCTGAGAGATGAAGTTAATGTTTATACAGCATTTTTATCATGGACTTTCTACAAACAACTGAAACAAATATCTATGAGTAATGGATCACACCTTCAATCTGGATTTCAAGTTCAATGGTTAGAGATTTTTTTTCTTTCAAAACAGTCAAGTTAGTTGGTACAGTTAAGAGATATTACATTAGTAATAGAAATCACAATGATCGCTGCTAGTTCTTAAATAATGTTACTGACTGGTTCTATATATATATATATATATATATATATATAAATGGGTAATACAAGAGATATATTAGATCCTATCAAGATACGATGAATCTCAATATAGTGGATTTATATATAGTGATGAAATGAATAAAATTTGTCTAGTTTACAGATTTATTAATTCATCAAGTGTTCAAACAAGGAATACACATACAAAAAGACCTTTAAATCATGGCTTTTCAAAGATAACGCTCTTATCGTCAGAAGGTCTGACCAGTAATAATTGAATATTAATTAATTATTAGGTGAATATCTTGAAAATGCAAAAGTGAAGAATTTTTATAAATATTAAAGGAAAAAATGTCTCGATTTAAGTCCTGAAAAAGATCAAACATGCCTTGAATTATGGGCAGAATGTTGCATAAAATTCGAATGGTTCAAAATGTTTAAACAGTTCAAACAAAGAAGTCGAATAATGTTTTATGAGTTTCACAAACATTGCATGTTCCAAGAAATTGTATTTAAAAGTCACAGATAACCCCAAATTTTTAGGCCCGAATGAATGTTGAAAATTACTCAGAGAATAATAGAGCCATGTGTAAATCCATGCCTCAAGAACGTAGTCGGCTTCCTACATGAGACTTCAAATGTTTCATAGGAAATAGATGTTGGAGGTTAAAATTATTATTGGATGTGTTAATTTATGTTGGATTTTAAATTCAGAATGGGAGTAAAATTTGGGAAACATTGGGCGGCATTGCTATGACAGGCCGCTTATGCGAGTATAAATATAACTTATTGGCTAGAGTAGATGGTGGGAGTAAGATGGAGTAGGAGTGAGATGGACTTATCCCAGCGGGTCGCTTAAGTAAGTGTAAAGTATTAGCTCGAACAGGCGGTGGTATTAACAGTGATTAAGTTTATTGTGGGGGAATTTTGGTGGCTGTCACAGTTATTAACGCAGTTAGGTTGGAGGGGGATCATGCATCATGCTTATTGGGGTGCACAGTGTAGTTGTTGGGGAGGGAGATGGGTTGTGCCAGATGTCGAAGTGAAATCGCATAAGGAAATGGTGTGGGAGGGAGAAGGATAGGAGTGAGAAGAAGAGCAATGTTTAAGATTAACATTTAAGTTCAGTCAAGATATGTTTGTGCTTCTTCTAAATATCGGGACGATAGGAGAGAATGAAAGTAGGGACAAGAGGGAAAAAGAAAAAGAGAAGTGTGAGGCGAGAGAAGATGCGTGGGGGGGAGGAGAGAATGAGAGAATGCAGGACATATATAGTTTTAAAATAAAACACTGCAATCTGCCAATGTTTATAATCTTCAGAGTGGGGGTTGTTGTTTAAAAGAAATCTAAGAGCATGCGATTCAGCCTTTTAACCATCTCATCGGTTCGCAACAGTCAACTCTTATCTTCGCTGTTACTAATAGCAAAAAAATAGTCCTAGAGACTAGAAATAGTAGGGCTATGCTATACTAATATAAACTTATATCCGTATATATATATGTATACATATATATATATATATGCAGATACATGTAGACACAGGCACCCATAAAAATATTGGAATACAAAACAACAAAGTAGAAATACAAATATCACCCATGGCATTCTATCAGGTATATGGGATACATAGGCCTTAAGTAGATATCCAAGAAAATAGCATTGGTCGCTACGAGTTTGTTTTATATTCCCATAACTTTCAATGTAAATGTGGGTGTATCTTGAGGTAAACCCTAATACAACTTAATGTATTATATTAAAAGATAAAATAAGGGAATTTAATAAAGAATAATTATCTATTGAGAATAATACTCTAAATAGATATAGGGATGCTATTCTATACTTGTTAGCGATGTATTATGTGGTCAAAATATAAGGTTATCGAGTTTTGGGGAAAGTTATAAAGTGGATTGAGGAGTTATTTTTACATTCGGTAGATTAAGGAAATTTAGTGTATATGTTGGGGTAATTTTAGGGTCTTTAATAGAAGACTCAACAAACTGATGGTGGTACGGCGGCGTCCGGCTTGTGGCTACTTCTCGTTCATGAAGAAACTGTTCTAGTTGTTCAGACATAAAAGAGGCTCCACGATCTGAATGGATGTAAGCTGGAACACCAAAAATGGCAAATAAAGAGCACAAACACCGTATCACTGATTTTGCTGATATTCACGTGAATATTCGTTGATGACGGTTAGAATGTAACGATTCCCATTATTAGATGGTAGTGGACCCTTAAAATCGATGTTTATTCTCTGGAATAGTTGAGTCGCTTTTGTCCCGGTTTTAGGCCTGAAGAATTGTGGTCTATGACTGCACATGATTTTATCATTTTGTTTTACGTCATCAGATGAATATGGTAGATTTCTGGTTCGTACCACGTGTGTCAATCTTGTTATTCCTGGGTGGCACAGTAAGGTACGAAGCTCATCCGTGTTAGGTATCGAGCTACATACCCTCAATAGTGCATCAACTGCAGCATTCTCTTTACCAAGTCGATAGATTGCATCAAAAGAAACACAGGAGAGTTCTATTTTCCATCTCGCTATTTTATCATTTTTAATTTTGCTTGTTGTCCTGGTGTTGAACATAAATGCGACGGATTTTTTATCAGTAATTAGTCTAAAATGTCATCTGATCAAATAGTGTCTCCACTTTCCGAGTGCCTCCATTATAGCATAAGCCTCTTTTTCAATTGACTACCAACCAGAGCCATCTAGCAGTTAGAGACTCTAAACAGCCAATTTGAAAAGGGGGGATAACTCAATTGGCGACTAAACCACAAACTAGTCAATTGGGGAGAGGAAAATTAATGTTCTTAACTTCTTTACTAACTCAAGGCTTGAGAGCTAAAGGAGTACTTTATTGGAACAGACGAATGCCTATGTATCTCATATAGAGATCAAGTGTTAGCCCCAGGAAGAGCCCCCTTGATTTCTGAGAACTTTGGGAAAACTCACTGTCTTACATTTTGTTTCATTTTACTTCAGTCATTGTTTTCTTTGTCCATTTGACACGCTCAACACCATATCGCAACAATTCAATTTCTATAAACAAATGGCAGATCTAGATTTGTTACAGTGTACGATGATTGCTGATCATCTTAAAAAACAAAACAATTCATCAAAAGCAGTTTATTTTTAATCTTATTTCGGCCACTTTTAGATTTAAGAGATTAAGATATATTGGAGTCTCAAAGTTGATATTCTGTGTTCACCAATCGAAAATCCGGATTTACATATTTTCTACCTCAAAACCAATTTCATAAGTTGCGACACGGAAAACATTTGGCAAGGGGTCCCATCGCTGAACTCCTTTTTTATTTCTAACCATCTTGATGTTCCTATACATACAAAGCTGTTTTTTACAAATAATCACCTTACTTATAGATAATATGGTGTTTCTTTCACTTTTATTTGAAACTTGTAACATTTTTATATTTAAATTAAAAACATAAACAGAGAGATAGAGATACATAGAAAGAGAGATAGATAGAGGGGAAAATTCGTCGAGCATATGCTTACATTTGGTTAAACTTTTAAGTCTTTGAATATTGTAGTAAATAAGCTTCAATTCAAAATAAAAATATAAACAGAGAGAAAGAGAGATACATAGGGAAATACAAAAAATATATAAATATTTCCTATTAGTTTATGGGTGAAAAGAAAATATAGATTTCCAAGAAAACAAAGACACATATCATTTCCTGTAAACCTCCTTCTTATATTGCATATTTCATCATCTGATCAAATGCAGATCACACACTTAGTAATCTGCTAAGTAAACTCGACCTGTGTTACCAGATTTGGCTATCAGGTGATATGGCCAGGTGATATGCCCACGTAATCCACCTACACTCTCAGTCATATGACCAACAGCTATATAAGTTATAAAAAGTGAGAAAGAGGCACGCCATCAACACTTTTCTTCCTAGCATCAGTCGGTCAGTGTCTATGAAGATGACAAGAAAATAGGAAAAAAGCCTTTATCGTCTTACATCAAATACCGGGCACCCTGATAAAAAAGAATTTATGAAAATGTCTTCCATTGCAAGCTAGAAGTTAAATTCGAATTATAAGAATTGAGTTCAAATCCTGCCAGCCTGTCTGATTGAAAAACTGCCATTATTATCTCCACCCAATTACTTCAAGTAGAAGCACCATATTTCAACCTGTTTCATATTGCCTGCAGTTATAACCCGATGTCCTGACAGGTGATCCTCACTGAAGATCATGTAGCGCCGACTCTGTTATCTAGAACATGTATGTGTGCCTGATATTGATCAAACTCACTTTCTACTATTCTGAACTATTTGACTCTAATGTGGATTTTTTTCTGAACTGCCCATTCTTATACTGTAAGATAAAATCCCACTTCTCTCATAAAATGATATGGCATATTTAAATGTGTTCTTTGCTCATCGGCTAGATATAGTCTTTACATCCCTTTTCCCATACTAGATTTTAATCTTTTTTTTTTTTTTAATATTTCTCTTGTATTTCATGTAAATATTTGTATTTCAACTTTAAACTTGTCGTCTTATGCTATTTCTCACTTGTCTGTTGCTTTTCTTTAATTAATGGTGTTTTGAATATGAGAACCCCTTTCCCTGTGTTCTTTTATTATTCGAATCAGAACTCTTAGACTTCAAGCCAGATCATGGATTTATCTTGTTTTATTATTGTGTTGTGTGTAAGCTTCCGTAGTCCCAACAAAGATGGAGCGTAACATCAGCCAATCCCAGACAACCCAGAGTGAGCCCTGCTTATATATATATATATATATATATATATATATATATATATGGGGAGGAAGATAAAGATATAAAATATATCTTTAATATATATGTATAATTAAAACTTTCATCTTTAATTTTAATTTTTAAATTCTAATTTTAATTTTTAGATCTGTTTATTTTTTATATACTCTCTTTAAGTCCCTATTCTATTTGCTTTTATTATAGTTTTTATATATATTATTCATCTAATTATATGATTATAATATTATGTTATATCTTATAATTATCTATTAATTTTCACATATAAAAATGTCTTATTTAATTTTTATCCTGATTATAATTAATATTATATTAAATTAATTATTAAAATAATTATTATCCTAATTATTATTTTACTTATAGATTATTACTACTATTCTTACTTTATTCAATTTCTTATGATCCATTTTAAATGTTTACAATTATAGATTTTATTTATCGTCAAAGTATTTTAATATTTCATTACTTTAACCTGTACTATATTTTATTCGTTCTTATTGTTATTATTTTATTATTATTTATTCTACTTTATTTATTTTATATTTAAAACAATATATACTATATATTATCATTATTGATATAAATAGAGTGGTATAAAATTATATAATAAGAAGTTCTATTTTTCCTATCATAACTTGATATATGTATTTTTAAATAATACTAAATTATGATGTCTTTCTTGCTTGACTTCTATTTATGAGGGAAGCTAGAAAAGAGACTTTTTGGAATCATCTAAAATAATATATAAAATAAAATATTCCAAATCGTTTTAGAAATGATCGCATGCCAAATTTTGTTGTGTTTGCATTCTTGGAACTGATATAAATAATGTGCTAATTTTATTTATCTCAACCGCTTTATATATATCAATGGACCGGAGGTGATTTTCTTAGCAAAAGTTTTTGCAAAGAACTTTGCATCAAATTCCACCCTTTGCAATCAGGGTCGCCTACCTCTTGAATTTCCTCTTCTGACTAAATATTTTGAGTGAATTCATGTCTGTTCGGGATGTTACCAAAAGTATCAAGAAATTTGATGCTAGCAAGGCAACTGGTCCTGACAACATTCCAATCATAGTGCTTAAGAAGCTGCAACCTGAACTAGTCCTATTCTTACAAAGCTGTTCAATCGTTACTTAAAGGATAAATGCTTCCCATCACCTTGGAAAACTTTGTCAGCCAGACCAGTATTTAAAAATACTGGAGATCGGCCTTCTACATCAAAATACTGAAGACCAATCAGTCTCCTGTATGCCAGGAGTAAGTTATTTGAATCTGTGATAAATCAAGAAGTTGTCAATCACCTCAGTAAAAACAACCTACTCAGTGACAAGCGATATGGATTTTGCCCTGCAAGATCAACAGCTGATGCGCTGACTGTAATATTACACAGGGTCAGTGAATCTATAGATAGAAACTTCGTTTCTAGAGCAATAGCTCTTGACATATCAAAATCCTTTGATAGAGTTTGGCACAAAAGTTTACTTCACAAACTTGCTAGTTATGGAATATCTGGAAATGTCTTCTCAACCATCAAATCTTTTTTCTCTGATAGGTTTATAAAAGTAGTTGTTGATGGACAGAAGTCTGACGCACATGGTATCAATGCAGGCATGCCTCAGGGATCTATTCTGGGCCCAACCCTCTTCCTGATCTTCGTCAATGATCTCCCAAATTTTATTCTAAGATCATTCATTGACATTTATGCAGATGACATAACCATCTATGGCAACATTTCGAAGAGCATTAATGATAAAGATCTTTCTGATTATCTCTCTTCCGACTTGGAGCATATCGTGCAATGGGGAAAAAGGTGGCTTGGTACTTTTAATACATCTAAAACCAAGCTTCTCTTGTTTCACCAATAACGCTTGGATCCTCACTTTGCCCCAACTGAAATGAATGGCCCTTCTTTCCTTGAAAAAAAAACTTTGATAAGTTTCAAAAGCTGACCTTCACTCCAGACTTGAAATGGAAGACTTACATCAAATTTGTTGCTAAGGTTGCTGGAAAAATGGTTGGATCATTCTACCGCTCCCAAAATTATGTAATTCCTGACACAATCCTCTACCCATATAAAAGTCAAATACATCCTAAGATGAAGTACTCTTGCCTGTCTGTGGAACACAAGACCATGAGGCTGCTTCTCAACTGATTATATGGTTGTTTTAAGTCCAATGTCAACAAATTCTTGTTGAGCTGTCATATAAAATAATCAAATTCTGTCCAGTTTCACCGTCTACCTGACAAACTCATTAATCTCGAGTGGCCTTTGGGCCTTGATGAGTGATGATTATATATATATATATATATATATATATTGAAACGTTTTATTTTTTGAAACCAGTAAAATGCAGAGGCATTTTTAAAATAAACATTTATTTAAATTCAAATTTTCGATTCACACAGGAATCTTCATCAGGATAATAGACAATATTTTTTTTTCTTCCTTTTTTTGTTGTTGTAAAAACGACATGGTGTCACTTGATCTTGTGCTTCAGATGTTAACGAAGCTCATTGTGTAATAATGTCCACAAGTGGTGTGTGCTCTGGTCGCACGTTATAAATATTAGTAAAGAGTTCTACTGTATAGAATGTATTTACGTTTTGTAATTGAAACTTTTTTTTTTTTTTACCAGTAAAATGCAGAGGCTTTTTTTTAAATAAACATTATTTATTTCAATTCAAATTTTTGATTCACACAGGAATCTTCATCAGGATAATATTTTTTTTTCTTCCCTTTTTTTTTTAAGCAACATGGTGTTGCTTGATCTTGTCTTGTGCTTCAGATGTTAACGAAGCTCATTGTGTAATAATGTCCACAAGATTCCTGTGTGAATCGAAAATTTGAATTTAAATAAATAATATATTTATTTAAACAAAAGCCTCTGCATTTTACTGGTAAAAAAAACCGTTTCAATTACAAAATTTGGATCAAGGGAAGAATAAGGACCCCAGATCATTAACACAAGACGCGGGACATATTTTCAAATCACCGGTTGACCTCGCAATACACGTGGTCTCTATTTACAAAACACTTGTAAATAGATCTTTTATTTATGTTAATATTTATTTTAAGGCAGAGAGTTCATAAATAAAACAAATAAATATTAACATGTTTTCTTTTCTTTTAACATGTATACGCTTTTTTAAAAATCGGCTGACTTGTAATCTGTCGTTTTGCAATAAACAAAACAATTTATCATTTTTTTTTTTACTTTTATTTACTAAATAAAAAACAAATTTTAAACGCAATTCTATATTTCGTGTTGTGTACTTTTTTTTCTTTTCGTAGGGAGGCGAGTAGCGAAGTTTTATATATTTGTTTATAATTGTTGCTTACAGAAAAAAAAGGAAAAAACTTCACGAGGGCAGAAATGGGGGGGGGGGGGGTATGAAATATTTATCACCGTACTTAAGTAATCTTTCGTTTTGTAGGGAAAAATCAAGCTTCCCAAAAAGGGGCACTATGGATCTTACCTCAGTTTAGAAGGATTTTTCCATACTACACATTGCTCCTAGCCCGAGGAGGCAAAACGGATGATTACGCAAGTTATTTTAATAAATAAACGAAATATATACGCCTTTTAAAAAATCGGCTGACTTGTAATCTTTCGTTTTGCTTCCCCACGAGGGCGGAGTTAGACTTCAAAAATCAGTTTCCAAACGGAAGCAATTTAAAATTTATGAAGTTTTTTCCTTTTTTTTCTGTAAGCAACAATTACAAACAAATATATAAAACTTCGCTACTCGCCTCCCTACGAAAAGAAAAAAAAGTACACAACACGAAATATAGAATTGCGTTTAAAATTTGTTTTTTATTTAGTAAATAAAAGTAAAAAAAAAAATGATAAATTGTTTTGTTTATTGCAAAACGACAGATTACAAGTCAGCCGATTTTTAAAAAAGCGTATACATGTTAAAAGAAAAGAAAACATGTTAATATTTATTTGTTTTATTTATGAACTCTCTGCCTTAAAATAAATATTAACATAAATAAAAGATCTATTTACAAGTGTTTTGTAAATAGAGACCACGTGTATTGCGAGGTCAACCGGTGATTTGAAAATATGTCCCGCGTCTTGTGTTAATGATCTGGGGTCCTTATTCTTCCCTTGATCCCAAAATTTAAATGCATTCTATACAGTGGAACTCTTTACTAATATATATATATATATATATATATATATATATATATATATATATATTTGCTTTGTGGGTTTAAGGTGAATATGTTTCATCGCGATTGAGAATTTTAAAGAGCTGGCTTTTTAAAAAAATATAATCTAACTAGAATATCTATTTCATCAGAAATGATGAAGAGTATTGATTTACTTCTCTCCAGGAGTTAGGCACAAGGCCAGTTTTTATCTTACTCCCACAAATAAGATGTGACCCAAGATCGGGTCGGGAAAGTAGGGTTTGAAAAGCCAGCGCCCGAGAGGTGAGCACTCTGGCCATTAAAAATTGCCTGGGCAGCCCCGTCGGCATTCCCCGGTAGGGGCGCCTCAGACAGTAAGCAATAAACTTACTCCTCCCAAAAGAGGGGAGGCAAAGCCTGGGAGGGTGGACCTCCTAGAACTGCACAGGACAGACCCATAGATCGGCGTAAATCAAGCCCCGAAGGCCAAGACAATACCAGTCTATAGGGTGCAGTATCCATTGGAACAGATACTACACTTTGATCTTAACAAATCAATCCATCATTGAAAAACAGGCAAACTTTATTTACATTCAAACAATAAACTATTTACATCACCAATTTCTTCTCGGTATTGTTTAGTGAAATTTATTTTTAGGTGTGATTGAAAATGAAAATGTACTTCAGGTTATGAGACTCTTGTGTTTAATCCTCCCACCACTTCTTGTCGCGGTTCATTGTTACCTGTTACATTATGTTCAGTAGTGATCGAGCGGACGGAAAGAAGCAAACACACACAAAATGCACGTTTGAAGTAAGACATGTATCATATTTGCAATTTATAGCAAAGGTTCGTTCACTGCTATAACCCCCCCCCCCCCCCCCCCCCCAAAAAAAAGAAGGCAAACAAGGCTGTTGTTGATTCCATCACTTATTGTATTTAACAAATAAATGTGAAACAGCTTTGTACCGGACCTAGTGTGTATGAATGACTGTTAATGATTCTTAATCAAATCTGTACACTAATTGACCTTGGAGACGTCCGTTTTCTTTGATGTATGAATAGTGGAGATGAGGAACGAATGAGAATTATGACTTGTTGGGGAATAAAAATGAGGGATTTTTTAGAATAAAACAACAACAAAAACATCTCGTCTTGAACAAATCTCTTCATAGTTGCCAATAGCAACACAACCATTTGTAATTGCCACAGAATAAAAGCATCAACTTCAAAGGGATTATCCTAGTACTGTACTTTTATTTATTATTAGAGAAATAATAAGCAGGAAAATCCATAGGGAGGCAGGCGTTTTAAATCACGCGTTTGCTCATTTTTTTATCAAATTTTCTGCATGATTTTCCAGGATATTTCGTGGAATATTGCCTATTGCGGTTTATCCAAAGCTGTCCTAGTTTTGGTAGACAGATTCATACCACGTCTAGAAATCTTACATACCAAAAGTGCATCCAAATAGGGAAGTCTTTGAGATCATTGTTTTTTACTAGATGACACATCCAGCCATGTTGTATTGGAGTTTGTTGCACTTATAATGTGCACTTCATTTATTATTATACTAAAGCTAGATGATGAATCAACGTTTCTTTCCTAAACGCTTTTTTCCTGTTTACTTTAACAAGGACGAGTAAAATTAATTCCAAAAGCAGAACAATTTTTCACCACTTCTTTATTCCTTACGAAGATTAAAATCAAGATATAATGATACTAAATCTTATATCTAGAATCCTTATTCAAATTTAATCAAAATCCATTACATCATTTTGATTCTAGATGTTTAAAATTTAAGACTCAATATTAAAGGGTTTTAAGAAGTAATTGAAATTCAAAGAATTTTTCTTATTTGGTTTCTAATGACGATGGATCAAATTCAATGCAAATCTGAAATATCTTCATTTTTAAATTGGAGGTTGTCCTAATTTTCCTCTCCCTAAAAACCCTTTAAAATTGTTAAAATTTCACAAAAATCGAAGGTATCTAAATTTTCATGAAAGGCTTCCACCCCTTTTTTAACTCCTTTGCATAATACTAAATTAAACTAAACACAGCCCACATTACAACCCTTTACGCCTAGTAGTTGTGTTCCAAAATTCATAATGATCGGTTAATTAGCTTAGGAGTGAATCGTGTACATAGAAATATATAAACATACTATAGTGTTACTGCACCGACGTGTTATCTGACACCATGTAATGTTTTTGGCTGGGTTAAGTAAGTAGCAAGACGGAGAGAAGTATAGGATAAGTAACAAGGTTTATTGGCGGTCAAAATACATTCTAACTGAGTCATCGCCAGGGGCCGTAACTCGTCCCCTCACCGGTGAATCGTTGGTGCAGTAACACTACACATACAATACATAAATAGAGATGACACAAAATATACGTTAAATATTCTGTGATTGAGTTATGTTCGAAAAAGATTCCATTTTAATTCTTCTAATTAGACGTAATTTGTAATTAACTGAATAATTTACTCAGCTCTTTCTTAGCTATCTAATATATTTCTCTCGTCTTCTCTCTCTCACTGTACTGGTGCTACCAGATCAGGCTGTCTGAAGATACCGGCTTCCTGACAAAAACCGCACCAAACATTAATGTTATTTTCCTTTCCCTTTGCAAAACTCAATCATGTTCGACAAAGCCGAAAACAAAAACAACATTTGTCCTCTACAAAACAACCAAACAAAACACCATGAATAAATACTTGAACATATAAAGAACTTTAAGCATAAAAACTTTTACCAAAATGACCGGATCCAGCATTAAATAACCCCCAAAAAGTTAATGCCGTAAAACAAAACAACCAAATCTCTCACTGTATGTTGATTCAACCACTCTCTATATTTTAATGTCTCTGAGAAAGAATGACACTTTTCAGCGTTGTTTCTTAATTGCTTTATTTTTCCATCTAATTTACATAGGGTGTTTGAACACACGGTAGACAAGTACGTAAATTAGATAGCAAAATAATAAGTCTCTTTATTTCTATATATTATGCATAGAAATAAAGAGACTTATTATTCTTAGTTATGTAAGAAGAATCTCTTTAATTTTTTTTTTTCATTTTACTTCGGTCAGCTCTCAGAAATCAAGGGGCCACTTCCTGGGGCTAAAACTTGATTTATCAATCAAGATTTTCTTCTACCTCTCAAACGTTGAGTTAGTACAAGCAATGAAGAATACTAATTTTCCTCTCCCCAATTGACCACTTAAATATCTTAGTTTCTTTGTGTTTTTCTTCTTCTTAGTCTTGCTAGATTCCAGGACAAGAATTCAACTGGTCTGGTGGAGTATCCAGCTGTGCTGTTATTTGAGGTCACATCACTAGAAGGTGCACCATTCTTCGTATGAACCAGTGTACAGCCGTGTCGAGTGGATCTTATTTGGGCTTTGAATACTGTTATTTTGAATATTTGGTCAGAGTTTACTTGTAGGGTGAAGTATCCTACTGTCAGGTTGGCCTAACAAACCGAAGACACGCGAGGATGGTGTCTAATAGGCATTCAAACTCTTAACAGATATATCACAGTTTATGAATTTTCAAGTGAAATCAAAGTAGAATAAATAGTTGTATTGTTTTTTTTTCTTCTTTGTATAGCTTCAGTAAAGCTAAATAAAAGTGATTTTATATTTCAATGAGACATAAATCTACACACGGTCCATACATACGCTTCCTCTTTAAGAGTTTTATTTCTGATAAGATAAGCATTTACTGTATTTTCTTCATGGTTTCCCAGAAAATTGATTGAATGGGAACATCACTTGTTGCTATTCATCTTAACTTGACTCTTATCTTTATATTAATACGCTTGTATGTATGTTGTTTTTTGGTGGTCTTCAAGTAAGATATTATTTTTAGAAAATTGATTAAATTTAGATTACAACTATTTTAATGGTGTCATTTGGTTAGTTTTTTTTTAAAATTGTTTTCATTATGTTGAATGCATTATGTGGTATAATGCCATTATATAGATAAACCATGAATTTCTTTTCAACGAATTAATACATGATCACAAATCATAAAATTTATTGTGAATGATATCTTTCATATCTTGCTCTAAACTATGCAGCCATTACGGTGTGTCTAATTCTTGATAAATATTATGAACCTAGAAAACATTTTATTTCAAAATACAGCATATCGATATAAGAAAATTAGTTAGTTTTATATCGATATAAGAAAATTAGTTATATTTTATAACAATTTGGTTCAATTAATAATTAAATTTAACTTTTAAAATACTCTTAAGAAAAAATATTTTAGGAAAAAACTGAAAAGCTCAGTTAAAAAAAAAAGTGAAACAAAAATGCAAATAAAAAGACTCCCGGACAATGGCATATATATATATATATATATATATATATATATATATATATATATATATATATATATATATCAATAGTTATTAGAAACTAAGATCTCATCAGGTTGAAAAAAGTCTGATTTTTCACTGAAATTTTCATATATGAACATCTGAGCGAAAAATCAGACTTAATTTTATTCAAAAAACGAATGTCAATTCATTCAACTAATAAGTTTTAATTTATTAATGTAATTAAAATTTATAATTTTGTATTAAATCTGAATAAATAAATGCAAAAGATTTTTTTTTATTTATCTCACCTATATTACCATTTTTACGGCTCACTGTTATTTAAATCAATAATACAAGTCTTTTTCTAATACTATATATATATATATATATATATATATATATATATATATATATATATATATAGTAGAGAGTAACAACCGAACACAACCATTTGTATGCTTAATTTGAATAACTATTTTTTAACAGCTTATAAAAAGTTAATGTTTGATGTTATTCATTTGTAATTTTATGGACCTATTTCCTATATATATATATATATATATATATATATATATATATATATATATATATATATATATATACATGCAGTAGTTTAATCGATATTAACAGTAATAAATTACCAAAACCTTTAAAACATTACGTTCCTTAATTTTCAAATGAGGTAATTCAAATGAAAACTGTTAGTTTAAAAAAATTACAATAAATTTATATTAAAGATACGTGATCTAAAAAAATACTTAGAGCTAGATTAATAGTCGCCGGATGGCGGGTTGTTTTTTGCTCGTTTTAATGTCTGAATCGGTAAGTTAAAAAAAAAGAAAGAAAAGGTATCAAACTCGAAAGTTAAATAAAGAATATAAATCTATATAAAAAGCAGAAAGAAAAAAGAAAACGTCTCATTCTGGAAATAGATTGAAGGTGGGGGATTGTCTGACTTACTATTTTCTTTCTCAATTCCCATAAATGCTTGAAATGGATTCATCAGACATTTTTTTTTACTTGCTACCTGTTGTGTGAAGGGACGGATATATATATATATATATATATATACACAAATAAATACACATTGCTCCTTATTATAGAGTGGAGTATTATAGAATAAATTTAGAAAATTGAAACAAGATTGTTCTCAAAATTCAAAATATGATCCTTACACACGTCAACTTGAGCATTAATTGCAGATAACTTTTTCTATCCATGAGCCACAATGAAAATTAAGTCAGTTGGATATTGTTGGACCATGGTGATGGTTAGTGCTCTTAATGATTTGTCAAATATATTTTGTCATCTTAATTTTTAACCATTTACATAATAGATTAAAACTCTGATAATCTTGCTTGGTTGTTTGTTTGCACATTGAATGTTTTAGATGGTAGGAGTGATGGCAAATGAGACAAATGGTAGGATGAGGGAAATAGAGGGAGCAAAAGTAGCAGCAACATAAGAGAAGAATAGAAAAAGGATGATATAAATAAATAATGTAAATTAAAAGGAAAGGAGCATAGCAGCATATGCTTGGTGGTGAAAGACAAATGAGATGAGAAGCGGTGAGATAAGGGGAATAAAGGGAGCAGCAGTATAAGAGAAGAAAGAGGATGATGTAAATAAATGACATAAAAAAGAAGAAAATGAGAATGGAAACAAAGTACGACTAAGAGGAACGGAAGAAAAAAAAAGAAGAAAAATGGACAATGAACTAACGTTGACTCAACAGGTCACGTGTCGTCTAGTTTCAATATAGACAGCAGGAGTGGCAATGAAGAGCTTTTCAACAGGAAGTCAACCATGAAGACATTCACGGTTTGATGAATGTGGATGAAGAAAGGTCATATTAATAACGGTTAGGGTCTTTTGTCTATTAGTTTCTAGGATTGGATTATGACATGTTGATATATAAAGCTTATGGTGGCTTACTTCTAATATTAGTGAATTCTATATGTCAAACCTAGAAAACAAAATATTTAATCACATTATAAAACCCTCTATTTATGTACACTATGTCGATGATATTCTTGTTCTAGCTGATAACAATGAACAAATACACAAACTTCAAGACTTTTTCCAAAAAAACTCTGTTCTTAAATTCACCATAGAACTGAAAGTAAATAACAAAATCTCATTCCTAGATGTTAACACTTCCACTCATAAAAAAACAACCAGCTTAAATTCTAGTCCTTTAAATTTCAAGCGTGAGCGTCCCTATCGCTACAAAATAGCTATTGTTAAAAATCTATTAAACCGTGCCAAATTAATCTCCTCCTCTAACAAAATACTATTCATTGAATTAAAAAATATAAAGCAAGTACTTATTAACAACGAATTCCCTAATTATATCGTTGATGAACAAATAAAATTAATGATTCGAAACTTAAAAAACACCAGTACAAATAATAATAATATTAAACAGTATTAACATATACTATTGTAATCAAATGCAACCAAACTTTAGATTAGAAGAAAAAGCCATGAAAAATATTATACACAGATACATATCCCCAATTGACAGTAACAATAACATTAGACTCATTATTTACTATAAAAAATTTAAAACCCAAAATCTTGTAGTAAAAAACAATTCCTCCCCAACCAAAAAACTACTAGAAAGAACCAATGTTATTCATAAGTTTAAATGCCCTTTGGGAGAATGTAACTCCCATAATAATAATAAAGCTAAT